>CM060630.1:14225000-14880000 GCA_030578275.1 Meda fulgida
ATAACACCGACTGCATCGTCTATAATGTTTCCACAAAACAACTGTTTTCTTCATTGATAAGACATGTTTCTTAAGCGATAAGTGAGAATGATTTCTGAAGGATCATGTGACACTGAAGATTGGAGTAATGATGCTGAAAATGTAGCTTTGACATCACAGGAATAAATTACATTTTAGAATATCTTAAAATAGAAAATAGTTATTTTAATTTGCACAATATTACTGTTTGTACTGTACTTGTGAGAGACTTCTTTCAAAAACAGTAAAAAGATCTTACCATACCCAAACTTCTGAACAGCACTGTAAATAATTAAACAGAAAAATAGATTAATCAAATAGAATAAATAGAAAAAAAGCTTAATGTCGAAAAGAGAACTATTTTAATGTTTAAAGCATGATTTGTAGGGGATGAAAACGGTATGTACTTCACTAACCTAAGAGGAAATAGTCTGAGGATTTTTTTTCTTTTGTTTTCTTGGGGGCACAGAAACAGCCAGATAGCAACTTTATTAGGGATGGGGAGATTGATAGAATTAGCGTATTACTGGGTCTGATCTCATTTCCTGAGGGCCTGGCTGGAAAAGAGAGGGGCCCCTAATCTCTCCCCCAGGGGCCCTCAGGCTGTCGGCCCAGCTCTGGCATGAAGAGGCTTTTGGTTTTCATTCATAAAAAATAGAGTTGGACCTGCAGTCTCCTGTCAGGAGAGAAAACAGCGCGGCTTCCTGTGGATTATGTGTTTCTTTACAACGTAACCTGAGGATAATAGCAATGATTCTCTGGCCTTTTCTGTTTACTTTGTCAAAGCAACAAATTCTAATTTATTGTTTATTAAAAAAAAAAAAAACATTTACTCTGACAGTTCCTAAATAATTGTTAGTGTCATTTAAAATATTAGAGATTTTTTGTCACTCACATTGAGTATGTTGTATGTTAACATTATTATCCAATATATGATCTAATAATTATCTATAAATTAGACGCACTAAAAGCTAACAGATGAAGTGGTGAAAGCTTCATGAGTGTGAGTGATTGGTCTGCATTGCTTCTTTACATCAGTGGAGGAGATCATCGACATGTTTGGCATCTCCTCCCAGTCATTTAGAAGAATTTATCCTGCCTCATAAAGGAGCTTGTTTGTTGTGAGCTGTGTAAGGACTGGGCAGTCAGCGGCTAATTTAATCAGCGGTAATTTCCTCGACAGGCCCATTACTTGAATGAAACCCTGAGAGATCTTTATAGGTCCAAATGAACAGGGTTAGATGTTTTATGGAGCATTCACTTAAGCTGTCTTGCTTTGCTTTGATTGAATCGCTGCTCCAACAAACAACACGACTGACGCGGAGCACGAGGCATCCGCTGCGGTTAATCGGCACAAATCTTTTGTCTTGTCAAAATAGGATGTTATACTTTTGTGTTTTGTTTGTTGCTTTGTCTGTGACAGGGAAAATAAGAAGGTAAATAAATCATGTTTTTTTTTAGGTTTTAGAACCAATGCATAATTTATTATGCATATTTAAAATGCTTTTTCGTTTTGTTTTTCTTTTTCAGAAGTGCCTAGCTGTCACTCTGTATATCTTAGACAAGAGGGATATCTGGCGCACAGTAACAGAACAGAGGGTAACTATCCAGTCAGAGTAATGTATTTGATCTTATATTGCTGTTTTGTTCATTAATGTGTCTTATTTAAAAGTTTTATTTAATAAAAACAACTTAAGATTATAACAATTCCTTTTTTTTTTTTCATAGGCTGTATGTTCGACAAAGTTGCAAGGCACTTCTATGACGACACTTGCGTAGTGCCGGAGAAGGCGGAGGGTATGTTATTTATCTTTTTAAAATACATCTTTGTTTTTTTGCCGAGTTCAATATTATTTCTTATTAAGTTGATCTTTACTATACAGTAATTTATGGTCTTGTCTATGAGCCACTAGAGGTGTAACATAATGGCAACTTTATCTATCTAAAACGGCACCATTGGTCATTGATGTCTTGCATTAAACGTCATATGATGTCATACACCGATTGGTCTGTGCAACGCCGGTTCAAGTCGAATACACCTAATGACCTTTTTATTTTCCGCCCACAGGTGACATAAAGCAGGAGGCGGGGCTGTACCGAGAAGGCCCAACCTATCAGAGACGGGGTTCGCTGCAGCTCTGGCAGTTTCTGGTCGCCCTACTGGATGACCCCTCAAACTCACACTTCATTGCGTGGACGGGCCGGGGCATGGAGTTTAAACTCATTGAGCCTGAGGAGGTACTAACTACTGTAAACAGTTTTACAAGATTGTATCTGTATGTGGCCTCTTGAACATTGCAGATAGTAAAGCGGTGTTGTGGTCGCATTCAGCAGGGGAAATGGATTAAGTTTTTCTAAAAATGTTCATTTTAAAACCTTTATGACATTAATATTTTAATTAAAAAATGTTAATACTTACAGTAGTATTGCAAACTACAATGATGACTGAGAGCTGTTCCTCAAGCCTGATATATCACATTTGATACTATTAACATTATTTTTTTAAAAACTGATTAAATAATCAAGTAAACCCATGTTGCTTCAGTCCAGTAAGTGTTCATCTTGAAAAATAAAAAAAATATGAAAGTATACTTTATAAAAATCATTAGATTTCACAGCAAAAAGATCTATTTATCAAAATCTGAAAGACCTTTTTAGAATTATATTAAAGGGATTTTTTTACATGCTAAAAAAGTAGATCCGTCAATCAGACGACAGAAGGCCTTCAAATTTTGCATATAAAATATTATGCAGTAGGATTTATAAGGTTGAAATAACTTTCCCAGACAGCAACCGTGTCGGCCCACATCTGGTTCACATGGATTCCACACGTACAAGATGTGGGCCGGATCTGGGATGTTGCTATCTGGGTTAGGACATTATATATTGCTTATTTACACCATTATCTAATTATCTTTACTAAAATTAAAGTACTTCCACTTTATATGCAAATTTTGAATCCTAGGGAGGCTCTTCATTTGTTTGTTCAAAACAGTCTGTCATGTCTATCCAAAAACAAAATATTTCAACATGTTGACTCTCCAAAAAGTCCAGAGTTTGGAAAGCGTGGACAGAGGTGTGTTTGTGTAAAGTGTCTGCGACAGTGAGACTCGCTAGTCCTGTGTGTGTGTGTGTGTGTGTGTGTGTGTGTGTGTGTGTGTGTGTGTGTGTGTGTGTGTGTGTGTGTGTGCGCGCACTGGCGTTGGTCCACAGGGCAGCTGTAGGGAACAGGGCAGTCATTCATGCCATCAGGTGACTGGGACCGTTGGGATTGGCTGGGCGGGTGCAAGGCGTGAATGAGCCCAGTAGAGTGAAAAAGGCCCACAGCGCCGGGCTCTGGGAGAGAGGTGGGAGGGGGATTTGAAAAGGAGGGGGCACAGGTGGGGGTCGTGTGGACAGGTGCAGGAACATCTGCCATGCTCTGCTGTTCCTAACGAACACATCTCTGACTAGCGGTATTGGTACACGGCTGTGGCCAATGGAAGACGAAGACCGACCAATGCTTTGTTTTTGAGAAGGGGCCTTGAGTGGGTGTGGTGTCTTATTTTTGCCTAATGTTTGAGAGAAACTTCTGCTATTGCAGATTTTTGCACTATGCTCATTTGTAACAACTTACTCTCTTTGCTTCAAAGGTGGCACGACGCTGGGGAATTCAAAAGAATCGACCTGCAATGAACTACGACAAACTGAGCAGATCGTTGCGCTACTATTATGAAAAAGGCATCATGCAAAAGGTAATGCAGGCTAACAAGCTACATCTTCTGACACACTAAAGGTGCATCTTAGCTACTTTCAAAAAACAAGCGTTTTGGCTTAAGTTGTCTTTTTTCATAATAAGCTACTTTTATATGCTAATGCCAATAAGGAAATTGAATGCTCAGCTACAATGCTAAAGTCTTGAATACACTGTCATTTAAAAGGATGCATTAAATTGATCAAAAGTGACAGTAAATACAATGAAATATTTCTTGAGCACCAAATCATCATTAGAATGATCTCTGAAGGATCATGATACACTGAAGACTGGAGTAATGATGCTGAACATACAGCTTTGATCACAGGAATAAATGACATTTTGAAAGATCTAAAAGTTGAAAACTGTAATATTTGTAATATTTCACACTATTACTGTATTTTTGATCAAATAAATGCAGCCTTGAGTGTAAAAAACTTCTTTCAAAAACATCTTTAAAAATCAGATGTTTATTACAGTAGTGTAGTTATAACATTAAAGATATTTTAGGCAAATTTAGGCATTTCTGGGCAACAATAAAACAACAATTTGGACTTGAATGTAATGAAAATTCTTGTTCTTCTAAAATGATTTTTTTTTAAAAATAATTTAGAATAATTATTACACTTTTATGAGCTTATATTAATGGAAAACTTCAATTATATTTTGTCACACTGAAGGAGTATTTAAATGAACTACAAAGTTAAAATAAATGTACAAAAACATCTCAAATATACACATAGATCTTATGTATTAAAAGTTAACGGGCATGATGTTTGTCAACTTCCCAGCAAGTCTTTTAACCAAAGTCATCATTAGAAAAGTGAAACCATCTACGTTTTCCTTGCACGGTTGATATATACAGTAATATTGTGGTTTCTTGATTCAAAGGTGGCAGGTGAAAGATACGTGTATAAGTTTGTCTGCGACCCCGAGGCTTTGTTCTCCATGGCTTTCCCTGACAATCAGCGCCCGGTGCTGAAGACCGACCTGGAGCGGCAGATCAACGAGGAAGACACCGTGCCGCTGTCACACTTCGATGAGAACATGCCGTACATTCAAGAGGGCGGCTACTGCAACCCACACCCGTACAACGAGGGCTACGTCTACTGAAAACTGCTACACGAACAGTCCGGCCGTTTCCAAACAAAACAACACAAACTTTCAGACTGTCCCTCATTTCCTTCAGTCATTCCCCAGGACAAAAGAGAGCACTTTATGGACAGAGGATGATGGCAGTGTGTAAACCTACAAACTTACTGGTGTAGTTACGTTAGATGCTCCTTTGGTGTTTTTTTGTTGCTATTGAAGGGGATTGGGGTGTTTCAGCATGCCGTTTTCTCACAGCGAAAGACTCTTGAGTGCAAATGGCCTCTCTCCGGACAGATGTTTTGAACTATTTAGACAGGTTAGAGTCTGGAGCACGTGAGTGGAAAATTCCCAAACTCTTTTACTATTGAAACTCTTGGATTGTTTGTGGAGCGCTTTGTTATTTTTGCACATTTTCACGTTTGTTTTGTTTTTCTCTCCCTTGGTGTCAAACTGAGTAAATAATACAGTGTATTACTATGGAAATAAAATCCTTCAAACTCTCCATGTCAAAGTAAAAATGAGCACATATCTGAACTGACCCTTATACTTCCTTTCTCGCCCCTCCAGGATCCATAAAATGATTGAATACTAGCAGTTACAACAGATGACAGATGTGTTGTTTGTGAAGGGATATTATACTAGTATTCAAGTTATACCCATATATATATATATATATATTCTCATATGAATATAATGTCTTAGAGGAGGGAAGATGCAGGTAATTTTCTCAATGAACAAGATTTTTTTCTTCTTAATGAATTAAGGAAAGACAAAAAAAAACACAGCATGATTTCATAATACTTCAGTACATGGTGATTCAAATACTGCAGTTTTTTTTAAATATATTTAATTAACCATCTGTATACTTCAGTATTTGACACATTTCACTGAATATGACTTTTGGGTCAAAAGCGCCAATAGATATCAAATAGTTATCTTCAGACAGGTCTTGTGCAAGATGCAAGCTTCACACGTGTCTGTGACATCATTCTATTAAAGTTACATTTATACTATTAGAGTGACAAATTGCTTTTTTATTAGGAAAGAAATTGGATGTTGGTCCATTACTTGCTCCACCATGACATCTTTGAAAATATAAAACATGTATATTCAGGTTAATGCACCTCAATGCTGCTTTTCGTGTAAATTTAGTCACGTATGACCAGACGGCAGCTATGCCCTGGAGTACGTTCATTTTTTCTTCATTCTTTTTTACATTTGAAAACAAAAAAACAAACAAAAAAAAAACATCAGTGTTTATTGAATGTAAAAAATATATATACAAAATTGCGAAGGGAATGGCAATAGCTACACTTCTGTAATAAAATAGTGTTGAAATACAATCGGGTTGTTTTTTTTGTTCCTAAGTATACACATTGTGATTTATGTCAATCCTTGTCTCATATTTCAATGGCACAAACATTCAAGCAAATAAGTAGTGTTGTTCCCTAGTTTATGATTTCATTCAGCCTCCAGATCCACAATAAAACTGACAGAAATAGAAATTCTTACTTGAGATAGTTGTCTAATAACACTGACTTTTTACTCTGTTGCTTGCTAAATGCTTTACTATGGAAACTTGTTTCCACCACTGAATAAAAAAGGTAATTGTGACTTTTGATCTCACAATTATTTTTTTCCCCTCAGAATTGCGTGATATAAACTCACAATTGCAAGAAAAGTCCGAATTGTGTGATATAAACTCGCAATTGCAAGAAAAAAGTCCGAATTTAAATATTTGAGATAAAAATCTTTTACAATTGTTTTATTCCGTGGCTGAAACAAATTTCCATGCTTTAAACTCAACGTCACAGGAAAACAGGTCTCATCACATCCGCTTTTCGGAGGAGTTGGCAAACAGCAATAAGAACTGATGGCATCATGGCAATCAGCTAATGGTAATCAGCTGAGGCCTCGTTTATATTATGCCACTCTTCCAGATGTGAAATCAATAAATCATAAATTATCTTGAAATTTTGCGCAGCTGAGAAGTCCAAATCTTTTACTTGTTAAGAATTGCGAGCGGCGAGAATTGCTTAGATTTCCAGAAACCCGCAGAACTCCGACACTCTGCCACAAGGAAAAGTGCATACGTCTGCTTAGAACTTGACGTGGCAATAAGCAGTTTATCACGTCAAAGACCTTTTTTATAAATATGAACGTTGCCGTGGATTTTTGCATATGCACAATCATATCTGTGTGTACGCACGTTTTATAAATGAGGCCCTGAACCGGAAGCGCTACAACCTGATTTACAGAATACAGAAGTTTGTTCCGAATAAACCGTACACTGTAAAAAAAAAAAAAAAAAAAAAAAATACATATATATATACATATATAGTGGTTTCAACTTTAAAAAAGTAAGTGTTCGTGCTGCCTTAAAATGTCTAGTTTAGTCAACAATATCCAAGTTGTCACTTTCAAGTTCACTAAACTTAACATTTTAATGCAGCATGAACACTTGTAGTTGAAGCAACAATTTATTGCATATTTATGGGTTGCAATGTAGTAAACAAGCAGTCATCCTAGCACATGACCTGTATGGTGGATCCCTTTCAGGTTTCAATTGCCACTTTGAAGGAGGCTTCACAGAAGATTTCGTCAAAATGCTGGCTACGGAAAAGTCAGTGTAATTTAGGTAAGCTTTTACATGACTGTTACCATAATCATTTCTTGGTTTTAATTCTGGAAGAATGTATATTAGCAATGACAAAACACATGGACAGTTCAGTTGGCTACATTTTTTGTGCCTTTGTACATAAAACTTTACAAAAAACGTAGTATGATGTATATTTAAAGTACCTTGGCATTACCAACATTTGTTTCAGTAATTTCAACTGAGTGGTGCAGAAATACCGTCATCCTTTATACCCTTATAAAAACACGTCTTTACAACGACACAATGGTAAACAAGCCAACAACTGTGTCCCATAATATCAAGCACACACCGGCCCAAAGCTGTGGTCATATTTGGCTGTTAAAACGACCGTCACGGTTACCAAAAAAGCACAAATGACTGTGGTTTATTCAAACATCTACCATTAAAATCTCATGCAAAACCTCACAGCGCTCGAAGTATGTGGTGGAATGGTGAGGAAGTGTACTGAAAAGCAAGTTGAAAAGAGGTCAGGGGAAAAAAGGACCTGTGTAAGGTTGGATAATATCCGTGGTAATCTTGTTAAACAAGTCTTTCAATGGGGCTACAGATGTCCTCTTTCTGTTATCTTGAACGCTGAATTGTTCTCAGCTCTATTTGAATACTCTACGCCTGAAATAGACCGTTTTTATTCATTTCAAAATGGTACCATGTGAGCATGCATGGAAAAACACAGATTATCTTTGCTGGTTTTATTGTTACCGATAATTTTGGAATCTGTGCTTCTACATATGTAACTCCACAAGCCATTAAACCTCTAAAATTGTCTTTAACAAACCTTTTTACCACTTAGAAGCAATAAATCAGCCATCTTCTGCAAGCAAATACTACTTAGGAGCTACTAGATCCATTAACATAGTAGCTCCAGGAGTTAAGCTTGATTCTGTCAGTTTGCTTAGTGTCCGGCTACCTTGCTTAGCTTTACGACAGGCTGTTTACTTATGGGAAATGGTTTGTGTTGTCTGAGTGGTTGTGACACTCGCATGTTTGACAAGTGAAATGAGACCAAATGTGCTCCATGTAGCTGAAACGTCTTTGAAGCGGCGGCTTTAAATATGACGTGTTTACCTATGAAAAAATCCTTTATTGGCCCTCAGCCTTTAGCCATCAAAAGCCGTAGTGGTGAACATAAATCATTCACGAGGTAATTCAGGGGAACAACTGCATTGGAAAGGTGGACTGATAGAACGATGACCATTTAAACTGTTTACAGTCACGTAAAATAAACAGTAATTTGAAAAGTATTAACGCTTGAACAAATATTTAAGATGGCGAATGTATTTTGTGTCTCTATCTCATTCTCAACCCATTATAGGTGCAAAACTGGAGAGAAAAAAATTGGTCACTTTGTATTAGGTGTCTTTATCTACTATTTACTTGCGTAAAACAAAACTAATATTACAAAACACTTTTGCTGCTATTGAGGTTGGATATCGGTAAGGTAAGAGACCTTAAATCTGTAAATTAATTACAGATGTAATATTATGCAGGTATTTTGGTAACACTTCATTTTACAGTGTCCTTGTGTACACGTTACATGTACTTACCATAGTAATAACAGTAAATTAACTAACCCTCAACCAAACCCTAATCCTACCCAATAGTAAGTACATGTCTGTTAATTAATATTACTTAGTACTTAAATATATAATATATAATTACACTGTAACAATAACGTGTAACCGGTATTTTTTAAAATACAAGTACATGTATGTACATAAAATAATTTTTTTAGTAAAAAGTGGTTAAATACAATATGAAGTGGGGCCCATTTATTACTGGTGAAATGGTTACATTTTCTTTTTAAATAATTTTAAAATGATTACAGATTCCAGTTAAAAAAAAAAAAAGTGGCACTTTTTTCATTGCATCTATCGCATGTACAGACACACACTCAGAACATAAGAGCAGATTTACACACCTTTGATAATGGTATGTAGCGAGATGATCAAAGATGGGGGGGTTGTTGCTGCTGACTCTGGAAAGGATCACGGTGTTGGAACAATAATTGATGCTGAACTCAGGCATTGCCACCGGTTGACACCCATTACATTGTTCGGCGCTGCTCACTTTGCAGGTTCACGGCAGATAAAAACACAAAAGGGGTTGGGCTTTTGGGAGAGATGTCTGCAAGTACGACAGTGATGAATTGCTCTTGATGTGTGCTCAGAAAGCAGTGAAATTGGGTTGTGGTGCCGTGCTATAGCTTTGGGTCACATGCACGCGTGCTGGTTATAATCAGATGCTGGCAGACGGTGGGAGTCTGAAGTTAATCTGGAACGGGATTCTGTCTTGATCAAAGTCACGTCAAAAGAAATGTCTAAACTTTTTTTTTTTTTTACTTTGTTTTTTAGTGAAATAATAATAAATTAAGCATTTTTTTGTGTGTATTATAATTCTACAAGAAGTCATTGTATAGCATATTGCAAATGATTATAGGGAAAACCCGGGACAATTATAACACAAAATTGAATCATTAGAAAGGTGGATCTATCTATTTATATCTAACATTCTATCTATCTATCTTTGTATAGGTTATTAGTTTAAAGTTATAAGAATTACAGATGCTAACACCGCTTGCCGGTACCTATCATCTAGGATTTTATCACAGCTACTGTAATACAAGTTATGAAATTAAAATTGTATGACTGCAAAGAATGAACCTTTATAATTTAAAATGAACATTTCATTACAATATCTAGTTGGAGACTGTCCTTGTCTTATTAGCTGATAAATATATTTTAGTTAAAAGGATTTAACCCATTTAACATAATAATAAAGTAGGTACCACTTAGACTTTTGCTTTAAACAAATTATTCATGATAGCTTAAAAAAAAAAAAAAAAAAAAAAAAAAAAAAAAAGTAGTACCACATAAAGGTAATTTCTGTATGCAAATATTGTAATAGTACCATTACTTTTGCAACTTATAAATGTCTCTTATACATATAAATGTAATATCTAAATATGGAACATTGATTACATTGTACATTGGAACATTGTGTAATAGTCTACAAATGAAGAAAAATTTAAAAAGGAATCTTACAATTGTCCCTAATCTCCCTTAATATTAATAAGAGCTGGTCAAGGCATGATGCCAGTGGACAGATGTTGATGCTGACAGTATTTTAGCGGTCACTTCCACTCTGCCAGCATTCAGTGCTATCGTTTTGTATACAAAACAGGTTAGTAAGCAGTTTGACACCCTGGTCAGTCAGGCTGCAACTGGCCTCTTCTGCCACGTGTCACACAGTGAAGCTGGCGAAAGGAAAGGCTCTTCACCTTCAACAATGTCGTTTGATCTCTGCCGTCCTGTCAGGCACAGACAGGTCCACATTACCCTGTCCTCAGAGAGGTGGGCCAACCCATCTGTTACTAGAGAGAGAGAGAGAGAGAGAGAGAGAGAGAGAGAGAGAGTAGAGAGAGACAAAAAGAAGGGGTTAAGCAGGGAGAAATCAATGAGAGGTCCAAAAATATGATTCCCCTAGAGTTTCTTGTGTGCGGTTTGGATGGAGCCGTTTGCAGTAGATATGTCTTAAAATGAATGTAGACATTCAACATGTTGATAATTATTAAAAAAAGTATATATTTTGTACATACGTCTATGCATGGAACGCTTAACCCTCAAGGTCCTTTTAATAGCTCAAAAAACAGACAAGATGATGAGGCCCTTACAAAACCTGTGTCCATAGAAAAATAGAAATGCCTCATTCAACATGTAGATAATTATAAAAAAAGTAATAGTATAATATTATATAACACTATAAAACATTACCCTTGCACCCTGTGTGTTTGTCTAATAAATGTTTTAGCTAATTTGATTATGATTTTAGCTACCAATAAGAATGTACTCTCAGCTCTGCTAAAATACTTTGCAGATTTCTCCAGATTTTCCCCTGAAAATCGTAGAATTATAAACATTTCACCTTCGTAACATGCTTTAAAAGATGCAACATTTGGGGTCTGAAATATGTGGGATCCCTTTGGGTCCCTTTCATTTTTTTAAGAAACATACTTTTATTCACCAAGAACGTATTCAATTCATTAAAAGTGACAGTAAAGCAATTTATAATGTTGCAAGAGATGTTTCAAATAAATATGTTCTTTTGACTTTTCTATTCATCAAAGAACCCTGAAAAAAATGTATCATGTTTTCCCCCAAAAATCTTAAGCAGGACAGCAGTTTTCAGCATTGACAATATTAAGAAATGTTTCTTAAGCAGCAAATCTATAAGCAGCAAATCTATAAGAAGTCTATAAGAAGACTTTTATTCCAACTGCCATTGATATTTTAAATAGGAAATAGGGGAAGGGGGGTGTATCTTAATTGTGTGGTTGTCTCTTGTATTGTATTGTTTGTTGAGCCCTTGTCTAAAGACCCCACCCCTGTGGGGATAGACAATAAAGCTTTTTTGAATTTTTGAATTTGAATTGAAATCAGCATATTAGAATGATTTCTGAAGGATCATGTGACACTGAAGAAGACTGGAGTAATGATGCTGAAAATACAGCTTTGACATCACAGGAATGAAATAGAAAACTGTTGTTTTACATTGTAATAATCTTTCACAATATTACTGTTTTTAATGTATTTTGATCCAATAAATGCAGCTTTGGTGAGACTTCTTTTTTTAAAAACACCCATAATTTTAAATGGTAGTGTGCATTTCGAAATCCCTAAAAACTGTACAGAAAAGCATGTACAGAAGCTTTAGAAAGTCATATGACTGGTTGTTTCAGTTTTTGTGCCTCACGATTGTGACAGCGAAGAACAAAAGAGAAAAAAAAGCTTCCCATAATCTCCTGTTCAAAACGAGAACCCACACAGCAGTCATGTCATCTCCACAGATGAAGTCTTGTCATCGCACTGCCTGGAAAATATACTAGTAGAGGTGGAGTCAAGACTAATGTTACTGAGGTAAATTTAGGCAGACACATCTATAACTCCTCTTGGCTCCTGAAATAGCCTTTAAAAAAGAAGCCTAGAAATAGGTCCTCTGAATAATGACGTCTCTTTCTCTGCTTTGCTTAGTTTTTATACAGAAATTGGATCTCAACGTTAACGTATGGCCCCTGTGTCAAAACTGCTAAATAATGCATTTATTAAAATATACCTCAGCTCTTTAAAGACGATAATGGATGTACCTCCACCTTACAGGCTGTAACCGTTATCCTGCAGGACAGAGTCATTGTCCTTAAGTACATACAGCTTTCGGAATTCGAAAACACCTCGAAATAGAGGTAGCGAGAATAAAAGCACCATACATTCAGTCCTCGCCACATCTCGTAATTATATGGCAAAACACCCCGACATGCGACAAACAAATTCACAGTTCACAATGCTTTACTGTCAATGGCCAGCTTGGGGTTAGAAAAATCTGTCTCCGTGCTAAACTTCTTGAACCACGCAAAAAGACAGAGTGCATGTGGTCAAGAATGAATAAAAACCTTTGTGAAAACACATTTTCTGTTGTGCATCTATGTATGAAGGATGTGTGCATGTGTGTGTTAGGGTGCATGCACTTATTTATTTCTTTTCTGCCGCAAAAACAGATGGTTCCTTGTGCTGAACGGAAGTTGTGTTAACTCGGTTGGCTTGTGATTGGTGGCTGCCGTCCAACGGCAACACGGGTATCGGGGAGGGGTGTTAGTAGAAGTGCAGTTTGCATACTTCAGATGTGCTGTGAACAGAACAGAAGGAAGTGGTACGTACTGTTGCGCCGTGCTCCTCGTGTCTTAGCGATGCAGCATGGGCCACCATGGGCAACAACCCTCCAGCGCTCTTGTGAGTCCAGACATATGTAACTGTGTAAACACTGCGTTGGAAGAAAAGCTGGTGTTGTCGGCGCCTTGTAGCTAAAGTCAGCCAAAGAGCTCGTCGTTAAGTCCTGCTGGGAAGAACATAGGGTGTTTATTTATTGTGCGCTCCAGACCAGTTATGCCTCTCTGTGGTTTATTAGGCTAATAATTCAAGATGTGTAACAATGTGGTAATTTTAGAGTCAAATTTTACTACACTGCAAAAAGTGATCAGTTGCCTTAACTTAAACAAAATGAGGAATCCTGTTGCCTTAAAATTAAGTAAATAAACTTAATGCATAATTGAAAAAATTAAGTTATGTGGAATTGTCAAGTTCACATAACTTAATTGTTTTAATTATGCATGGTTTATTTACTTAATCATTTTAAGGCAACGTGTTTTCTCACTTTTTTTAAGTTAAGGCAACTGATCACTTTTTACAGTGGGCATATGTCCTAGTATTGCACTGAGGGGCATGTACACATTTTTGTCTAATAAAACGCTCTTGAATAGGAATGTCCTTCCCCCAATACCCTCAAGCAATAACTGCATGAAAGACATACATACACTCACACACACAACCTTTCAAAAGTTGGCAAGATGTTTTTTGAAAGAAGTCTCTTGTGCTCCATTTATTTGAAACAAAAAAAACAGTAAAACTGTAATATTGTGAAATATTATTATTTAAAACAACTGTTTTCTATTGTAATATATTTTAAAATGTAATTTATTCTTGTGAGGTCGAAGGTGAAATTTCAGCATTATTACTCCAGTCTTCAGTGTCACATGATCCTTCAGAAATCTAATATGCTGATTTGCTGCTCAAGAAAACTTACTGACCTCAAACATTTGAACAGTAGTGTAGTAGACACTGATAGGACCTGTTGCATTTCATGTTTCTTTCCACCACTAGAACAGGAAATAACCTCGTGATATCCTCAATATAAAATCACTTATTGTTAGATGCTGGGAGGAAACATAAAAAAAAAAACAATTATTTTTGTCATGATGCAAAATAGCCATCTTCATCTTTTAGACATATGTAAACAATGCTAACAACAGCATTATGTTTGCAATTTTCCGCTGCTCTGCGCACAAGATTTGAAATCATTTATCTCAGATTCAAAACAATGGGATCCCTCCGTATGCTTTTATTTGTGTGCATGTGGCTCAGCAAGCAGCATACAGTTACCATCCTATATTTCCAGCTTTATTCGCACCTAGCAATGAAAGCCAAATGTGAAAATTGAAGGCAGAAGGATCGTGTGACGGGATTAATTAGACAAGGCCAAGTGAAGTCACACTCTTCATGGCAACACACTTGAACCTTCAATTACGCACTGCACAAAGCAATTAAAAGCCTCCCTTTCTTGCTCTGTCCTATGGAGTCTACCTGTTACTGCTGTTTGCTTTCTCTGTAGGGTCCCCCCGGGGCACCAGGCAGACTCCAGGTCCAATCCGCAGGTCGGTAATTACAATTGATCAATTGTTGTCGGGAGGTGAAATGACTTGGTTGTTTTAGCCAGAGCTCAATTTGAGGTGTCCATTTTTAAGGGGTTATTTATATGGCAGGTGGTTAGGAAAAGAAAAGAGAAGAGGGAGGAGGTAGAGAGATGAAGAGAGGAGCTGGAGGAAGAGATCGGGAGAGAGAAGACTATTTGGCCATTTCTAATGGCTGATAGATCTTGGCTTTTTCCTTTTCATTGTTTCTGGAGTCATTGGGTAGCTGGATGAACTCAGAATGGAATTGGCCAATTTTGCACACTTTCAGCCGAAACTGTTCAATTTCTCTCTCTGAAATGATTTGTATACAATTTGAGTATAACAACTTCTGTACAGATGTTACATTCTCAGATAAATGGATTTTCTGCTTGTTTGTTTTTTTATTTATTAAAGTTAAATGCCACACAATTCTAGAAAAAGTACTGTCACAAATTAATTTTGTGTAATTTTCCATGACGTTAACTGAAGTTTGTAAAACAGAAGTTTACCTAATCAGTTTTAGTTGCGTTGACATGAATACATTTTGTTGGCCTGTATTGTTGTGTTTGACTCTTTGCCCTCAGCTTGCCATTGATTCATTTTCAAGTTAAAACATTTTTTAATTATGCATGATAAACATTATTATTCATGACAAAATAAACTAGCCAGAAAAAACCTGTTAAATAAATCAATAGAATTTTAAACATAATTGTTATATTTAAAACAATATAATAACTATTTTATAGGGGTGTAACGATACACTCATGTCACAGTTCGATACATATCACGATACTGAACTCACGATACGATATTATTGTGATACTCCAAGACATATGATAAAAGGTAAACAAAAATGTACTGTTGATTAAAATAATAAATTTGATATTACAGTGTGGGTGTTAATGAATAGGCTTGGACTTAGTGCTTGTAACCCAATACACAGGACAATTGTGACACCAGAATAAAAACAGTAATGATTCTGAATTATTTTAGATGAATATGCTTGCCCTCTGTCACTGACTAGATATATTTAAAATAAATGTTAGCCACTTATTACTGACAACATCATTTGGCATTATCAGGACCCACAAATATTCCCCCATTGCATTATTATACATTATATTCAACACTGAAACTCTGTAAACTTTCATTTTACTGTAAATAAAATAAACTGTAATTTTTTACTTTGGGTGAACTATATATATTGTCACTATCAACGATACATATTGTTGCATTTTTGTATTGTGATATTGTGACACGATATATTGTTACATCCCTACTATTTAGATGTATAAATAATTCTTATCTTATTATATTTGTAATATTATATTTATTATTATTTTAAATAATTTTTATGAAGACAATTTAAATTAAAGCTCACAGAATGTAAAATAAAACAAAATAGTAAATAAATGAAATAAAAATAGCTTTTTTTAGTTTTTGATTGTCGTAGGTCGACACCTTTTGATATTGCCATCTTAACTTTGTTAAAAAGCGGGACAACTGCAGTGCTGTAAGCGCCAGC
Source organism: Meda fulgida (assembly GCA_030578275.1). Taxonomy (NCBI): domain Eukaryota; kingdom Metazoa; phylum Chordata; class Actinopteri; order Cypriniformes; family Leuciscidae; genus Meda; species Meda fulgida. Next base: position 14,241,304 of record CM060630.1, read on the forward strand.
TAGACTCAAAAAGTTCAAGAGGTTGTCTAAATAACATCAAAAACCCATCACCATCTGAAAATCACAGAAGAAACAGCAGTAAACAGGCTCATGGGTTGATGGCCAAATCCATACGGCACTTCCAGGAATACACTCTTACATTATAAAGCCATATCTGCTGTATGGCAACAACCATACTGCACTTCCCAGAAAACGCTCAATTACAGTATAATGCCGTATCTGCTCTAACAGAGAGTATCATTAATCTCATAATGATCTGAGTGTGGTGGCTGACGGGGAGCGTATATTTCTCTCCAGCACAGTCAGTCCTTTCACATGGATCACCCTGCTTTGCTCTGTCCCAGCCTCAGGAACGTCACCTCTTGGCACTGCTCGTATTTATACGGGACATTTGATTGATTTAGATTTATTTGACTATTTTTCCTCAGTCACTCTGTCCCTCAGCCGCCAGTAAACGTGGTGTTAGGCCACAATATTGTTTTCTAAATGACAGGCGCTGAGCCGAGACTCTTTATCTTTGTTTCTCTCTCTACACCTAGCGTTCTTGTCCTTAAGCGATCTTTAGCCTGAAGCTGTTTGCAAAAACTCAACCCACAACAAACAGAATGGTTCACAGAAAGATCTGCCTCACTTCCTTAAAGCTGTTGTGTCTCCTGTGGTTTCATCAGTTCTGGAGCTCAAGCCAAATCCTCCACATTTAAGCCTGAGAAGATGCTGTTTGCTGTTTCACATTTACAGTCCAGATTTTTCTCAGGAAAAAAAAAAAAGTTTGTTTCTGATTACAATTCTTCCAGGATGCTTCGAACGTAATTGCAAAATGCCATCTTACCAAATAAGGTTTTTATAGTACAAACACAGTGCCAAAGCTGTTTATCATACAAAAGTCAGAGACAATTAAGAGGCCACTCTTTCCCATTCTCATAAATGCTGCATGTCCAAGACTTTTGGGCAAAAAGCACCCTTTATTGCTACGAGCAGGTAAACTCAAAGCAATTATAAGAGAAGTCATTCTGTTTTTATTTCTGTTTGATCTTATTTGAATGGTATTTGCAAACAGTGATTGAATGTCGTAAAGCTGAAAGCAATACAATTATTCAGACTCAGTTTTAAATCTAAGCTGTGACATTGATACTCGGTTTATTTCTGATCATTTTGTTTTGGCTAGTGGACGTTCTGAATGGCCGGTAACTTAAAAATTGAGTTGCCAAATTGGCTGGTGAATGAAAAAAGTTAATTTTAAACAAAGCAAGGCATGACGCAAAGCTCTTAAAAAAAAAAGTCAAATTCAAACCAAGCAATTTTCTGTTGGTTCATCAACATGGAAAATTCATCTGACCAGCTTTGCAAACTCCTGAATTCCTATTGAAATGTTTTGCCTACGAAAACTCTCCATACAACTGTAAATTCAACCATATAGGCCTTCCTTCACACATAGATCAAACACTGGGCTAAATAATATTGTAGCAGTATTAGTCACATTAGCAAGTTAAAAGTAACCTTGTGTCAAAATAGCATAGACACACAGCTTTTGATATCAACAATAAAAAAATATGCATTTTTGCCCGGCAGCAACTGCAATGCTATGTTTGGTTGCATTTTATTAGTAGCATTTAGCAATATAATTTAGAAATGGCAATAGCAGTCAAATAGTCTATTCATCTGCCACTCCAACCTCCACCTCCAACCTTTTTTGGGCAATTACCCAGCAGTAAAAAAAAAAGAAAACAAAGAAAAAATAAAACTCCGCTTTGGGCCACTAGTATGTCTCACAGCAATCTCAGAGGAAATTAAAGTCCACTTGAATATGCTAAACACGAATGTTGTATGCTAATATTAATGAGGACGTAACAACCACACTTAGCATTTCTTCTATGTAGCCAGTAGCTATAAAACTACATCCTGAAAGCATTTAATTCCCAAATTGCACACTCATTTCAATGGGACCAGGTACGTATCCTCTCTAGACTGAAGAATTCAGATGTCTCGGGCGCAGCCTCCATGATGTGGCCCCGGGTAATGAAGTTAGTCTTGTTTGAAAAACAGACACTAGCTTGAACAATACTTGCTTTAATTCTCATTGAAGCAGCAAATTGACAGACCTCCCTTAAGATCTTGACAGGTAATGAAGATTTAATGTCAGAATTATGATCGTTAAAAACAAATGACTGATTCTTAGGGCAGATGATAAGCTATTAATTTAACCTCCTCTTCCTGTAATAATGCTGGACAGTCTGCCAGTTATTAGATCATAATTAGCTTGTGCAATTTGCATGGAACCAGAGAAGCATGTAGCCAGGCTGTTGTGTCTCAATATTTCTCCAGGGCTCTGTAGTAAAATGTGCTCATATATCATAATCTGTTAAAAAACGTATGGCCCAGAAGAGCTACAGTTGTGGTTGTGCTAGTCTATGTTGAACTAGATGGTTGAGAAATGCTAAAACGCTGATTAAGCGTGTTTGCACACGTGTGTATCTCAGGGTAAGCGCGTGTAGCTCTCCAAGTGGCAGACGGCCATATGGAAGCATGCTGAAATGAACTGGCCAGCACTTTGTTATGACAATATGGCCATGCAAACATCAAAGTTTACACTAACGCTCTGATTAACAGTGATTTTCTACATGATAAGTGCTTTTATTCTAGCTAATTATTTTATTTAGGAACAAATTTCATGGTTGTGTCCCCAACTGCTCTGTTTCTCTTTGCTCATGTGTTTGTTCATGGGAGTAATATTTGTGCCAAAATGTTTCTGTGCGGCCCTGAGATTTCCTTATTAATGCATATGCATGCTACTGGTATCCATTCAGACATACAGGCATGTTTAGTTAACTAAAACTAAAATGATTGGAGAAAAAACAAAATAAAAAAACTAAATGTAAAAGCCGAAAACGCAAACCAAAAAACTAAACTTAAATATATGTTATGATTTTATGAGAATTCACCTAAAGGAAGTAAACAGTTTTTAATGCACATTTTGGAAATTTTCTGGGTATTTTTAAGCAGAACTAAAAAAAGATAAAATATTATTTTTATTTATTTTTACAATATATATATATACAAACAGAAAGAATAGGAGCAGATTTTGTTTCCCTGTCTAGTCTATGGAAATATCAATTTGGATTAAAATATATATATTTATTTATTTATTTGATTGCCCAGAAAACTAACTAAGAAAATAAACTAAAATGCATTTTCATGACCTAAATTATTCACCTCAAGGAAGTGTATATTTTGGAAACTTTTTATGTATATTTTAACCAGCTTTTCTTTTTTAAATGTGGTATTCCAATATTTGAATAAAAGAGGTTAATGATTATTACTTTCCCCAACAAAGATCACAAATCTGCTTTATGATTTATAACGTTTTTTTCTTCTTCTTTTTTTGAATATAAAAATGCAGTCTCCTTTAGAACACTAAAACTAAAATAAAAACTGAGTATACAGGACGTTTTAACAACTAAAACTAACGTATATAATGTGAACATGAAAATGAAATTCAAATTTAAAACAAGTCTGGTACAGTGTAGCCAATGTATTCTGAAACTTTTTTTCAGAAATAAATGCCACTTGGTTTGATATTTTTGTTATATAATATAATATAAATGTATGCATTTTTAAGTGCATTTTAAAATAATTTTAGGGCCACTGTATGTAACTGATCTTTTTGATTGCAATGTCTCAATGTATCCGTGTATATAAACGAGTGTGCGCATATGTGAGTGTGTCCTGTGCCAGCGCTGTGCTAAGAATCTGCTCCCTCAGCGGTTTTCTCTCCACTCTCACACACACACACACACACACACACACGCCGGAGCGAGTCGCACTCCTGGCACTCTCCCCCAGCGCCTCGCGGTTCTGCTCCAGGTTCTACCCGTCCACCAACCTATTAATAGGCAACATATTTACTTTTTGCGGCATGTGCTCGCTGTGGCATTCTCCAGTATCTTACCCTTCCATAGGAGTGAACAAGTGCACTTCTACAAGAGGAAGTCACTGCTGTGGCAGAGGTGTTGTGGCACCCAGGCGAGCCCGACCCCGTCTCCATCTCCTATGGGTGAGAAATGAGAAGCTGAGAACTCCATACACATACTGGCATGTCATCATAGCCATAAGCCCCCCTGTTTTGAACATGCCACTTCTTGTAATTAAAAGCACTTGCTGTTTTGTTTTTTCTTCCTGTCACAGCAGGATTTATACTATTGCAACTTCACCAAATATAGCTAATTATAAAGAAGATGTTACAGCACTTTATGAGGCATAACAAGGTGATAACCCATCTTTGAAGCTGGAAGTGTACTTTATCACCAAGACTGTCTGTGCATGTGTCAGCTGTATAACAGATTTGTAAACTGGGAAAGCAAGAGGTAACTGGTTTCAATTAGCCTGGGAAAACACAGACAACTTCCGGCAAATTTAGATTTGCTCTCAAAAGTTAGTCTGGCAAAGAGCTCATTCAGGCCCATTTCCAATCTGTCGAAATCGAGGCACCAATCAGAAACGTTGGGGCGGGCTTTACAAGATGACGACAGCGCTGGGATTTTGAAGCAGATTTTGTAGCCTACATTATAAAGATGGATGCCGCCGTCGAACATCACTCGTTCAAATCAGCTATCGTGTCTACGTTTCCTTTTTGTTAAAAACCGAGCAAAGAACAACACTCGGAGATGTTTCTCCGTCGCTCTGCATACGTCATCTCCTTCATCGCTCTGATTGGTTTTAGGTCTATCCGCGACGTCCGTTGGTGACGCCCCTCTGGGAATGATTTGTCTATGATGCTTTGCCAGACCATAACTCGGTTACAACTGAGAATGGTCTGGTTTTAACCAGGCTAGGTTTCAATACTAAATTTGGGGTGAATTTTTTAAACTCAAGTTTTAAACTAATTACAGAATGTTAATTTGAAAAAAAAAAGTTGATGGGAGAATGAAAGCTTGAAGACATCAGGCCTTTTTCAGAATAGCAGTTAAAAATGGAGTTACAGATCTGAAAACTTCATATAGGGTCAGTAAGTTTTTGAAAAAAGTCTCATACTCACAAAGGCTGCATCTATTTGAACAGAAATAAAGTAAAACCAATATTATGCAATATCATTACTCCAGTCTTCAGTGTCACTTGATCCTTCAGAAACAATTCTAATATGCAGATTTGCTGCTAAAACAAAAACATTTATCATCAATTTTGGAAGCAGTTGTGCTGCTTATTATTTTTGTGTAAACCGTGATACATTCTTTAATTCAGGATTCTTTGATAGAAAGTTCAAAGTAAATATTAGATGTTATAAATTTGTAACATTATGAATGTCTTTGCTGACACTTTTGATCAATTTAATGCATCCATTTCTTTAAAAAGAAAAGATAAATCCTGTCATTATTTAATCACTTTCATGTCATTTCCAAATTGTCATTCCATTGTTATTTCTGTCATGGAAATCAAAAGATTTTTGTTTTGTGTTAAAGAAAAAAGTTTGTTGCAATTTTGGTGTAAAAAAAAAACTGTAACAGATTTATAAAAGCAGCCAATAGAAATCATGCCGTGCATTTCAGCTCTTTTGAAGTTATATAAGAAAGCTTTTTTAGAAACAGGCTGAAATTTAGGTTGTTAAACACACTCTTCCTTTCTCAAATCTCATGGTCACCAACTGTTGCTGAAATGACCTGGGGAAAGATTCTTTAAAAATTCCATTATTGTGTGTCCATGAATAAAAGAGCATATAGGTATGGAAAGACATTAGTGCGAGTAAATAATGGCGATTTTCATTTCGGGGTGAACTATTCATTTCATATTCATCTGCCAGACATACCAAACTGTTACAGTGCATCTGTATGGCCAGGAAAGATACAAAAGCAAAACTTTCCCACTCCTGCAAACACAATTATTATGAGTGTGTTCTTGACAGTGCAGAGAGTCATTGTTTAAAATAGCATTGGTGACAGCACTGAGCGCCGTGTCCTGTTGATTGGAGCGCTGATGGCCCACCGTTTGTCAGCGCTCTCTAAAGCCTCATCGGCAAACAGCAGGGCTCCCTGATTATTTAATTGCTTGTAAGAAGCTCATTAAGGCCTCCTATCCATCATAAGTTGTGCAGTGAGGATGATCTGTGAGAGAAGAGAAGAGAGAGAGAGAGGAAGATTAACACAGCCCACTCGTCCCTCGTCTAGACTGAGCTTTCAGCCTGCACATCTTATAGCATCTTACAGCATAACATCTTCATAAGTGTGACCGGAATATTTCACGAATGTTTCATGTCTATATAAGTGCATATTTCAAATGTAAAGAAAGCACTCATGTTACTGTGACAGAGAGAAATAATGCTGAATTTTGAGCCGTGAGCTGGGAATGCTCAACACATTTGCCCGATTTCCAGTTGTAAAAATGCAAGCGAGTCATTTGATTATTTTCTTTAACCCTCAAATTTTAATTTGCATTGACCACAGTTTTAACTTCCTAAAATGGCTGACTGGAAATATGTAAATAATTTTAGAAGCTCGCTCACAGGTGCTCGGATCTGTACTGGTCCCGATTAAAAAAAGTTCCCAAGAAGCCACTAGGCATACAAGATGATATATTTAAAAAAAAAGATTATATTATGTTTTGTTTCCATGTCTAAGTTATAGAAAATCCCAACTTACGATAGAAATCTAAGGCATTTGAACCTTCAGTATATGGTGTAATGCATTTCACAAAGTTTAAACTTGCATGTAAACAGGTGCAGAATACTGTAAGCTCTGGATGCTTGGCATATTAATTGCCGATCATTTGCAAAACGGGGTGGAAAAAAGTCTTTTGCCAAAAGCACGTCTTGCAAGCTTCCAGCTGGGATCGTCAGGGACAGGCTTGTTGGCATCGTGGCAGCATATGTTTGGTGCCAAGAACACCAACGATTTGCATTTTCTTTATATCAATTTTACAAAGCCGAAATGCTCTCTCTTGTGTAAAAATGATCGGGATTTGAGTGTTGCAATTAATCACAAGTGAAATATATTTGCCGATGAAAAGCCCTAATTCTAGTCGAAGGCTTTTTTTTTGCCTATGAGAAAGAGAGAGCAATCAGTTTCTTGCATTACATCTGCACTGAGCTCGCAGGCACACTGTGATGAATGTGCCTTTAAGGCTGTATAGTTTGGCTTCATTTAGACTGGCTTGAAAGATAGAAAGAAAAATAGCACTGTGGTGTATGTGGGGTACTGCAAACACAATCAGTCATTCGTGGGGTAAAGCAAAAAAAAAAAAAAAAAACATTCCTTTGTCTCACAGACTAAAATGCACGTTTTCTCCTAAAGTCAAAGCTAAATAGGGGATGGCAAAAGGCCACATTTTGACTATGAATCTTGAGTACTGCCTACAGAACTTTTGTGGGTTTTGAAGCTGAAACCTATTCTGGAGCATCTCTGAATGAATTTAAAGGCCACAGTCATTATTCAGATAGCAGATTTTGTCATTTTTTATGCAGCATTTAGGTAGCAATCCTCTAATGATTTTGAACATATTGCCTATGTAAATGAATTGATAGTCAATTGGAATGGTTTTCATACTTATAAAAAGTGTTTATCAAGCTAAATTACGCAATACTGTGTCAAAATGCACTCAGCCTATGGAAAATGCCACTCAAATGGAATTTTCTTCATGTTTTTATTGTTAAAAAAAAAACCATTTACCGGTAAAAGTTCTCATTTTTTCAATCTCAGTTTCCTGTTAAATATTGAACAGTGAAAATTTAATTAAAAAACTAATGCATAATAGGTTGTACATTCTTTTTTCTTTTTTTTTGCCTTGCAACCGTAAATGTTTACCTTTCTGTGATGTATTCTACTTCAATTTGACATTAAATTAAAATATATAATTTTGGGTGCCCGCTCCACTGGTCACCCAAAATCGACTTAAGTTTTGGCCGGCTCGGGTTGGCCCGTCAGAGCCTAAGTCCCTCGCCCGGGGTTACCAGCGGTTTGGTTCTCTGGTCATGTCTGGTTCTAGATAAGCAATATGTGGTAAAAAATAGACAAAAAAATAAAAATGTATAAAATAAAAACTATCAGCAGAGCAAGACTGACCTACTGGCCCAACTATGCCAACAGAACACAGGCTGAATCCGAAATTGCCCCCAAACCCTGTTAGTCCACTAATACAGTTCACTTGAAGGAGTGAATGAAAACAAGTGAGCGAATTCAGACAGCTGTTCTACATTGCAGTGCAATGAAGGATAGAATGAGTGCATTTGATAACGTCCACTATGGTTTCGGACACTACTATTAATGGATGTCCCTTCAAATAATGCCCTATTTAAGGGTATAGGGGGCGATTTCAGATTCAGCCATAGTCTTTGTTGAGCCTTTTCATTTAAGGATTTCTTTTAGAGTGCTTAAGATGTGATAGAGATATATGTCAATCAAGTGTTTGTGGGACATCACATTTTCAACTTCCATTTTGACAGTACATTCTATGAAGTGCCCTAAAATGATCCACGTCGATGAGAGGAACCCTCAAACTTCGCCAAAGGTTCAGCGCTGAAGTTCAGAGTTTGTCTAATTAAGCACATTGTTTGCAATGGGCTGTATAATGTCTCAACTGAACTCCCAGGGTAACACGAAGATACACTCACAATAGACAATAATTAATGTCCCTAAAAAGAAAAACTTGAAATAATGACCCACAACTCAACGCTCAACTTTTTCCCCTTACACCTTGCGTTTTCAAGTTTAATGGGCAAAATCGAGAACGTTTTTTTTCTTACTCTTCTTCTTAGGATAATGATTTACAAAATGCCTCTCATCAAAGAATTCATTAACAAAGAACATTAATTAAAAAATAAATGAGTAAACATCAATATCAAAACCTCAGCACTGTGGAAGTGAATACATTATGTGTGGTAATAATGTTTGAAAGGGATCCTAACACCTCAGTGGGACTCTTTTAAACCCCTTACCTCTCAGGCAGTTGCTTATTTTGCAATCCTTTGTTGTTAAACAACAAAGAGAATGGGCTCTCATAATGTTATATTAATCAGCAGATTAATATTTCAATTTGATTTTCTTTATAGTTGAGGTGCTGTTGGCATTTCCATTTTCCCTCCATATGTGCAGCGGTGTTAAGTAGTATCATTACCATTTCTACCTGGGGGTTCTGGAGATAACAGGCAGCCGTGATAGCTCTATTCGACGCAGCGAGAGCAGCGCTGGGTAGCACCTCATGCATTTTTAACGGCGCTGTTTGCTGCCGCTCTGCTGCCATTCTTTTATAACGCGCCGCACAAACAGCTGAGTCACAGACTTTGTGCTTTACGCAACATCTAATTGGAACCCAGAGCCTCGATAAAGACGCCGGGCCTCTTCACTTAAACTATGACGACCAGCGCATATAAACATAGACGATCGAGTCCAGGGAAAAGTACCACAACAATAAGAATATTTACCAATGATGTGACGCTGAAGGTATAGTTCGGCCAAAAATTAAAATTCATCACACACTCATGTCTATAGCAGAAAGTCCAAGCTGCTCTTTTCCCTACTGAACAATGAATGGATGTAAGGATTTTCAGTGAATAATGACTTAAATTTCTCATATACTTTACACAAAGCTTTCATTTCATATGGCTTCGTAAAACCTTTTTGTTTTGTTTTTTTTTGCTTTTTTGGAGCTTGACAGTCCTGGTGCTCTTCACTTTCATTGCATAGAAAAGAGCAGCTCAAACGCTTTGCTAAACATCTTATTTGATAAGTAGGCAAATGTTTGTTTGTATGGAGGCTAGTTTCTGCTAGGCCTACGTGATAAAAAAAATAAGAGGTAACTGGGACTTTTTTTCTTGCAATTGGGAGCTTATATCTCAAAATTCTGAGGAAAAGTCAAAATTGCGATAAACTTTTTTTCTCACAACTCCGAGTTTAGATATAAAGTCAGAATTGTGATATATAAACCCAGAAATGCGGGAAATAAAGTCAGAATTGTGAGATATAAACTTGCAATTTTGAGAAAAAAATACAGAATTGCTAGATATAACCTCGCAATTCCTATTTTAATTATTTAATTCATTTATTTATTTATTCATTCTGTGGTGGAAACAAGCTTCCATAGGTGTGAAATTACATAAATGACAACAATTGTTGTTTTTGATTAAACTATTCCTTTAAAGATTTTATAATTAATCTCACAAATAGATACTAGACTGCTGAGTCACAATGGCATACCTGTTTTGGTAACACTTTGCTTTACAGTGTAACACACATTAACTGAACTAAATTATAATATCAAGGTATTGTTAAAAGTGGTGTCCTATGTATAAATATGGTATTCATTTATCCTGTTATTTCAATTATCCTGGGAGTTCAGGAGTCAGCCGGTTCTCAATCACACTGGTGGCTAATTAGACAGAACTGCTCTCAGGTAACTCTCACGGCAATTACATAAGACTGCATTTCTCATAAACATCAGCCAGTTCAGAATAAAAATAGCATAATTGCAAAACACTTTTTTGACTGACAGCTTTTGATTGACAAGTCATTAGGTAATTGTTCACGACAGCTGATTAGTCTATGACAAGTATTATTCAAATATCACAGCATCTCCCAGGAAACCAAAGCAAAGCAAGTTCTTGTCGGCATGCAAAGTGATACCTTTGTGTGACAAATATACGATTATATTCATTACATGAAGTATTGACACAAGTATGGAAATTATTTAACACTTTTTCCACAAATTACACAATGTGTAAATATTTTCCCTGTGGATTACAGGGGTTTAAGAACAGATTCTGGCAATATCAGTGAAAGATGACTGAAATTAACTTTTCCTTCAGTCTATTAATCTGGAGTATGTACACAACCAGTTTGGACACACTTGAGCAATTTTTTGTTTCTCGTGAACTTAAAAGCTTTATGCCTATAGCCTACTTAAATACTTAAAAATGTGTTTTGAAGACAAATATAAAATGTATAAAATTAAATAAGAGTCAAAGAAAAGCAGGCAACCAGAATCCAACATCAGCTGACCTGCAACAATACTGTTTAAAGACATTAAGAAATAATTGTTTTAAATAATTAATAACAAAAATAATAATAACTAAAAATTCCAGACAACATTTGAAATCCTTAAGACTTAATTAAGACACAAGGTGAAATCTATAAACAAAGATGGCAGCATTTAAAAAAACTTCAAAAGATAAGTGTCACAACATAATTTCCATACTTCCACTTGTTTTGATGACGATAATATTAGTAACAATAAAGAATAAGTAATAAAGAATCTCAGTAATAATAAAGCATGAATAAGTGTGTCCAAACTTTTGTTGCTGTTGGTGTACTTTAAGGATTTTGCTTTCCACAATTGTCTTTACATTTTACAGTACAGTTTATATCTCGCAATGCTGACTTCTTTTCTCAGACAATTTCAAGTTATAAAGTCCAAGCAAAATTCAAGAAAAAAGACCCGCAACTCAACAATAACTCACAATTGCAACTTTATATATCGCAATTCCGAGAAAAAAAGTCAGAATTACCAGTTAAAAAAAGTCAGAATTGCACGTTTATAGCTTGCAATTCTAAAGGGGGAAAAAGTCAGAATTGTGAGATAAAAAGTCCCAATTACCTGTTTAATTTTTTGATTCTGTGGCAGAAACAAGCTTACATATCTATGGAGCCACTAAGGTGAATTACGAAAAAATGACAATGGAGTTCTCCATTGTTCTCTAAACTCATTCAGTAATCTAAACAGCAGTTGGCATCTAATAAATGTTGTCAAATCAAATTCAAATCACTTGCTGACCCAGGGTCCACACAAATAATTAGCCTCCAGTGGGACAGTTAGTGCTCCATACTATCAGTGACCTGCAGCACACTCGCATGCGGTTCACCCTTTAACAAACACACACACACACATTGATAATGCACCCGTGATAAAGACCCATCAGGCTGAATTGCCCACAGCTGCAGGGCCCCTTGTTGCGCTGGCAGCATTGCCCCTGTCATCGAGAGCGTGCGCCTATCTGACCTGCTAATTTGGAGCATATGTAAGTGCTTTTAAAGTGCCGGGCCTTTTGACATGCCACAAACAGCAGCTGCCACAGCTGCCCTCCAGAAGCTTCATTTAATTCAATTACATCTCTGGGAGATATGTAAACGAGCCTAGGCTCGGAAAGAGGGTGCAGCCGTTAGGGGGCTAAAACCCTCCCCGAGCCGATCAACCGGAGTCATTCACCCCGATGCTCGCCCGTATTCACAACGGCGCGCTCCCAACCCCCTCTGAAGTGTCAATGCCCAGGTGGCTTGATAGGCAAATGACTGGGTGAGACGGTCGAACCAACCCCCTCAGAACGTCACCGCCACCTTTGCAGGGAAGGCCTTGCACCGGGGCAATGAGGGGGGTGTTTGGATGCGGGTGGAGGGGTTTAATCAGGGTCATGGCGTCTCCTATGATATCACTCTGATCAGTGCGACTCAGCCCCCGGGCAGCCCTGCAATTAATGCAACTTTCAAGAGAAGAAGGGGGAGATAAATATCCACCATCTGGCAATTAGGGCTCACAGGGCTGAACAACCGATTGTGAGACAATTCTTCATGACACTAGCAAGAAACGGTGCTTGATACTGGCCTGAAGCCCACAAACAGCCTTTGAAAGTGGCGTCCTGTAAAAGCTAGGGCTATTGAGGCGCATCTCTCATTCTTTCAATAGAGGTTTGATCATGGTTCTTCTGTAGCATCTTTTTGGCTGCGTTCGGGGCACGGACCCCCTCCAGCTGTTGGCTGTGGTGGCGCGTGGCTGAAAGAAGCCCAGATCGCGGTGATCAAATTAGCTCCCCCTCCTCACGGGGGCACAAAGGTTGTCAATGCGCTCTGCGTCGCATTTCAGCGGCTCATTGATGTTATGATTACTCATTTAACCAAACAATGAGTGCCAAGCAGCCCTCGTTGAATGCCCTCTCGCGTGAATAGAGAGAGCTGCTTGTTGAAAGATAGTGATTTAATAGGAGAACTGATTCTTTTCAGCTGTTTTTTCTCTTTCTCCTCCCCACGTATTGTGAAACATAAATGGAGGGAGAACAAATACAGTGATTAGCGAGACGATTAATCCCAATTATTTGAGTTGCAAATTCAAGACCTTTGGCAACACCAAAATGTGGGAAACAAGAGGTCTGGGCAAAGTCAAGAGTGGCACAAAAAAAAAAAAAAAAAGGAAAGAAGAGGACCCTGAGCTTGAGGCGAAACCTAGAATTACTTTACAAACACATTCCATTACAAAAGAGATTTCAAATGATTTCTCACAGCCAAAAGTAGGTAACCGTACTGTCACTCCATGAAGACGCAACAATTTTAAACCTGACAAATTAATAAACAAAAGAAGAAGAAATTCTCACAAATTTTAAATGTGAAAACAAGAGGCTTGGGCAAATTCAAAATAAGCTTAAAGAGCAAACAAACAAACAAGAAAATAACCTTGAGCTCAAGGTCAGACAAAATAAAGCAGCTAAACATATAGCGTTACTTTACATTCCATTGCAAATGAGATTTCAAGATTCTTCAAAGTCAAAATTGGGTAACAGTACTCTCTCCATTAAGAGGTAACATCTCCACTAATTTTAAATCTCATACTCTTAGAAAAGAATACAAATTGTAATTCTTAAAATTGAAAACAAAATAAAATAAAAAATGTAATATTTAACAGCAATTAATTGGGAGATTTGAGCAGCAATAAATAAAATAAAGGCCAACCCAAATCCAGCATACTTCTTAACTCCCTACATACAGTTTAAATGGCATCCCAAGATGCACTTCATAGTTGGTTGAGAGAAAGAACACATTTTGTGGCTAAAAAGAAGAAAAACATTAACTGTACATTTTACAGGACAAGATTCAAATGTGCTGTTCTTAAATGGTCACCCCCTCACCCTTAACGTCCAGGTCTGATCTGTTGACCTTGATTTTGCACTAATTGCCAATGTGCCTTCAGCATCCCGCCGCTGTTGTGCTTCCCCATAAAGGGATAATTACACACTTTGAATTATTAAGAATCATTATCAAAACTCGCGCTTAACTTGTTTTGCTCTGCTGTACGGTTCCTCTGATCTTCGGCGATCATTACTTATTAAAGGGACTGGATGCTTTTTCCCAGCTGAAATATGTAGAATCGAGGCTTAATAAAGCAGCTATTCCGCAAGCCCTCGGATCTAAACTTCAGTTAAGCGACAAGAAAATATTAGGTTACTCGCCGCCACAGCCGCCCTGAATAACGAGCAAAAGTCTAGTTATTGGTTCAACTGGATTCATTATCATAGTGGCAGATTAATTAAACTAGTATTTTGAATTGGATGTGTATTTAACGGAGAAGCCCAGTGTTTATAAAGTCTGTTTCTCCAGGGCTCTGGCGACAACGGGGGCTGCTGACGCCATCTCATGTGTATTCATTCATTTATCATGCCGTCAGAAGGAAAACTCTCCAAGAAAAGTTTCAGTCGACATTTGACAGGTCTTGTTTTTAAAACATAATTTCTGAAAATTGACTACTTTTAAACTAACTACAACAAGGACTACAACTAATCAAACAATCAATTATTTAATTAAATTCACATGAAATGTAAAAAAAAAAACTCTAAAATGAATCAGACTTCCTAACATATTTATTTTAAGAACTGAATTGCTGCGGTCATGAGTGTGAATTTGAATTAAGTTAGCCACACCTCACAGGAAATTGAATTGGAATGACAGGAAGAGCAATTTACATAAGTAGTAAAAAAATAAAATAAAAAATCAACACAGGTAATTGATTCTGGCAAAAATGATTTGATTAAATATGATGAAATTTACAAAAAACTAATATCTATCCATCTATCATAGCTCAACTTCTTAGAATATACACTAATTGCATGCAGGAAAAAATATCAACTATACAAGGCCAAAACACTTTTCACACACTTTTCTCCTAATTTAATTATTGCTCTCATGATAAAAACGGGTGATAGGTGGTCTTGTCCAAATGGACACCGTAACAACATTTGCGGGTTTTTTTTTTTTTTAAACCCACAGGTGGTCATATGTGAATATATCTGGACATTATGCTATAACAGACATTGAGCAAATTTAGAAACCCTGAAAATGCAATTAGTTCTGCAAATACCAAGAAATCTGCCCGCATCAAAACCTTCAGAGAGAAAAGTGTATTTATGGCTCTTCTTGTGAGTTTTAGCAATGAGAATAGCACATGGATATACAACTTGGCTACACTCTAAAAAATGATGTGTTGACAACAACACAACCTGTGTTGTTTCTTAACACACCTTTTTTTCTAGATAAGGACAACACATTTTGTGTTACTTTTAACTCAACCAATGTGTTATTCCTCTTAACACAGTGTGTTGTAATCTTTTACAGACTAATGTGTTATAGTTACACAATTTGTGCCATTATTTTTATCCAATCGAGCAAAATTTGTATGCACTAAAAACACAAACTCACATGTAGAATTAAAACTGCTACATTTACATAAAGTGAAAAAGTTAACGGTTAATCAAGTTTGTACTTTAAATAATAAAAAAGGGGGTATTTGACAGCATTTTAAATACGTGCGTCCCAATTAGCATACTTAGTGCACTATTCAATGAGCTTTGTAGTAAAAAATATTGTGAGAAGTGTGTTTACAATGAAAAATCCAAATAGAAAAAGTAGGCTACACTTTAAATACCCGGATGATGCACTTAATTAACCGGGAAAAAACATGTGTAGATGTTGGACACTTCATGCACTCAACTGTTGGAGCTTTAATTGTAGCAGAGGGGGAGGGGCACCAGACTCTAATGTTGAAGGAGAATGGCTGCATCTGAAAACTTAGGCAGCTGACCTGTTGCCTCACTTCCTTATAGGCAATGAGTTTGCAGGTAGCATTTGCCCACAAAGGAACCTCACGAAACTGATTACGGACAGACTTCTGAAGCAGAGTATTAAGTATTAAAAATGGTTTGATGATCCACACAAAAATAGAGCGAGTTTTGGTGATAGTGAAATTTTAATTACTTTAATAGTAATTTCTCACTATAACTGAAATCAGAAGTGGAAAATGTGGGTCGAAAATGTACATTTTCACTCAAACTGACCACCAACCACAACTTTCAGACACCATGTTTCTTTTTTTAGCTCAACTCTCACAGAATGGAAAGCACAGTATAGAGGGTTTTCACCAACGCCACGTTCTGGGCGGTAACCCGGATGCGCAGCCATCATGGAGGCCCTCTGATGTAAACAACAGCATGGGGATTGCACTGTTTATGTACTACTGAACACATTGTTACACTAATAAACCACGGAAAAAACACGTGGAAGTTGCGAAATCATATAGGCCTTGTTTACACTGCAGGTCTTAATGCACAATTCTGATTTGTTGCCTATATGCGATTGTTTTGACCGTCCGTTTACACGTTATTTCAATTGTGACCCATACCGATTCATGTGTTTACACTTGCCATAGATGTGAAACATCGCGCATGCTTAAAGGGGGTTCTCGCACAGATGGACGCGCAATATGCTTGATGCTAGCTCTGCAATATATGCGAAGTTCGCCAAACATCACCATGATTCTGATGCGGAGTAAAAGGGCCATCATTGAGCCTGCGCACACGCTTCAGTTATTGTGTGCGAGAGAGATCTCAGGACAGGTGGGAACACACAACACGATCTCATGAAACTGCGTATCTATAGCACAAATTGTATTTCTCGACGAAGTCTAATGCCTCAGAAAATACGATCTGCCTGTTTACATGACAGTTGCATTGGCACATATCCGATTTATTTCCACATATGAACGAGGCCTGAAACCGATAACGAAATATCCGAATGCATGCGTTTTTTTCCTGTTTACACGGTCATAGAACACATCCGATCTGTGTCACATAAATAATAATTTTGACAAACTAAAGTTAATATGTGGTAAATATCCGAACGAGCTAGCTTCTCTAGCCCTTAGGCCTACTGCAATTCTTCCTATTTCTTATCCCGACTTAGGCTACGTTCAGATTGTCAGTCCAAAAAAGCACATGAAATCCGTTCCAAGCTACATCCATGTGGTCTGAAATCCTATTCAAATCATATATCAGGACATCAGCTTCAGTCTGAACGCTCTGATCGGATTTCGCGTGGTATATGACTTTCTCACGCCACATAAAATGTAAACGTCAGACATTGTTATAGGAAACATGCTGAAAGTCGCTGCCGAAACAATGCTGTGTTGTTGCAAAGTGCTGGACGAGCAGAAAGTTATTATTTTTGAAACCAGCGCAGACAAGAGCCTGGGAAAAAAGCTGTGCATAACAGCCTCCTACAGTTCTGCCGCAGGCTCAAGAAGCAGTAACGTTAGTCCAGCGCAACGGCTACACATTTCCATGTTGTAAAATTTAAATAAGACAACATCTCTATTGCTAATGCAAACCCCTCCATCAACGCAACGGCATTGCCATATTGCCAAAGAGCTGCGTGGACACACAAATCGGATCTGAACAGTTGCCATACACAGTGTGGACATCATTTTAGATCAGATTCCAATCGGATACAAAGATAATCGGATTTGGACAGACAGTGTGAATGTAGCCATAGTTAACTACTTCAACATTTTAAGCCATAGTCAACGCTTCAAACACATGTGGCTGATGCTGTACCTCTCTCAACCACAAATGCCTCCTTTCATTAGTTTTTTCCTGATGCGACCAATTAGTACAGACCAAAACTCGACTATTTTTTAACAGCAATAATCAGCCAAATTTGCGAGTCCGTTCAGTTCAGTGCCTCCAAAATGGCCGACTTCCGGATTGATGACGTGAAATGAAAACCCTCCATTGTGGGATATCAAAGGCAGTGAACATCTATGCTGCCTTTAAAAATCAATCAGATGAAGGTATCTCAGGAGACAGGAAGTGAAGCTAACATTGGATTCGGACGTGCCTTGATGCCTTTCTAACTTGTAGACTAATGCGTCCTCAGAAGACAGCATTTTTCAGCTTATTCGGACGCAGCCTAAATAGCACTATAAAATCCATAAACTACACAGTTGAGTACACCGTGCATAAGTACATAGTGTATAGGTGTATTAATGCATCGCAACTACTAGTTTTTATTTACAGATTTGCTCGAGTTCAGCATTCAAGTGATGATGAGGGTCGGTGAGAAGCCTCTCGCGTAGGCCTATCTTCCTTCAATTCAAAGCGGCAATAGAGCAAATAAAGACACATTTATTATTTATAGACAACAAATACAGCAACCCAACGTTTCCTCGAAATACAAGAAAAACGTATGAGTCAGAGATTATGTTAACTTCTAAGGGCATTTTACACAATACGTGGGAACCGTGAGCTCGGTTCATTTTATATGAAGGAAATCACGCGACTCGCGGCATGACTATAACGTGTCATTGATTAATTAGAAGCGTTTCCACTAATAATAAATCGAACAAATGAAACCATGAAGCTCGTTAAAATAAGTTCACACCACCGAAATCGTGTGACGTTGGCAACTTGGCAGGAGCACAGCTTACACCTCCATTCGAGACTAACCGGCTAACTTACTGAGTTTATGTATAACATGCCACTCGACTGTCAACAAATGATCACAGAAGGCGTTTTTAAAGCCTCTATGGCCAAATACAGCCATGTTTCTTACCTCCACGCATCAAATATATCAACCGATGATAAAAAGTTGAAACACGTGGGAACTTGCAAGTTGTTCCTGAGAAGAATAACGGCTCACCGAAGTGACGCAAGCAGCAAAGTGTTGGGAGTCGGTTGAACACACTCTAGCGTAACTTGAGTTTTTTTTACACATTTAACACAAAATGACATAAAACGTGCTAAAATAGTCACTCGAAAAATGTGTTAAGATTTAACACATCCTTTTTATCTAGCCTTAACCTGTTGAAGAGGCTTTATTAGAGCTCAGCATACAAACATAAGAAGCTGTTTGTACACGGGTCCAAGGTCTAAACAGGTTTTACAGGTTACTGTTCCATCATCCAATCAGCATTTTACTGTGCTTTTAGAGCAGGAAAAAAAGATCCTTCCTCCCTAAAAAAAAGTATTAATATTACTGCGATATCTTGTTCCAATTAATCTTAACCGGATAGCATTGCTAAGCCAAAATGCTAAGCTGTTAGCTTTCTTACCGAAGGCTAACTAAAAACAGGAAATGTTTAGTTTGACCATTTTTGCTTTGGTAATATGTGACATTAGCAAATAATGCCTGCATTTAAAAGACAACAATTAACATTTTTATGATTAAGACTACAAGGCAAAACATAGGAATGCTAATGGAAATCTCTGTCCAGCGAGTTTTCACAGCGATGCCATAGAAGAACAATTTTTGTTCCCCCAAAGAAACTGTCAGTGATGCGTTCTTAAAAGAACCGTTATTTTCTTAGTGTAAAGAACAATTTAAAAACATAAAGAGCCATTTTAACTTTAAAGAACTTTCTATGCAGGAAAGGTTCAAAGGATGTTAAAGGTTCTTCAAGGAACTATACATGCCAATAAAGAACTTATTTGCCCTTCAGGCCTAAAATTACAGTATGTAAAGAACAGAATTCAGTGAACTTGTTTGTAATCCAATGTGCCATGCTTGTGAACAATGTGCTTGTGTACAGTACTTGCCACAGCAAGTGCAAAGGAGGCCCGTGCCATAAACGTGCTCTTGCTCACACGACTCCTTCGGCACGCACTCATAGCCAAACTAAACACCCTGTTATCCTCAGCCAACACGTGTCAGTCGCCTCACCTGTAGATCAGCACTTCCATCCGACAAGTAAAAAAAAAAAAAGCACCACTTTGTCCCTCTCTGTCCCTTCCCCTTAAGGAGCAGTGCGTGAGTCAGATTAAATAATCATTGGGACCGGGGTGCGTTTCACCTTGGGGACATATTGTCCCCTGTCAGTGGAACCTTCGGGGACAGAAGGCGGCTCGGCGGGGGAGCGTGGTGGGGAGCGCTCCGCTCTGATGAAATGGAGCTGGCTTAATGAAGGCATGGCCCGTGGCTTCCGCAGCTCTGCCATATGCTTCGCCAAATGCAAATGGCCCCCCAATTCAAACAACTTTTTCATCTTGATCTATGCAAATGTGTTTATAAATACGGGCTTATAAATATGGCATTTCACGTTTTAAAGAGCGAACTAAAAACTTGAATACCCCCTCACAAAATGAAAATGGCCGACGGACGAGGGGTGGATTAATGGCGTCCCGGGGGATAATATGGACATGTGAGCGCATGTTCAAAAGAAATGACCATTCATACAGTTTTTGCTTCAAGATTTTAAGAATATAATTATAAAAATCATAGAATAAAGGTCTAAAATCCATTTCATATAGCCTACAATTTCATAACCTACCCCATACAGTGTGACAACGTGCCCCACTATTGTTGACAGGTTATTGTTTTTAAAGGGATAGTTCACACTCAAATTGTTCCAAACATGCATGAGTTTATCTCTTCTCAAAAGAAGATATTTTGAAGAATGTTGGTAATCAAACAGTTGACAGCACCCATTGACTTCCATAGTAGAAAAAAAGGTTGCACTTTATTTTAAGGTGTCATTGTAATTATATATTTAAGTACTGTGTAATATTCATTAACTACATGTACTTACAAAAGGGATTGAGTAGGATTATGATTTGTTTGAGGGTTAGTTTTATGTAATTATGCATTATTTACTGTTATTACTATGGTAAGTACATGTAACCTGTAAGTAACAAGGACACTAATATAAAGTGTTACCAAAAAAAAAAAAACAGCCAAGTGAGCCTACAGAAGTCGATGGGTGCCATCAACTGTCTGGTTACCAACATTCTTCAAAATATTTTCTTTTGTGTTCAACAGAAGAAAGAAACTCATAGACCTACAGGTTTGGAACAACTTGAAGGCGAGTATAAGTGATAACATTTTTTATTTTTGTGTGACCCACCCCTTTAATGAATCTTTTTTTATATTGGCCAACAATGATGGAAATGTTCAATAGCCTTTTAGAGCTTATACAGACAGTCATTGACTTGAAAAATAAACCGGAGCAAAAGTGTGACAAGTAGCATTGGTTTGACTCTGGCCTATTTAATTATCAGTAGCCTACCAACTTTTGCGTACAACTACAGCATGACGAGTTCCAGTCCGGTGAGCGCGCAGTGCCTGTGCTTGGTCTGATGGAGTTATTGTAACCTACAGGATCACAGTGAGCTCATTAGCCCGTGTGCTCCGGCGCTAATTTGGGGGGTTACGAACTGGATGTTAATTAATCACAAGGCTGGCAGAAAGCGATGGCCTAGCGTGCGGCTGTGAGCGTGCATATCAAGCAGGCTGCCGCGCGCCCGAACAAGTGTTGTTGTTTGTGCGGAGCGTGAGAGTGCGCGCGCTGCAAGCTGCGAAGTGTTATTTGTGTAGAGCCAGACTGAGAGAGTGAGAGAGGAAAACAAATTGCAGGCTGAGATTATTTGCAAAGTTTTCTCATGACATGTAGTCCTGTAATTATTTGAAAAGTTTTTGGTCACTATTCAGATTTGGTAGGCCACTATAACGAATGAACAAATTATATCAAAACGCATTTTCTTTCAATAATAAGTATCAAATCAAGCATGCTCTTAGCTATATATATTACACACTCTACTTTTTACACTTGACTATCATTTCTTGTCAGTTGGAGTGACGCTTCCTTTATACGAGACGCAATGGCGCCATCTAGAGAATGAAATCTGGACCTCATGTTTCATACAACCATATTATTTCCTGCCTGGTACATGCATATATACTTAAACAATATTACCATATTATTTTTGCCATTATTTCTCTGTTTGATATAAAAAAAAGATGTAAGAATAATCCTTAATAAATAAGGTTCAGCGCACAGTTGCAACAAACCCCTTTATTATAAGTTATGAAAACCCTAATTATATTTGTAAGGGTATTCTAACTAAGGGTTTTAATAACTTAAGATGTTATTGTTGTTTTTTGCATCTGGACAGTTTGGTAGTGACACAATTAGTAGGCTAGTCCTTTATGAACGGAAACCTATATAGCCTACTCAGAATTAAACAAAACGGAAAAAACTATTGCTTATCTGATCATCTGATTTGAGGAAGTTTTGTGTTGAGAGATTGATACTTGTAGCTTTCAGATGTATGTTTGCTCTTTGCATGCAATAGATCTGCAGCGGGAATTTAAAAAAAATATATAAATTAATTTCTAAATTCTTTAATAAAAGTGGAGAACACATAAAAAATTCAGAAATATACTGTTTTTCCCCATCTAGGGTCACAAAAAAAATTATTTAAGAAGTTATAAGCTGGTCACAGTTTATTATGTCAATGCACTATTAAGTCTCCAGTGACGCAAACAAATCAAACCACATTTAAATTGGAGGGGAAAAAAGGAAAATGTTATGGTCTTATGAACTAAATAAAAAATAAAAAAGTGGCTTAATTGACAAGTATTCAACCCGCTGTATTTTGGCAACCTAAATTAGGTGAGGAAATCAATTATCATGGGAAGTCACACTAAAGATGCTAACAAGGAACACTGGGAGTTCATTTCAAGATTCAGCTATGCTCAATTTATGACTGCACAGTAAATACCACAGTCTCATAACAACAAACAGCAGTTGTTAGAAAGAGAAAGTTGGAGAGGCTGTGGGGGAGACTTCTTTGGAGAGCTAAAAGAAAGCCGCTGAAGCCACGTGGCAAAAGTGAAACCATTTGGAAAAAAAACTGTGGTTTCATGAGACTAAAGTTGAGCTCATTGGCTTGAGAGCAATTGTATTTGGCACAAACTAATTAAAGCACAACACCAAGGTAACACCATCCATGTTGTTAAACGTAGTGCTGCTGCATGTTGATTTTCAGGAGGAGAACCTGGAAAAGCTTGTTGCATCAAGATGAATATGGGCAAATCCTTGGGGACCTTTTGCATGACTTTTTATATGTACTGTGTACACACACACACACACACACAGAGAGAGAGAGATTTGCCTGTATTCATCTTGATGGTCTTGAGGTGATGACAGCATTATTTGGAGTTTAAGTTTTTTAATTATTTTTTTAAAAATGTTTTTACTCCCAAACAATAGGCCTTTTACAAACACACTTTCCATTAAAAAAATCTGCTTCATACTTTGTGCATTTTTTGCTGTTGAACGTGACAATATTCTGAAGTTCTAAATTTCGAAAAGTTCTTAAAAAAAAAGATTTCGTCATCTCAATCTAACAATCTTTCTTTGAAGTCTCTTTTTTTCTTTTTAAAATCGATAATTTGAAAAAACAAATAGTAGTATGTATTTCTCCTTCCACCAGCAGTTTTCATCTGCTGCATTAAAGGATTTTAATGATAACTTATCACCATTAGAGGGCAATGCAGCTTTCTACAGCAGGGGTTTTCAAATTGGGTGAATGTGAGCCTCCCCTTTGAGTAGGTAAGGACAGCAGAGCCCCCCCTTCCCCAAAATCCCGTCCGCCTGCCCTGACCCACACACGCCTCTGCAGTAAATGCCATATTTTGTGTGTTCCAGGCAATGATGAGTTTCAATAAAAACTGATAAAATGTAAATATTTTTTTTAATATTGTATTTGAAGACATTTTATTTCCACAACTTTTTAAAAGTGCATTCATAAATGATTCTTTGCAAATCATTTCCAACTTCATGCAGGCCTAATTGAGGCTAACGCTTAACATGTGTAATGCAATGAGTAGCAATGTTTCGCTGATGTTATGGGGTTTGCCTGCCTTCGCTATACGTGACACGATCAGTCGCCTTCATGTTAATAGTGCCAAACGACTGTGTTATGCTTTTTTGTTACTGCAAATCATCACGCTTCCTCTCAAAAAACTCAACTGGCTTGTTCACTTTTGAGAAACTCCACAGACGGACTTATCTTCAATGGAACCATTTATTTTCAAGTATTATGGCTGTATGTTGATGGCATCTTTTTATGAATGAAGGCCAGTATCACTGATATTAATATAGCTACTGATGTCTCCATGAAAATGACTTTCCCCCAAATCTTAAACATTTATTAGGCTTAAAAAAAAACATTTTAATTTAAGTTAACTTAAAACAATCCTCACTTAAACCCACAGTAAACGTCATATTTATCTGTACCTTTCCTGCCTAACAGGTATGAAATATACCGAAATTGAATAAGGTTATAAAACAGTCTGCACTACATAATAAATGAAAGATGAATCCTTATTAAAGCTACAAGCGTTCTTTAGTCAAGAGCAGTGAGTTATTTTTTCTGTTCCCTTTGTTCTTTCGTTAACTTTACTGACAGAGAGAATACATGGCTGCTGTCACTTTAAGATCTGCCACGTGCTGACAGGATCTCACGCGTCTCATTCTCTCACTACTCTTTACTCCCATGTAAGATTTTATTTAACTAATTTAAGACTGTTCTTGTGAGGATACTCGACAAAACAGACATTTTGTCATAAATGTGTGTGTTATTGTTTGTTCAAGCGCGAAAGAGCGAAAGCGTCTTTCTGTGCGTTGTGTGTGTGTGTCTGTGTGTCAGGAGGACATTCACTGACAGCGTTCTCTTTTATCAAAAGGGATTTTGAATGTATGGACGTATGGATCTCAATCACAGTGTTGCCAGGACCCTCCCTGCTCAGCTTCTGATTGCATTCCTCTCATATGATTGGTAGGTGAAATCTATTGACTCGAAATATTAAACGGCATGCAAGTTCCCTATTTATTTATTTTTTACATGAAAATATTAACATTAAACCAAATTAAACCAATCTCCATTGTATAAACTAAATTTATATACTATTACTTTACTTTAGATTTCAAGGCAACCAGGTTACTTTAAAGCTACAACATGTAAAACATTTTCGCCGCTAGAGGTCGCTAACCTCTTACAATAACAAAGGCGTAGGTTGATGACGCAGTGACAAGCGGAATGATGGGACATGCTGTCACGCTGATGGATCTAATGTTTATGGATGAGGGAAAACATTCATGTTTTTTAACATGACTGTGGTATGAAGCAGGTCGCGATTGCTAACGAGAGGCAGATATCAGCGCCACACTCGAGTCCCGCAGATATAAAGGAATAAGGACATTTAATTCTACTAAACTACTAGGCCTAACGTTACCCGCAAGTGCGGAATACTCACACAGGTCAGTTTATAAGAGAATGAATCTTGTGAGGTAACGCAGCGCTGTTTCATTTGGTCTAAAGTTACACTATCATACTAAACAGCATCTGAGAGTTGAAATTTATAATGTTATTCTATGTGTTAGTTTGTCTGTATGAGATTAGCAGTAAGATCAATCAAAATTAGAATAACATACTGATCATATTCTAACATTTCATCATGTTGAGCTATATTGATGCAATAACATTGATTTGTTTTATGTACATTTGCTCACCTGTCTAATAAAGTACATGCAACGCCACGCTGATATTGATCCTCGTTTTAGCTTCTTTTGTCCCAAAGTCTGCTTGCCATGGTCCTTGATGTTTGAACGAAAGAACAACAGCGTGCCGCTAAACAGTACGCAATACGAAGTTGTCCAGTCCACGTCTGTCGCCATGGTTACTATGGTAGTACAAGCGGGAACCATAGGCGGGAACCAGGGATAACGTGGATATTACGTCATTGACTGGCGACAAGTGAAAAGGGTCAAGCACTTTTTAAAATTGTGTATTTCTCTGAATTTACAAATTCTTGGAAACATTTAGGATAATGGAAGTACACAATTGAAATAAATATATAACACTGTGCAAGTGGTTTTTGGATATTTTTACATATTGTACATTTAAGTCAAATCAACAATTAAAAGCTGCTTAGCATAAACGCATTGTGTAAATGCCAGGATTCTGAAATGTTGAAACATTATATAAGGTCTTACGTAAAAAGCTAATTTTGTTAACACTTTTAAAACAAGGCTAAACTACCTTCATATACATCGATATCTATACATAGAATATTTTGAGATTACAACTTAATGTTAGAATATTCATATTCTTGGTGGCACAAGGGTCACTTTTATCACAACATGTGAATACCTATAGTCTTTGGTGTATATTATATTCAATTAAATAGTTCTCTTAATCTTATTCACACTAGAATAACAATTAAGTGTGTAATCTGGAATGGTCCTGAAAGCAATAATGACAGACAAAAACACTATCTCAAGAGTACAGTGTGTTTTATAGAAAAGAGTCTTTTGAAAAACAAAAGTTAAAAGACAAAATCCTCTTCTCTGTGAGGAGGCTGTGACTGGGTTTAGTTGTAATGCAGCAATGACGCTGACAGTCTAATCAGCCAAATTAAGAGGCAAAAGAAGCAGAGAGATGTAATTATTATTAGCATATAGCATAATTGTTGTGCTGTAGGGACTCTACAGTAACTTTAATCCCTGGAGGACGTCACAGCGCACTGTTGAGACTGGTGAACATGTTTGCCCACGCTCATGGTTTCAAAGCGCACAGCACTAATTACGTCCTGAACAAAATCAACATTTATTACACCAAAAGTGCTCACTGTAAACAGGAGACTCGGGTCTCCAGGGGGTCTTTATCAGAGCTGAGGAAATGTGGTTGGTTGTGTCTGGCTCCTGGTAAGGTGCTCGACAATCAGGCGTTACACTGTAGTCATTCTGCAGGAGAAAGAACATATTAAATTGTACAGTCTACAAATCTTTTACATTGCTAAAGAACTTTTTAATGCCACATCATCTATAAAAGAAAGTTAGCTACATGTCAATACTATGCAGCTAGTGACATGAATAAACATTCCACTGCATTCTGTGGGAAAGTTTAAGCAGAAGAGATCCCACTTCAGAAAACATGGAATTCTTCTTGTTACAAAGTTATGCCATATGATACATAAGCTGCTTAGGAGTTATGTGCTTACTGATACGAGAGAGACAGACCTAATCGTTGTCACATGAAAATATATTTTTCTGTACTTTTTATACATTTACACACACACATATACACATATATATATATACATATATATATATACACACACACGTATATACATTTGTTGATGCATTAAGCATTGTGGACAATAATAAACAATTTTTTTTACCATTGGTTAATGTTTATTCATAAATATACCATTGCGCAGTGTTAGTTCATGTTTATAATGCAATTAACATTAATCTATACAACTTCAAATGTTAAAAATGTATAACCATTATTATGTAAAATTATGTTAAAAAAAATAACATTAACCAATAATACATTTTTAGTTCATGGCTATTTATTAGTACTTATAAAGCACATATTAATGCCATTCTGCATATTCTACATCCCTTAATCATACCCAGTACCTAAACTTAACAACTACCTTACTAACTATTAATAAGCAGGAGTTTATTGAGGCAAAAGTCATAGTTAATAGTTAATAATGAGAATTGGAGGTTAATAAGTGTGATCAAAAATCATTTTCTTCCTCAGTATTTTTGTCTTGTTTTCCAAAACAAATATCTAAACATTCTTAAATCAATATACATTTACTTGATGAGCTAAATTAAAAAATTTTTTTTTAAATGTATTCAAATGAAGTGACTATGCTAAAAGAAAAGAAAAATCTGCGAATGGGTTAGAAAAATAAAGGGATTTTATTTAAAGGGAAAATGTGTTTATTTTTCTTACCCCACTGACAGACATTTACCGTATATCTATAAATTACAGGAACGTTTGTCTGCGTGTCTGTTATTCGCATGTCTCTCGAACCGTTAGTCCGATGGATTTCAAACTTAACAGGTGTCTTGCTACGGGCACGAGTAAGTGCAGTGCCAAGTTTGACGTCGTTTGGATTAGAAATGCAAAATATATTTTTATATATATCGGTAAAAGAAGCACACATTGAAGATGTTTAGAAGGTTGTGGTTTAAAAATAAGTATTCTGACATAAACACTCTTGTCAGCTAAACATTAAGTCAGCTACACTGTTTATGTTGCGAATCATCAGTGTCAGAGAGATCCATTTGCAGCTTAATTTATTGAGCAGAATAGTAAAACAGGCAAAGGTCAGAACCAGCAGATACAGCAGTGAAGACAGGGCTAAATCGTAGTACAATACCAGGCAGAAGATCAGGGCAGGCAGCAAACAATCAAGGTCAAAGAACAAAGCAGAGGTAACGTAGGCAGGTAGCAGACAGGGAGATATCCAAAACGGGCAGGGTCAACAAAACAATCAGGCAGTCACAGAAATAAACGCTCAGAAATGTTCACAGTAGCAAAACAAGACTTCCGCTGAGAGCCGCGTGCAGTGCAGCTAAATAGCCTAGTAAATGAGATACAGCTGGGCATGGTGATTAGAATCAGAACTGGGGCTACTGGGAAATGTAGTATGGTGAGGGAGTCAATATTCAGGCGAGGGTGCCCTCTGACGGCTGGAGAGGGAGGTTACAGAGTCTGAGATTGTGACAGAGCCCCCTCCCTGCGAGCGACTCCTGGCGTGAGGTGGTTGACGACGTCGGGGTCTCCCACGTGGTCGAGGAGCAGGTTTGTTGGGATGAGCGTGATGAAGTCAGTGATTAGACTGGGGTCCAGAATGTCTGTGGCATTGACCCATGAACGCTCCTCTGGTCCGTATCCATCCCAATCGACCAGGTACTGTAAGGTGCTGCCCCGACATCTGGAATCTAGGAGTTCCTGGACTCGATAAGCCTCCTCGCCCTCCACTAGAATGGGTTGGGGGCTCTGTTCCTGGGATCTCTCCTCCTCCCTCTCGGTGGGGCCATCAGCAGGTTTGAGCAGTGAGACGTGGAAGGTGGGAGCAATACGGCAATGGTTAGGCAGGGCCAGACGGAAAGAGACTGGTGTGATTTGTCGTGTTATTTTGAATGGACCCACATACCTGGGACTGAGCTTTTTACAGGGGAGCCGCAAGCGTAAGTCTCGGGTGGATAACCAAACCCATTGGCCCGGGTGGTACACCGGACCTGGACGACGTCGTCGATCGGCTTGTACTCTCTGGCGGCGAACGGCTCGTTGAAGAGTATGGGCTTGATTCCAAGTTTCTTCACTGTGTTGTAACCAGTCATTCACGGCGGGGACGTTCGTGGGCTCTCCTGACCATGGAAAGAGGGGCGGTTGAAACCCCAGGATACACTGGAACGGAGTCATGCCGGTAGAATGTTTCTGGATGGAGTTCTGGGCATACTCGGCCCATACCAAATAGCGGCTCCAGTCCTCCTGATGTTGATGACAGTAGGAACGTAGGAATCGGATGACCTCTTGATTCATGCGTTCTGCCTGCCCGTTTGATTGAGGATGATACCCTGAAGTGAGACTGACGTTGATCTGAAGGGACTTGAAGAAGGCTAACCAGACTTGAGACGTGAATTGGGGTCCTCTATCAGAGACGATGTCCTCGGGTAGGCCGTAAAATCGGAAGACCAGGTTGCAGAGGTGCTCCGCTGTTTGTAAGGCAGTAGGGAGCTTAGCCAGGGGTATCAGGCGGCAGGCCTTGGAGAACCTGTCCACAACGGTAAGGATTGTGGTGTTACCCTCGGAGATAGGCAGATCGGTGATGAAATCGAGGGCAATATGTGACCATGGGCGTTGTGGAATGGGAAGAGGATGTAACAGACCGGCAGGTAGTTGGCGTGAAGATTTCTGGGTATTGCAGATTTGGCAGTGTCGTACGAAGTTGGTGGTGTCTGGAGCTAAAGAGGGCCACCAGTAGCGATTTTGTAGCAGCTGAATGGTGGTGGTAATTCCCGGATGTCCAGAGCTGGGAAGAGCATGAACGTGCTCCAGGACCTGGTTCCGGAGCGTATCGGGGACATAAACCCGGTTGAGTGGACAGGCAGACGGGATCTCTGATCGGGAGTTGATCTGCTCGATCTCGGTTTCAATGTCCCACTGAATGGGAGCGACAATGAGGTCTGGAGCCAGAATTGTCTTGGAATCTTGTGCTGTGGACTCGTGGTCACATTGACGTGATAAAGCATCTGCCTTGGTGTTCTGGGAACCTGGACGATAGGTGACTGTGAAGTGGAATCGGGTAAAGAACAGTGACCAGCGAGCTTGTCTAGGGTTCAGTCTCTTGGCGATGCGTAGGTATTCCAGGTTCTTGTGGTCGGTGAAAACGGTAAAGGAGTGATTAGCACCCTCTAACCAATGCCGCCACTCTTCGAAGGCGGCCTTCATGGCTAGAAGTTCTCGATCTCCCACATCGTAATTTCTCTCAGCAGCATTTAGTTTGCGGGAGTGAAACGCACAGGGATATAGTTTGGGTGGTGATCCCTGACGTTGAGAAAGAACAGCTCCCAAACCGGTGTTGGAAGCGTACACTTCTACCACGAATGGTAATTCAGGGTCAGGATGGTGCAGGATGGGTGCTGTGGTGAAACGCTGCTTGAGCTGATTAAAGGCTTGGGTGGCCGACTCATTCCATGGAAGACGATGAGTTCCCTTCTTCACCAGGGATGTGAGTGGGCTTGCCACTGAACTGAAGTTTCTTATGAAGCGGCGATAGAAGTTAGCAAATCCGAGGAAGCGCTGCAGTTCTTTCAGGGTGGTAGGTTAAGGCCATTCTAGGACTGCTCTGACCTTGCCCTCGTCCATGGCGACTCCTTCTGGGCTGATGACGTACCCCAAGAATGTAGTGGAAGTCTGATGAAACTCGCATTTCTCCAGTTTCGCGTATAGCTGGTGCTGGATGAGCCTCTGGAGAACGGCTCGAACATGCTGCACATGGTCAGTCAGGGTGTCAGAGTAAATCAAGATGTCGTCAATGTATACTATAACTGTCTTTTGAAGCATGTCTCTGAACACGTCGTTTATGAATGACTGGAAGATGGAAGGACTGTTCGCCAGGCCGAAAGGCATGACCAAGTATTCGTAGTGCCCTGTGCTGGTGGAGAAGGCCGTCTTCCACTCGTCCCCCTCCCTGATACGGATGAGGTTATACGCACAGCGTAAATCAAGTTTGGTATAGTACCTCGCGCAGCGGAGCAACTCCAGGGTGGCTGGTACCAAGGGAAGTGGATAGCGGAACTTGACAGTAATGTTATTTAGGGCACGATAGTCAATGCAGGGTCGGAGTCCTCCGTCCTTCTTCTGGACAAAGAAGAAACCGGCAGACACCGGAGACGTGGAAGGTCGGATGAAACCCTTTGTGAGTTCCTCCTCAATATATTTCCTCATGGACTCGGATTCAGGTTGGGAGAGAGGAAATATACGACCCTTGGGAAGTGTGTGCTCTGGTAGTAAGTCAATGGCGCAGTCACTGACACGATGAGGTGGGAGTTTAGAGGCATTTATTTTGCTGAAGGCTTCTGATAGATCGTGATATTCGGAAGGAAGATTGTTCGTGCTGGTTCTCCCCACCGGTAAAGTTATCACTCGGACAGGTGATGGAGTGACCTGGACAAGACATTTGGAGTGGCATGAATCGCTCCAGCGAGAAATTTGATTGGTTCTCCAGGAGATTTGGGGATCATGTTTGCGAAGCCAGGGCAGGCCTAAGATCACAGGTGTGTGTGGAGCGTGGAAGATGTAAAATTGTATGATCTCACGGTGGAGTGCCCCAGTTTGTAGATGGAGTTCCTGGGTGATGTGAGAAACATGACCTGAGCCTAGTGGTCGTCCATCGATGGCCTTGACTGTGAGAGAAGAGGGACAACGAATTAATGAGATGTCATGTTGTTGAGCAAAATCTGCAGATATGAAATTCCCAGCGGCTCCGGAGTCCACTAAAGCACTGGTGGTAATCTGCTGGCCGTTGGCCGTGATCACAACAGGCACGGATACACATGAGTTGGGGTTTAATGCATCGACATTGAGACTCACCGGTCGAGATGCAGTTAGACGTGGTCTGGATGGACAGGCAATACGAAGATGACCAGCCTCGCCACAGTACAGACACAAGTGACGAAGGATCCTTCGATCTCTCTCCTCTGCGGACAGATGGTAAGTGTTGATTTGCATGGGCTCGGGTTCCTCATTGTGAGTGGGGATTGAAGCTCGGGGAACTGGGACGTTGCGGAGACCAGGAATAGTGCGGTGGCTCGCTCGGCGAGATCGAATGAGGTTGTCAATTTGAATGGTGAGGTTTATGAACTGGTCGAGGTCTTTACCCTCATCACGACAGGCTAACTCGGACTGTAGTTCGTGATTCAAGCCTCTTCGGAAGACCACTTTAAGGGTGTCGTTATTCCAGGAAGTCTGCGCAGCAAGGATACGAAAAGTAAGAGCATATTCGGCTGCAGTAACTTTGCCCTGCGTGAGTTCAAGCAGGCGATCGCCAGCACCTTTCCCCTCCTTAGAATGTTCGAAGACCTCACGAAAGCGTTGGATAAACACATTGTATGACGGAAATGCACTTCCATCATCCCTCCACACTGCCGTTATCCAATCCAAAGCCCTCCCAGTGAGTAACGAGCAGACATAGGGGATCTTACCAGCTGGAGTACAGTGTGGGTTGTTGCGCAAAGAATAGCGAGCATTGGAGAATGAACCCCTTACACTTGTCAGGATCTCCGTTGAACTTGTCTGGATGCGCGAGACGAGGACCCATGGTAGGGGGAATTTCGGCAGGATGGGCTACAGCGGCTGTGGCTTGAGTGGGCGACTGCTCTGATGACGAACTTTGAAGCCCTTGTACTGCTTTGACCAACTCCTCAGTTAAAGAGGTGAGACGACTCAACTGATGGTGATGGGCAGCGAGTTGACCTGCTTGGGCAGAGAAGGCTGCAGTCAAGGTTGATATAGCTGCTGGATCTTGATGTGGCGAAGTCTTCTGTTGCGAATCATCAGTGTCAGAGAGATCCATTTGCAGCTTAATTTATTGAGCAGAATAGTAAAACAGGCAAAGGTCAAAACCAGCAGATACAGCAGTGAAGACAGGGCTAAATCGTAGTACAATACCAGGCAGAAGATCAGGGCAGGCAGCAAACAATCAAGGTCAAAGAACAAAGCAGAGGTAACGTAGGCAGGTAGCAGACAGGGAGATATCCAAAACGGGCAGGGTCAACAAAACAATCAGGCAGTCACAGAAATAAACGCTCAGAAATGTTCACAGTAGCAAAACAAGACTTCGCACTGAGAGCCGCGTGCAGTGCAGCTAAATAGCCTAGTAAATGAGATACAGCTGGGCATGGTGATTAGAATCAGAACTGGGGCTACTGGGAAATGTAGTATGGTGAGGGAGTCAATATTCAGGCGAGGGTGCCCTCTGATGGCTGGAGAGGGAGGTTACAGAGTCTGAGATTGTGACAGTTTACTTCTGAATATTATATGTTATTCACGGCCATCATTTGTAGTAGCCTATTCACAACTTGTTTGCTCAAGCGTAGCGTTTTTTCGAAGTTCTCTGTGTAGGCTGCTCCCTGAATCGTCATTCATTTGTGGATGTTAACTGAATCTGTAAGTCAGCTACGCTGTTTTCTTCTGAATATTATATTTCATTCTGGTGCGCTTAACATTATCGCTGTTTAATAGTAGCCTATGCTATTCACCAACTAAACATATCCTATTCAATGCATTCACAGTCTCTTTCACTGCCATTATTTGTAGTAGCCTATTCACAAACTGTTTGCTCAAGCATAGCCTGGACTCAATGCTAAGTTATTACTATCTGATGTTGAATATGCTATGTTAAATAGTTGCCCTGCCTATTCAACTCATGTAGGCTATGCAGGCTTAAACAAAGTTAATTCTCCTCTAACCGATCGTAACGGCAAATCCCTATCTTTTCAGTGTAAGCCATCCTTACTTTTCATCATTTAAACAAGTTAGCTGTTTATGTTACAAGGGCAGTCTTTGCAATGTGTTGGTGTCATCTGCACAAGAGACTTCTTCAGTCATGGTCAATTCTACGTTGCAGCCAGAGACTTCGTATTCTTGCTCAAGATGATGAAACAAACAAAAAGCGGCACTTTCTGAGCAGTTTTGTCTATAAAGAGGTGCTGACACAATACCAACATGTAATCTTCAAGAACAGTCAGTCTGCACTAACAAAACACAAGTATCCACTCTAAATGTATCCTCCAATGCATCATGTCAGTGTCAGTATTTGCTTTCTACCATGCACTAATAAAAATGTCACTGAACTTTTGCTGTATAATTGTAACAATGAGCACTCAAACACCCCAAACCAATAATTACTAAAAACACACACAAAAAATGATTTTGCACGGGCACTTTGCACTAGTAGTGTAAATGTCAGGATTATGGGATCTGTTGAAACAATATGGCCTTACATACATAAAAAGCTGAATTTGTTAACATTTTTTAAATAATCCTAAACTACATTCTCTTCGAATATTTTGAGTCGAGATGAACTTAATGTTAAACGGGAATGAACTGTTTCCCTTTTATTTTTTACATTGGCAGCTGCATCCTCTACAGCAAGGGGAAAGTAAACTGCAGGCACTGTGGGGCATCTGACAGAACATCATGTCAGAAGTCTCTTTCCCTTAATTGTATCAGAGTGTGTGAGTGTGTGCATGTGTGCGGTGCTAATCAAGTCATGTTCACCACGTGTAACATCCTCAAAGGAAATGAGTCACTGGTAATGAAGACCTGTTAACATGGCAGGATGTAGCAGAAACGGAGGATCAGAGCCATTACGTAAAACTTGACTGATAGGGATGTTTCCCCCCTTTTTGTTTGTCATTTAGAAAATAAATAGATGTTTGTGGTCACTGTTATTTTGATGTTCACGTGTCTCACACTGCATACCGTGTTAGACTGGAAAATATGCATTTGTACCTACATGGGGTGCAAACTACTTTCAATATAGATTTTAAAAACTTTATATAAAAACTTAATATTTACATTCATTTAGCAAATAATTTTATCCAAAGCAACTTACACTTTTAGGGAAAAAAAAAAAAGGTTCAATGGGGTTCTTTATAGAATCCGGGTTCTTGACACAATTTTAAAGAACCCTTTATGCCAAAAACATTCACTTTCATTTTTAATAGGTTATTTAAAAAATTATTCTAATAATTAAGTGTTTACAAGCTGTTTAATTCATAATATTAAATTTGAATTAAAAATGAATTAAAACTATATCTAAGTTCTGTAATATTTATTTACTCTAACTCACCTATATTTAAGGTTCTACAGAATCTTGTATTCTAAGTATACAAACACACAGGACATGACCATTCAAATACTGTGTAGTGAGAAACTCTCCTAATTAAAGAAAACTAAAGAGAAAACCTGATTATATAAGCAATTTCTTTCATTACTAAAATTAATTGATTTAAATTTATTCGTATTATTATTACTACTGTGTAAATACTAGCCTATATATTTTAATAATAATAGCCTATATATTTTAATGGTGCAATGTTACACTGAACTATATATGTTTGTGGGTATGGGTATATGTGTCAATTATTAAATTTAGGAGCTGCAAACAAATTTAGTTGTACATTAAATCTGCAGTGACAATAAATCACCATAGAATAGAAAACCCTTATATTCTATTTTTAATAATACATTATAATCAAG
Source organism: Meda fulgida (assembly GCA_030578275.1). Classification (NCBI taxonomy): domain Eukaryota; kingdom Metazoa; phylum Chordata; class Actinopteri; order Cypriniformes; family Leuciscidae; genus Meda; species Meda fulgida. The sequence goes on from CM060630.1 coordinate 14,276,723, forward strand.
ATCGTACAATCAACCTGTGCCAAAGGAAAATAAATCTATTTAGATGTGTTGTATCAAGTGAAATATTATTTTTTGAATATTAATTATTGATTAAAGAGAATTACTGCCTAACTAATCTAATATTCTTAGTCATATTTAGGCCCTTGATTAGCAAAACTGTTCTCATAAGACATATGACGCCAAAAAATGTACTTCCTTTAGTGTTATCAAGAGACCAGAGAATGAGAACTGGAAGTCATGCAGTCATAATGATTATTTACAAGATAGATCGTTTGCAAGTGATATGCATGGAGTCTTTATTTACATAGCCCATGTGACCAAATTGCAACGAACAGGATTTCCTCCCAGTGACTAGGCAGTTTTAGATAACTTGCCCCAAAGTGCTGGTGCAATTTAATATTCTGATGTGATATTGAAGCTTTGAATCCAGGTAAGGAGAACTGACCTTAGAATCAATGGCATTTAGGAGAACTGTGCATCCGACAGAGCAATATTCCTGTTATCCATGTGATCGCTGTTTATTCTTCACTGATAGAGTTGCTGATGACACAGTATTGTTCGGGACACCTCTGATTTCCTCAGAAGGAAGCACCTGTACCCTGTGGAAAAAAAGTTTTGCCACAGCACACAGAAAATCAAAACAGTGCCCACGTCATGCGTCCCCCAAAGGATTCTTGGATTTTGCTTGCACAGGCGAACAAGCTTAAGTAACCCACAGCTCCAGAGGCGAGAACAGCAGTCTGGAAAAGACCTGCAAACAGCTGCGCTTTAGAAAGTGACAGAGAAAACATTAGTGTTCTCCAACAGAGTGGTCTAGATAGAGGTAAACATGACACACTTTAACAATAGTATAACAAACATTATCTCACACGTTGACTAGGAAGACATGGGTAACTGTTAAGTAGTTAAGCAGACAAGACCGGTGTTATGATTCAATACAGGTATTCAAATTGTATGATAAAGCTACATTATTTACTCAAAAAAGAAAATTCATTCATACTCAAACTCATGTCATTCCAAACTGTCTCTCTTCCCCTTAAACACAAAAGATGAATTTCTGAAGAAAAACTCTTTTTCTATATTTCCATAAAATGAAGGTGAAAGGGGACTATGGCTGTGAAAGAACAAAACGTTTCTATTTCTAGATCTCTGTTCATTAAAGAATCCTGAAAAAAAATGTATCATAGTTTACACAACAATATTAAACAGCAGGCTATTTTAAACAGATAATAATAAATATTTCTTGAGCAGCAAATCATCATATTATAATGATTTCTGAAGGATCATGTGACACTGAAGACTGGAGTAATGATGCTGATACAGCTTTTCCATGAATAAATTACATTTGAACATACATTAAAACTGAAAAGTTATTTTACAATATAATAATATTTCATAGTATTACTGTTTTTACTGTATTTTTAATTTAAAAAAATGCAGCCTTGATCAACATAAGACACTTCTTTCAAAAACATTAAAATATTTTACTGATCACAAACTTTTAAGTGTATATATAAATGTATTATTCTCATTTTGAATTCAGCTGGTGTTCCACAAGATTGTGATCTCGGATGAAAAAAATAAACAGGCATCCAAAATCCTTTGATGCAATGCATGCATACTGTACCCGTAGACCTTTTTTAACACCACGTTGTGTGAAAAATTATTTTGTTGCCTGAAAAGCTGATTGTGTATGTTTCAGCATGTTTCGACATGTATGCTGACTCACTCTTAAAGTGAATTTCTATTGCAATATTGTTAAATACTTGGTATTGCTGAGATCTGTATAGACCTGTCTAATGAGCCGTTAACAGTCAACAGAAAAAACATCCACTTCTTAGTTCAATTGTACTTTTTTTTAATTGCCATATTGTTGGGTACAAAGCCTATATATATATATGCACATCTGTTTTCCATGGCAAAAGTCCTGAAGTAATTTATCTGATAACTCTCTTTTTTCTAAAACTAAACTTCCTGACTTCCCCTGAACTAAAGGTTCAAAAATTGCATTTTAAGAGAATAAACTTATCGGCTAAACTAACTTTAGCAAAGCATTCTACATAAACAGCAAGTGTGGGGGAACTCACACTACAAAAAAGCACATTCCTCTGAAGAGCAAAACAAGTCTGACTTGACGGAGTTGTTCTTTTATTCACATGAGGTTCTTTTTGCTTATAGCTCTTTCTCTGACATGCACTAGTGTAACACTTTCCTCGTATTACAGTGTTAATTAGTTAAATTCAGCAATTACGCGGCAGAACAGATTACTCACAAGAATCATCTATTATTATTATTTAGAAACACTTTCTGCACAAAGACAAATGCAGCACTATGTAAACTAGTATTGTACATGTTTCGAAATACTGCAAAACACAGGAAATACTATCAATACACTTACTGAGCGAGATGAACATGGAGAGATTGGACTTGAACTGTTTATGCTATATCTTTTTCATAAGTTGTTATGAGTTCTCTTCTCTTCTGAAGCCATTTGATAGATAAAGGTATTATTTACTGAAGAACACTGAATTCATTTATGAACTCTGGATAAGCAAAAAGTTTGGGGTCAGTAAGATTAAAAAAAAAGAAAAAAAGAAAAAAAAACGTATTCAGCAAGGATCCAAATGATTGAAAGTGACTTTTACACTGTTACAAAAAAAAACCTTATTTCAAATAAATGCTTTAACATTTATAATAAGAAAATGTCTCTTGAGCAGCAAATCAGTAGAATGATTTCTGAAGGATCATGTGACACTGAAGTAATGATGCTGAAAACACAGCTTTGAACACAGGAATAAATAACATTTTAAAATATATTAAATAAGAAAGGGTTATTTTAACCTGTGATCATTTTTTACTGTATTTTGATCAAATGAATGCAGTCTGGGTGAGCATAAGCTTCTTTTTAACACAAATATTTTACCCCAAACTTTTGAATCGTTAAAAAAGCGATAATATACAGTAGCTTGAAAAACCTACATACAGTTAAAATTAACAAGATGTTTAATCTGATTTTACCAATTTTCACAGGTCTGGAAATCGCTATAGATAAAAGTATCCAGGTTTCCATGACCGTGGGAACGCAGAAACCAATGTTTCTTTAAGACAAGCACCAGCTAGTTCTCAGTTCAGTAATTTATTGCTGAGACTGGATCAAACATGGCTGGACTAACAAGCATCAGGATGAATACAGTCCTTATGACAACTAAAGCCATAAGGATTAAATGCAATCAGTATTTACCACACTTAACAAGATTAAGATCGTTGTGGTGATCACATTATCTGTGGCAGCACACTGCTATAAACCAGACACTTGCGATTACAGAACATGTTTACTTAGTTCTAAAAGACCAAAACATTACTTATTTAGCCCATAAAGTCCTTTTAATCTCATGATGTTTGTCAGAATGAACACTTGTTCTAATAAGAGCGCAGCACCCTTTTGAACCCACTGAGAATTATTTTCAGACAAAAGGACAGGGAAAACAGCTACTAGACCCCCAGAGCTCATCCTTCAAGCTGGAATGAGATGAGAGCAGAGCTGAACAAAAGCAGCCTGCTAGCCCTGTCATCAGATACAGACGGGGGAGTGAAGGGGGGAGAGCGTGGAGAGCCAGGTCGCTACACCTCTCTCTTTCCCACAAAATCTCATAGACTGCACTGCAGGGTTTCTGAGATAACTGAACACAAGCTCACAGTTTTCCTTCAAACATGTCTAAAACTGCGTTGACAAGTGAAAGTCCCCTACAATTGTTTAAAAGCAACAAAAAGCATTTTGTATTTCTAGAAAAGCACTATTATAATAAAAAAGACTCCATCTTTCTCTGTTAAACTATTCTTTTACAAGCAGTCACGTGGTAATCTATACTCTTTTTTTGACCCCAGTCTAAAGAAAAGTTTGCAGAAAAATAGGTTTTGCGTAAGTCTACACAATGAACTAAGGGCTAGATAAAGTATAAGAATGTATCAATGTCATTGCATTAGATACAAAATAAATCCACTGGCATTTATGAGCGAACAAACACACAAGCAAAATATTAAAAGGTTTGTTTAAGCATTTGGACACTTTGTGGTAGTCAAACTACACCTGTGTGAAAATTACCTTACCTAACTATACAACCAATATATAGTTAAACTGTAAACATATGTGCAGATTTGTTTGATTTGATATTTTATCTAACGCAATGAAATTCATAAGTTTGGTTGAAGTGTACAAGTGTTTTGGGGTCACTACTGGAGAACCAAAAGGTTTCCAAAACCTGCAAGTGTGATACTGACGTGCATTACAGTATCAGTTAGGGGTGGTTAATCTGTCTGATTTCCAGATTCGATTACGATTATTGAAGTCCCGATTCGATTACAGTCGATTTTCGGTTATTAACGATTCTCGATTAGCGATTATTGATTTTCCATTTCACAACAGTAAATGAAAATACACTAGACCAACATATGATTATATTAGCAGCAACATTTTGGTATTAATTGCACTTTTTATTTGTTTGATATTCAATGAAAATGTAATGTTTAGTGAGGACATGCAAACATGCTTGTTGTCTACTACTTAGGCAACCCATTATCTTTCAATTATTTTTTTTTAAAGCAATTGTGTTGCATTATAATGCAAAGGCACCTGGTTCTATTAATTGGCATTAAAAGGCATTTTGTGATTTCCTTCGATTGAAAATCTTTGAAGCAAGTTTGGGGGACTTGAAGGGCACCCAATTCAGAGAATCACCCAGAAATTCAAAAGAACAGCATTTATCTGAAATAGAAAGCTTTTGTAACATTAAACAATACCGTTCAAAAGTCGGTAAGAATTTGTATTAAATTTTTTGGGCGAAAGAAAAAAGAAATCATTACTTTTATTCATCAAGGATAAATTAAATTGATCAAAAGTTACAGTGAAGACATTTATAATGTTAAAAATCGATTATCTGAATCTTTTGTGTGTGTGTGTACTTTTAAAGTTTTAAGTATTTATAGTCACAAAGTAATGACCCATAAAGAATTAAAGTACAATATATTGGATTAACATTGCAAAGAACCAACAAGAAAATAAATGTGTGCCTGAACCAGGGGCGTAGCCAGAATTTTATTTTTGGGGGGGTCCCGTCTTTAAATGAGGGGGCAAAATATATATATATATATATATATATATATAGTCAGAATTGTATATACAGGCCTATTCTGGTGGGTGCAGTGATGGTGGCGACTCGTGTAACATGTAAGGGTGGCGCTGCCAATAAAGCATCTAAAAGCTGTCACAAAGAACTGGCAAAAGTAATGATTATGAATATGTAAAATATAGCGAGGAGATATTTTCATTGTTTATTAATAAAGAAGTGTTTTCTTTGTCGGCTAAGATGAAGTTGACGATGCTGACTCGCGATCTTCAGTGAACGCGCCACAGAGAAATGCGCATTTCGTAAGGATTACATAAGCAGAGAGCAGTCTGTAGTCTGTTTTCTTTCGTTTTGAATTGTTCTGTTTAAAAGTAGACATGTGAGGCAAGTAGGCTACCTTATACGCTGAGTTTCGGTTCATTTATGAGACGAGCTCCAGTTCACGCGCCCGCGCCTCCGTTTCTTATCTGCTATATTTACTTCTTATTTATTAAATCCAGGCAATTGGTTGATGAAACATTGATTAAAATTAAGTTACAATTAATAGGCTACAAAAAGAAAATTCAGGTTAAAGAAAGGTTTTGTCCTTTCTGTTTGATGTCTCTGTGAAAGTTTTAAAGCATCTTGCCGCTTTCAGAGCGGTCATGTCCGTAACGGAGAACACGTCCGTAACATTGTTTTTTCCTCATAAATGCGAACGAGAAAAATAAAATAAAATAAAATGAATATTTTACGTACTGTGGAGACTGAGAGCCAACCTTTCTTCATCCGGTGTATTACTTTAGTTTGCGCAGTGTAATTCACATAATCACTAAATAAATATTTTGCCTCCTAAAGTTTTTTATTTTTATTTTTTTAAGCAATCAGAAATCTGAGGGGGCCGGACATGTAAATGAGGGGGCCTAGGCCCACCCAGGCCCCCTCGTGGCTACGCCACTGGCCTGAACTAGGAGCATACTTGTAGTAAATTAGTATTATAACGGCTGGTACAGCCGAGTGTTTTACCTCCTCTGGCTGGAAACGTGTCATATGGCTTCTCATATTTGTCGTGTTTCCGTCGTTTGTTTTATTCTACAAAGCTTACATCTAGGGTGGCTCTTGTCCAGCTCCTTTCCCCCTTCAACTTCAGAAGCCAAAATATTTCCACATGTCAGCTTTTAACCTAACAAGGAGGGTGTTTGGATTCAGCGCGCTCAGCCATCGCGTCTCTGTTATGAGCACGCCACAGACGGTCCGGCCACTGCACTTCCGCGCTTCAGAGTTCCGTCTTTCGCGTTCCGTCAATATTAGGTTATTATATATATATATAGGGGGGTCCCAGTCGCTCTGGATTTATGAGGCATATATAGGGACGCATGTGACACACAGCAGGCAAATCCTATAAATCCCCATCCAGTTGGGCCATTTCTGTGTTTCTGATGACTGCAAAGGGGGATGCACCACAGATAATGGGTCATTTCTAATCTGATAACAACAGATAGAGAGGCCCACAGTCTTGTAATGTACGATGCATTCCACCCTCACCTTAATGTTACTGAACCAAAGAAGAATGTGGTGGTGCAAGGCTCCAAGAACTAATGCTTTTTAAAGGGATGAGTTAAAGGGATAGTTCACCTAAAAATACCAATTCTGTCATTTACTCACCATCATGTCGTTCCAAACAGCTGTATAACTTTCTTTCTGCTATGAAACACAAAAGGAGAAATTTTGAAAGACCATGCAATTATAAACTGGAACAGAAGTTTTCATGCTTTAAAGGTGACACAAAAGCACCATTAAAAAGTATCATAAAAGCTCTCCATAAAACTGCTGTTCATTATAAGTTATCTAAAGCCATACAAGGAATGCACCAATATTAAAATTCTGGCCCATACTTAGGAGCCAAAACCAATAAATGTTGAAATTCTTTACCATTGAATTACCAATTGAATAAATAATGAATAAAATAAAAAATATTTAGGCATCACATTATAATAAAGCCGTATGAAAAGTGGATATTAATTTTGAGATTTGTTGAAGATTATATTTAACGGTGTTATTAAATGATTAGTGTTTATAAAGATTAACTTTAAGTGAGCATAATATAATGGTAATATCATGTAAAAGGAATAAAGGGAAAGAGTTTTAGAATAAACATAGAAAGCCCTTTTATTGCAAATAAACATTCTAAATAAAACCTACAACATGAATTATCCTTCAGTGTGATAATTAAAATAAAAAAAACGTTATATAAAGCTTATATGTTTCTAAGTGATAGTAAACAACCAGAAGTAAACAACAAGAAAGTAAACAACTAAAGTGCATGATGGTTGTAACCAACTCTGGGCACATAAAAATGACAGTTCACAACTATTGTTCTTTTCCCACCCATTTATATAATACATTTATGGTCTATTTTTCTGTTTTTGCTGTTTGAGCATCTTTCTTCGTTTTAGGATCATGTCATGAAGTTTTTCAAGTCCTTCTTTGAGACCATCACCAATGATGGCGCAGGTGGGCTGCAGGTGCCATGGCGTAGAGGGTCCCAGTTCTTTGAGCGACAGCATGGTCTCTATCTGGGACAGTGACAGAACCTGTCTCAAGTCCTGCTTGTTAGCAATAATCAGCACAGGCACTCCTTGATTTTCAGAGCAGCGGGCGATTTTGTAAAGCTCCGTCTTAGCCTCTTCCATCCTCTCCGAGTCCAGAGAGTCCACAACAAACATGATGCCATCCGCACATCGTGTATAGGACTTCCAGAGAGGGCGCAGTTTCTCATGGCCACCGACGTCCCAAAAGTGAAACGTCACTGTCCGTGAGTCCCCGACAGCTAATCGGACTTTCTCTGCATTGAAACCTTTGGTGGGGACGGTGTTGACAAACTCATTGAACTGCAGACGGTACAGCACCGTTGTTTTGCCAGCTGAGTCCAGACCCAGAATAGAGATGTGAAGAGAATTACAGAACGGAAGACTGGAAAGAAAGTTGAGTTGCTCTGATATTCCGTTCCCCATTTCCCTCAGGAGTGTGAGAACAACAGGGGTTTAGGATGATGTTCCATAGGTCCAAAATCCCAGTTGCACATCCAATGCGTGCCTAGAAGTTCATACATAGGCACATGGTGATTTTTAAATGGTGATTGAATGATCTAATACAATTTGCATGGTTACATAATTACAATTAATTATTTGTGAGAATCTGTTTTAAATACTGTCCCAATTTGTCTTAACATGTCAAACTAAATGAAACGCTCAGGTAAAGTAGGTAACTTTTTTTTATTTATTATTCTGACGCATGATCTAAAATCATTATACTGTTATGAGCTTTTATGACCATTTCCAACAATGGTTTCAACTTAGTTGGTCCAAACAGATCTAAATTAAGACTGGACTACCAGCTGGTCAGGGTTAAACTACATGGTAGACCTTGCTCAAGCTGGTTAGTGCTGGTAAACCACTTTACGCAACTAAATAACCAGTATTAATGTTCCAAACACCAACGTGACCACCTTAACGGGATAGTTCACCCAAAAATTCACCCTGTCATTACTTATTGACCCTCAAGTTGTTCCAAACCTGAATGAGTTTCTGTCTCCTGTTGAACAAAAAAGATGATATTTTGAAGAATGTTGGTAACCAGACAGTTGACAGTAGCCATTGACTTCCATAGTAGGAAAACGAATAGTGGTTACAGTCAACTGTCTGGTTACAGACATTCTGTTTAACAAAAAAGGAGATATTTTGAAGAAGAAAGAAACTCATACAGGTCACGTAAGTGATGACAATTTTCATTTTTGCCTAAATGTGTACATTAAATGTTATTTTTATATATTTAAAGTACATTTAGCCTAGGTGAGTATAGTATCAAGTCTATATAAAATTACATAAAAAATACTGCATTACGACAATCTCGCACATTTCATAGTTTCACTTCGTCATAGTTCACCTAACTAACGTTACACATTTCGAGAAGGTGCATTTCATTAAGGTAAAAATTATATGAACATGAGTGTGTTGTAAACCCACAGTATCTCAGTACAAAATATCATTAACTCATGACGCAATATTGTTTCCAAGAAACTGATAAATAGGGAGGTCCAACAATGAACGCGAGCGCGATAAGAGTTCTGCTGAGCACGTAGTTTCTTTGGAAGTCACTCCACCTGTCGAATCGAAACTTTTCTCAATGCAACTAAAGTCCACGCAGACGTCGTACTTATCCATCCTAAACAGTGACTACATCCGTATATTGTGTAAATATTACCTTAATCGAAGTGACAGCAGCTCTGGAGAAAATGTGTGGATGTATAAAGCGCATGAACCGAAGCTTGCGCCTGGGGCCAGTATAATGAATTCACGTTAATCACGACAAGCTGACAAAATTAGCTTTTATATAAAATAAAGATGAGTCTGTATCCATTATCTTTAGTTAAAAGTTTTAAAACTAAACTCACAGTCGCCCATTCAACTTACCGTTCAGACAACATTCATAAACGCCCTAGTAGTAGTAGCTCTGCTCAGCGTGCTGCTGACTGACTGACGCAGCGCGCGCCTGCACTCACGCGCACACGCAGCAGCTCATATGTTTACCTTTAAAATGATTGGTCAATGCAAACGGAGGTCCATGCGCCCATAATGACTACAAAGAGATACATGAGACACATTAGAAAGCTACAATTGCTGCAACTATTAAGTGTTAATAGTTTAAATTTCTAGTGCTTCACACATTTATATTAAGACATTTAATAATATTAAAACAAAATGTAATTAACATCTCGTTTGTGACATTTTATCTATATTTATATTAAAGCTAACTTTACAATATGTAATTTTTTTCGCCGCTAGGGGTCGAACCTCCACAAAGGCGCAGGTTGGTGACGCTAAGCGGAATTATGGAACTTGTCGTCATGCTGATGGATTTAATGATGTTTATGGAAACATTATAGCGTTTATATACACATTTATATCCCGCGGATATAAAGGAATAATGACATTTCATTTTACCAAACTACCCGCAAGTGCGGAATACTCACACAGGTCAGTTTATAAGAGAATGAATCTTGTGAGGTAACGCAGCGCTGTTTCATTTGGTCTAAAGTTACACTATCATACTAAACAGCATCTGAGAGTTGACGTTTATAATGTTATTCTATGTGTTAGTTTGTCTGTATGAGATTAGCAGTAAGATCAATCAAAATTAGAATAACATACTGATCATATCAACATTTCATCATGTTGAGCTATATAACATTGATTTGTTTTATGTACATTTGCTCATCTGTCTAATAAAGTACATGCAAGAGTGGAGTCTCTGTCAAGTCCAAGTTTGTCACGGACGTGGAGCTCTCGGCATCTCGAAAAGGCCACGCTGATATTGATCCTCGTAGATCTCCTTTTGTCCCAAAGGTCCATAATGTTTGAACGAAACAACAACAGCGTGAGAGTGCCGCTAGACTTAACGCAGTTGTCCACGTCTTTCGCCATGGTTACTATGGCAGTACAGCGGAAACCAGGGATAACGCGGATATTACGTCATTGACAGGCGACAAGTGAATATGGGTATGAACTCTCTTAAACATATTTATATTGCCTTAATTAGATCAACATATGATTATGCATGCATTACATTTAGCTCAGCTGCAAAATCTCATTTGCAAAAGCTTGACCTGGTCCAAACACAAGCTCTCCGCCTATGTAGTGGTGCATTTAAGACTTCATCAATTCCAGCTCTCCAGGTGGAGGTAGGGGAGATGCCTTTATCTCTTAGACGTCTTCAGCTTGCCATGGTATATTGGGTAAATTTGCAGGGACATGAGCAGGGTCATCCTACCAAACCAGTGTTGAACGACTGTTGGGAACATGGAAGGAATCAATTTAACAGTTTTGGATGGGTGGGAAATAGTCAAGCTGAGAAACTGGGACTTGTTGAATTAAATCATAGCTGTACAGTGGCGTTACCTGTTATTCCTCCTTGGATATTTCCATTACCAGTTGTGGACCTAGAAATCGCAAAGATGTTAAAACAATACAAGGAGTATGATGTGATTAATGACCTGGTAAAACAATATTTAAGTATCACCTATAATAATAGTATTCAAATATTTACAGACGGATCAAAAGACCCAAGTACAGGAAAGACGGGAACAGCCGTATATATACCACATTTTCAGAAATCAATTTTAAAAAGAACTTCAGATCCTTTAGTAGTGTACACTGTGGTGCTTTTAGCCATTTTACTAGCATTCACATGGATAGAGGAGGTTGGGCCTAATCAATATATTAAATGTTCAGACTCAATGGCATCATTAGTAAGTATTGCAAATTGTAAATCTGTTTGTAGGCCCTGACTTGATTTATGAAATCTTTCATAGTTTATATAGATCAAAATATTAAAAGATAAAAAATCGTAATATTACAGTGTGTTTTATGTGGGTCCCATCTCACGTTGAAATAGAGGGTAATGAAGAAGCTGATCGTTTGGCTAAAAAGACTCTTAAGTCAGACATACAATGGACAGTTCCATTGAGTAATATGGAAATTAAATGTATCATTAAAACAAGAATCAATGGGTTATGGCAAGAGCAATGGGAAAAGGAGACAAAAGGTTGTTTTTTATATAAAATAGAGAAACAAGTGAAAAGGAGGCAGGGTGGTTGGAAGCGAAGGGAGGATTCTGTAATCACAAGGCTAAGAATTGGACACACAGGTCTTAATCATAATCTCAGTCGTTTAGGGAAACACGCAACAGGATTATGCATTAATTGTGACAGGAGAGAAACGGTAGAGCATATATTAATAGAATGTGAAGCATACAGAACAGAACGAATTATACTGTTAGAACAAGTAAAGAATTAGGTTACACACATTTATCAGTAGAGGGTTTACTTTCCTTTTCTACATCAAAACCATCAGCATGGCCAGCTATCATGAGATACCTTTAAGAAACAGACTTGTTTGATCGAATTTAAGAATGACCAAGAATATATATATATATATATATAGGTTTTATTTTTATTTTATTTTTTTAGTAGAAATCCGCATTGAAGCTCCACATCCCAAACAGTTGGTGGCGGTAATGCACTAAACTGGTATGCCAACTGCCAATAAAAGAAGAAGAAGAAGAAGAAGAAGAAGAAGAAGAAGTGAACATGGATGAGCCATTATTTAAAATTGGAATTTCTCTGAAATTAAAAATCATTGAGAACTTTTGGGATATTGTAAGTACATGACTGCAGGAAATATCACAATGTGCAAGTGATTTTTGGATATTTTATTTCAAAAATCTTGCTTTTTTTGCCTGTTTGCTTGTTTGTATAGTTTATCAAAAAAAAGTGTGTAATAAATAGGCTATCTTTGTAATATTGTGAGTGAATAAACAGCAAACTACAAAACAGATTTATTTTCTCCAGGAGTTGGTCAACTTGACTTCAATTCGGTCCATTAAGGCACTATATACATCTCTTCTGCGACGATATCTCTGTAACACAGAAAGTAAAAAAAAATCCAAAAAAGTTCACAAATCTGTTAATTGGTAGAAGATAAATATGGGTGTTTTCTACATATGCTCACTGTATAAGATGCAGATTTTGGTGGCCATGGCATCTTTGGTAGTATGAGCCTTGGGTCCCATTTAAGCTCTGCCGGTTTGAAAGTGTCCATTTTGTCTCTGTGAGAAGGGTTCAGGTCAGGATGCCTGCCAGTGACTGTTGAGAAATTGAAATAAAATGCAATGCTTATCAGTAATACATGTTGGGTTTCTGGGTGGTTTCAAAGACCTTTGTTCTATACAATGTTTTTTTATTAGATAAGTACAAGATTGCTTTTACAAACACAAGGGCAATAATATGCTACAATTTATACCAACCCAATGTTCAGTGGGGGGGGGGGGGGGGGTCATATTTCTCTCTTTTTTAGTCATGATGTCTTAATAAAAATAATAAACCTGCTTTTAGGCATTGAGACTTTAAGATCAAGCAGTCTGGATCCTTTTCTATAGAAGTCACCATGTCTGGCATTCCCTCAGCACACTGCAATCAGATAAGGAGTGTTTAAATGTATTATAAAGACTGTCATCTAGTGTTGATACAGTGCAGTGCAGATAATGCAATAATCTTTTTACTGTAAAAACTTACAGGTCTGAAGTTGTGAGGTTTTGGATCTTTGTAAGGCCCGACATGATTCGACCCTGCTCTCACAAACAGCAGTTGTGTCTCTAATGAGTCTGGTGGTTTGTAGAATGTGATAAATGATTGTTCTTTTTGTCGAGATAATATTGAAGTACCATCCTTAATCTTTTCCGAAACAAAAGATTTTTGTTCCACACTATCATTTGATTTAACCAGGTGAATATTTTTGCTCTTGATCCGTGGCAAACCCACAGATCTGTAGAGTTTTGGGGTGAAGTCAGGAGCTTTCATGTTCCACGGATCAATGGGAACTGGGTGTGGCGGGACGAGTCCACAACTCCGGCTTGAGATCAAGTTTTGACTCACAGAAAAGAGCAGCTTTCTTCTGAGGTCAACAAAAGACGCGGTAGTATCCAAAGGCTCAAGAAGATTCATTGTGAATCAGCCACGCACATGTTCAGAGCAATGATCTGAGACCAAACATGTACTTTATTATGAATAAAACACTCACTCTTTTCAGTGCACCAACAATTTCATGAATTTCATTGAATCTTATCACATAAATGCCAGTATATAGGTATGCAAAACCAGGAGCAAGATGATGACTTGGGTGATAGAAATGTAATTATATACTGTATAAAAATAGCTAAAATCTTTGTTACTGTAATAATAATAATGTTAATAATAAGACATTAAATAATGTAAAAACAAAACTAAGTTTAACTAAATGCATAAATAAATGCAAAAGTAAATAAATGAATGTGTAGATGGATGGATGAACAGATAGATAGATAGATAGATAGATAGATAGATAGATAGATAGATAGATGGATATAGACAGACAGATAAATACATATACATACATAGGAGCCAGAACTATGTCTATCAACCTGACATTTTAAAGGAAAGAATTCTTAAAATCAAGGTCAACTTACTTACAGCAGAGTGGCTGTCATTCGCCCATGACTAAGTGGACAGTGAAGAGTTTGAATTGCTGTGCTTGATCAAAGAATTAAGCCAGCTCAGCATGGAGCATTGGATACAACAAAAAGAGGTTGCCAGGCAGCAAGAGTTTCAAGTTCTCATTCAGAGACTGCATGTGGACAGAGCACAGAGGGGACATTGTTGAGGAAACAAAGAGAAGCCTTAGCAACCATCAAACTATTAATTAAAGCCACTTTGAGAATGAAAGACTTTGTGAAACATATTATTCCAAGGAATACCTATGATGAGTTATATCTTCATTAATTAATTAATTAATACTAATAAATAATCCTAATAATAATAATGTGTATATGGTGGAACTTTTTTTTCAGGTTTATATTTATTCTTTTGAAAGTGTTTAGCAATTGCGACAAATAGCAAATGTTCATATTTTATCTCTTGCATGTTCATTTTGGGCTTTTTGACCTAAATGACTCCAATTTCATTGGTGTTAACTTAAATGTTTCGGACGTTGCTTTTGTGTTTTGCAGTAAATTGAATCAAAAGTTCAAATTGTACTTTCAAATCAAAACCAGCAGAGGGTAGCAATCAACTCATTTAATGATAGAGGTTGGGATGGGGAATAGATGAAGAAAACAGAGGACGCTAAGATATTGTAAATACAATAAGAGCATATAACATTTTATTAACAGACCAACCACAGCAAAAAGGATTCTAAAAGATTAAGTGCTTAAACGGCCTCAGTAAACCGTGCCATTAGAGTGGAAGGGTTCAGAACCGTTCTTGACCTCGACTAATTCTACTCCAAATGAACTTTACATGAATGTTTCAGGCCAGAAGAAAAAAGGTAACAGAGCCATACTCAAGAGTTGAATCAGTGGGTCAAAGAGCACAGCTGGGTTTTACAGGGGTTATGTTTTAAAGAGCAGAAGCTCCTAACACAAACTGTCAATTGCACATAGAGTAATTGCTGGAGAAGTCATATGTCCAGCTGGTAGGACAGCTAGGTAGGTCAACCCTTTATAAACAGCTGCTTCATCTTGAGATGCAGTAAGATGAACAATGGAAATGAGCATCTTAGCTTAAGAGCATGTGGGGCATGTGACCTCAGAACCCTTGTAAAAGTTCAGACAAATCTATCATTCACACTCCTTTTAGTTCTGTCACATACAAGTACAAATCATAATTTGACAGGTGATCAGAAGGATTATTCATTTTTTTCTTTAAGGAATAGTTCACAATAAAAGGAAAACTTGCAAAAGAATCTTTACATTTGTATTTTCTTATGAATCTTTACACTCTTCTGCTATAAAATTGGAGCATAAAAGTATCCTTAAAGTAGTCCATACAGCTCATATGCTATATTTCACATCTTCCGATGCCATAAAACAATTATATGCAATTTTGGAGTATGATCATTACATATAAAGGATTGTATAAAGATTCTTCAGAGATTCTCCTTTATTTTCCAGAATAAAAAATAGCAGCATACAGGTTAAGAATAACTTGAAAGTGAGTAAAATAATGTCAGAATTCTATCCCTTTAAAGCATCTTTAGTTCAATTTAATACATTTGCAGCTTTAGACTTTGTGTTATTTTGATTGCCAATCACACCTTTGGGTCATGGAAAAGTCTTTTGATTGTTTAACAATCTGCTTTTCTCATTAGGTGTGACAGCTGTTATGCGGCATTAACCCCTTTTATCTAAATCAAAGTAAAAACACTGGGAGCAATATTGTGGTTTTGTTTTGCCCAATGAGTATCATTCAGTAAAAATATAGTGTGGAGGAAAAATTTAATTATTTCATACAGAGTGTCAACACCCCTCGTAGAGAAACAGATGGTGTTATACCAGTGCTCAATCTTCATCTCGCGAATGTTATTCACATCTTCTTTGAGAAGGAGTGGCACGCCCTTGATAAAAACAGTTTAACAGATGGCCTCTGGTTATGCGATTCCTTTCACAAAGTCTCGCAGGCATCCCACAACAGATTGTGTTTAACTTTCTCAGAGCAGAACTTTGGCTGAATATCGTCATGTTGATATAAGCAGCCCAGCAGTGGACAGTCAGAGAATTATTATTGATAATCAGATCATTATTTTTAATGCTCAGTAAGGTCAGTGTTAAATTATAAAGATGTTGCTCATTAGCAAAGACATTTATTGTGGAGTCCAGTTAATCCAACAACAGATATTTCATGACTTCAATTTTGAGGGCAAACTTAGTATTACTTTACTAAATACATTACTTACTATCGCTACTGTAGGTGCATGATGAACATTCTTTTTTATACCACATGTTGATAAGAGAGGAAAGGCACAAAGAGGAGCAAAAACAACTATATTTCTTGAAAAGATGTGCTATAGATTATTACCATCTGGTTCTCTATTCAGACTGGAAAAAGATACACTGCATATCACGAGACAATAAAATGAATTATTATTGGATTCTTCATCCGTGGGCACTTCTGAACCATTTGGACATTTTGAAAACACAATTTTCACACTAACTAGTTTTACGTACATTCTAAATCTTAAACATCTTAAAGGCATCTTCTAAATGTCTAAATGACATCTAACAGGAAATGTGGAGACATGTTGCAGATGAGCAAACACTCTTAAAAACATCTTGCAGATGTAAATGCATAGACGTCTCAGAGATGTACTAGTTGTGCTAGTCTATTTGAAACATTTTTATAAATGGCTCAAACTCATTTGTCATGCTACTAATTTCATAAGTCTCATTTCAATTTATATGTTGCGATTTTTATAAAATGACTGCTTGATTGAAAATGAAGAAAGCTATAGCCTACTATTTAAATATGCGTGGGGAATAAATACCAAGTATATCACATCTAATTTATTTTAGATTAAAAATACTCCTTACTGACAAGTACACTTCCTTGGTAAATAAGAACACAAACTTTTTGGTCGTTGACTCATTGTGGTGGAAATGACGTCGCCACTGGGACGTTGTTGGCAAATGTGAATAAAGACATTCATCATGGTCATTTCAATGCACAATCGTGAACATATCCTTTGTATAAGTAGATTTAACTGAAAATATGGGGTTAAAATATGTAGAGGATGTGTGTAATATTAAACGAGCTGCACTGGAGAATTGGACAGTCAGCTCGAGATGCTCCAGCGGGAGGAGGTGTGTGTGGTCTGGACAGCAGCCCATGAAACACTCGCTGTTCTCCTCCAAGACAGAGCAGATATTTCTTTGCCAGCTTTCTTTTCGGGACTTATCGGTCGGGATATTATCCTGGATTGTGTTATTGGTTTGGAGACGCTCTTAAATGTTTTCTAAAGAGCATTAGAGACGGAAATGCATTTAAACGTCTGTGTGGAGTATTGCCTTGCTATTATATTTATTATTTTAAACAACACTGTCAGTTGTCAAAAAGGTAAGTGAATCGATAAACATTCTACCTTGGACTAAATGCTACATTTAATTCTTATGGTTACGTAAGAGCACGTTTGGGCAACAGTTTTGGTTGCTTTATTTATTTATTTATTTTTTCCGTTTAACATTATTTAATATTATTACACTCATCATTAATAGTTGTATAAAATATAAATATCAATTTATTAATTACATCGTATGATGTATGATCACACTTAAAGGTGCTTGACCTTTTTTTCTTGCTAATTAAAGTTTTACTCTTAATGAAGTTAACAGCAATTTTGAGAAACAGCAATAAAAATATGTAAATTCCCACGAGATGAAGACAACAGAAAAAGTTGTTATTTATATGAAGCGGGTTGCATTCCCAAGGGCGCCTTGTTGACATCACATGACCTGACGTGACTTGCGCTGCAGTTTCTACCGCTATACTATCAACGATATTAGCTACTATCAATTAGTAGTTTCATTTCAAACTTGTCTATTTAATTTCAAACTTGTCTATGTTGTATGTTTTTGTGTGTTTTTATGTTTTAACTAAGCGTGTATTATTACAGTGGAGCCCCCTGAATGCAGTCGTGGGGGTTACACCATTCTCCAGAGCCCATACCGAAGCACCAGGTTCAGCTCACAGCAGCTGCTTCAGTCTGCCCTGCAGGAGCTCGTTTGTGATCATTCACTCTCTCCCGGATGGTATCAGTTCCAGATCTTTGATAAGCCGGCCCGTATGCCCACCAAATGTGTGGAGGTACAGTACAGTGCATCTCTGTAATTGGTCCAGCCTGCTGAACAATGGATCCTTTATGTTATGTTTCTATATGACGGTAACCCCTACAGGTGAATCAGTGTGGAACACAAGCCCCAGTGTGGCTCTCCCTGGCGGATGGAGAGACTCTCCCACGGCCTCTAGAGGTGAAGCAGATGATGGCCTGCGCTACCTGGCAGTTCCTCGGAAGCGACAGTAAAGACTGCTGTCTTTTTCGCCTGCCTGTCACCGTACGCAATTGCGGGGACTTTTATGTGTACTTGCTCCAGCCAACGCAAGGATGCATGGGATATTGCGCTGAAGGCAAGTCAATGAACCTCACTGAGTAGCAGGCCTATTTGAAATGTTAGTATGATTATCCATTGGTTCTGCATCATTGGTTCTGCATCCCAAATACTGTGAAAATAAGGCATAGACATATTGTCAAATAAGAATAAGACAGTCCTTTTCAGTCCTCATCACTACATTTTATTAAATTCGCAGAGATGTCAGAATCCAATCAAACCAGCTGTGACGGGACACAAAGGAATAGTGATGGAACCTGCAGTGGTGAGTTGTCCATACTTGTCTACCAATATTATAAAAATGCATCTTCAAAACGAAATAATCTAAACAAAATAAATTAAACCCATTCATTTTTTAAATCACTCTTTTTTCACCAAATGTTTTTACAGAGCTTGTGTAAAACAGTCACATGAACTGCTGCATATTATCTGAAAGGTTCCCCAGATGAATCTAGCAGAAGTTCGTGTATTTGTGTTGTTTTTGTGTGGCATGGGAGCTGATCACAAGTGATCCTTCTCTTGGTCGTTAGCATCCCAGCAGAGGCTCTTACTTACTTTTATTTCTAGTTGAATCTCTCAACACACTTCCTTTAGAAGTGTCCTTCATCCGGCATCATAAAGCAAGTCTTGGAAGTGAAATAGACATGATGATTAAGAGTTTGGTCGGAAATCTGGGTCTTTGGTCAGTCATTCCTTTGGACTTAATGTTTTAAAGCTGAAGCGGTGCCAACCATTCTTTATTTCAGAGAAAATGTAATTTTGCATTTTGATATGATTTGAGCAACTACAGACACACAGCAGTCACCAAATCCGAATGGCCAGCTTTAGAGGTTGCTGAAATCTGTTAACCCCCTCTGTTTCACACAAAATGGCTTTAATATTCTCCAAATTCACTATGGTGATGGCTAAACTCCTCTGTTTCATATTCTAGAAAACATTTGGGTTTTTATTGTTGTTGTTTTTTATTTATAAAAACAAATATATATTTAGATATTCTAAGTGCATATATTATTTGTATATGTGTATAAATGCAGTATTTGTCATTTATCCCTCAGAACTCCAGCCTCCCTCTTCTGCAGTACCACTGATAGTTGCTGAGCTCTACGACAGCAGTGTGTACCTGAAGTGTACGTTTGATGACAGTAGTGGAAACAGCTCTCTGGGATATGTAGTGACATGGTGGCGACTTTTGCCCGAGGGCAACAGAGAAGAGCTCAGGAAAGACACTACAATAGAGACTTTTGCTCTCATCGAGCTGGATGGGATCAACCTGCGACTGGGAGACAGGGTAGCCACTTTATATTCAGTATTCACATGAATTCAAATTCATATTTATGAATCTTAACCTATGAATCCATGTCTCAGATCCATTGCAGTTGCACTAGTTTTTTTCTGGAGTCTCCCAATATACAAAGCCTTCCTGTGGAGAGTGAAGAGTTTTATGCAGGGATCCAAGTATGTCTCAATTCTCGTCCAGTGACATACAGTTTGTTGGGCAGGTATTAGTAAAGAGTTGTTTTCAGTGAGACTTATTATATTTTTATGCATATCTTCCAGATGAAACCACAAGCTGTGTCTATTTCAGAAGATGGGAGAGAGTATAAACTAACTGTGGAGAGCACTGTACCTTTACCATGTTCCTCAGAGAGATGCACTTTGCCTTTGCATCTTACTACTAGTAGCCAAGGTGGAGTCAAAAATTACAGTCTTAAGTTATAAGTAATATGTTGCATTAATTATGTTTTGCATTGTGTCACACAGAATCGTATTCTCATTACTGTATATGCAAATTGTTTGCTTTAATACAATAATGTGAATATACGTTTTTGGGGGAGACTTTTATGTGATTCATTCTTTAACTTAAACTTGTAATATTTTACCCTGAATATTAATGTGTCAGAATTTTCCCTCATGCTCTGAAAATCTACAAATTATGTTTTTACACCAGAAAATATGTCTCTCTTAACTGTGAGAAACAGCTGCGCCATGTCACCTATAACTGAAAATTGTACTAAAAAGATTTGTCTCCAGTTGCAGGTGAGAAGGATCTGGGTGTTGATTTAGTCCTGTCCTCCTGTGAGGTCGAGCTGTTTCAAACCCCTTGTCGTAATGGATTCTGTAGCCAACCATCTGTGCACTACAGCGCAGTGACTGATATATGGAAGGATGGAGACAGAAGCACAGAAATACACATCAAACCCATAATCAGCACCAACTTCCTGTGGAATGGGTACTCTCCTCAAAGTGTGCAGGTGTGCCTTATTTGATTATATATGCAATATATGATATATTATAAATAGTTTAGGAATATATATACATGTAGTTGTAAAAGGTAATTGTCCTGACACTGTAAGTATATCCATGTTTAGTATACATATAATCAAATGCCTTGTTGTTTATGTTGTTTATGTTGTTTATATATATATATATATATATATATATATATGAATACAATTTGTGTATGTATTCTTATGTATATTGTACATGTATATATGTATGTTCCTCTCAGATTCTTGTGAAGGACGTTCCATCTGCTCACTGTTACACTTTTACGGACCCTCACATCATCACATTTGATGGCAGGTAAAAATCTCTACACTCAAATATAGTCCAATAATAAAAGTTGATGTATTCTAGAGGACCTATTATATGTTTTTACATTTTCAACTTTCTTTAGTGTGTAATGTTGCGGTTTGAGCACGAAAAATATCTGCAAAGGTACTAAGCACAAAGTCCACTACAAAGGGAGTTGTTCTTTATATATCAGTGCGCACTGTTTCTGAACTCCGTGAAATGCCTCGATTGTAATCTTGAGTTTTCTTCCAGAAACGTTTATGTCACAATATTCCTGATTTAAATAATTCCCGCCCAAGGCATACACAAAATAAAAGGGGTGAAGCCTGGTTGAATTGTGTTCGTAGTATGTTGAATCTCGAAGTTATGGTAAGGTATGTGACATTTACAAAACACGCTCGATGCGGTTGACCAATCACAACTCACTGGTCCAATCAGAGCGGCCAATCAGAGCTCATTGAGCTTTTCAGAAGGAGGGGCTTTTCTTAACAGAGCTTTACTGATAGACTGTGAAGAGAGGCGCTGCAACCCTGTAAAATATGTGAAAAATAATGTGTTTTTTATATACTTCAGTTTCAAGCATGAAACTGTATTCTAGTAAAAAACAAAATCAAGACTTTTTAAAAGGGCACAATAAATCCTCTTTTAAAAACAATTTTTGATGTGGAATCACCAAACGAATTTATAAATGCAAATGCAGTGAGAATTGAATTTAACATTGCTTGTTTGTTCACAGGAGGTATGATAACTACCAGATAGGCACCTTTGTACTGTACAGGAGCACTGCTCGGCTGTTTGAGGTACATGTGCGACAGTGGGAATGTGCCGGCACGACCGTCCATCCCACCTCGTGTGTCTGTGGCTTTGCAGCCAGGGAGGGTAGTAATGTGGTCACTTATGACATGTGTAACGGGCTGGCGGGAGAGACAAAGCCACGTCTCTCTCTGAAGAACGGAGATCTGGTAAAGAGTGGCATTCGTGTTACTGAGTCGTACCAGGGCCGCAAAGTCACTGTGAGTGATATTGGGTTTATATTAGTATGCATCTTTTGATTATTTATTTTTTTAATTATTATACCTACAGTTTAGTCCATATAAAGTGATAAATAAGCTTTTTTTAAAATTCAGATTATGTTCTTGTCTGGGGCATTTGTGCGTGCGGACGTGGCTAACTGGGGAATGAGTCTGACTGTAAGGGCCCCGGGCTCTGATCAAGGCCACACTGAAGGCCTGTGTGGAACCTTTGATGGACAGCCAATGAATGACTACCACAAAGAGGGTGGCGAGACTGTGGAGGACAGCAGCTCTTTCATCAATGCGTGGAGGTGAGACTCACCCTGTTGAACTAGATCAATATTCAAAGTGTAATACTTAGGGTTTGGGATTTATTCAAATACATACCTGAAAGCATGAGCAGTGGTTTTATTGATGCATGCCTTATTTTTATGGATGCACCAATATCAGAAAATTATGGGCGATAGCAATAATTGTGATGTTATGGCTGACATTCAATAAATAGCTGATAAGCTGAAAAGTCTGTTATTTTGTGCAGTTAAAAAATAAAAAAGCAATAGTTTTAAATGCTACAAGTGATTTTAGGCCTCACAATATTATTTCTTTATTAAATTGTTAGTTAAGAAAAAAGATGAACTCTAAGAGAGTTGAATATCAGAAAAGATGTAAATGTAAAAATTGAGGAAATTAGTGTAGACAATTAAATATACAATATCTGTCAAAATATACACTAATGATACAAATATTTTTCAAAGTTTTTGAAAGAAGTCGTTCATGCTCACCCAGGCTGCATTAATTTTTTTAAATATTATTACAATTCCAAATAACTGTTTTCTTTGTTAATTTATTGTAAAATGACATGATCCTTTAGAAATCATTCTAATATGCTGATTTGGTGCTCAAGAAACATTTATTATTAATAATCAATGTTCAAAGCAGGTATATTTTTGTAGAATTTCGTAATGTTTTGTATTTTTTTGTAGAAACCATGGTCATTTTTTTCAGAATTATTTAATGAATAGAAAGAACATTTATTTAAAATCGAAATCTTTTGAAAAAATACAAAAGTCTTTACTGTCACTTTTGATCAATTTAATGCGTCCTCGCTAAATAAAAGTTTATGGTGACTGACCCCATCCCTTTAAACAGTAGTGTATATCCAGTATATCTGATAAATTAAGTAAAAAATATATGTTAACTGATATGGTGTTGATTTGTTGTGCATCCCTCCTTAATATGGATTATTATAAAACCAGGTTGGCACCCAGAAACAGCTTTTTTGACAAGATCCCCATCTATGAAAGCAACTCCAGTCTCCATGAGTACTGCCATTGTCAACAAGAGAAACACCAGGCAACCAGCGGAGCATCGTCCCAGTCTACCATTTCCTCCAGGTGTTCTTCCTCTACCCGTGTCCAATCTCCCTCCATCATCCCTACTTTGGATGTAACAGTTGAGTACACCAGGTCTTTCCCACTTCATAGAGAGACGTTCACCCCTCCCGGCAGGCCCACCCAACACCGTCCAGCTCAGGGAAACAGAACAAATGCTCAGAGATCCCAAATTCAGAGACGCGTTCTGAATCCCCAAAGATCCCAGAGTCAAAGACGTGTCCTAAACCCACAGAGATCCCAAACTCAGAGACGTGTCACAAGCCGAAGCAGACGTCAAGGTGGATATTACAACTCCAGATTATCTCCACACCAGTCAGACCTGGAGGAGTCAATGTATAATTTCCCAGAGGACCATTCTTCATTGAATTCCCCTGAACCTTTGGTACCATCCTGGCCTATTGAGTCAGGCCTGACGGAATCCGAGGCCCGGCGGCTCTGCGAGGGAACCCTGAGGAACTCCACGGTGGGGTTGGGTTGTGGGCGTCTTCTGGGCGAGATGCTGGAGCAGGCATTGGAAATGTGTGTGATCGACCAACTACTAAAGGACGATCAGGCCTGGAATGGAGCCACCGTGCCCCTTCTGGAGAATGAGTGTGAGAGGATGGTGGTAGAGGACGTTGGCAGGAGAAAGGAGAACCAGGATGTTCTGGCTTCCCTCAGGTGCCCGAGCCTGTGTAGCGGGAATGGACAGTGCACAGAGTGGGGCTGCTCGTGCTTCCCTGGATTTGGCTCTTATGATTGCAGCCAGGAGTCTGGTGGGTGTGTCTGTATTTGGGTGCTTTATATAATTGAAATATACAGTGCTGCTCAGAAATTATTTGTCCCCTTGGTAAATATGATCAAAATGGCTGTAAAAAATAAATCTGCATTGTTTATCCTTTTGATATTTTATTTTTAAAAAATGCAAAAATATAACCTTTTATTGAAGTAAACGAATTGAAAGTGGGGGGAAAATCACATTATGAAATAAATGTTTTTCTCCAAAACACATTGGGAACAATTATTTGCCCCCTTTTATTAAATACTTTTTGCAACCTCCTTTTTCCAAGATAACAGCTCTGAGTCTTCTCCTATAATGCCTAAAAAATGTGACTAGTTACATCCGCCTAAAATATACACTTCTTTATACATTCATATAAATTACTGCCTGTTTTCATGATTTTTTTTTTAATATTCATGGATATGTTATGCATCAATTACTCATTCTAAAGAGTAAAACTGATCTCAAGTGGAGAAAATGAACAAAAAAAATGATTATCTCTATGTGGCCTAGAATGAGATTTTACAAGTATTTCTTTTGTAAAATTATTGCTAAGTATTTGCATATGAGTAAATGGAAATGTATCTTGATCTAGAAGACTTTGATGTGCATTTCATTTGTTTTTAGCCAGTTAATGTGTTTTCCTGATGCAGATGAGACTCCAGAGATCACAGAACTGGAGAACGGAGGACTGTGTGATGTCCGTTACGGAGTCTGTTCCTCTGTTAGGGTTCTTGGTCAAGGCTTTAAAAAGTCCTACAAGCTCAAGTGTGAAGTTGTAAAGGAAAAGGTGACAGCACATTTGCCAGTCAAGAATTCAATTGGGCATGAAGGTAAATGATTATTAACCTGAATACATATTGTTCTGTCTACATAGATAGTAAATGGTGACTGGTCTTTGGATGATGCTCAGTTGGTGCCCGCCTCCTTCCAGAGTTCATCCTCATTAGAGTGCCAGCTCCCTGTGGACGACCCACAATCCTCCACCACTGCACACCAGCCAGTCTTGCGCTGGCAAATCAAAGTCAGTTTGACTATAAACTATTATGTAAAACTAAAGTGTTTTTAAATGTATTGACAATTAAATTTATTTGTTTGTTTATCTGTCTTCTAGGTGTCTAATGATGGACACAGCTTCAGCAATGCAAAGATACTGACTCTTTTTGATGGCACATGTCAGATTTGTACAGTCACCACCTCGGTTATCTGCGCCCTAAAGGTCTGTGCTGTCCATTCTTGTTCAGTTGTGTTTTGGTTTTAATGCAGCACTCTCTTGATACAAAGCATCCCATTATATGGCAAGGTCCTGTGAATCACAAATGACCGCCAAATTCCAAAATATTTAATTAAAGCTGCAGTCCATAACTTGGTGCTCTAGCAGTTAATAAACTGAACTGCATGCGTCTTGCAGAAGAACATTGTAGCCAGAGCTACTTCTCTCTGTTTATGTCTATGACGAGTCACGCAGGTACCGGGCTACTCTGCAGTGGTATGACCCGAACAAGTCTAAAATAGTCTGATTATAAACACTTATTATAGGTGTAACGTAGTGATTCAGATAAGACAAAAACACTGTTTGGAAAATGGATTCATTATGTACTCGCTTATTATATATTATTATATATATATAACTTTGTACATTTTGTACAACAAAAGTTACGGACTGCAGCTTTAATAAAGTCCATCAAGGATCTAGATGTCCAGAACAAGATTAATAAGATGATAAGACAAATAAAAACACTCACAATATGAAGTCTGTATCTGCTGTGTTTCCCATGTATATACACTGCCATTTTAAAGTGTCACTAATACTTATTTTATAAAGGAATTAATACTTTTATTTAGCAAGGAAGGACTCATTAAATTGATTAAGAGTGGCAGTAAAGACATTTATAATGTTTCAAAAGATTTATATTTCAAAGAAATGCTGTTATTTGGAACTGTCTACTTTCAAAGAATCCTACACAAAATATGATACATTAAATGTTTTCCATAAAAAATATTAAATATGATATAAAATAATATAATATTTAATATTATATATTAAAAAAAATATTAAACACATTTATATTAAATATATATGGTTTCAAATTTGATATTAATAAGAAGTTTTTCTTGAGCATCAAATCATCATATTATAATGATTTCTGAAGGATCATGTGACACTGAAGACTGGAGTAATGATGCTGAAAATTCAGCTTTGCCATCACAGGAATAAATTACATTTTAACATATATTAAAACTGAAATCAGTTATTTTAAACTGCAATAATATTTCATAATATTACCGGGTTTTGTTTAATCAAATAAATGTACCCTTGGTGAGCATGAGACTTCGTTCAAAAACATTAAAATATCTTACCGACCTCAAATATTTAATGGTAGTGTACATCACTGTAAACCATTTCACAAGCAGAAGAAAAAAACATTTGCTCTACCATGATCTGTTTGTAATTAGTTTAAATGGTGTTTCTTTAAACTTTTTTGATCAGTTGACCCAGATTCAGTGCACATTTTATCTTGAAATGTTTACATGCACTGTTAATCATTTATCATTATGTGTACTTAGATTTTTTAAATACAGGAAACAATTTCACATTCAGCCTTGTTATTTTGTACAGCAAAATAATTTCAGGTCAAGTATTCTAGTATTGTTCAGTTCTCTAAAACTGGGTCTCTCTCACACTCTACGGATAAACCCAGCAAGAAATGTTTTTTATAAGCATGTGTAACAACGTTAAAGGCTCAGGGAAGGAGGAGGCGGGAACCGACGAACGTTCAACATAACTTTAATAGTAATATAAAACATAAGTAACAAAACAGCTTAAGCTAACTAAAGCAAAACAACGATATAAAGTCCAGACCTGGTCCTCTCTTGTCTTCTACTGTCATCACAGTCACCGGCTTTGCTCTCAGACCCACCCAGCTTGCTACAGCATGCAAGAGGGTTATTTAAACAACCTCAAAAACCTAATGATATAATTACAGATTGCTTTGTTTTTGTAATGTAAAGTTTTAAAAGTTTTCCCTTAATATCCCCTCAGGACAGAACATGTAACATTGATGGAATGTGTTATGAGGAGGGCGATCACAGCCTGAGCAGCCCGTGTCTGACATGCAGACCGGATCTTTCCAAATACGGCTGGTCCATTGCTGAGAGTATGTTCATTTCAGTCTTTATTTCCTATAGCTGGATAACTTACTAGTTCTGCTATTGTAATGACTTCCTTGTTGACTCCGAGTCTTGTTCGGTCATATTTTTCCATAAAGATGCGTGTTTGCTTATAGTACTTGGTCCTGTTTAGATTTTTTTTATTTTTTTTTATGTTGACTGATGTTCTCGTGTCACAGTCCTCGTTCTGATGTTCTGTGTGTGTTCATAGAAAATGAGCCACCGGTGTTTCACGCGGGTCAGCTCAGTCTGAAGACATTTTACGGAGAGAATTTGGTCTATCAGTTCTCAGCCACTGATCCAGAGGGCTCTGCAGTTCTCCTCACGCTCAGGTCAGGGCCCAGAGACGCTGTTCTCTCTCCAGCTGGCCTGCTCATCTGGAAAGCTCTGTCCACCACACCAGTGACCTTTGAACTGGCTGTAACTGATGACTGTAATGCAGAGACACGTGCAGCAGCGAAGGTGAGCTCTAGAAAGCATCTGGTAAAATGTTGCGTCTACAAAAATTTGCACCTGGAGTCATACATATCTTTCTGAATGTTGTAGACTGCTGAAGTACACTTTTGTGTCTCCATTGTTGTCCACAGGGGGGTGCCAAATGGCTTCCAAAAACATTTCTGAATCATTAGATCAGTGTAACAGTGTAACGTTTCATAATATATTGCCAGTAAATAATTTAAATTATTATTATTATTATATACATAACAATATATAGAGAAATTAATAATTTTATTCAGCAAGCATACATTAATCAAAGCTGACAGTAAAGACATTTATGTCACAAAGGTAATTTCTAATTCAAATAAATGCTGTTCTTTTGAACTTGAACAACATATCAGTTTTCACAAAAATATTAAGCAGCACAACTGCTTTCAACATTGATAATAATAAGAAATGTCTCTTGAGAAGCAAATCATCATATTAGAGTGATTTCTGAAGGATCATGTGACACTGAAGACTGGAGTAATGATGTTGAAAATTCAGATTTGATCACAGGAATAAATTACATTTTGAAATATTCCAATCAAAAGCGGTTATTTTTAATTATAATAATATTTCACAGTATTTCTGTTTTTACTGTATTTTTGATAAATGATCAAATAAATGTAGCCTTAATGTCCTTGCACACTGAGTCAGAAATTTTCGCATGTGTTTTATCGTATTCGTCATTCGGTGGCTCTGAATTGTCAAAACACCATTCAAAATGCTTGCCAGGAATGCAAAAAACGCAGAATTATTTTATGACGGGCGCTTGTTTTCGGAGGCAGTGTCTAAGCGTGATTGACATAACGTGAGGTCGTATTTATTTTTTAACGTGCGAAGAATTCAGACGCAAATTTCGGACTCAGTGTGCAAGGACCTTTAATGAGTATAGAGACTTCTTTCAAAAACATTAAAATATTTTGCCGCCCCCAAACTTTAATACGGTAGTGTGTGTTACATATACTTAACTTACGGTTTCATTTTATATTTCCCAGGTGTCAGTTCACCCATGTGAATGCCAGAACGGAGCTTCCTGTGTGACTAACATTAACTTCCCCCCGGGATCTGGTGAATACCTGTGTGTTTGTCCTGCTGGTCTGGAGGGGGACAGGTGTGAAGTCGATGTCGATGACTGCAGGTCAGACCCATGCCTGTCAGGCACATGTGTGGATGGACTAAACTCCTTTACCTGCCACTGTCCAGTGGGCTTCACAGGTTAGTTCACTTATTGTAGAAACAATCTATTCATGTAGAAGTGGATCTGTTACAATATTGGTGTAGTTGTGATTAGTTGAGCCTTCTGCTGCTGTGTTCTACAGGTGTAATCTGCGATGAGGACATTGATGAATGTTTATCAGCTCCATGTTACCCAGGCGTTTCCTGCAGAAATATGATGGGCTCGTTTGTGTGTGGACCCTGTCCTGAATACCTCACTGGAGATGGGACGACCTGCAACCGTACACCATATCTCATACTTACTTTTAGGTTTATGATCAAATAGTCAGGCAGAGAATTTTTTACAGTGAGGAAATATTACCAAATTATTATTTTTTTCTTTGGAATAGTAACATGTGAATTCAAACCATGAATGTGTTTAAGTAAATAGGGTCAATATAAGTAAATTGTGTCAATTTTGACTTTCCTTGAATTTAACCCTTTCTCAAACTGCTGAAAGTAATGTTAACCTGATATTGCACCAAGA
Organism: Meda fulgida; assembly: GCA_030578275.1. Lineage (NCBI taxonomy): Eukaryota > Metazoa > Chordata > Actinopteri > Cypriniformes > Leuciscidae > Meda > Meda fulgida. Next base: position 14,306,452 of record CM060630.1, read on the forward strand.
CTAGTTGTTTATGCCTGTTTTAACATTTCTTGTGTTCAATAACAGTGTTCACATTGAAATGTTATTCTTCGCATGTTAATCTTGAGGCTGTCTAGTAATTTTAACCATGTAAATTAGATTTTAAACATTACCGTGTGAGTTTAATAATTGAGTTTGAGTTTATACAAATGAGTTTACTAATTCAAAAGGATCGGTACTATGGAAGCCCATTTCTGCCGCATAAGTAAGAAAAGTCATGCTTTGGTAAATTATGACAGAGAAAGTCATAATTATGAAATAAAACATGATTAGATACTAAGTCATAATTATGAGATAAGTTGAGATTGACAAAAAAACTGATATGATAAAAAGTAGAAATTGTGAGGTGAAAATATAGAATTATGACAAAAGTCGAAACAATTCTTACATAAAAAGAAATTTGGATAAAAAAAGTCGACAAAGATTTTATATAATAACAATTACAAAAGTCAATTTACAAAAAGTAGAAATTGAGATGTCATAATTATGGCATAAAAGTCAAAATAATGACAGTCATAATTATGATGCAAGTCAGTTGACAAAAAGTAGAAATTATGAGAGTCATAATTATCACATAAAAAGTCAAAATGTAAATAAAAAGTATAATTACGAGACAAAAGTTATGTTAAAATTATATGAGTGATATGAGATAGAAAGTGATAATTATGACAAAAAAGTCACAATTATGATAAAATATAATTATGATATAAGTAAAAATGACAAATACAGTCGTAAATAAGGGGGTGAAATCTATTTTGACAAAAAACTTCTCATAATTTCAATGTTTTTGTTTTGTTTTCTTGTTTTGTATTTTGTATTTTTTTTTTAGAAAAGACAGTGGATAAAATTGATGAAGGCAGTCATAAAATGACCTCAAAAAGTGAGATTAACCTCGGCTCCTTCAAACCTAAGCTTGTTCCAGGTAGGAATAATAAATAACTACACCGTTTTTTACACTCTAATATGTATCCGTTGACTAAATATGTATGTACCCTCTGAAGGGCAGAGCCCGTGTGCCAGTCGGCCCTGTTATCCAGGAGTCCAGTGCTTTGAGAGCACATACACGTCTGCTGGTTACATATGTGGTCCGTGTCCCTCTGGGCTCAACGGCAATGGACAAACATGCACGTCAAGGACAGCAAACAGTCAGTTGCTTTTCTTTATACGAACATTATCATTACAAGAAACATCATTACAGAGAAGCCAGAATAAATAGCTTTTGTGTTTTTGTAGATTCTTCTTCAGGCTCGACCTTCTAACCCTTATTATTTTGCAGGACAGATACTATTGAGGGAGGGTGACAAACTCTCTGATGTCACTTCTTCCACTAGGAAGTCAGCAGAACCTTCTATTGGAGCTGAAAGATCTCCTCCTAGCAACAAGTGGACCTCATCTGTTGATAGGAAGACCACCACACGCACCCTAGACTGGACCAACACGAAAGCAGAAGGCAGTTCAACCAGAGAGCAGCTGAATGAAGAAGAATTTAACCCTGAACGCGCTGAGGACAACCGAACTTGTGCGGACTCCCCCTGTTTTTCTGGAGTACCGTGTGAAGCCACATCCTCTGGCTCCTTCAGATGTGGAAGCTGTCCACACGGCTATAGAGGAAACGGAATTACCTGCAAACGTGAGCAGTTTATCCTGATAAATGATGCATAGCAAAATAAAACGTTGCTCATTATAGTAGTTGACGCTTGTGAAAAAAGCATTTCACACCAAAAATAATAACAATAATATATTAAAAAAAAGTAATTTTAATCCAGTACAACAGAAGATGCATGCCTACAATCTATCTATCGATCTAATATTTGTTGTCTGTTTTTCTGTTTAGCCGAGACATTTATTTGTGAGGTTTACATTCAAATATTGTTAAAATGAGTCAAGTCACCTTCATTTATATAGCGCTTTTAACAATGTAGATTGTTTCAAAGCAGCTTTACAGAGATAAACATAGCTGAAGGTAACAGAGATTGTTTTGGCTTTATAGCGGTTCTTGAATAATGTTATTTTCCAGCTAAAGTTAGTTTTGATTGATTCACTTCTGTAGAAATGATCATTTGTTATTAAATTAGGGGCCGCTAAGACGACACAGTTCTCTCTAAACAGACTTTAAACGCGAACCTATGATAAAAGTTGATGGCGTTCACATGTGCATTAAGAATTGATTCTATAGTTATGTGTGTTTGAATATATGTGCGCAGGTTTGTAATTCCCTACAAACCATGCCTAAACAAAGTACTTGACAAATGATTATCGAACTGATTGTTTTAACATGATTTAAGCATTGCGTGTGTGTGTGTGTGTGTGTGTGTGTGTGTGTGTGTGTGTGTGTGTGTGTGTGTGTGTGTGTGTGTGTGTGTGTGTACAGCTCTGTGTCGTCACCCCTGTGGTCAGAATATGGAGTGCTCACAGCCCAACACTTGTACCTGTAAAGAGGGTTACACTGGATACAACTGCCACATTGGTCAGTCACAGCCTATGATATTTTTTTAGATTGAAATACTTTTTTTATTATTAAAATTACACATTAAAATTATTTATTTTAATTCTGATATGTCTATGATTAATTTCAAACTCACACTTGATATATCTTGTCCTGTCAGCTGTTTGCAGACCAGACTGCAAGAACAAAGGGAAGTGCGTGAAGCCCAATGTGTGTGAATGTCCTGCAGGGTACAACGGCCCCACATGTGGGGAAGGTAAAATATATCTTTAGTGTCTTACTCCATTCTTACCTTTACAAATTCATTCTAAAAGTCACTTTTTGCTATATGACTCCAAATAATATGAAGGTTTCATATATGATGTAATTAAAAAATATATATATTTATATATATTATGTGAACTTTATGTAATGTAATTTGTAACTTTATGTAAAAATATAACGTACATGTTTTTTATCTTGCCTCTCAGCCAGCTGTGATCCGCCTTGTCAACATGGTGGCCGATGTTTGTCCAGAAATTACTGCACTTGTCCATATGGCTACGTGGGACCAAGATGTGAAACTAGTGAGAAGACATTTCGGAATGATTTCTAAATATGAAGAGATTTGTTTATAATGATTGTGAGTCATTGCCTTTGTTTTTTCAGTGGTGTGTAACAGACATTGTGAAAATGGTGGAGAGTGTGTGTCACCTGATGTCTGTAAGTGTAAACCTGGCTGGTACGGACCAACGTGTAATTCAGGTGCGCTGTTTCATCCTTAAAGTCAGCATGAAACAGAAGTTGTGATAGTCTGTTCCTCCCTATTGTGACACATATCCAAGTGAATGGCTTCTTGAACAAGAAAAAATGTAGGGCGGGACTTGATTGTTCATGGGTATTGATTGAGTGGAGCATTGCGGTTGGCTATTGGTCGATCTCATGTGAGTGACAGGTTGTCCTGCCCTCGCGACAGTAAACATCATCAGAGAAGAGAAGAGATGTCATTGCAAGAGGGAGGGGAATTTATTTTGTTTGAAGATTACGAGGACACAAGACTTTACAATTTATAATGATGTGCACAGATAAATCATTTATAATAATATTGCAATACTCCATAAAAAACTCCATTTTGGTTTCATGGTGACTTTAAATATTGATCATAAATGTATTTAATAAACGTGATTATAATAAATTTCCTAACTGTTTTCATTCTCAGCCGACTGTAAACCTGTGTGTTTAAATGGAGGGACTTGTATTAAACCAAACATGTGTGCTTGTCCCAGTGGCTTCTATGGTTCAGAGTGCCAGATAGGTACAACCGTTTCATAGCGAATGCTTATTTCATGTAAACAATTCTGCTCAATTAATAAATGGCCTGAGTTATTGATAGTTAATTAAGCTGTGTGTCGTTCTTTGTAGCTCTGTGCAATCCCCCATGTAAAAACAGAGGCCAGTGCATGAGAAACAACGTGTGCTCCTGTCCTGAAGGATACACTGGGAAGAGATGCCAGAAAAGTGAGTGTTCATTGGTGTCATTTTCTCCAGAATCTAGATTGTTTCATTTCTGTTGTTGTGATTTGTTTCTATATCCAGCATGTATTCTAGCATATTATATGTTTGGACTATATGCTCTGTGTTTAGGTGTGTGTGAGCCCATGTGCATGAACAACGGAAAGTGTGTCGGTCCAAACACCTGTTCCTGTCCATCTGGATGGAGAGGGGTGATTTGCAACATCCGTAAGAGATTTGCAACATCCTTAAGGTCACCAAGGCTGCATTTTTTTATCAAATTACAGTAAAAACAACAGTAATGTTGTGAAATATTATTGTACAATGTAAGATAACTTTTCTGTTTTAATATATTAAAATGAAAAGTATTCATCAATGGCAAAGCTGAATTTTCAGCATCATTACTCCAGTCTTCAGTCACATGATCCTTCAGAATTCATTCTAATATGATGATTTGATACTCAAGTTACATTTATTATTATAAGTGTTCAAAACTGCCTAATAGTTTGTGGAACTTTTTCAGAATTATTTGATGGATGAAAGTTCAAAAGAACACGATTTATTTGAAATAGAAATCGTTTGTAACATTATAAATGTCTTTACTTTCACATTTGATCCGTTTAATGCATCCTTGCTGAATAAAAGTATCAATTTCTTTAAAAAAAAAATTTTGAACAAGCTTTATATATTGTCTTGAAATATCACATACATGCAACATAACATAGTCTTGTCTGTATGTGTAGCGGCATGTTTACAGAAATGTAAAAATGGAGGTGAGTGTGTGGGGCCGAACACCTGCCATTGTCCAGCTGGATGGGAGGGTCTGCAGTGCCAAACACGTAAGTCCTGATTAATCCTAAATGCTCCTAAAGGGCTCCCATTATGCTTTTTTCCATTTTTTACTTTTTAGTGTGTAATGTTGCTGTGTGAGCATGAAAATGGTCTGCAAAGTTACAAAGCACAAAGTCCACTCTATATATCGGTGCACACTGATTCTGAACTCCCTGAAATGCCTCGCATTGTAGTCTTGAGTTTTCTTCCGGGAACGTTCACGTCACAAAATTCGTCATTTAAATAATTCTCACCCAAGGCATACTCTAAATAAAAGGGGCGAATCCTGGTTGAATTGTGTTAATAGTGTGCGACATTTCCAAAACACGCTTGAATCGGTTGACCAATCACAACTCACTGGTCCAATCAGAGCGACCAATCAGAGCTCATTGAACCTTTCAGAAGGAGGGGCTTTTCTTAACAGAGCTTTATTGACAGACTGTGAAGAGAGGTGCTGCAACCTAGTTAAATATGTGAAAAATAATATTCAGGCATAAACATTCAGGCATGAAAACATATATTTTACATTTACATTTATTCATTTAGCAGACGCTTTTATCCAAAGCAACTTGCAAATGAGAACAATAGAAGCAGTTAAACTAACAATAGGACAATAATATGCAAGTGCTATGACCCTTCCCAGTTTAATCTAACGCAGTACGTGTATTTTTTTTAAACGTGTTTTATAAAGATAATAGATACAGAATAGAAGATAAAGTGTTAGTATTAATGGATCAAGTGTTGCCGAAAAAGATGCGTCTTCAGCCATTTCTTGAAAATGGCCATGGACTCAGCAGCTCGGGTTGAGTTGGGCAGGTCATTCCACCAGCATGGAACAGACCAGAAAATGTTGTGCCTCTTTGAGATGGCATCCACAAGACGGCAGAGCGCAAGTTTCTGGATGGCATGTAAGTCTGAAGTAATGAGTTTAGGTAGGAGGGAGCAGAGCAAAAGTCTGTAGGCTGTAGGCAAAAGTCAGTGACTTGAATTTGATACAAGCGGCAACTGGCAACCAGTGCAATTTTGTGAGGAGAGGAGTGACGTGTGCCCTCTTTGGCTCATTAAAGACCACTCTAGCTGCAGCATTTTGTATCAGTTGCAGAGGTTTGACAGTGCCAGCTGGAAGACCTGCTAGGAGAGCATTACAATAGTGCAGTCTGGATAGAACAAGCGCTTGGACAAGGAGTTGTGTAGCATGCTCTGATAGGAAGGGCCTGATCCTCCTACTGTTGTATAAGGCAAATCTGTTGGACCGGGCACTTCTGGCAATGTGGTCTGTAAAGTTCAATTGATCATCAATCACAACTCCAAGGTTCCTGGCTGACCTTGATGGAGTTATGGATGACGAACCTAGCTGAATGGAGAAGTTATGGTGTACTGTTGGGTTGGCCGGGACCACAAGAAACTCTGTGCTCGAAAGGTTTAGTTGAAGGTGATGGTCCTTCATCCAGCCAGAAATGTCTGTTAGGCAGGCTGAGATGCGAGCAGCAACCGTCGGATCATCATGCTGGAATGAGAGGTAGAGTTGTGTGTCATCATCGTAGCAGTGATAGGAAAAGCCATGTTTCTGAATCACAGATCCTAGTGATGTCATGTAGATGGAGAAGAGAAGTGGTCCAAGCACTGAGCCCTGAGGCACCCCAGTAGCTAGATGTTGGGTCTTGGACACCTCAGCCCTCCACGACACCCCGAAGGACCTACCTGAGAGATAAGACTTGAACCATTGTAGTGCGGTTCCGGAGATGCCCTTCATCTTTAAAATTGACAGGAGGATCTGGTGGTTAAGTGTGTCAAAGGCAGCAGACAGATCCAGCAGGATGAGAACTAAGTATTTGGAAGCTGCTCTTGCCAGTCTCAGAGCTTCAATTACAGAGAATAGGGCTCAGTTGAGTGTCCGCTTTTGAAACCAGACTGGTTGTTGTCCAGGAGGTTGTTGTGTGTAAGCAAGAAAGAGATCTGGTTGAAAACAACTCGTTCAAGTGTTTTCTCGAGGAATGGAAGAAGGGATACCGGTCTGTAATTTTCCAGATGTGCTGGATATAGAGTGGGTTTCTTAAGCAGTGGGGTTAGCTGAGCCTGCTTAAATGTTGGAAAAAGTGCCCGTGTGAAGAGAGGTGTTTATGATGTGTGGGTACAACTGAGGAAGAAATGGCTTGAAGTAGATTACTGGGAATAGGATCAAGCAGACAGGTAGTAATTTGGAAAGGAGGAGTTTGGAGACTTCTGCCTCTGAAAGCAGAGATAAGGAGGGTAGAATGTGTGTGTTAGCTGGTAATATATGTTTGTCAGTTTGTGGTTTGGTACATTGGCCGCTGATGGTGGTTGTTTTATTTATGAAGAATGTGGCAAAATCGTCAGCTGTTAGGGTTGATGAAGGAGGAGTAGGGTTGGGAAGAGAGGAGAAGGTTTTGAAAAGCATGCGAGAGTCAGAAGAATTGTTAATTTTGTTGTGATAGTAAGTCATTTTAGCAGTAGAGATATTAGCAGAGAAGGAAGAGAGGCAGGATTGATAAAGACCAAGGCTTACCTGAAATGTGAGTAGCCGCAGAAGATACTCGTTTGAGGTCGAATGAGGCAAGCAGAGTGTAGAAATCAGCAGCCTGAGGCTTTCTTAGGTGGATGTTGAAGTCTCCAAGAACTACGAGAGGAGTACCATCCTCAGGGAAGGATGAGAGTAGCACATCAAGCTCCTCCAAGAAACTGCCAAGTTGATCTGGTGGACGATAGCCAACTACAAAATGGATTTGAATAGGCCTAGTGATGGTTATTGAATTCGATTCAAATGAGCTGTTGTAGCACAGAGGTGGTAAAGGATCAAATTTCCAATCGTTTGAGATGAGAAGACAAGTACCTCCACCCCTTCCAGTCAGGAGAGGGGTGTGTGAGAAGGTGAAGTTAGTGGAGAGGGCAGCAGGTGTCACAGAGTCCTCTGGTCTAATCCAGGTCTCAGTCAGAGCCAATAGGCTGAGACCTGAATGACTAGAAATAGTTGTCATGAAATCAGCTTTGTTTACAATTTTTGTTGAATTTTATTTAATTTCTTCCCTAACAGCGATCTGTAAACAAACGTGCCTCAATGGGGGGAGATGTGTTTTCCCAAATTTCTGCCACTGTCGACAAGGTTACACTGGACCTTCCTGTGGTACTAAAGTAAGCATTTCACAAACGCATTGCCATCATTGATTTCACCTTTAAAAGGATCTTTGTAAAAACATTTTTGACGTCATTTATGGCCAAAAGATTAATTGATTGTAAACTTTGTATTCACAGACTAGGTGATGAAAATGTGACATTGAAGACAACTTTCAATTGCTCTGTAAAAAATAAATGGTGTGTGTGAGTGTGTTGCTGTTTGTAAGCATCAATGCCTTAAAAGTGAGGTCAACTTTTATTATAGTATTTCAGGAGTGTTATATGTTTGTGAAGGTGTTGTTTTACATCTCTTACACAGCTCCGACAACGAAACTATTTTCATTTGATTTTTGCAATGTGTGTACATTTTATAGTGTTGATAAACTATTTTCCTGTTATTTTTTTAAGTAATTGCTTTTAAAGAAAAAAACAGTACATTTGAAATCATGCAAATACATCTTAGTGTCATTTCTCAATAAAAACAAGTCGTCAACAACAAAAACGGGAATGAATCATATTTCAGATCTTTAAAACAATTTGCACACACAATTCAGATTTTAATTTTATTTAATAAGTTCCACTGTACGCTAGGAAAGGAAGGAAATTCAACAGTTACCGTAAACACACTACTTAATACAAAAGTCATAATGTCATTAATGTACAATGTTAACATAGAGAAAACATCACACTTCACATGTTCAGTTTGGCTTCAACAAACAAACAAGTAACTTTAGCACCAATTTGAGGGAGTGTTGGGGTCGGAGGTCAGACTGTTCTGACATCAGTAGAGCTTCTTCCTCTCATCACACTGTGGGCCTGAGAACGGAGCTCGACAGCGACAGGTGTTCGGAGACACACACTTCCCCCCGTTCATACACTGCTTTTTACACACAGCTGCAGACAGACGGAGGAGATTTCACTGGCTTAATTTTGTCAATTTTGAGTAAACATGGATTTACACACATACAACAGCATATAGTAACTGCACGACAAAAATCTAATTCTAGAGCAGTTGAAGAGTCTTTCATATATATGTATATATATGAATATATATAAAATATACATATCTTGTATATGAGGGTCTTTAGATCTTTGTGTCGTCACCCACCTGTGTGGCAGGCTCCACCTATCCATCCGTCTGGGCAGCTGCAGATTCCAGGAGCCACACAGCTGCCCCCATTCCTGCACCCCTGTGGACAGATTGCTACGGAAACAGATAATTTATCAACATGTGTCCCAGATACTGCACTCACATCTAGGCACAACAACCCAAGAGAATGTACATGTAAATTATGATTAATTCACGAAAAATAACTTTAAACAAAACACATATGGGTTTACGAGTGTATTTTATGTGGCTTAGCCTTAGACAGATCATTTAAATAACATTAAAATTAACTGGTAGCACTACATTAGGATGCGCCAGAGGAAATAATATATCAGAATAAAAACTGATATTTTATTATTATTTATATACTTTTATAGTATTTTTTAATAGTTTTGAAATGACCTTTTATTTGTTAGTCTTAGTAATGTTGTTATATGCTTTTGTCTTTATTCATTTTTTAAATATTTCTATTCAGCTAGCCTATCATTTATTTTTATTTCAGTTTTAGTTGTAGCTATTTTTAGTTGCCAAGACAACATGAAAAATTTCATTACATAAAAAATATGTTACATTTTAATTTTTCCATTTGAAATAAATTACAATATAAAGATTCGATTAACAAAAAAAGATTTGAATAGTTTTACATTTACTTAACAATAGATCAGGATGGCGCCATATTGAATTTTCGACTGGACTGAAAACTAGGGATAGAATTGCAATGCGTTCAATGGTTAGTACGGTTGTTTAACAACATAGGCCCTACCGATTTTCAGCTAACGAAACATCTTTCCAGAAAAAAACCTTTCAGTAGACTCCATAAAACAGTTTTAAAGTTGCGTCATCCAGAACCTTGATACAGTGCTGCAGTTGTGGCATCAGAACCCCGAAGATTAATTCACCAGTGATTCCCTGGAGATTTTCCTTTGGGTTTTTAGAATAGGGTTTTTCAATTTCTGTGTAAAATAAGGTCTGTGTTAAGTTTTTTAAACATAACTTTACAATACAGCGTAAATCACACTCCCCCATACTGAAAACGCAAATTTTTAAGCTGTTATGTTTAGATAAGAATGTTTGGGGTAATTTACATTGTAGAGCAAAACATTCAAGTATCATTAAGTTATGTTTACCACAGACTTTATTTTACTCAGAAATTGAAACTCCCCATTTATAAAACCCCATAGGAAAATATTGAGGGGACCACTGACGAAGTAGTCTTTCGGGTTGCAGCACTCCATAAAGAGGCTTCATCCGAAATCGCTGACTTCCTTACTATATAGTAGGCAAAAAACAGTATGTAACATAAGTATCTCCGAATTCACAGTACTCATAAAAGAGCAGGCAAAAAGTACCCTGATGACCTACTAATTTCGGCGAGGTTTTGAAGTGTCCATATGATGAACACTGATGTAACTGACACTGGTAAGTCACATGATAATAACAACATGGCGAATGTAGTACGTCCAGATTACATTCAAACTACACACATTCATAGAACATACCTTTTATAGCGGTCGCAAAGTAATTCCTTATTCCAAATAAGTACCAAGAGAGTGTGATTTCGGACGCAGCCTAAGTCTAGCCTCGTTGTCATCTGTGTACAAATCTAATCTTTCTATAACAACAAGGAGACCAAGCAGAATAGCCAGCGCTAATTCCCTTGGCAATGGGTGGAACTAATGCAAAATCCTTAATTTCATTGGTTAGCGCTCAAATGTCCCCACCTTTTTTGATTCACCAAATGATTTCAGCCAAATGCAGGCAATGAGATTAATATTTATGAGCCCATCAGCCTACCAGGTCCCTATTACCCCGACAACAACATAGTGTTGGCCCAGATCCGGCCAACATCTGGTATGCGTGGAATACCAGATGTGGCCCGGATCTGGGCCGACAGTATGTTGCTGTCTGGGGTAATAGCACGAGAGAAAAGCATTGTAGCTGACAATATGTAATCGGAAACAAGAAGCGAGTGACTAAAATAATTAGTGTTTTACAAATGTAAGTTAATGCTGTTAAACAGATGAAAACATTTTTCATTTTGTTAACATTTAGCAAGTTTTTAATCTTGATGTGTTTCACATTTTTCAATGTAAGAACCAACTGATATTTATGATAATTCTTCTGTTTATGAAAATTTGCCACATCATATATATTAAAGTATATATATATATATATATATATATATATATATATATAAAATGCTTAATATATATGAAATATATTGTCATAATGGATTTGTGAAATATAAGTAAAACAAAATGGGATCAACAAACCGTCTTGACACCTGGAGCCGGTCCAGCTGGAGGGACAGATACATTTTGCTTCTCCATTCACAGCAATACATTCACCACCGTTCCAGCAGCCACTTTCACACACCACTGACAAATACACACAAACACACGGACTGTGAATTTTCTGTGCTGTTGGACTCAAAAGTTCTTTTTCATTTTTGACTTTGTTAATTTTTTAGTGTTCAACTTGCAAACAACATTTAAAAACATAATGTAAGCTAAATCACAGTTACCTTTGTGACAGTATTTTCCTCCAAATCCTGAAGGGCATCTGCATTTTCCAGGTCGAAGGCACACTCCACCATTTTTACATTTTGGATAACAGTTTGCTGAAATTGACATGCAAATCATGTGAGTAGAGGCCCCTTAAATATATAAAGCACAAGTTTGACACTCACACAAACACATTCTACTAAAATCCACTTCATAGCAAGTAACTTGAAACATCACCATATTGGCAGGTTTCTCCCTCGTATCCTCTTGAGCAGAAGCAGGTGTTGTTTCGGATGCAAATCCCGGCATGTTTGCAAGGTGGGTCGCACGTTGCTTTGGGGTCAAAGACAAAAGGAAGAGCCACCCCACGGGGCCCGTCAGACCCTCCCAGACAGATGCCAGCCAGAGCGGCAAGTGCCACCAGCAAGAGCTGCATGGACATACAGCAAAGCACTGCCATTTTCATATCCACACTCTTACAAGGAACCAGAAAGACTGAGAGTGCTGGTGAACGTCTGTTTGAACAGAATACACTGTAAATCACCTACAGGATAGACATGGTACAGCAGGGAGCCACAGCTGGAAAAGTACTAACTGAGGAATGTGTGAGAGGATTGAGAGACAGACAAGCTAAGAGTGTGTGTTTAGAGGAGTGTATGTGGTTGTCTGTGGTTTATAGCAGTCCTTTGTGAGGTTTGTACCTGAAAGTCCATCAACAAGTGGTCCCAAAAGGTAATTTGAGACCAAGCGGCACTTATTTCAAAGAAAGATAATGTAATAATCACTCTCTTCAAGTGACATATTTCACACAAAAATATGGTTGTTTTCATTTTAAAATTAACCAGTTATTGGAAAATGTTCCTAGTTAATGTGATGGGAACTTTGTACATCCATTAAAATAACATTGACACAATTTAATTAGGAATAATTTAAATAAAACAGTAAAGTCTAGCAGCATGTGTTTGCATATGCCACAGGTCTATAGTTATATATATAACCTAATTACATTAACAAAAGGGTCAGTCAAATTTTTTTATGTTTTTCAAATAAGTCTATTATGATCACCACAAATTAATTAATTAATTTGATTATTTGTTATTACAGTAAAAACAGTAGCATTGTGAAATATTATTACAATTCAAAATAACTGTTTTCTATTTTAATATGTTTTACTATGTACTTTATTCCTGTGATGGTAAAGCTGTATTTTCAGCATCATTACTCCAGTCTTCAGGGTCACATGATCCTTCAGAAATCATTCTAATATGATGATTTGGTGCTCAAAAAAGATATTTTATTTTTTATCAATGTTAAAAAAGTTGTGCTGCTTAAATTAAAAAGAACAAAATATAAATGTTTTTTTTTAAATAAATATATATAAACCTTTTGTAACATATTTAGCACACTTTTTTAATCAATTGATGCAGGCTATCCTTGCTGAATAAAATTCATTTCTTTCAAAAACAAAAATCTTTCTCAATTTCACCCCAAACTTTTGAATGGGAACATATGTATAAAATAGAGTACATATTTAAGTGTGCATAGATATGTTTTGGGGCCAGTAGAATAAAAAAATCTCTTTAAAAGAGTTAAGAAGAAAACGAGGACACATTACAGTTGAATCTGTTGCAGTAGAGCAGCACACCTTCTAAGAGCTACTGCGAGTATGCAGTATTTTATGAAGGCCAAACTATGTCTTGTTTATGCCTATGTTACTGTCGTTTAAAAGACATTTGCTTATATTCACTTCGCTGATCCCAGGAAATGTGAAATGGATTCTACAGATGTCTTGAGAATTTCCCTCCTCCTCAATGAAGATTTCAGATTTCAGACCACGGCTAACGGGTTTCCCTCTGAATGACGTGAACTAAAAAGGGTAGATAGGTAATAGGTAGATTTTTGATCAATGGTTATTTGTAGTGTTTATGTGATAGGCCTATCGTTAAATGCTTTGTTGCCTGACTCCAGCATGCGATATATATCAAACTTACAGTTATAGTTCTGTAAGGGGGAGTTATGTTGTAACTCTATCTCAATCTGTCTGAAATCGGTGGTTCATTAATGGTAAAGGCATGCAGAAACATTACACGGTCTTTGTTTCAGAGGCCCATAAAGTGGGACCAGAGGGATCTGCTGTTCTGAGACGAGAGGAAGTGAGCAGGAACTTTAATGACATCAACAGATGTGCAGAATTCTTCTTTCTTCAGAAGAAAGTGTAAACACGGCATATATTACTCACAGCACATTGATAACACAAATGCACTTGTGCCTGAACATTTCAGCTTTATGGCAAGACATCGTCCCAAATATGTGTGGTCATTATTACGACTTCCATGCCAGAACTTTATCCCGCCCAAATGTAAGTGGTTACAAAACTAAAAGCTATTTTATCATTACTAAACTTAGACCATTATTTTACCCCCCAAAACATCTGATGGTGTTTTACCTCACTCGCGTATTCCTTCCTGGTCTAGGTATTTTAGACCTATGCATTTTAGTACCGCATCTTGTAAGCGCCATCTTGTGGAGTATTGTGACAGTCACACCACTTTTCTCCACAAAATGAATGACCATTTATTAATGGGTTTTTGGTTTTGACTAAAAGCATAAGAGACCCAATTTAATAATAATAAAAAAAAGTTATTTAATAAGTTTATTTCAGGCTACCCCAGTCCGTATTGATTTAATTCACCATAAAATGAACACTAGAAAAAAATATATTAAAACATTTTACTTGGGAGAGTGCTGAAATGCCCACAAAATATTTTAAGACAAAATATACATGGACACAAATTTCATTAAAAGAAATTCGATTTACTGATAAAACCTTTCAACATTAAAATTAAATATCATTCAAATAAATTGATGTAAAAGTGCCATCCAACAAAACACAATTAGCAAAAAGGTTAAAGTGAATGAGAAACATCTACATTATATATCTACACACACCAACACCAAGAAAAAAATGATTTAATTTAGTGAAATATGACTACAAAAATGCATCAATTAACCATTTCTTAATTCAGAATCAATTACCTTCCTTCCTTTTTTCTGTTCCCTTTTTTCTTAACTAATATATTCCACAGCTTCCTGCTGAGGTAAATTTATATTATATTGTATTGATGTCTTGATTCATGGAAAAATCCACAATATGGAGTTATATAAAATTCCCTGAAGGAATGAAACTGAAGACGGAGTGTGGTTTCAGGCAAGTAACATCCCTTCAAAAAAAATCTACAGAATACCTGCTCAACAAAGAGCTAAATAACAGAATGATACGAGCATGACTCAATGTTTAAAAAGACAAAATAAACACACTAAAAGAATAATAGAGTAAAGTCAAAGTGGTTTAAGTGTTTGCAGATCTATGTAGAATATTCTACTGCTGTCATTCCTTTTCCCAAAACATACTAAAGTGCTACTGTGTATCCAAGCAAAACCTCCGGAGCAATGCTAAAGAATCAGTAATGATGTGGTAGAAAGGATATCAGCTCTCTGACAATAACTCACTGATCAATCCTGATGTTGCCACCCAACAGTACAGACTTCATTTTCAGACATTCGTAACACTCAGGACAAGCCATTTTTTTTATCACCACATGAGAACATTAAGAATTGTGGGTCATACGTAGGGGCGTCACTGTATCACACTCATGCGTCCGCGTGAAGAGGTGGTGTTTGAGCCGCAGTCCACGTACAGGTACTTTTCCTGAGACACCTGCTCAGCATGGCCAAAGTACACAGTGGTTACAGTCGTTCTGGAGAGACATTTTCTTTGTTAGTTGAAGTGGAGAGCATAGGCATTTAAGGCAATTAAGGTATATATTTTGATCTTACTGTTTAAAATGTGTGTACCAAATTGTAAACCAACCCCCAAATGTCTTTTACCATTTTTTGGTTAAAGGTGCAGTAAGCGATTTCTGAGAAACACTGCTGATATTTGAAATCAACCCAAAGAGTCACACCCCCTCCATTCATTGCCTGCCCCCAATCATCAATCATCTTCTCCCCAATCATCAGTGGACACACCCCTACTGCTGATTGGCTCACTCTCTTCTCCCCATTAATTAGTGGACACACCCCCTACTGCTGATTGGCTCACTCTCTCCTCCCCAATCATTAGTGGACACACCCCCTACTGCTGATTGGCTCACTCTCTCCTCCCCAATCATTAGTGGACACACCCCCTACTGCTGATTGGCTCACTTTCTCCTCCCCATTCATTAGTGGACACACCCCCTACTGCTGATTGGCTCACTCTCTCCTCCCCAATCATTAGTGGACACACCCCCTACTGCTGATTGGCTCACTTTCTCCTCCCCAATCATCAGTGGACACACCCCCTCCTGCTGATTGGCTCACTCTCTCCTCCCCCATCATGAGTGGAAACGCCCCCTACTGCTAATTTGCTACAAGCCTGTTGTGTTGCTTGGTCCGATCCATTTTCAACAGCTGTTCTCAGAAATCACTTACTGCACCTTTAATTATTATATTATCTAATAAAGAGCTACCATTCTAAACTTGGAAACTAAAATAAACACAAAAATACTAAATACACCAACAACAAAAATTTATACATCAACATTTTACTAAATATTTATCGATTGAAATACTTTTTTATGTTCATTTACATAAACTGTTTAAGCACACCGATTCACTAAAATAATACTTACTGCATCATAACAACAATGTTATGCACTTTAATTGACTGCATGGTACAGTAGTCACTGTAAAAACAGATACGCAATCATCACAATACGCATTTTAGAACACTGTAAGTTAAAATGTCTTTATGAAAGTTTTATTGATGCAAGGCGAGACTGGCAAAAACTTACAATATGTAGTTCATCTCATTGGCTATGATAGTGGGAACAGTGTAATCAACCTAGAAATGAGACAATGACATTGGTAACAGGTGTTATTTAAGTAATTACTCACATGGAGAGAAACTCCGATTGCAAAGTCATGTGACTAAATGAAACCGCATTATTGGCAGGATACAGGTCATTTTCTTTCCGTTATCTTAATGTTTGGCTTTACTCCTATGTGATTTTCCTTACTATGAATACATATTTAGGCTGTATAATCAGATTGAATCAAATAAATGCAGCCTTGGTGAGCATTAAAAAATCGTACCGATCCCAAACATTTGAACAGCAGTTTATGTGTGTGTGTTAATATATGAAAAATATTCATTATTTAAATATTAATATAAAATTATTAGTCAAGTAATGTTTGCTGATGTATAACAATTTGACATTAATAAATAGTTAAATAATTAATATATTTCATATATCAACACACACACACACACACACACACACAATATAACAAACCTAAAAAGGTTGTTTTATACCACTGATCTAAATAAATAACCACGCACCTGTCGCATATCCAGGGGGGTGATGGTGGTGACATTACTGACGACAGACTTTCCAATGACTGTCTTGTAAAATTGCACCTGGGCTGTGATGTTGGCCACGTGTATTGGGTAGTAATTATTGTTGGTGATATTAAGGGTAGTCTGAGAAAAACAAAATACTGTTATTTAAAATTACACATGACAACAAAAAATAGAAAATACACTGGCAAAAGTCTGATCAATCTCATTATCAACTCCAATCCCTCCATTACAGAAAGAATAGAATCAGAATATAAATGAAACAGGTAATATTTGGCTAACAATCCTGAAATACAAATGAAAAGGGCCTGCTATAGATATTACCGTGATATTTAGGTATATTATCCGCTGGTCTCGGTCATAAGTGACGTAGGCTGACTTCACCCCAACAAAAGAAACATCAATAGTTCGAGGGAACAGGAAGAACACAGCCAGACCAGAAAGCAGAAGACACAGAAAGACGGATACAGACACATACAATGTCCTGGAACAGTGCAAGAATACACAGTCGATCATTATTTATATTATATACATACACAATGTTGGGTTTAGGGTCTTTGGTTTAGGATCCAATTCTCACTATTAAAGGTATTGTAGGTAAGATTTTTATAAAAAAAAATTTTCCAAATTTGTTTAAACTTTCTATATATATCAATGCATAATTCAAATGTAAGTACTCTGATAAAAAGAGTATAAAAATCGAGTGACTCTTGACCGTTTAATCTGCACTAAATACAGCTCATTATTTCCATTTGGGACGAAACAAAGGATTGGCTTAGGCGACTGTCACTCTCTCGCAACCATGGCAACACTCCCGCTGCTACATGCGCTGCCCACATGCGCGCACTCTTTGACTGGAGGAGGGTGAGACTAGTAAGAGACACAATTACAAACACGGCGCATATGTTATGAATCTTACACAAAATTCACCTTCATCACAGTGTAACTGATTGTAATGGGAAAACGTGTATCAATGCAACCTGTTTTTAGCTTTGCTTTATGTTACTAGCTCGTTAACGAATCAAACTCAATATATTTAAAACTTTACCAGTATCGATATGCTAGCTTGATAGAGAGTACTAACAGCCATGTTAGTTGTTTATATTCATAATGATAAAGTTAGGTATTTTATTACATGTGAGTCTGACATGATGTCACTGCATGCACTGCGCTCCTCTCCGCTCGGCGGTGGTAAGCGCGTCTTCCAGCTGTGAGCGGTCGGCATCGCACGTTCATGTGTTTTGGGGGCGTGGGTTTGGAAGGAGCCCAGAATGGAGGGGGTGGAAGTGAATGGAGATAAGTAGCTGTGTTTATTGCAGCCCTGAGAGGACTACAGACACTCGATTTTTATACTCTCTTTTCCAGAGTACTTACATTTTAATTATGTATTGACATATATAGAAAGTTTAAACAAATTTTGAAAAAAGTTTTTTATAAAAATCTTACCTACAATACCTTTAACTAGGTGCTTATTAACATGCATATTACTAAGATATTGACTGTTTATTAGTACTTATAAAACACATATTAATGCTTTATTCTGCATGACCTTATTCTAAATGCCTTAATCCTACCCAATACCTAAACTGAGATCGATTGCTCCTGTCTGCCTTCCTGCCTGCTGTGAGTTTGTTTGCGTCAAGGCTGTAAGCTCTACGCCTCGTATTAGCTTCGTATTTCTTTCTGTTTTGAACCATCATTTACTATCATTTCTAGTTGTTTATATTACTAAATACAGTTTACCCACCATCTCAGATTAACCTTACATCGCTAGCTTCCGTTATTGTTAGCACCGCTGTTTACGCGCCACCCGCGCTCATTTATTTATTATTTATTTTCTCTCGCGCGCCCGTGCCTTTGAGTTCATAAAAGCCCAGGTAAGTAAGAATCAGTCAACACAAACGGTGAGTAATGTCTTGTCCTATTATTGTCACCTGTGTCACATGTTTAGTGTAGCCTTCTCCGATGGCAATATAGGATTTATTTGTGATAAATGCAAGGAGACAGTCAGGCTGACGGAGAAGATTTCAGAGCTAGAGACACGCATCCAAACTTTAATTGAGGATAGTAAGGATAGTAGAGCGCCTAGCATAGTGAACTCTGTACATGATTCGGTTCCGGCTGAAGTAGAGCCCACGCAGCAGGGCAGACGGGTGACCGTGAGAGATATCGCTCTAGTCGCGGATTAAAAAAACACACTTCCGTTCCGATTACCCTAACATATCGATTTGCCCCACTCAGTGAAACACCCACTGAAAATTCTGTTGATTGTGCCTTGGTAATTGGTGATTCGATCACACGGAACGTGAAAATAGAGACACCAGCCACCATAGTCACATGTCACATGTTCACATAATTCACAAAATTAATGGAATGCATAGCTGATACAAAAAATTGGATGACTAGTAATTTCCAACTACTAAACTCTGAAAAAACAGAGATTCTAATTATTGGACAAAAAACTTCCACACGTAATAACCTAGAATACTGTCTAACACTTGATGGCTGCTCTATTAAGTCTTCGTCGTCGGTTAGGAACCTGGGTGTGCTCTTTGATAGCAATCTTTCATTTGAAAGTCACGTGTCTAGTATCTGTAAAACCGCATTTTTCCATCTTAAAAATATATCTAAATTACTACATATGCTCTCATTAACATGCGGAACAATTATTTCATGCTTTCATGACATCAAGACTAGATTATTATAATGCTCTACTGGGTGGTTGCCCTGCACGCTTAATAAATAAACTACAGCTGGTTCAAAAAGCTGCAGCTCGAGTTCTTACTAGAACCAGGAAATATGACCATATTAGCCCGGTTCTGTCAACACTGCATTGGCTGCCTTTTAAACATCGTATAAATTTTAAAATATTGCTGATTACTTACAAAGCACTAAATGGTTTAGCTCTGCAGTACTTGAGCGAGCTCTTAACGCATTATAGTCCTTCACGTCTATTGCGATCTCAAAATTCGGGCCAGTTGATAATACCTAGAATATCAAAATCGACTGCTGGCGGTAGATCCTTTTCCTATTTAACACCAAAACTTTGGAACAGTCTTCCTACCATTGTCCAGGAAGCAGACACACTCTGTCAGTTCAAATCTAGATTAAAAACACATCTCTTTGACCTAGCATACACATAATATATTATAGACTTCTATAATTCAATGTTAGGCTGCATAGATTAGGTCAGCCGGAACTGGGAACACTTCCCTTAAATCCTGATATACTCGTTACATCATAAGAAGAATGGCATCTACGCTAATTTTAGTCTCTTTGTTTATCCCGAGGTTTTCCCGCAGCCTACCGGATCCAGGCCATATCCTGATCTGACTAGGATCTTTGCCTGGACCCGATGACAACGCAGTGCTGAAGTACCAACTAGCCTCTCCCTATGGAGGATCCCTTTCCCACTCTACAGATAAAACGTTGTGATTCCGGTTCGCGTACCCACCCCAAAGTGATAAAATAAAACAAAATTCTGTATCAAATTACAGTTACTGTAAATCCGGCCTCTAGTTCATAAACGCCAGAGAAGAACTGGCCCCCGACTGAGCCTGGGTTCTCCCAAGGTTTTTTTTTCTCTCCATTAAGTCACCTGATGGAGTTTTAGGACACCAGTAGGTCACCTGATGGAGTTTTAGGACACCAGTAGGTCACTTGATGGAGTTTTTCGGTTCCTTGCCACTGTTGCCTTTGGCTTGCTCAGTTGGGGATATTCAAATGAATTAACCAAGCATTAATACCATTGTTCAGCCGTACCAATCGTGGATGTTTTTTTTCCACTAAGAAACAAACATTATGTTATTTGATTGATACTGTGAAGCTGCTTTGATGCAATTTATATTGTGAAAAGCTCTATATAAATACACTTGACTTGACTGAGCAACTACCTTACTAACTATTAATAAGCCGTAATTAGGAATTTACTGAGGCAAAAGCCGTAGTTAGGCCTAATAGTTAATAGTAAGAATTGGACCCTAAACTAACCTGTGACCCCAATGTTTATGTGAAATAGATATTTTTTAAAAACATACGTTCGTCTTGGCTTCAGCCTCTGGTCGCTGTATGGTATCAGAGCAACTAGCTGGTTTTCTTGGTCTGTGAGAATATCCAGGATAGGAAGTAAACATGATTACTATATTGATTTATACAATTTATTAATACCTCTTCGCTAGAGAACAGTTTAATAAACATTTAGACTTGGGTATTACATTTTTGGTATACAAACTAGTACTGTGTAGATGGATGGATCATGGACGAAAGGGTGGATGACAGGCGGATCTGTTCTTACCTCTTGGTATTCTCCCTGTCCCTTGACAAGTAGGACAGGTAACACTGTCTCTGCCTGTGAATTCAACATATGGGAACTGTGACACGTCGTCTTTATTGTCCTCAGTGTGAGACTTTGAGTCTTCAGTCAGGTTCTCCTGGTCCTCTTTTTGCTTTGGCAAGGAAAATAGAGACTTCCCCATGGTTGGGCTTGCCTTCAAAAAAGAGAAAAGAAATAATCTGTGATATTTAGTGCATTACAATGCAAGTCATGAAAGATAATACAAGTCATGAAAGATCATCCAAGTATAGATCTTCATGCTTTGGTGAACTTAAGCACATATTTTGTGCCTAAGTTCACCAAAGCATGAAGATCTATACTTGCATGAAGCATGAAGATCACACATGAATTGGTGTGCAGCTCCAGGCTGTTTTGTAACGACATTCTATATAAGATAATACATTATGTTAATATCTCATTATGCAATCAAAATATTCTGGCTTTCCTCAACTAAATATATGTTCAGTTCCTGACAAACATCTGATAATGCTTAATGTGTGATGATATGCAAATGATAACACACAGCTGATATGAGAACACAATGTACTTTACGGCCGACGTTCTCGTGTTCTTGATACTGATGCTGTGTAACAATATCTATAACATGCGTTAACTGCATTCACAAAAGAATGCAATAAGTGATGCATTTAAAGATTGCATCGCTGTCACGCGCGCGACGAACATGGTTTAGATTGTGACGTAATAGCAAATGGGCCTAAAAACTGATCAAGCACACGAAATAACTCATATTTTAAGGTACGATATGAAATATATAGTGGATAGGATATGAATTAAGGTTTACCTTTTTTGAAGGGCCCTGCCTTCTGTTTACAAAATAGTTGCTACAATGCCGATACTCTGTCCCGACTGAGTTGTTCTTCTCCTAAAGCCGTGTTTCAACAAGCCCCGCCTCTTGGTTTAATCAGTGACATGACGCTGCATTGTAAACGTCTCATGATTGGACGATAGTTACGTACGACACTGTTACAAGCCAATCATATTATATAAGGCGGGATTTGACACTCTAAACCACGCCTCTCTGTTGATAGTTGCACTGCAGATTTCAAGGCCAAGTGTACTGGGTACATGTGCAATGTTTTGCTTTGGGTCTTATTTCCTTCATTTAGTAAAACCTCAATTGAATCCAGATGTGCTCATGAATCCTATTGTTGTAGATATTGCAGAATATAGAAGTAAAAACTTAAAGAATTGCATCTTAAAGTGCATAAATTGAATGTTAAAGTAAATTAATAATAAACAAAATAAACAAATACTAATTATATCACTTGCCCATTGCATGAATGTAGGCGTGTGTATTTTTATTTTTATTTAATTTTCTCTTACAAGTATAATGATTGACAGAGTGATGGGAGAGTTCAGGAATAGAAGAATGGTTGGGCAAGAAGCGATGCATCCGTTTTTATTACTTTGGTGAGTTGTTTGTGCAATCAGAATAAGAAAAAAAAGGTGTCCAACCAAGTAGGCCTGTGGTTTCTGATGTTTCAAGCTCTGCAAAGATATCATCAGACAACGAAGAAAATAGTGACATGAAACTGACACAAATAATGAAGTTGAAATTTTGGCCTACATATAATATTTATTATATTATGTCATTTACTAATATATATAATATGTAAGAGACTTTCAATAAGAAACCAGCACTGAGAAATAATCACTTTAGTAAAAGTGTCACAACTTGCAGCAGTGTTTTTGGTGTGTTGTTCCCTAGACTTTATTTAGAGCAGTGCCAAGACTGGTATGAAAGTGTGGCTGTGCGGGATAAACTATTGTGTTTTGCCATTGTGTTTTTAATGGAGTCCGCTGTAAAATGCGATACAAAGCTCCTAGATCACTTATAATTTTCCACAGATCATATTGTCTGTTTTTTTTTTGTTTTTTTTTGTCTACTGAAATTTCTCAGAATTTTTTTCCAGTGTTTTGTCTGCAGAACAATTCAAAAACCGTACAAGGCACTGAAGAGATGTCCTTCACAGCCTCGCTTTCATTCCTGTTAAAAATCAAAGATGGCGCTGCTATAAGGTCTATTAACGTGTCGTGTGGAGACTATACTGATGTTAAAAAATCAATTAGTGTCTGCAGTTATTTTCATCTGTATCTGGTTTTTCCTTGAATATTAATAAATGTGAGCTTATGGCTCTAGGTTCTTGTAACTTTACAGCAGTATGCAATGATCCCGTAAAAAAAAGTTCTCAAATATTTGGGTATCAAGATATCTAAAAAAGCAATGAGTTAAACTTCACTCCTATCATTCAATCATTTGAAAAGAAACTGAATTCTTGGCTGATGAAGTTATCGCTTTAGCTGGTTGTGTTATTGGTTAAAGCTGAGTTTATAGGTTGGTTTGTTAGATACACCCCCCTCATTCATTAAAATGATAGACACCAAACTTTTAAAATTTATTTGGACAAAAAAATCACACTATATTAAAGTGTTCTAAGAATAAGTGTTATATTAAACATTTGAATACCTCGAACTTGATTTTTAAAATAAAATGGCTGCACAATTAGTAAAAAAAATTGGCAAAGTATACAGTATATATTTCAAAAACATAAGTATAGAGTCCATACTGAAATGTGATTATGATATTAATCAAATACACATTAAACTTGTTTCACACAAGAAGTTTCCACAAACATCCATTACTCTCTCTCTCATGTAGTCATAATTTCTCCCCCCATAAATGTACCATTTGGAATAATACATATAAGGGTTAGAAACAAATCAGTTTTTTTTTTTGAGAATTGCTTTGAAAAAATAATAATTTGGGTTAAACAGTTGATCAAATGGTGTTTTCTAAAATTATACTGAATTTGTTAATATTTATAACTTTTCAGTCAATCCAATATTTTCTGGTTTTACATGCAATTCCCAAGGACATTTTCAGGCTAGGATGTAATCATAATAATTATTCTTTACAAACAGTTGAAGAATTTACTTCTTATATTAAGTTGCAGGGCAAGGGTTTCACAAGTTCTGGATGTAATAATATTTTCTTGCATTCCCTTCTCCAATCTTAAACACTTGCTGTTACTACTCACTGGAATTCTGTTTTAAAAAACGTCTTGATTGGAGTAAAATTTGGATGACACCTCATAAGTATTGCATCACAAATAAAGTGAAAGAGGTTTTATATAAAATTTTCCATCAAGTTTACCCAGCTAAGTCGGTTTAAAGTGAACATGGAAGATATTTGTGTTTTTTGTAAAGTTTCCCCTGAGACTATATATTTTGTGAGTGTCCCAAATCCCAAATTGTTTTGGAAAG
The DNA here is from genome assembly GCA_030578275.1 of Meda fulgida. NCBI lineage: Eukaryota > Metazoa > Chordata > Actinopteri > Cypriniformes > Leuciscidae > Meda > Meda fulgida. The sequence goes on from CM060630.1 coordinate 14,331,001, forward strand.
AACTCAATAATTACTTTAAAAAAAAAAGCTATGATTATGCTAAAATGTTTTTCATTTGATAATGAAAAAAATATATTGTTTATTTGATCTCATTATTATAATTACCGTTACTATATTCATGAAGTCAATTGGAATGAAAAAATAACAACTTTTGAACAATTTAATATTTATGTTAAAATATATTTAGAAACAATATCCAAAAGAAAAAACTTCAATGAAACCTATGTGGTAGACGTATGCTATAAGTTTTTCTGTAAAATGTATTTCTTTTCTTTTTTCTTCCACTCCTGACATGCATACTGCCTATATGTACTCTTATATGTAAATTATATTTTGTTCTTAAATTTTTTTTTTTAAACAAACAAACAAACAAACAAACAAAACGTGATAGGCTATCATCATCAAACCGGAGAGGATCAACGACGTTTATCCTAGAAATGAATCATTCTGTGTTTTACCAGTGAATGTTTAATTAGATTTGAGAATCTTGGTTACTTGGAAAAGATATGCGAGCGAAGTATGAAAGTAGTTCGAGCCTTCGAAGTTAACAAAAACCTTAGTTCCGGGCGATCATTAACTCGGCCTTCATAGATTGCCAGTGGACTAAACCATTTCTCTCATCAAAGGTGGATTACAGGGCGTTGTATTATTAAACGTTTTGGGTTAATCTCGTCAAACCGGATCTACAGTCACGAAATACTGTTCTTCAATATGGTCTCCGGTTGTTTAAGAAGCAAAAGAAATGTATAAGAGTCCTTATTTTTAAACAGGCAAACTATTGTTCTCTTTTGGGCCCCTATGACTGTACGCGTATTGTTTTTGCAGTAGCCCGCCGATCTCACCTGAGTTTCGGGTTACACTTTCATACCTCGCTGCACGAGGAAATGGAGGACGCACCTGTCTGAGACAAATAGCTACATTATCGACACATATGCCTACTCGGACTGTCTTTACCTACTTTTGGGGAATTTAATGTTGGGTGTGTTTTAAAAGATCTTCAGATAATATGTGGCAGGGTATAATCTTCACCCTTTTCTTGTTAACAGGTAAGTGCGTTATTTCTTCTTCACCAAAGCTCAGATGTGACAGTTTAGGTGTTACTGTTTTCACTTTTTTGTAGATTTGTATTGGAAAATATCAATAGATTATCAGATTTGAGTTTATTACAGAGCACTAGATCTCATGAAGGCCATATGGACCTATTCGTAGTTATTTAACATTTTATAAAAATTGTGTCTTATAGTTAACTAAAATAAGTGGCTAAATGCTATAATAATCATTGCATATTTATCCTTCCCAACTTTTAATCAGATAATTACTATCTTAATGGAAAACGATTAAAATATCAGATAGTAGCCTACAAATGTAAGTTACATCCATTTTGAAATAGACCTCATAGTTGTGTAATGGTTTCACTTTTTCTTTTTTGTATTTTCTTAAGTGTTTGCTGTTTAGGGAATGAGTAATGTGGATTGTGTGGGAGGTGGTTATGTCCCCTTCCTCACATTGAAATAGTTTCGGTCAGACACATGAGTCACATCCTATGATAATCTTTGTAAAACCACATCTAACCCACAGCCTGATGTCATAATGTGATGTCACCTATGCCAAACGTTTGTTTACCCTTTTTTAGTAATCTCAAACATTGCTTAAAATGGCCTTTTGGAGTCATTTTGTAGTAAATGGCACCTGTCATCGTTTTTAAGGCATCATTAAACAGTTGTGCATGACAAGACTGTTTAATTATAGCTTTTGTGAAAGGCTATTGTTCTTTGAGGTGTATGTTAGGGGTTTTCTTTATTTTAGAACTATCAGAGGAGAACTAACAACAGGAAAATGAAGCATGGAATCAATGTCACATTGTTTGTTTACATATTATGTGTAGGAAGTAGTGCAATAATAACCTTAACCCTCAGAGTCAAGTGTGACGATTTGTTTTCCCCTCAAAAGTGTTTTTAGGAAGCCACCAATAAAACACAGTTTAATTAAAAGGTTCCTGACGAAATTATAAGAATTATCTGATGTTGTTTGTAGTTTTGTAACTACATATAACTAAAATGTAACAAATAAATAGTTCACCAAAAATGAATATTCTGTCATTAATTACTCACTCTCATGTGGTTCCAAACCCGTAAGACTTTTGTTCATCTTCGGAACACAAATGAAGAAATTTCTGATCAAATTTTTGATGAAATCTTTCTGCACCTCCATTGGCAGCTACGTAACTGACATTGTAAAACGAATCCATATTGAATAGAGCGGTTTAGTCCAAATTTTCGGAGGTTTCGCTTTATATGATGTTAATAATTATTTAATCTAGGATTTCATTCACATATAAACATTGATCAGCAAACATGAACAGAAGCTCAAATCAACTTGCTTCACTCGCGAGAACAAACCTCTTGCGGAAACTGAAAACGTGCTGCGTAACACGCAATCTGCGTAACACAAGAATGGACCTCATTGTTTTTTGCTGAAGCTCAAACGTGCTGCGTAACACGCAATCTGCGTAACATAATAGAATGAGCCTCATTGATTCTCGCACGTCAAGCGAAAATGCTTGAGCTTCAATTTACCATAACTGATGCGTGAGTTGATGAATGCTTATATGTGAATACAAGCCTAAATTCAATCTGTTCATTTTTTGTGGGCCACTGTCCTGCAAGACTTTAGCTCCAACCCCAATTAAACACCTGAACCATCTAATCAAGGTCTTACTAAGCATACTATATTCCAGCAGGTGTTTTAAGTAAGTTGGAGCTAAACTCTGCAGGGCAGTGGCCCTCAAGGACAGAGTTTGTACACACGCTGCTTTTAAGTGATTGAAAGATAATTTTCAAGAGGATCCTTTGCTTCCTGTGCATTCCAAACATTTTCAATAAATTCTAAGCCTAAGAAAAGTCACTTTATTATTTGAACAGATTAAAGAGTTTTGCATCTTCATTGACACATTCACAGTCATTTTTATGTGATTTACCTGGATTTTTATAATCTGTTGTTTCCTTGTGTTTTTAAGAATGATTTTATTTTTACAGAAAGTCTCTGTCTTAAGGTTTCTCAAAAGAGAGGCTCTTTAAATGTACTGTGCTGCCTTTTGAAATAGCTTGAGTCTTTGTTATTGCCTAAAGGACTTTCAATCCTTTCCTTTTTTAATTTGGATGGTATTTGATCTCTATTTTATTCTTTATTCCTGTCCAAGTTCATGGGAATGTGTCAAACCCAGTAGCGCGGGAAGGGGGGTGCTGCACTAACTAACATAATATTATACTTAAAAACGTGAAATAAAAAGATTAATTAAAATAGACATAACATACTGTGTTTGATATGGGATTAAAATGATAGGCAGTGTATAAGATATAAACTAATGATTAATTATTTTAATATTCCTTTGTTCCGATCAGAGCATGAGAGCGGAGAGTGCATTTCTGAATATTCCGCTCGCTCATTCCGCTCAGGGTCGCTCGCTCAACCCAGAATGGCCTGCTGGTTCGAAAATATGTGGAATAACGGCTGCCCCTTACTAAAAATTTTCTAGTCGACTAGTAGTTGTTCATTTAAGCCATTAGTGGACAAATCGACCCTTTATATTAATTGAATTACTTTAAAAGGCTAGGCCTATATACAGGATAATGAGCGTGTACGCCATATAGCCGCACTCAAGCGCACGACCGCACGCATAAAGCTTGCCACAAAGAACCGGCAAAAGTAGTAATGATTATGAAGGTTTCAAAAATAGCATGGAGACATTTAATTGTTTATTAATAAACTGGTGTTTTCTCTGTCGCTGCAAAGATGAAGTTGACGATGCGGACTCGCCATGAACGCCAGAGAGAAATGCACATTTCATATGGATTAGATAATCAGAGAGCAGCCTATGTCTTTTCATTTTTAATAATTTCGTTTAAAAGTAGACATTTCAAGCTTTCTATAGCCTAATAGATGGCCTATATTTCTCAAATCTGTGAGGCACAAGCTGAGTTTCGACGCCCTCCAGTTCACGTGCAATGCAAGTGATTGTGCCGGCGCCTTATTCCATTGTCTGCTATATGTTTGCTTCTTATTTATTAAATACAGGCAATTGGTTGATAAAACATTGATCAAAATTAAGATACAATTTATGCAAAACAAAAATCTTTTAAAAAGAGTCTTTCTGCAAAACTGTGGTCAAAATCATGTCTTACCCCCTCCATGTCTTCAGACATATTGCACATCTCATGATGTATCATATCTTTCTCATGCTGCATGCTCACTTTCATAATCAACATTGATTAAATTAAAAAATAACATAGCCTATAATTTTTAAACATAAATATGAAACTAAATGTTTTCTTTAATGGCTACAACTGTATACAGTACAGAGAAATTTTATGTCTTGTCGTCAGCCACGACATAATGACGTTTCACATATTTTCCAACCCTCAGCCCCCCCCCCCCCGCCCCCCGCATGAAACCGCTTCCAGCGCACCTGCTTAAACCTCCCCGTTTCATCTATTTGTGGATACTGTTACAGTGAGGAAAATAAGTATTTGAACACCCTGCTATTTTGCAAGTTCTCCCACTTAGAAATCATGGAGGGGGCTGAAATTGTCATCGTAGGTGCATGTCCACTGTGAGAGACATAATCTACAAAAAAAAAATCCAGAAATCACAATGTATGATTTTTTTAAAACTATTTATTTGTATGATACAGCTACAAATGAGTAGTTGAACACCTGAGAAAATCAATGTTAATGTTTGGTCCAGTAGCCTTTGTTTGCAATTACAGAGGTCAAACGTTTCCTGTAGTTTTTCACCAGGTTTGCACACACTGCAGGAGGGATTCTGGCCCACTCCTCCACACAGATCTTCTCTAGATCAGTCAGGTTTCTGGGCTGTCGCTGAGAAACACAGAGTTTGAGCTCCCTCCAAAGATTCTCTATTGGGTTTAGGTCTAGGCCACGCCAGGACCTTGATATGCTTCTTACAGAGCCACTCCTTGGTTATCCTGGCTGTGTGCTTCGGGTCATTGTCATGTTGGAAGACCCAGCCTCGACCCATCTTCAATGCTCTGAGGGAAGGAGGTTGTTCCCCAAAATCTCGCAACACATGGCCCCGGTCATCCTCTCGTTAATACAGTGCAGTCACCCTGTCCCATGTGCAGAAAAACACCCCCAAAGCATGATGCTACCACCCCCATGCTTCACAGTAGGGATGGTGTTCTTGGGATGGTACTCATCATTCTTCTTCCTCCAAACACGGCGAGTGGAATTATGACCAAAAAGTTCTATTTTGGTCTCATCTGACCACATGACTTTCTCCCATGACATGTGCTGGTTTAAGCAGGGGAACCTTCCGTGCCATGCATGATTTCAAACCATGACGTCTTAGTGTATTACCAACAGTAACCTTGGAAACGGTGGTCCCAGCTCTTTTCAGGTCATTGACCAGCTCCTCCCGTGTAGTTCTGGGCTGATTTCTCACCTTTCTTAGGATCATTGAGACCCCACGAGGTGAGATCTTGCATGGAGCCCCAGTCCGAGGGAGATTGACAGTCATGTTTAGCTTCTTCCATTTTCTAATGATTGCTCCAACAGTGGACCTTTTTTCACCAAGCTACTTGGCAATTTCCCCGTAGCCCTTTCCAGCCTTGTGGAGGTGTACAATTTTGTCTCTAGTGTCTTTGGACAGCTCTTTGGTCTTGGCCATGTTAGTAGTTGGATTCTTACTGATTGTATGGGGTGGACAGGTGTCTTTATGCAGCTAATGACCTCAAACAGGTGCATCTAATTTAGGATAATAAATGGAGTGGAGATGGACATTTTAAAGGCAGACTAACAGGTCTTTGAAGGTCAGAATTCTAGCTGATAGACAGCTGTTCAAATACTTATTTGCAGCTGTATCATACAAATAAATAGTTAAAAAAATCATATATTGTGATTTCTGGATATTTTTTTTTTAGATTATATCTCTCACAGTGGACATGCACCTACGATGACAATTTCAGACCTCTCCATGATTTCTAAGTGGGAGAACTTGCAAAATAGCAGGGTGTTCAAATACTTATTTTTGCTCACTGTATATTCAAATGTGTCTCTTCTCCCACAGGTTTCACCACAGCCATCAATGTGATCTGCACTTACCCACGCTATGTGGTCATATTATTCCAGCCGGTCACACTCAGCTGTGATTACAGTACCACGGCTACATCGCCTCCACTGATCACCTGGAAGTACAAGTCCTACTGCAGAGACCCGATCCAAGCTGCTCTAAACCCCAGCAGCGCTGACAATGCCATCGCTCAGTCCAACCCAAACTACAACCCCAACATAGAGTGTGCAGACAGTGCCAGGACCGTTCGCATAGTGGCTTCGAAACAAACGGCGGTCACGCTTGCGAAAGATTACCAGGGCCGTCAGATCAGCATCACTAATAGTAAGTCATCTTTGGGCAGAGAAACCAAAAGAATATGAATCAAATTAGTTGGCTTAGCAAATAGATATTTCCTTCATTATCTTCACGCTAATTTTGCCTGTAAAAATGTATTGTAGGAGCTACTGTTAATTTCACTGTTAATATTATTGCTCTATATTTGATCTAATTAAATAGCATAGTGAATATTTAGAGCTGCTTCAGTAGGGATCAGTGCTAAGGATTTTTTTTTTCTACTGGCCTGGTTTGGCCAGTGGTTACAATTTTTAGATACCAGTGAAACCAAACGTCAACATTCTCTGATAATTTTTTTAATAAAGTAATCAAATGTAAAATAACACTGCATAGTCTTCACTGTCTAACATAAATAAGATTAATCATTATTAACGTTACAAATGTTATTCAGTCAAGAGCAGTGAGTGATTTTCTTTGTCTTTTGTTGTTATATTAAAGTTGAGGACAAAGATAGCAATAGGAATGTTAGGCTGCTGTCACTTTAAGAGCTGCACGTATCCTACATACTGTTACACACGTACAACTGTTTACGCTCACTTAACACATAACCTACTATGTTTCACAAGGATACTTTCCTATATGGGCATTTTGACATAATCATGTGTGAATTCAATTTGTCCATTCAAGTGCAAGAAGACATGAAAGCAGACTTAATTTAATAGGCTATTCGTGCACTGTCTGAGAGGCAGTTTTCTGGAATGTTTGCTCACAGAAAAATTCTTGAAAATGTCATGTGATTACTGTACCGCTTTTCTGTAATAATGTAGGGAATCACTCATTGTACGTCATAATTCACGTAACGTTCATGTTTTTACTTGCACATATGATTTAGTTTTCATCCAAATGACACGTGTTTGTTGTAATCAAGATTAGCAATCAAGAGCATGCAAAATATGTATGTATGCTGTGTTGTCTGTTTCTCTTTGTTTAGACGCAAACACAATACGCTGTGAAGTGTTTGCGCATTTTAATGAGTGTGTACACGATCGTGGTATTTTTGTAAAAAAAAAAAAAAATTTCACTAACAATATGCCAACTTTAGCCTGGCTAAATTTTATCTGCAAAAGATTCCTCTGAAACCTATTCTTACTTTCTTTTGTTTATTTATATATATATATATATAGATGCAGATCTTAACTTTGCTCAGACTGCTTGGGGAGACAGCGGTGTGTATGTCTGTACAGTCGGCTCAGCCCAGGACCTTTCAGGGAATGGCGAGTGTTTTACAGAGCTCATTGTGCTTGGTAAGTGTTTAGCTTCTGACAAACAATCTCAGACTGATAGACACCCAAACATTTCATCATGTGTGATTTTAAACACATGCATTGCATTGCGCACTTGTTCGTTCGTTCAAACTGTTTTGTTTTTGTGCATGTGAGGAATTAGGGCTGTGTTAGATGATATCTTTGAAGTTGTTTGTGTTTTTTCATTTACTATTTGTTTGTATTTTTATTATTAAAAATTATTATTTTCAATGGTCACAGTTTAGATTAGGGTCCAATAGTTAGTTAAGTAGTTGTTAAATTAAGGTATTAGGTAGGATTAAGGGATGCAGAATAAGGCATTAATATGTGCTTTATAAGTACTTATAAACAGCCAATATCCTAGTAATATGCTTGTTAATAAGCGCCTAGTTAATCGTGAGAATTGGACCCTAAACTAAAGTGTTACCTTTTCATTCATTTCCAGCTGGAAGGTCATGGTTTGCTTGTGAAGGATTCAAGAGCATTTCTTTAATGTTATAGAAAACAATTATATATAGATAAATACTAATATTAATAATTAGACTAATAACAGTAGTAGTAATTCCATTAACTTAAAGGCTATTTTTTTTCTCCTTGGGACGATGCCGTAAGGCCTTTTTCAGTAATTATGGCTTTGTCTTTCTTTCACAGAGAGAAAGTCAAATACTACAGACCTGCTGCCTGGCATTGAATTACTGATCATGGAAGGTAGAATAAGTGCTCCTCTCTAGAGGTCTGGTTAAGTTTGGAGCTATACTTGAATCCTTCACCAGCCACAGCCAGGTCTCATTCACTGCAGCCTTAGGCTAGAAATTATAGACTAAAACTATAGATCTTGGTGTAGAATTTGATGCATAAACAAAATTTTGAGGGACAGAAGGACTGTGTGTTCAATGTGTGTCACGGTGTCCTTGAATGGTGTCCAGCCTCTAAAACATTGAAAAGTAGATCTTACGATACTACAACATGTTAAATGAATCCACAGCCTGGTTTTTATTTGTGTTAGATTAAAGGTACACTGTGTATTTTTTGACCTTCTAACGGTTAAAAAACAAAACATTGCTTACATTTTGCAGAAAAACATAGTTTTGGTTGTGCTTTGCCTCTGCGTGATGAATATGGTTATAAATAAAATATGGGATAAATAAATTCCAGCACAGCGCTACACCCATAATGAAATGGCCCTTCACAATAGATGTCTCTGTTAGAGAGCTACATATGGCAAATTATCTGTTTAATAAAATGCATTACTCACCTGTGGAGTAATAAAAAAATGCCTTCTCCGCATCACTTTTACAACTTTTCAAACCCCGAAAAGCCAAGCCGATGTTGATTCTAGTTTTATTACAAGCTCTGTCACTTTCTCTTTTTTGCCAGCAGACTCTCCTCTGTTCTGCATTTGTTTAAAACAGGTGATTCCCCGGAGGTTTGAGATTTAACTGCTTCATGTCAATCTTTCTCACTCATTGTGACAACTAACCTTTGTGACACTCCCACACCATACATGCATCAAAGCAGCCATATATAAACACTTATAGGCGTACTATAGTGAATCAGAGTAAGACAAAAACACATTTTGGAAGAAGGATTGATGATCTATTGATAAGTTACATAGTGTACCTTTAAGTATGTTGTCTACTCTTACTGAGGTCAATTACTAATTAATTATTATGCGTCTTTTATTTGAGTACCAGATTCGGATTGGCAGCATACTTATCTTATCACTTCAAAACCTCTTTCTTCTCACGTAATAAACCAATTTCAGTAGAAGAATATTAAACATCCATTCATTTATTTATTTGGTAAGTAGCTATGGAATAAGTGGGGTTTTACAGTTAAATGTACATAAGCCTCTGTAGTTTGGTGGTTTTCTCTGTCAGATTGTGGAATAGTTTCTAAGATCTGCGTCTGCACATGAGCCATGTTGGGTCTGTGTATGTAGGATGTTGTTATGGTGCATGCTGGAAGCAAGCCCTGGCAGAGTATTGTGAGGCAAAACCTGTCCGGCTGGGTTTTTTTATGTGCGTCAAATACTTCTTTTTTTTTCTTTTTTTTTTTTGCTTGCCAGCAGCAAGAACTGACAGACATGTGCTCACATGAAGATAAAAACATCTCATGACATGCCAAAATAAAAGTGTGTAAACTATATATATAATCCAATTATATCCCAATTTTATGTCTTCTGAGCAGTCTTCTCATGAAATGAAACCAATATGGCTTTTACTCAGGTATCTCTGTTTAGTATCTGAAGCAAGCGATTTGTCTCTCTTGTTTTTGCCCAGACTGGTTGTTGGTGGTGTTGGTGGTCCTGGGCTTCTTGTTGTTTTTGCTCCTGATCGGTATCTGCTGGTGTCAGTGTTGCCCTCACACCTGCTGCTGTTACGTCAGATGCCCCTGCTGCCCGGAGCGCTGCTGCTGTCCCCGCGCCTGTGAGTCCACACTTCCTTCACTTCCACTGTCCCTTCCTCTTTTAGCCACAAATGGGCCTGTTCCTCATTTAGGAAGGTGAAAGTAAATCAAACTGAATGAAAAGACAGTAAAAATGATGAAGGGGTCAGTGTTATTTTGTATTATTTATATACTATTATAGTTATCAATATTTTGATTTACCATTTATATTTTGATTTAAAATTTAGTACAATTTTTAGTCATCTGTGCCTCTTTCTTTTTTTATTTTATTTCTTTTTTTTATATTTAGGTATAATTTATTTTGATTTCATTTTTATTTTTAGCTTTATTTTAGCTTTACTTTCTTTTTATTTCCAGTTAGTAATTTTAGTGCTTCAACTTAAGCTTATCTTAGTTAGTTTTCATCTTTTATTTAAACTTTTGTTAACCAATATGTTTTTAATAATTCTATTTTTAGTTAAATATAATAACCCTGGGAGTGGAAAATGTGTTAAAGAAAAGTGTTTAAAATTTCCCTTTGTGTGAATTGTTTTTTATTAGTACTGTCAGTAGATTTAAAATAAATAATCTAATTAATTACTTGATATGCTGATGAATTAATCTATCAATTATGACTGCCTCAACCACTTTAAGTTTAAGACTGCTTTAAGTCTGATTTTTAGACCACCAACTTCTTTTTACATAGACATAAACAAAACCAGGCATACATCACATGAAACAGTCAGGCAATAAAAACATGTTTTTCTATTTTATATAAACAAACAAACAGATGGAAAAAAAACTATAATAAACCAACAATGGAGACTGAAAATAAAACAAATGATGAGCATACAAGAAAGAAAGACTGTACAGATGTAGGCAGGCTTGGCTTTAAATACCCACAGTCCTTGAAACATAAGCGGGGGGAAAACAGCCTGAAATGGAGTCGGTGCAACAACAGTACATGAATTGAAATGAACCTGAAAGCCTTATCTGATTTAGTCCATGTCCGACAGTCTCGTGGAGATGGTGGTCTTGGACATAGAATAATTCCAATCAAAAATAAATAAATCCAACGTGCAGGTAATCCCAAAAAGCAAAGCTACATGTTTACAATCCTTGTGCCTGAGATCCAAGAGATCTGCAAGGTGAAGTAAAGACACATTTCATGAATGGATGAAATTTCCTCTTTTGATCTCCAAGCAATGAATAGAAGCCATATAAATGAGAGTAGCAATAAAGAGTCCTTCTACAACAGAAGACATAAACTTAACATTGGCAGTGAAGCCAGTTTACAAACAATTTTAAATAACAGAAAAAGCATGTGCAATGATTATAAACCAATACAAAAACCACACCAGAAAATATGTAGAATAAATGAAAGAAAAGAAAATACTCCTTACACTGATTGAGCTTTAAACCAAAGTTTCCCTATCAGGACTCAAAGTGGTTTGTGGTAACACGGCAGGTAAGCCATGCTTCCTCTGTCCAACAAATCTAACTTGCTCTACTAGCCACCTGGGTAGTAAACATGGCAACAGGCCTGTTACACAAATGTAAAAATAAGCATGCATGAATATTTACAGAGAAAAGCCTCTAAACTTGAACACACATTTTATTGTATTTTTGTTTTAAATAATAACTTGCACTAAATTTAAAATGTTTGCAGTATACGAGGCTGGTAAAATGGCTAAGTCTGGTGTCCCCAGTCAGTACGCACCCACCCTCTATGCCCCAAGCATGTACGGACAGCCAGCTTATGGAGCTGGTGGAGCTGCACATGGCATACCCATGCTCCCTATGCCGATGGGCATGGCTGGTCCTCCCTCCAATGGTTACGCCAGAGACTACGACGGGGCCAGCTCAGGTCAACTCGTCCTCTCATTGCCCTAAAAACTGCATTTTAACTAAATAGTTTTTTACATTAATAAATCTAATTAGTTGATCATTTGTTCTTCCCACTACAGTTGGCCAAGGATCTCAAGTGCCGTTGATGCAAGACCACGATGGTGGAGGAAGTACGAGAGAGATCTTTACTACATCAGTTTTGGACTCATGTTTTATATAATATAATATATATTTTTTTATTAAAATATATCATCGTACATATATCATCGTACATACAGTATTAAAATACTTTGCAGAGCATATGTAATTAATTTACGATTTATACTCATTTATTAATCCATCTAAATCAGGGGTGCCCAATCCTTTTCCTGGAGACTTACCTAACTGCAGAGTTCAGATCAACTGTTTGTAGTTATGAAGTGCTCCTGTAGATCTTAATTAGCTGGTTCACTTGTTTGATCAGGGTTTAGAGCTGAACTTTGCAGAAAAGTAGATCTCCAGGAAAAGGATTGGGCGCCCCTGATCTTTATTTTTAAGTGATCTTAAACCTAAATATTGGTTGATTTAAATCTAATGTTGGTATTGTTTTTCAGACCGTAGTGGATACCGTGTTCAGGCCGACCAAGATGGAAACCCAACACGGGTGCTTTACTATATGGAGCGAGAACTGGCCAACCTCGACCCCAGTCGCCCAGGGAACACTCCAGGCAAATACAGTCGTCGTGAGTTCTGGAGATGGGCACTATCTTTCACTCTGAGGGTTGGGTTCTAACAAAGTGGTGCTTAAAGGGGCTATATGTAGAATTCAGAAACCCTTGTTATTAGCGACACCGGTGGCTGTACAAGAGACTGAAAGTGAACACAAAGTTGATTAGTATTCATTTTCGTTCTTAGCTTAGAAGTAGAAAGAAGTTTTAGAAAATACCTTTGTAGTAATACACTGTGAATAAATATCCAGACGTCGTCAACGTTTATCTCTTTTCTTTGCATGACACGTTGACATACAGTACAGAATGGCTCTTTAAGCATCATCCAGAACATCGTATAAGCATTCATTTCATGTGTCACAGAACTGAAGAGAGGCTCTCAGGAGCGTGCGTAAATGTCACATCTATTTCATTTTCCTAACAAAAACCTTTAAAAAAATCAGTTTACAGGCTTTCAAAGACAATCTAGAAAGTCGGGGAAGGTCTCTTTTTTTAAAGTTCTATAGTAGCTGTTGACACATGGCAATAAAAAAGGGATTGATACATGGAAATTCGTACATATAGCCACTTTAAAATGAAGTAGGACATGTTCCTGGATCAAGATGCTCTGATGGTCCATGAACAACATTCAAATCAACCATTTTTTTGACGTGATTAGGGATTCACAAACATGTCGTGTGTGTGTGTGTGTGTGTGTGTGTGTGTGTGTGAGAGAAAGTCCACAGGCAATCTAAAGGAAATACATTTTGTTTCAACTTTGTTTACTGTAGATTCTCCATTTTTCCAAGGTTGGGGGATGATTTATTTTTAATCGTTTTGTTTATTAAAACATTTTGGTCTTGTTCTGATTTTCTCACCTGTCCTCCAGTGGATGGTATGAGCGAGGTGAGCTCACTTCACGACGGTCCAGACTCTCGAAATCGTGGTCGGGCCAGACCACCTCAGCTTACCACGGTGTACGATGATGTGGACGAGAATATGAGTACCATCAGCAGCGTGTCTCAGTACATCCAACGGGACGGGCACAGGCGGGGAGCTGACAATCGAGGACGCGCACGCTCCATGGAATACTTAGACGATATTGGCCGCAATTACCGAGACCGAGATGACTATCCACCCACTCGTCGAGATGGTGGGTCCAGGGGCGACAGAAGAGGGTTAGTGAATTAATTGTTCAATCATGCTAAATGAATGCGTTCAGTCCTTCTTAAAACATGACTTTACTCTGTCTAGTTCGGATGACAAGTGGAGCAGCAGCGGACGAGGATACGACCGTGTCGCCGATGACCGTCGACGCCGTGATCACTCTCCTGATGATCGTCCTCGTCGTGGAGACTCCTTCCGTGGGGTCGGTTTCCAGGGCCGGCGCAGCCGTAGTCGTGATGACCTGATGGATCTGGAGCGAGATCGTGGCCGCGGAGGCCGGGACGCATACGATGACAGCTTCCTGAAGGAGGCCATGGAAAAGAAGAAGTTAGGCGAACAGCAGAGAGGCCGCAGCCGTGAGAGGCTCGACAGCGAGAGCGACCGCTCTGACCGCTACAGGGGGCCACACGGCGGACCGCCTCCTCTGCCGTTCGCCCCGCCCTCTGGAAACCCTGATCGCCGTGGCAATCACAGCAACTTCCCACCTCCTCCCCCTGCCTACATTGAGGACAGTGACAGTTTGACATCATCTAAAAAGAGCAACTTAAAAAAGGTAAGAGCCAGATTCAAAAGTAAGTAAAAAAAAAAACTCAAAAAATTAAAATATCCAAAAATTACTAGGACAGTGTTATATATTTTGTTCAATTGTGTACTTACATTATCCCAAATGTTTCCAACAATGTTTAAATCAAAAATTCGCAATTTTAACCAGTGTGATGGCCCGTGTCATTGCATCATCTGTCAATGACGTCGTATCCACGTTACCCTCAATTTCTGGTCCTACTTCTGTAAAAACCACTGAAACACCAAATATGCTTTAATATTTAGTTTTTTATTAGACAGGTGACCAACTGTATGGATATCTTTATTGACAGAAAAAGAATTGTTATATTGCTCAAAACGGTTAGGTCCTGTTTACACCTGGTATTAAGATGTGCTTTGGTCGATCGGATTACAAGTGGACAATGCTAAATGCACGTTCACAAGACAAACAACTGTTTACGAAGAAATATCTGTACACATAAGTGTGTGTATTTGACCGTTCAAGCCCAGTAAGATAAGTACTCACACACTGTATGATAAGCAACTGTGCGTGTGTTCCAGGTGTGTGCACTGACTACTCATATTCAGATCCGTCTTACATATCATATAGCATAAAAACGCATTGTTTCTTGAGACCGTGCAATAACTCCACACTGGTGATGACAAGACTGTGGCGCTGAAGTCTGACGTCATCAATTTGCAATCGTTTGTTGAGATCTGCCTATTTTAGTGACTCCCGATCGAGTCAAAGAATGTGATTATCGGCAGATACTGATCTGGGCCCCTTCCGAACGGAGCATCCCTAAAACCCATACATTTACCCACCCATAGACCCTCCCTGTGAAGAAATCCGGACAGAAGTGATTGAAACTGGATAAAAGAGACTGATTAAAATACCAGGTGTAAACGGGTATGTGTCGTCTTTGTTTTATTTGTAGTAACAGTAATACTGCATTTTCTCCACCACACAATATATTTTAAAATTAACAACATTTAGCAACAAAAGTCATCCAGCTTTTATTAATGATATTTTAGTAGGATTGTTTTGACCAACTAAAACAGTGCTGCATTTATGGAAGTAAAAAAATGGCAAATGTTTTTGAAACAAAAAGCCTGTTGAATTGCACTACTTGAAGAAAATATGCATTGCATTAACCATGCTTGCATTTTAATGCATTGTATTTTTAGGACTTGCATTTTTTTTATTGGCTCAAATTCGACATGGTTGAATATTTAATCTGTGAATATTTCAATTCAAAACATTTAAAACACATTTTCATTATTAAAAATTAAATAATCCATATTCACCCTTCATATTTCACTTCCAAAATATTCAAACTGTTTAAAAATACAACCTATAATATTCAAGAGGCAATTTTCGGTCCATTTTATTTCGCTTTACAAATTCGCTTCCACAAATTCAGTGGTTCAAATTCGACAGTAAATTGAACATTGACATCCAGGAACTGCAGGAAAAGCAGTGGATTACCGAGCGTAATCTCCATCTGCTGTTAGTCTGCCTCACCAGCAGGGGGTGCAAGCGCGTGTTGTTGATGAAGACCGAGCAATTCATTCATTCATAAAAACACATTTATAGAAATGTAAGTGTATTTGTGATTATTATGAGGGCGTGAACGAGAATGTTATTCCCCCAATGCTGATGTACAGATCAAATGTTAGCCCTACATTTGAGATAGGCATATTTCTCTTGGCTGTTTAGTTGCCTTAACTTTATATCGTGGCGATGTGCTGCAGTACTTGGGTTTCCCTCAATACTTCAGGATTGCTGGACATATAAAACGTGTAACGTAGCTTAACTAATACAGTGATGTAAAAGACCAAACTCGCACCTTATTGAGAAGGCTGTAGGCTACTATATGGCTATAGGCAAGCAGATGGACTCAGAATATGAACTTAACAAGCAAAGTTTCACACTAAGCGTTTCCCAGTGATATACTGGCATAGTTGGCTTGACATTGGACATTCGCAAATTTAGGGACCGTCTCTAAAGTTACATATACATTGGTACACACGTTTCTAACTTCAAAAATATTGGGAGAGTGATGACTTGCAGAAAGGTGGTAGGTGTCAGGCATGATGCACACCTTTTATATTTTTGATATGTATTCAAATAAATTGAAGTTTGCTATTGAAGTTAGAAACGTGTGTAATGTCGTATGTAACTTTAGAGACCACAGTAACATTAATACATTAGCTCATACATGAAAATGATTTCTGCCCTGGTCCCGTCGGATTGCTTTCCATCTGCTGTGGAGGTGAAGACAACATCTCCCATGAGTCCACGCTCATTTACGGGCATCATCAAGCTACGCCTTTGTTATTGTTTTGAATAAGTGACCTCTAGCAGCGAAACTTGCATACTGTGCCTTTAAAATGTATGAATTATGTATTGTTTCTTTAATTACTATTTTTTAGGTTATTGTTGGTTGTTTTATTCACAGTGATATTCCAAACTGAAAGCTTTTTGAAAATCCAGCTTAAACCAGATATAGCTTTACAACAAGGCAAGCTGGTCAGCACCAGCTGACACACCTGTTTCTTGTGATGCTGCTATTGTTAACTAAAACTGAACATATTAAAAATGGTTTTGAAATAAAATAAAATATAAATATTAGATGAAAAACTTAAACTTAAAAGCTTTAAACAAAAAATAGACTAGCCGAAGTACTAAAATTACTAAAAACTGAAATAAAAAATGGATTAAAGCTAAATAGAAATATAAAAATGACAAAAGTATATAACAAAAAGACTAAAACTTAAATGAAAAAGTATAAAAAAATGAAAGCTAATTCAAAATATTACAAAATTCTATAGTGGTATATAAGTAATACTAAACTAATGCTGGTTTGTTGGTACCTAATTTAATTTAAATATATTGTATAGTGCAATCATTATTGTGCACTATTCATATGAAGTGATCTATATGCAAGGAATTCCTGGCATGGAATAATAAGATATTCAAAAAGCAGGGAGGAGCAGTGATACTAGAAATAAACGAGTAGGCAAAACCAAGAAGGGTATTTACAGCTGATGTACAAAATTGTATTTTTACTAGTTTGTGTACAGAGTTCAGCAAGTCAGTCAATGACTCCCCTGAAAGAAAAAGAAAAAAAGGTCATGCTTGCTTTAGCTGGTCACAGTGGTTTTTACAGTGGTTAGCTTCCACCTTTGGCTGAAACATTATAAAAACGTTTTGTTTTTCTGAATGTTTTCCGTTTCAAATTCTGTTTTTTTTTTTGTCAATGTTAAGTGAAACTCAGAAGAAGACGACACTATGAATGCTTTAATATTCAGTCATATTATAGTTTTAATACTAATACAAAGTTTTGCTATGTTTTCTTTGGCCAGAATGGAGCTGTGAGCAGAGAGAGTCTGGTCGTGTGACGCGGCAGTGAACGCTCGGGTGGAAATAGTGTGTGTGTTTCCTTTGCTCTTTCACAATACTTGTGTGTGTGAGTTTTAGGTTGATTGCTGAGAAGAATTTTTGTTAATATTCATCATGTATTTTTATGGGATTTTTTAATGATAATAATTGTATAGCAATATAGTTTCGACTATTTCACTGTTATGTAGACTCGTTAATGAACATGAAATAGGAGATTCTAAGCATTTTTTTCTACATGATTTGGTTCCTACCATGGACTTTTTTTTTTTAACCGCAAATGCTCAAAAACCGGCACTCGGCATCAGCATTAATTTTTACTGAGCAAATATGTCTATTTCTGTATTTTAATGTGTTTATAATAGATGTTAATTTGTGTCCGGGGAAAAATTAACTATAGAGCCTTTTAGTTTTTCAAGTATTGATTTTTAATTAATGTAACATAAAAAAATGATATTTGTATGGACTGAAATCTGAGTTTGAGGCATCATGTGGTTTCTGCAAGTGGGTGATTTATATAATGTATTGTTAAATTTATATGCACATTTAAAAATTCAAGAACCTCTATGAAATACCCCTGAGTGTGTTATTTTTAATGTTGTGTTTTTATTTTATACATATGTTTAATACTTACTCTAATCTCAGATTTGGTCATACAGTCGGTTGTCATTTTGTTATTTTTGTACAGTCTTGTAATTTCAATTTTCAATAAAGCTTTTCTATTGTATTTATGTTTTTGTCTTGTTAGGGATCAATGTGACATACTTTTTTATATTGTGCCCACTAGATGGCAGTTTACTATTCATGTACAATAATAGCAGGGAATGACATACAGAATTAATTTGCATGTGACAATATTCATTATTGACAATATTCATTCATCATTATTGAGCCAAGGTATTTCAATTTGTACTTCTGCAATTCAAATAGGCATTTAATTTTGGAAATGTTTCTGTTAAGTTAAAGTTCCTGGTTTGGGCAGCTTGTTCTGATGACATTGGTCCTCTCCGTTGCTGTCTTTACATACTAGAAGCTGACACGTGTATGAAAGAGTGCTTGCTTTTAGGTGCTTCTACTGTTATTGTGTTCTGCCTGGTGGGTTTATCAGAAAACAAAGCATCTTTTCTAACCCAGATAGAGAAGGACCAACAACTGCCTCTGTGAGACGTACTTTCTGAAATCCACCGTTGGTGGCCTGCCAAGATCACAGCAGAGGTAGCCATCAATGCTTTCATCCATCTGGTGTCTTAAAGCAGCAATTCCTTAGGAAATTCTCACCTACCTTCTTTCTATCCGAAGAAACGGCATCAGCAAAAGGCCGAGTGACCCCCACAGTTCAGACAGCTGGTAAATGAATCTGAGTAATATACGATTTTCTATAACAAATACATTGCAGAGTTGAGTGTAACACATGAGAAGACTAATCAAATCTAGTTGAAAATGTATGGAGAAATGCAAAACAACAAGGAGTTTAGGTATGTTTGTGTCTAGTTTCTTTTTTAAATGCAGTAACATTTGTAGAGACTCCGTTTGCTGCAGTGATGTTTGTGAAATCAAAGCATTACTACTCAAGAGTGCTAATGTAAAACCTCAATAACAATTATGTGTCAGTGGCACATGCCACCAGATAGTGAGAGAGAGAGAGAGAGAGAGAGGCAGGGTGGGAGGGACGGATTTTGATGCAATTGGAAAAGAGACGGGAATCGCTCGAGTTTATCGGAATTCTGTCTGCCTGTTTACAGTGAAGACCGTCTGAAAAGGTAAGGCTGATCTTTAAGCCAGCAACCATACATGATATGCCAGGCGACGCATACGTGAGGTTAAGAAATTATTATTTGCAAAGTCACAATTAATTTTGAGTGAAAATTAAATTTAGAATTTATTATTTTTCTAATTTAACATTTTTTTTAAATTCTACTTTCTTTTTTTCTTTTTTTTCTTCTAATTTTCTTTTATATTGTGTGCTAGTAGTTTATAAACAAATAAGTGATAAACACCTATTTCCCCCTTCTTTTTTAACACAAAAGCTTCTCAGTTGTTTGGTTATTGTTGCTGTATTGTTGTACAGTATATCAGAGCATCAAATGTGATGGCACTGTAGACATATGGCACTAGAGATAGTCAAGGCAGAAATAATCATGCATCCTAACCAGTGAAATGCATTGTTTTTGGTCATACAGCTCAAGTCAATGCCTAACAAAAAATGTTTATTCTCTATAGTGATTATTATGTTGGCCAGTTCCTCTGTTGGTTACATGTGTACCAGTGAATCGAACCCCGCTGTGGATGAATGTCCTATAGTTTTTGGAGATGTGAAGTGTGCTGTCATCTGGCATTTGCACTTGTCCAAGTAACAATATTAACTGTAGGTCCTATTATTCAGTGCCAGCTGCCTCATTGGAAGTTTCTAGTTAGTGTGCTTGTTTGTGCACTTCAGTTCAGTAAATTACACTTTATTAAACAGCATTTGCTTTGGTCATTTTTGAAGTAGTCCCAAAACATATTTTGATGTTTAACTCAGACTTTTGTCATTATAGTATATAACAAAATTTCTAACCAAATGTCATTTACTTTAAAGATAGATGGCCCAAACACACTTTTCAAGGAAAAATTTAACACAAATAAGTTTGTTAGGGTTTTAAATGATCAAATTAAAGAGCTTACTTTTCAAAAGGAAGTATTGTGACACTTCTTGGGTGTCAAACATTAGTGTTCATTAGTGATGTGATTAGTCTACACCTGTGGTTACTCTGCTGGCTGGGACACCTGAAAACTCAGGCAGCTGACTTGTTGCCCTATCACACAATGACTTTGCAGGCAGCATTTTTGCATTAAGGTCCCTCACGAAACTGATTTCATACTGACTTTTGAGGCAGTTTATCTGTTTAATGATCTAAAACAAAATAGAGAGAGGAAACATCTCTGCTGTCTTCAAAAATCGATCAGATGAAGGTATCTCAGGAGACAGGAAGTGAAGCTAACATTGTATTCGGACGTGCCTTGATGCCTTCCTGCTTTGGAAAGCATCTTCTGAAGGCAGCATTTTTCAGCTTTTGGCCCCGTAAATCCACTAAAAATCTTACCTTTTGGCTAAAAGTGACACTTGGTTTGATATATTTTATCTCATGCAATGACATCTTTTTTTAAGTGTGGCTTAAATATGTTTCGAGTCACTGTGCTTATCCACAGTGAGCATTTTGAATAATTACATGGAATAATGTTACAAAATGCATCTATTTTTATTCATTTTAGACCAGTCTTGGTTTCAACGGACTGTTTTTTCTCTGTTGAAAAGATGCAGTTTATGACAATCTGGCTGTTACTCAACATTAGTCATTATTTCCTGCTGTTTTTTTTCTGTTGATCCCAGTAAAAAAAGACTCATCTTTATCTGCCGTCCTTGTCTTTGCTGGACAGTGGTTTTAGGTCTGTTGTTTCAGACAGGAGTAATTAATAACCATCAGAGTCACCCTGTTCCATGACTCCTCGTGTCTCGTTCTCCTCATACCTTTCCGTTGTTCCACAAACCATCTATACTGTCTGTCGTCCCAAAGACAAAAGGAGGACAATGGATCCTTTTTTGTCCTAGCGCTGAGCGCCCTCACCCCATATCTACAGCAGGGCAAGAGCTCAGTCCTCCAGGCACGCTGACCTCATGGCTCGAACCAGAGGCCTGCTGTAGGCCGGTGTGTGTGTGTGTTTGTGACTGGTATAGTGGAGTATGATCATAGATGCAGCAGTAATGGGGAAAAGCCTGACTCATGTGGGTATGAGAGCACCCTGTTGAGAAGAGAGAGGGAGTGGTTGTATAGGCAGCGTAACACTTTAATGCGTATTAATAATGTTATAGGTATATAATGAGTAGATATCTATCTAAACCGTATAAAAATATTTATTAGTATAATAATGCATTTCAATGGTTAAGATAACCACATTATTATTATTTCTGCCTGTTTGTGTGTGTATATATATATGTATATATATATATATATATATATATATATATACAGTGTGTGTTAGTCAATTCATTTTTTACATTTGAAAAATAATGTAAGCATTTTATTTATATTTTTATATAATTTAATAAATTAATTAATTAAACAATTAAATGTTAAGCTGCTTGACTTAATTATTTTAATTTAATATTACATTTAATGTAATATTCTTTAATGAAATTAGTAGACAATAATTGGTGGACCCCCTGTTGAGGTTCTAGCAGGAGGATGTTGCTTAATTTAATAATAAAATATATATTGTTATTTTTTTATATTTAAAAATGATTATGCAGTGACCGCCGTTGTGTTTTCAAGCTTACGCCAGTTAATCGTGACTGTTGACAGTACAGCACAGCCTCCCATACATTAGTGCTTAATTATGACTGTAACATCCACGAGAGAAAGGCAGTGAAATGGTAAGAGTGAATGGGTGATTGTTGTGATTTTTTTAGACAATTAGCTGTGTGCATCGACTTCCCTGTGTTGTGTTGTGTTGTGTGGTGTCAGGCTCCAGCCTGGCCGTTCTGTTCTCTCCCCGGGACGGCCTAAACAATAGGCACTATGTACAGAAGCACAAGGGGCAGGAGTGTGTCCGTGTAGTGTTTGTCGAGGCTCTGTAGCATTTACGTCTATGCTGATTGACTTATTTCTCTGGTGCGGAGTATTGTAACTGGAATAAGTGGAACAGTGTGTATTCATCAAGACAGTTCGACCCAATGCTGTTAATTTAATCACTTTGTTTGGAAATGACAACTAGACAGGTCTATATGTCTTTTAGTTAGCCCTTAGTGGCACCTCAGTTGTGTTTATGTTATGTTAGATTTTACATTTTTCTTTTTTCAAGATTTTTGGTGATGTGCAGTGGTTAGTGTTTTGGCATAGAGACGTCTTGTATATTTGTGTCCCACACACTCTTAAAAATCAAGGTTCCTGTTAGAACCAAGAAGTTTGTAAAGCCAGATTCCATTGAAAAATCTTTGAAATTCCTCAAAGAACTTTTAATTTTCTAGTTCTTTAGAAAACCATGCACTGGTGCTTTAAAAAACTAATCAGCCAATATGTTAATTAGAATAGCTTAAAATATGACCTCAAGAACGTCCAATCAACTCTCTTTAAGAGTGGTTCTTCACTTCTTATCGAGAACAATAATCTGAAGCACCCTTTTCCACTCTAAAGAACCTTTTGTGCAATGGAAAGGTTGCATGGATGTTAAAGGCTCACTGTAAAAAATTATATGATCAATAAGTTATGACAATTTTTTTACTTTGCTTTAACTCATCAAAATAAGTTATACAAGATTCAATTAATTTTTTAAAGTTAATGTAATTTAAGTTGAAGCTATTAAACATCCAAGTTGATTGATTCTTAAAAATTTAAGGCAGTAACTTTTTTAAAAACTTTTTTTACAGTGTTCATCATGGAACCATCGATGCCATTAAATATTAATATGCCATTCATTTTAAGAGTGTGGATGTTATAAAGATTCTTCATAGAAACAGATGCAAATAAAGAACCTGAAAAACTTCTATAACTTTGTGGTAAAATCTGGGTTTTCAGTGTATATCCATGCTAACCAATGAAAAGTGAAAAACGATTCTTGATAAGAATAGACCGTTATGTTGAACATAATGTGCTTCAAAATAACCTCTAAAGAACCTTTATTATTCTTAAGAGCGTTTTCTCTCGCTCTCTCTCTTTTTTTTTTCTTTCTGTTCTCTCACTCCATGCAGCTGTCTAATGCTTGCATTCCTCTCATGTCACCAGTGTAAATGATGCATACTAGTGTGCGGGGGCATCTTGATTCTTGGTTGGATTGACCTAGGTTCTGAGCGCTGCCACATCCATGTGCTCTGGGCCGTGAGGAACAGTGCAGTGCATTGTGGGTTGAGTAGAGTGGGTGTCTGTTTATGAATGGCCTGAGTGGATGGAACAATGCTCCCTGCTCTGAGCCTATGACATTTTCATATAGAACGAGGAGTTGAAAGGAGGAGAGAAACGAGCCCACCTCCTCCTCCTGCCCACGTCCTGCCCGCCCCGCCTGGTACAGAAGGTGGCAAGAGAGGCCTCCATCCGTATGTGTGCATGTCATTGTGATTGTTTGCGTGCTACGGTTTTTCTCTCCTGATTAATGCTTGATTCCAGCCGAGGAGGTCTGGAACCTTGTGACGGGTGAGTCTTAATGCATTTTATATGGATTAGGTCATTTTTAATGCCATTTTTATTGATTAATTGCATTAAGGGTTACATTAGGGCTTTTTTATACTTGTATATGTTTCAAATGTGTTTGGCTGCGCTGATAAGTTTATAAGAGTGTATTGGATGTATAAGAAAACTAGAGAAGTAAATTGAGGCTGATCGTTGCTGCTGTTGGTTGTTAGTTAAGTAACTAAATGTGTTTTTCATGCCGTTGTTGTCAGTAAATGAATTGTGTATGGACTGAGGATATTTCAAAGACGTTGTCACGAGAATGAGATAAAAAAAGAATAGAATTTAAAGAGAGAGAGAGATGTTCAGGTACAGAAGGGAATGGTGGTTCAGTCATGCATGGATATGTGTCATGCAGTGCCAACATACTCCTGCCAAACTCCTCAATCACTCACTGGAAAAACATTGTGGGGCTTCATCACATCCCACTTTAGGTTAGCAGCAGAGTGGCGTGATGTTGGATCTGTTCCGGATTACTCAACAAATAACAACTCAATAAACATTTTTTGCTATAGAACAGCAGCATTTGTTTGTAATCATAGGCGTTGATAATTTTAGCAGAGCTGAATTTTGGTTAGTGTTGCATGCAGGTATTGTTAAGAGGTTCATTGCAACATGGGGCATTTTTATGGACAGGCCCATCAGTGAGCTATTGATCAACTTTTTGATGCCAATACCCCCCAAATAATGAAATCATGACAACGCCAAGCAGTTCAAGATGCTCCCAGATGCTCCCATGTTGTGAGTAAATGCCTCATAGCTCCATAATCTATTCCATATAGTCTTAAATACTCTCTATCCTCCAGTTGTTCCGAACAGATTTTCTGGGTACTGGGTAATTTGGCACATGGAATCAAAAATGAGGAGTAACTTCAGTGGATTAGCATTGATTCTTCCCCTAGAGGATGGGACGGGCCTAGCTTTACTAAATTGGATCCGGGGCTCTGTCTTCACAGTCTGAAATGTGGACAGGAAGCTGCTATGTAGTGAAGGTAGACTACTGAGACTGCCATCTGCCCCTGTGGAATGATGAATATAGAAGGCTTTGGAATATTTCAGCCTAGAAAACATAATTGTTATGTTTATGTGCAATAGTACATCATAATATATTCTTCTATTAACTTCGTTAATATAATGTGTGTGTGTGTATATTTCAATAATAATAAAAATATATATATATATTTATAGTACATTTTTAGGTTTAGGATAGTATAGTTTTAGTAAATTTAAAAATGAAGCAAAAAGTAATATTTATTATAATAATAATAAATTATTAAAAAATAAAAAAAATAATAAAAGATTACAAATTAAATGCATATTTCTCTATTCTTGAATAGAGGATCTTCCCATTTTTGTATTCTGTGGATGGAAGCAATTCTGACTGATTCAGGGAAATTTAATAACGCAACAGGATATTGTTTCAAACTTTAGACATTTTGACAATTAGCATCCCCCGTCCTGGCAGCGTTCTTGTGGGTCCCGGTTGTGGGTGGGCTGCTTCATGAAACTTTACACATGCCCGGATCAGATCATTTTGAAAATGAGCGATGTTTACAGTCTGACTCATTGATGGATTGCTGCTCACATTAGCAGTTTATCCATTATTGCCTTGCTGATTTACAAGCTGTGTGAGTTTTGTTCTGAGATTTGCCAACATTTGGGATTTATTAATCACCCCAAAGTTGTTACTCGATGCTGATAGTATTATCTTTGTATGCTGTGTGTTTTGAATCACAGGCATTTGTAATCCCTCTTACCGAAATTATACAAGCCGCGGATAATATGCCGTACTAAGTGCACATTCATAAACACTCGCAGGCATAGTCGCTTATACAGCAAACAGTGTGGGAGGGCCAGCAGTCAATTTTTTTTTTTTACCATCTGCTCCTCTGGTAAATTTAGAGAGTGCCCAGGCGAATGGACTCAGGGCGGGTCACAGGCGGACAGCAAAGCATGCTGTGAGCAGACCTGTTCTGCAGAGATCTATAGCACAAGGTGCACATTTATACAGAACCGATTGAAAGATGTGCAGTAATATAGCAATGTTTCAAGGTACAGTCAGAAATGTTCCCTAATTTAATTCAATTAATTGTTAACTACCTCAATTATGCATTACCAATGTTTAAAATGATTTGATAAAGCCTCCAGTCATATCAGTAGAGTTTCATTTTACATGGACCATTTTTAGATCACACGACCTGCTGAATAATATTTGCTTTACTTCTGTATCCTCCCTGTTTTTGGACTCTTTTGGTTGTGGAATAATTGTAAGCTAGGGTAGGCAATTTCGGAAAGGTTAGCTTTGAAAGCATGAGATCCCACCCTCCTTTCAGAGCATCTCTAAAGTCACGCCTCCTTCAAAACACATGAACACACAGCAGAGTCTGCAAAGCGTCACAAGAAGAGAAAAGGCATTACATGTCTCATGTCTCAAAGCACAAAACATTACAATAATAATGAATGTAAACAACTTACAGGGCTCTTACTTGAATCAACAGACTGCTGCAGGTTCATTTCAGTGTTGATAGTGTTGACATAAAAAGGCATAAATCTGAGAACCGCTCGGGGTACGTCACGGGTTGCCATCTCGTAGTTATGGTTACGACGTGACGTGAATGCAGCATAATTGTTTTGGTTCAGGAGGAACTGTTAAAGGCTGCTGCTGTTTTGTCTGTAGCGCTCGGTCTGTCTACAACTCTGTATAGTCTTGATGACGTGTGTCATTGTGAAGGTATGGAAATGCATTTTGACAGGCAGTTAGGACAACATATTGCATTCGGACTGAAGCTAACAGAAAAGTGAAGAGAGTTTCAACCGGTATAACAAAAAGTGTTTATAAAAAAAAATTGCCCATTCTGGCATCAGAAAAACATTTGCTTTTGCCCAATGCTACATCCACACCACTAGGTGTCAGTTTCCAGTTCATATTACGCAATACAATATACTGAATGAATGCACCTTTAAATGTTCCAGAGATGGGTTTCTTATGTGTGTGTGTGTGTATATATATATATATATATATATATATATATATATATATATATATATATATATATATAAACAAGCCTCCAAGGTTAGCAAAAAAATTGTAACGCCTGCTAACAGTGTGGTACGCAGGGAAGGAGAGGCTGTTTTTTTATGGATGTCAATGAAGGAGAGGCTTCACTATGCTGAACTGCTTTTGTGGGAAAATAGCTTATCATTTAATAAATCGACAGCCCATTGGTTAATCTTCAACATGTTTGCTCTTAAACATTCGTATAAGTTGATCTATTTTTACACCGAAAAAAATCTGATTCCCAGCAAGCAATAGCCATTATTTCAGTCTCGGTTAACTATTGTAGTCTGTTCTTGGGCTATGGTTAGACGTCTATTAAATTTTAACCGACAACCCAAATATTGCCTTGTTTTAGCCACATGTTAGACATGTGGCATGTCAGGGCTGTGTTTGGACGCCTATTAGATGTCTTTTAAACGCAAAATTGCTTGCTAGGAAGTCACGGATAATTGCACGACAGGTATAATAATAATACATTTTATTTATAGGTGCCTTTCATGGCACTCAAGGACACATTTCAAAATCCATAAAGTAATCCCATTAAACAATAAAACCAGTACAGCAACAAACATTAAGTCACATAAAAGCCTGCCTAAACATAAGTTTTAAGATGAGATTTAAATACCAAAATACTAGAACTGTTGCTAACTTCTACAGGTAGTGAGTTCCATAAATGGAGAGCCGCATAACCAAAAGCTTGTGACCCCATTGAAGTCGTCCGAGTGCGTGGAAGAACAAGTGTAGGTGCAGAAGCCGATCTTAAAATGCGAGAAGGAGTATGTATATGAACAAGATCTTGAAGATATGAAGGAGCCTAGTTGTTAAGTGCTTTGTAAGTTAAACGTTTTTTTTTTTTTTACACGGAATTTAACTGGGAGCCAATGCAAATTTTGTAAAACCGGAGAAATATGTTCAGAAATGGAAGTTTTGGTAATGACTCGAGCTGCGGCATTTTGTAACTGTAATTTATGAAGAGATTTGGAAGGAAGCCCATAAAACAAAGGATTACAATAGTCGTGTGATTGGTTTTGGTTTTGTGATTGGTTATCAAGGTATACCGTTTACGGCACTTCTCTTTCAAACAGCCATTGACTGTCGCACAACAAAATTCAATTACTTCAAGGCTGTAATGTGATTGGTTATCAAGGAACACATTAATATCATTAATATTGTTGTGTATAGTCATTCAGAATGAGGAAAAATACAGGGTTTCCTACTTTTTTTGTCTAAGCTGCATTGGCTGATAGCTGTTTCCGACACCCACTTAAGCAGCCCATTAGAAGTACGAGGCCGTACAGCATGGTTCCATTATCACATTGTTTTGGGATAAATACTGCTCTTTACTATTAGATGGATTGCTCACTCGCTTACACACAGACACTCAAACACAAACTTTATATTGAGTGAAGGATGCAGAAAAATAGAAAGGTAATTTAGCAGCTTTACTGATGTAATGAACACATTGCGATGAGTGTGTTGGCATGTGCTACACTATTCATTTGTGTGTGTTGGTGGGAAGGTGGTGCATGTGTCATAGCATGTGTGTGGGGTGCTGTGGCATGTCGTACGTCTTGATTTCACACAGGCTCCCTGTTGTGTATTTATTCCACACAGCCCCCTCCATTAACTATGGGAGTCCCTATGGCAACTGTCCATCATAAATAGTATTTTGATTTACCCCATCCATTGATGACATCCATTGATTTATCCCATGCAACAAATAGAGTCCAGAATGCTACAGAGAAGTTGGAGGTGGGCTCCTTTAACTTTGACCTGTAATTTATAGAAACTAACTAGAAACCAACTAGAAATACCTGTTTTCAATTTTAATAGATTTAAAAATGTTCCTGTGATAGCAAAGCTGAATTTTCAGCATCATTACTCCAGTTATCAGTGTCACATGATTCTTCAGAAATCATTCTAATATGATGATTTGATGTATTATTATTATTATTATTATTATCAATGGTGGAAACAGTACTGCTTAATATTTTTGTGGAAATTGTGATACATTTTGTTCAGGATTCTTTGATAAATAGAAAGTTCAAAAGAACAATTTATTTGAAAAAGAACAATTTTGGAATATTTTTTGGTCAATTTGTGTCCTTGTAAAATAAAAGTATTTATTTCAAAGAAAGAAAGAAAGAAAGAAAAAAAAGACAATGTAAGTTTCCTAAAACAACATGTGTAAGTGATGTTGATTCAGAGGAAGAGTAAGCCATTACATTTTGATGAAAGATTACAAAGATTTTTTTTTTTTTTGGAATAACATGTACTAATGAATCATTCATAATAAGACAAGGAATGTGCATTAAAAATGAAATAGGGTATGATTCCATGTTTAGTTCAAATGAACCACAATTGGTTCAAACCAAAAATATTTCACATTTATTTATCAAAAATATTTAATCTGTGAAAATATTTCACAGATTAAGCTAATAAGGTGAGTCATGCATCAAAGATGAATTTCAGCAGATTTACAGGATATAGTGGGTCCTCCAACTCATGACCCTTAGCAGAATTATACTTAAACCACAAGGAACAGTGTTACCCGGACAGAGGGGTTGACTAGGGTAGAAAGGAGAGATGTCATGGAGAGGAATGTACGATGTGGGCTAGAAAAGAAGAATGCACTGAGGGAAATGTCTGCATATTCAAGGCTGCCCACGGCACACATTTGCCCAGCTTAGAGCTAAAAGTCTCTATCCTCTCTTCTGCCTATCTGTCTATCTCTATTGCCCTCCCTCTTTGTCTTTTCCCACCATTCCTGCACCTCTGAGGAAGGACGAAGAGCAGGAGGACTTTGAAGAACCAGAACCAGGAGCAGAGAGACCAGTTCTTCCCCTTCAGGAGAGCCCAAGAGTGAATCTGGATCTGGAATGAGGCAAGTGTCCTGGACGGTGCAAGGCTTGTTTGTGGAGTATGAATGGTCTGTTTGTTTGGCTTGGGAATTGCTCCATGCTTTCTAACGCGTGCTACCAGGGGTTTCAGCTCCAAGCAACAGCAGTTTGCTGCCTCTTAGATCTTGTGTGATGGGCATATAAATTAGTTCTGTTTTTCTGGAACAGCTGGTGTCACTATAATTATTCGGTTATGATTAACAAGAATAAAAAGGCTGCTAGGGATGTTTGTCTAATGAGACATTTCTGTAGGGTTTCAATTGTTACAATATAAGCAAGAAAATATTGCCAGGATTGACAAGATACAACATTCATTATATATATATATATATATATATATATATATATATATATATATATATATATATATACATTTATACAATATTTCTGGGTATATAAGACCTTTTTTTTATTTTTATGCAAGTTTTGTAAAATATGTTATTTTCTGTCATAACACCAACAAATACTGTAAAATAAAATAAAAATCGTAGTAGGCTATGTATTAGTAAGCATTATGAATTAATCTACTTTTCATAAACTGTTTACATTATTTTAAATAAATTAAGATTAGTTATTTACTCTTTCCCCTGGTTTCACAGACAAGGCTTATGACTAGTCCCAGACTAAAATGCATGTTTGAGCTGTTTTAACTGAAAACAAGGCACATTTATGAAAGCTACTTAAATGTCCAAATTGAACAAAGGCATAATCCTGGCTTAATCTAAACCCTGTCTGTGAAACCAGGGCTTAAAAGGATAGTTCACCCCAAAAATATGAAAATTATATCATGATTTACTCATGATCATGATCAAATGTTTATTTCAAATAATTGATTTGTATTATTCTATTAATTAAAATAAACTTGCTAGGATACTGTAAATGTAGGCTATATTAGGGGCATTTGTCAACATTCTTGACTGTTTTAAAATATTAAGAGCCTCTGTCTTTTGCAAAGTTTATTCGTTCAATAACTGCTTCAAACTCGTGAGCTATCAGGGGAATCTTCTGATATAATAATCTTCGAGATTTCAAGAACAATCCATTTATCAGCCACCATCTGTACTCTCCGTCTGCCATAAAGCCTTGAGGAGATGCACGCGCATGTGTAAACCCACCGCTGACACTCGAGTGGGGTGTGCGGGAATAAAGTCAACAAGGGCAGTTGGGTGACGCTGTGTAAGCGTGGATGAATGTGCCATGGATGATGTGTCATATCATGAACAGTGATGTCTGTATGCCTGCCAAACACGTAAGGGCTGACGTCGTACACTCATAATGAGCAATTCTCCTCTCCCACACACTGCGGCCCTGTACGGTGTGCTTGAGTAAGAGTGTGTGTCTGTGTGGGTTAAGAGCAGAGATAATGCTGCTTCTTGATACTGATGTCATTTTGTTGTTGTTGTTTTAAGACAAATCAGAAGGGAAGCTGAGTTGATGTGCTGTGAGAGAACGCCCCCTTGTTTGTGAGGGAAGAACAGCAGCGGCTAGTAGGATACACTGTTGGAGAGGGGAATTAAAGTTGGTCTGGTTCAGCACACTCTGTCAGCAGTTCAAGGTATTGCCCGCAAAGTTGCCTGAAAACAAACACAAATTGTTATTACATAGGCTAAGTCAACAAAATAGAAATAAGCAATATTTTATGTTTAGGCCTATAGGCTGCATGTCTCTATTTATCTAGGCTATCTATCTACACACACACACACACACACACACACATATATTAGGAGTGTCACAAAAATGACAGTTCAGTACGTACCTCGGTTTTGAAGTCACGGTTCGGTACAGCAGGAGGGAGAAAACTGAACATAAAATAGTTTATTTTTATTTATTATTAAACTGGTTTACTGAACAAATTGTGTCTCTGTCTTTAAATAAATTACATTATAATTAAAATGTTCTAATCTATCTCCGCTTACACTGTAAACTAATAGTAAATAGGAGCCCTTATTTACACATTACTATAATGCAAACAACCGAGCCCATTTTTTAGCCCATTACTATTCAATTCGGTTGCTATTTATTTTTTAATGACACTCACATAAAAATTGTATGCAAACCTGTAAATTGCATCTAAGGCAGATTTATCTATTAAATTTTAATTCTTAACTTAAATCCATTTATAAAATTGTTTCTACTCCAATTCATTGTTAAAATATAGGTAATAATTTACACAATGGCTGTCATAACTTTTTTCATGACAGATTTATTAAAACATACATTAAATAATCAAGACAGGTTCAATAAAATATAATGAATAGGCTAATCTACTACATCTATTTAGTAAACGAGTTCATTTCTCTAGTATAGCTGATTAACAAGCTGTGGTAAGGGTTAGACTTGCCTGAGGTAAATGAAATGCTATTGTTTAACTTATAAGCTGTTTCTGAGGTATTTCCGCCGTTGAAACACTGATTGATCGATTACACTAGATATAATACGTTTCAGTAAGTTGTACTGTATCTTTCAACATACCTTGAGATGTTCATTCATGTTTATTCTGTAACTAGCATTAAAGAGGAAAGAATGATCGCGTTCACTCACTCTCCGCGCTGCCGCTTGAACTGAGGCGTCTAGTGATCTGTGACGCCACATCAAAGAGCGTCAAAACGGCATTTATTGTATGAATTTCGTGATAAAATGGACAAAATTTGAGACATGAGACTTTGTTTCTTATCGAAAGTAACAAAACACAGAGCTAGATACTATTGGGTTAATGGGCTACAACCATTCGTCGCAAAGATGTAGCCTACCGAATAGGCCCTATCCTTTAGTTATAGGGTGAATCCCACATAAACACGTTTTGGTCACATTTCACCCTAATATACATTTAAAAAAAGGGAACAAATAGTATATTTTGCATAAAGAAAACAAAGCCTTGTTTTTGCAACATTACTCCCCCCCCCCCATATTTTTCCATATTCTTCAAATTCCCATTTCTGTAATTCTGCATATTTGTATCTGCATATTTTTATGTTTTTGATAATTCTTAAAGGCGATTGTTATTAATATAATAATTAATATAGAAATAAATAAACAATGACATATAACAGAGCATACAAAGCAGTACAACAATACTATTTTGTCCTAAAAATAGGATTAATTTTCTCAAAAAATTATTTGACCCCCCTCTTGATTGTGGGGTGAAATATGGCCAAAACAACAAGTTAAAACTTTTGAACTGTGTTCTATAAAACTTTTTTTAAAACACCTTTTTTTATGCCAAGGCTCTGTCATCTTGAATCTTCACCGCTTATGTCCCCATCTGTTCTGTTTTATGAATGATAGCCTACAAATGCCAACAAATAAATAAATAAAACCCTTACACAACTTAAATTTGTGATTTAAACAGCATATTTTCTTCATAATATTTTTTTTAGAGTGAAACTACAAAAATGAGAGCTCTACAAGCTCAGTTGTATTAGTAGATGTCTGTTTGTCTTGCTGATGCATGTGCTGGTTTTGTAACAGAGGTTTATGGTCCAGATTTAGACCATGAAGGGCTTGGAGCTGCTGCTGTTGCTGCTTTTTCTAAAAGGTAAGAACTTGTTCTGAATGTTCTGAATCAAACATGCTCTTACTGTGGTTTGTTCTGTTAATGTTAAGATACTATGGTGCATGTCCAAAAACATGCTATCACTAGTACACATCCCCCCCAAAATATATAATAATACAATAATACTTTTTTATTCATGTTAAAAGATTAGATTATTTTAACTACATTTCTTGCACTCTTCTCTCTTTCTCTGGACAGATGTTAGTGCTCAGTGGAATGTGTGGATGCCCAGAGACATTTCTGCCATGACAAACTCCTGTGTGGTTATACCTTGTTCATTCACATACCCCTCTGGTATCAGGCCTTACAGGGGGGTCCATGGGATCTGGTATTTTGGCCACCCCTACCCCCAGCTTTTCCCCCCAGTGGTGTATAAGTCACGCACAGAGATTGTTCACGAAAGTTATAAGGGACGGAGCAGGCTACTGGGCGACCTGACACAAAAAAACTGCACACTGCTGATAAAAAATCTCGGCGAGGAACTTTCTGGGAGGTATTACTTCCGTGCAGACCTGGGTGGAGCAAACATCTACACTTTTCCTGACTTCACAAATCTACAGGTGTTGAGTAAGTATGCAGACCAGAGTATGAAAAAAAAACATTATTTAATTATACCTATTATACCTTTTTATGTCTTCCAGTATCCCCAAATCCTTAAAACAATGCAAATTTACTTGAGAAGCAACACTGCATAAGATTAGGATTAAAGGAATAGTTTAACCAAAAATTAAACATTTGTGATCATTTACTCACCCTCATGTAATTCCAAACCTGTAAGAGGATGTTTTGAAAAATGTCTTTGAATTTTTTTTACTGTCCAATATTGTTTTGGACGACTTTGACATCTCTTGTTTTCATAAATGGTATATTGAACATAGGTGTATTTTGTCTTACTACACTGTTAGACTTTTTCACTTTTTGCTTCTTAAGATGCATGTTTTTTTCAGTGTGGTTACTGAAACATTGTTGTTCTAGAATTTGAAGTCGACATGAAACAGCTTTTTCAGCCACAACTTTTGTAATAAGATGTATTTCTGGATCGAACAGCATATTTAATGAGTAAAAATGTAGGGTGAGACTTTGTACTGTTAAAAGTGGGTGTTGTATAGAAGAATGGAACCAGACCTAAATGCAGGTTTGCTAATTCCATACATAAATTATTATTTGGCTTGATTAAAGTATCAAGTAAACAGGTCTATTTTGACTTCATATTGACTTGTATGTCTCTCCCTGCTCTAGATCAGCCCAACATCGATGTTCCAGAGGAGATTGTTAGTGACTTAAGCCTGGACTTGACCTGTTATGTCCCAGACAATTGTCCAGACATGAGTCCAGAGATCCACTGGATGTTCACGG
Source organism: Meda fulgida (assembly GCA_030578275.1). NCBI lineage: Eukaryota > Metazoa > Chordata > Actinopteri > Cypriniformes > Leuciscidae > Meda > Meda fulgida. The sequence continues at coordinate 14,365,770 of CM060630.1, forward strand.
ACTACCTGCCCGACCCCATTTTCACCCCTGACACTGTTGAGGAGAGCAACACTGCTGTACTGTCCAGCACCCTCACCTTCACACCCAAACCCATGCACAACGGCCAGCTGCTCGGTTGCCGGGTCCACTACCCAAACACCACCTTCTTCTATGAACGCCTCATTTCTCTGGACATCAAGTGTAAGTTCCACCATTTTATTAAACATTTAGCTGCTTAACTTTCATCAAAACTGATACACAATTTTCTCAGACAATATCTACCGACTTATCCTGTAATCTGTAGACGCCCCTCGAACCGTGTGGGTGAATGTGTCTCAAGAGGTGATGGAGGGAAGCTCGGTGGTCCTGCACTGTGATGTGGACAGTAATCCAGTCCCCACGATAACTTGGTATTTTGGAGACAAAGAGCTGATGTCGGAAATCGCCTCAAACTCTTCACTGCCCCTGGACAACCTGACCCCGGAGGAGGAAGGTGTCTACACCTGCGTTGGTGACAATGGCTATGGCAGCATGAACACATCCATGTATCTGGCAGTAAATTGTAAGAAAAAGTTAATGCACTACTGTGGATTGAAAAATAAATCTCTTAAAGTTGCTGTAAGCAATTGTGATTTTGGATACAGATAATGGCAACATGTTTAATGCAAAACGTTTTTTGCTATTCCGATATTGATTCCGTTTTGTGTTAGTAAGTCATATGGCAGTATAAGCCATATGCTAGCATTCCATTATCCATCCAAACATTAATCAGGAAATCCCTTTTTCTCCTTTCTTTTCTCTTAAACTGGAAGTTCCTCCACGGGAGCCATGGATCAATGCATCTCTGACAGCGTTAGAGGGATCTTCAGTTGCTCTACAGTGCACCAGCAGGGGTAATCCAATGCCCACGTTGACCTGGCTGAAGGATGGGGAGCTGGTGGGCACCATCACAGCTGAGGAGGGGTCTGTGCTTGAGCTGCATGAGATCACACCGCAGGCCGATGGAGTCTACCGCTGTCTAGCCGAGAACGAACATGGACGGGCCAGCAGCTCACTTAACATTACAGTAGAATGTAAGTCGCTGTAAAAGTTTGACCAGTTTTCAGTAAAGACATTGAGCCAGTAAACTGTAATTATGCTCAGGGACAGTTTATAAATAAGTTTTCTCCAAAGAAAAGTTGGTTTTGGTTTGCGTTCAGCTTGGGTCAAGCCTTAAGATGGCAAGATGAGCTTAGATGAACAGATGAGCAAGTAAAGGATAGATGTCAGTGTTGTAGTATTTGAGTCTGGACAAGTCCATGACCATATTTGCTATGACTAGTCGAGACCAGATCATTCAAGTCAGAATCCAGGCCGAATTCAAATGCTCCTGAAACTATGGTCTTGGACTCTGACTCCAAGTCCAGTCTTGTCCCGACTGAAGTACTACAACACTGAAAGATGTGTTTTTTGATTATTTTTTCTCAATTTTCCTAGTTGCCCCTGTCCTCCTTGATGACTCTAAGTGCACTATAGTCCGTGAGGGTGTTCAGTGTGTGTGCATTGCCTCAGGAAACCCTGAGCCTGTGATCGAATTCCACCTGCCTGACCTCAACATCACCATCAACAACTCCAACAACCGTTTCAATTACTACACGCACTCAGATGGGTACACGTCCACGGGCATCATCAAGCTCCAGGACAAGGGTGAAAGGGGAAACAATGGTGATACCGCTGTCCATGTGCACTGCAGTATCAGCAACATGTACGGCTCAGAGACCATCCGCTTGGAATTGCAGCAGGAGAGTAAGTGGACTTTCACTGAAATTACATGTCCAATCATTAATGTGATTATGAGGTATCATCAATTAACTCTACGCACTCTTTTAGAAAAGTACATGATGGCCGTCATAGTGGGGACTATCGGAGGTGTGGCGGTCATCGCCTTCATCATCGCAGCTGTGAGATACGTGGGTCATAACAATAAAAAGTGAGTATACCTCACAAGAAAGACTGGGAGAAGAACATTTTGGTGGAGTTTGTGGGTTGGGACCGGGGTTTGTAGGTATAAAAAAAAAAAAACCAAGCCTAGTCATCCATGTTCAGTTTTGTTTTGTTTTTTTTGGCATTTGGTTTTCAAGCCATAACCCACTCACAGATTATCCAATTTGATTGCTTGGTAAGATGGTAAACATGCCACATTGTGTATGAAACTGCAGACTAACAAAACTATTGCAGGTTCAATTGCCCCATGCCATTGCTTTTCAGCCTCAAAACCGCTGAGCTCTGCAGCAAACATCCTGCTCCTATCTCATTTTGCAAGAAAAATAAAACGTCCCATTGGATATCAAAATGAAACGATCCCAAACTTGACACTGTGGCACAATGCCATTTTTATTTAGGGGTTGCAGTGATCCCCTTGTGTTAAAATGGATGCCCAGGCTTAAAAGAATAGTTGACCTAAAAATTACAATTGTCTTTAACTCACTGTATGGTTTTCTTTCTTCAGAGGAACAAAAGCAAAAATATTTTTTTCTGAATGTCTAAACAGATCTTTTCCATACAATGAAAAAGAATGAGGACTGTCTACTTCTGAAAGTGACAAAAAGATGTTCCATAAAATGTTCTATATGATTTTGTGCATTATATTGCAAGTTTCATACAGGCAATGTCACGTACTGTCTTGACTTGATAATCCAGATTCAAAGAGGCTTGACACAGATGAAAAATGAATTCACATTTTATAAATATCAAGAACCATTCTTAGAAACCCTTGCATGAAACGGTAACATAAGACCAAGAACAGAAAATAACTGAGGGTATTAATACACAGGATGATGAGGAACAGGTGAGACACTAATCAATTAAACAAAAAATGGCAACCAAGGAAATGGGCCCTAAACACACAGGAACTGAACACAGGCTATACAAGACAAAAGAATATCAAAATAAAAGACACTGGGGAATCGTGACACATGATGTTTTATTGATAACATTCAGGAGGAGCACGTTCAAATTATCTACCCGATCAGTATGATCAGAGGCTTATATATATCGCTGACTCGTTCCTCAACAGTCTTTTCTGCATCCCTCTGCCACCCCGACTCCTCACTCTCAGCTAGTTCCTATCCCAGCCAGGGATATGGGGGAGTACTCTGGGTTCGGGCCACATTCCGAGCTCTGAGCCCTCCACCGGACAGTGTGACCTCATGAAATGACTAATGATCAGTGACATCAATTGTGGCATATCATTAATGAAGCTCAACCCCAGTCTCCATTCATTTCAATTGTATTGAAATAAGAGCAGCTTAGACATTGTGCAAAATGTCTTGGTTTGTGTTCCACTGAAGAAAGAAAGCCTTACAGGTTTTTCACGAGGGTGAGTAAACAATGATAGAAGTTTAGTTTTTTGGCTCAACTATCCCTTTAAAGTGTTGCCACAAGCCAATTAGTTTACAGTGTGGTTGCGTGTGAGACAGAGTCTGATTCTCTGACTCCAACCCCCCCCCCAGAGAGAATGGTAACCCTGGGCAGGACGTGGGATCTAAAGTGGAGAATCCCTCAATGTTCTACAGCGCAGTCAAGAAGGACAAACAGAGTCTCAGGAAAAAAGTGGTGAGATATCACAACGATAAATAAATCACCTACACACAGTACTTGCACACGCAGTGATAATACGAAATAAAAGCGAACACACCGTACAATAAAATAAGCAACATTCTATGGTATTTTCCTTGCATACATGTGGCAAATGATATTATATACTGGCTCTTCTCTAGTTGTAATTAGCTTTCCACACTTAGCATTAACATTAAAACAATCAGGAACCACATATTAAAAAGAATTGATCATTTTTGCTGATTGCTATACTCACTACTTAGTTTTTAAAGAATGATTTGAAGATGAAAAAAGTGCAGTTTTGCTATATAATGTTACACAGACCTGACAAAATCATCTGCTATGTTCAGAACAGTATGCTAGAAAACTACTTTTTTTACTACTACACTTTTTGCTACTCCAATTAAAAAAATAGCAAGTGGAGCAGTAGACTTTTAAAGCAGACGTATGCTAACACATATTGTCACATGACCTTATCATGGCGCATGCATGCAGAAATCATCTTTTAAATAAATATTTTTATTTGTAATCTAATTTTGTCTAAAAAGTTGTAACTTTTGTAAGTCTAATAAAAAATGATTAAGAGAGATGGCTGAAATTACTAATCACGTTAGAAATGGAAGGACAAGTGAAAGGCATTACATTGTGGGATACAGTGTGCTCTGTTGTATGCTGCATATTTTGGCAAATGAACTGTAGTAGATCATTTGCGTAGTCAGTCCATACAAAAAGTGGCTTACTGTGCACAGTATACATTGTGCAGAAACTGTAGTATGCTAGTATACTATTCCGAATATAGCCACTGTTACAAAGCCAAGTGTGGATGGCGTGTCACAACTGAGAGTCCCAGTGTGGCATATGCTTAGAGCATTTCCTGACCTCTATTCTCTCCTCTTTCATTGCTTCTCTGCACTCTCTGTCTCTTTTTCTTCCCCTAACATAGCTTAAGACTGAGCTCCTGGGCTCAAAGTTTAACTCCATCCTAGAGGAAGGCACGGTAAGGCTGAAATTTAAGATGAGCATGTAAACAAATTGGTGGGGGTGAAATGAACTGGCACTAGACAACAATAAAAGCATAATATGGAATATTGTTTTGAAGAAAAAAAAAATCAAATTCCGACAATAAATAATTCAGATTTATTTCTGTTTTTAACACTGCTGCTTGGAAGCTAATAGTTCATGCGCTGTGCTACCTCAATATGTTTAGCATCTAATTGCTAACAGTGCTTTGAGTGTCTTGTTGGGAACTTTTATTTTGACATTACCAATGTTTTCCTGCTCTTCCCCAAAAATTGGGCTTGAATATCTTTCCTACATTATCTTCACAGGGAGACGACAGTGATTACCAATCTGTGGGCCCAATGGCAGGCATGGAGAGGCAAGAGCTGAATTACGCCGCCCTAGAGTTTCTCCATGGACGACACCGGGAGGGAGGCTTCAGGAGGGCTGATGGTGACGTCAGCGACTATACTGAAATTAAGGCCAAATGAACCGCGATTCTTCCCTGATGCCTTGGCAAAACGGGACACGGTGGCCACTAGGGCCCAATCATTGCCCATGCCCCACAAATTTTCAATTTTCATTATTAAATGTGGCCTTTTGTGGGGAAAACAGTCTTAAACCGCTAGCGGACAATGTGCAATTATTTTTGTCAGAGTATGAGGTTTTTGAGCTCTCTTACATCTCTGAGGTTCTGGGAATGACACTTCCCCTTACCTGTAAAAGGTACAATAGAGTTTCTTTATATATTTTTTACTTTTTGGTTATTTATGCCCATTCTTGTTTGAAACCATACCAGATATTTGTCTCTCAATCAGTAATGAGAGGTTTTAGGATTCTCTTGGTTTAAAAGACAAGACTTTCCAAAAAAGAAGGTTCTTTTCCCCAAGAGTTACATTAGAGCCTTCCTCAAAGTTTGAAGCAAGCTTAAGGGAATCGGTATGGTTTCGGGAGAGACTCAGTCACTAGTGGTCCTTTTTACTGTGTCCGCTGTAAGTCAAAGCATCAGGGAACGAGGTGCTCTGTGCGCCTCGACATATAGAATAAGCACTATCCCCAACTCTGGGTTTGTCCAGAGAGACTAATACTCTCAAATATAGCCAGACTATGTGTACATTTATACTTTTATCACATACCCAGAAGTGATTCTTAAAGGGATAATTCACCCAAAAAATGAAAATTCACTCACCCTCATTTCATTCCAAATGCATGTTACAAGAATCTCCATTCAGTTATTTCCATACAACAACAGTTTATAGTGACTATATCTGTCAAACTTTAAAAAAGCAAAAAAAAAAAAAAAAACATAATAAAAGTACCATTGTGTTCTATATTCCAAGTGTTTTGAAGCCATTATTGACATCAGTTATGGCAAACCTTAAGAATGTGATGCCATTTTTAATTTTTTGGACTCAAACGTGGAATTAAATGTGGAAGATTGAGTCGTATGGACTGCTTTTATGGTGCTGTTATGTTTTTTCATCCATTTTTGGAGTTTGTGATGGCTGAACCATTGTATGGAATAGCTGCATAAAGATTCTTTATATAACTTTGATGTTCCACGGAACGATAAAGTCAAGTGAATTTGGAACAAAATGGAGGTAAGTACCACAATTTTCAAATTTGGGTGAAGTATTCCTTCATTTTGGCTTACATTTGTACTGTTTTTTCATTTCAGTTTATACTGTATCTTAATTATTTGTATTTATAAATTGTAAAACAGGCCAGTAACTGAATTCAAAACTGGTTTATTGAATGGTTGCTGGATTTTGTTTGCCCCAACTACCTTGTGCCCTTTTATTCATATATATATATATTTATTTCAAATATGTTCCAAATAAATTGAGGAGCAAAATCACCCTTTTAATTATTCAGCCGATCTGGTAGGAAGTAGTATATGATCATGCCTGATGGCCATCCCTGTCCCGGTACACACTGCAATCCAATAGGGTCAATCTGACATTTGATACCAATAGAAAGTCATATTTAATAATGGATGATTGAAGCTCATCCTTTGAAACTGAATAAGAAATAACCACCATTTGGAACATATAGGAAGGTATCACTTTACCTAAGGTGCTTGAAATAAATGTAATGTTTTATGTAATCATGTAATCCTCTGGTAAGGTTGTGTCCAAAAGATGTTTGTTAAATGGTCAGTGTATGCAATTAGCCCTTGAAATGCATTTTGACTAACAGATTAACGAGTCATTATGATGTTAAATTAATTGCATCTTACATTCATAAAGCATTCAATGCACCTTGGTAGGATACCAATGTATGTAAATACTCTGCATGATATATAGTTCTGTGTTGTGAAGCTTTGACTGCACGACAAGAACATACATTGTGCAACAATGGTGTACATTTAGCAGAAAATCACAAACAAAAACCTGACATTATATGTGCATATACAATTAGTAACAGACAGTCCATGTTTGAAGATACACATATTTATTTGTAAGCAAAAAGATTTGGGGGCACATTTCACTTTTGAGTGTTGTAAAGAATATTTGTATGTATCTGACTGTGTGATGGCAATAATAATGAACAAAGTAATGTTTCCTAATTGACATAATAATGCAGAACAGAAATTCTCCAATCGTTACTTAAATAATAATTTACATGATGTTCTTTGCTTGCATTCTTTTTATTTAATAAAAGTCCCCAGCCACAAATGTTGCCAATCTTCTTTAAAAGTGAATTAAAAAAAACAAAAAAACTGGCTTATTCACTTTATTCGAATGTTCACCATAACTTTGATGGATTATTAAAATAAATAAATAATAATAATTCTTGATGCCAGTAAAATGCTTTTGGAAAAGCAGTTTCTCAGTGTAAAGTAGTAAAGTGTTCATCATAATTATGCATCTCGCCAGAAGAAGTAGGTCATCCTGGTACTTTTTGCTTACTCTTTTATGAGTACTGTGGATTCAGACATACTACTCTTGTCACATACTGTTCACCTACTATATAGTAGGGAAGTATGCAATTTCGGATGCAGTTCAAGTGGATAGATCCCTGAAAGTTGATGCTTCCAAAACCACGCAAAACGAACACGACAGTAATCCAGTTCGGTCTGTATGCTTTTTTTTTTTTTTTTAATTACTGTGCAGGTGAGCTTAGTATTGTGATGGCTCAGGATTAATAGTCAATACTGAATAATGCTTTTCCCTGCTAGGAACTCCAGAAACGTAAGGTCAAATTTCATCAGGCTCAATCCCTGTCCAAACAATATCTGCTAAGGGATTCATGCAATCTCCTGGAACTTTACAGGATATCTCTGCCTTCTCTCCCGCTGTGAGTTGTGGGACGTTTATAGTTAGTTTCTGGTTGAGCTCTAAAAACAATGATTTACTGGAGTCTGGGAAATGCTGTAAATTAATCTGAATGTGTGTGCAACTTTCTCTGTTGAAAATGCATAAACACACAACCAACCTTTTACAGTAATTTTTACTGTCTGAGGAAAGATATATATATATATCCTTCTCCCCATTCCAGTTTCAATCTGTATTCACCATCAGATTCACCCTGAACCAAGTTTTTCAGCATAAAGCAGCACTCTCTCTCGCCACGAAAACCTCCAGCAGAACTGGCCACAAAAGGAACTTTAACATTTGGGTTTTGTGAATCTCCTTTGAACCAGGTTCTTCTAATGGGTTCTGAGACACTTTGAGGGACAGTGAAAAAACAAAACATACTGATGCACAAACCAGCCTCTCCAATGAGTTGTGTTCTACTCTGATGGAGAAGTTAGTCGGTTCATCAGGGTCTGGAATGAAAAACAAAAATAAAAAACCTTCGCAACACTGTAGTTTTATTAAATGTATTACTTTCAAGCGTATTTTCATTATTTTTTTTTACAACATGGTATTAAAATCAAAGGGACAAACATATTTTTTTAATTATTGACATTATTAATTATTACACCGTTATATTTCTTAACCTGGAAAAACAGAACAAGTCATACATAAATATCTGTAAAAGTCATAGAAGTGCAGCAGATGATGGGGTTTTTAGACACTTGACAAGTTCAGAAAACTGTAAAACAATATAGTCAAAACATTTAATCTGACCATTTATATTGTGATTCTTAAATATTTGAAATGTTTTCATGACTAAAAAGTCAAAAGAAAATGTACTTGTGCTCTATAAATCGAGTAATAAGACCATGATGAAATTACAATAAACGAGTTAACACTCAGCAAACCCATAAATGTCTGTCATTTGAACGACCGTTAAGATGAACAGCAATGTTTGCAGCATCTCAGACTAATATAATGAGAGAAATACGGAAATCATGTTTTTTGACAATAATAAAAAATCTTATTTGGCTTTATTAGTTACAAAAAAGACAACAACAGCAGGTTCATTTTCAAAACTGTTAAAATGGACACTTACCTAATATTTGAAGAGCTGATGTTACAGCAGTTTTTCTTCAGATCCGTTTCGTGCTTTTTACTTGGTCTGACTGATTTATCATTACCATAGAGACACATCTCTTGATACCCCTCCCATGATTATTAACAGAAAAACAAAACTAATACAGAAACCAGTATTTTTAGCACTGAAATTATTTTCTAAAAAACTGATATTTTCTTTATAGCCTACCTAATTATTTGTTCATTTCTGTATAATGAATTATGAAGATTCCATTTTAATGTTTTATTATAAACCATCGACTAGAACCAAGTAACTTGGGATCATCATTTTTATTTGTGCAATTTTTTAAACGCATTTTATCAAAACATCGCTGTGTGCAACAAACAGATTCGAAGAGGAAACATCCCAGTAGAGATTTTTAAAGACGTTAGATGTTGTATTGAAACCATCAAAATAACTTAAAATGATTTAAAGGAAACTCTTCTTCCAAAACACCGTTACCTATACAAGGCATTTCCGTCGTACGTGAGCTCTGTTCAGAAGTTGTGAATAACGACAAGCTGGCGTTGCTGAAGGCAGATCACCTCATCTATGTACAGAGAGTTGGTCTTCACCTGGATCTCCTCCTCCAGGCTCAACTGGCTGCTTACTAGAGCTTTCAGTTTCATCTCTGAAAGCTGGAACGCCTCGGCTAGTCTAATGCAGAAAGCACAGAGGGAAAATGCTTTTATTGGGGACATACTAGCGTATTAGGACATGCAATTAATGTTATATGTTTGGTAACATCCAAACCCTTTCCCTTTACCTCTCGATGTTGGTAGCGAGCTCCTTGACCTCTGCCAGCAGTCGGATATGAGGCGGGTCGTGGCAGAGCTCAACGTTGGGCCTTTGGCTGCGAGCGGACAGTCGAGTCTGAGCCACTTTCACTGGAGCTTCTTTCTCTGCGATAGCCACTTTTAGAGCCTCCAGATTCTTTTCTTGATTTGCTATCTCTGCTAGCAGCTTTTGAGAGAGCACAGACATATAAAACTCAAATTATAACAACAGCAAAACCTAGAATGAAGCCCTATAGATAACAAAAGATCGCAAGTGACCTTATTTAATAGTAAGTAAATTAATAAATAATGTTTTACTTAAAATACTCAAAAATACATTTTTGATTTTGAATTATCCAGCTTATTACAGTATATAGCTAGGAATCCACAATATATTATCAGCAAATATGATTAATTGTATAATATTAAATTATTTTAATTTATAATTTCTGCCAATATTTGTTCTCTGTATTTATTTTTTAACTGTTCATGATTATTTCCCCTATTTTTACATTAAGATTACCTTTGCCATCATCTAACATAAAGTTGATGTTTGGAAAAACACATATTTAATGACACTGTTAAATATAATCTTTGACATATCTCAATGTAAATGTTTACTGTTCCATTACTGTTTATTATAATGTTATGATGCCTTAAAGGGATAGTTAACCCAACATTTTTAATTCTCTCATCATTTCCTCACCCTCATGACTTACTTTCTTCAATTTTTAGGAAAATAATCAATCTCTGTGAGTCCATATAATGCCATTGTAATTCATACAACCCAAGTGGATGAATCAATGTTTTCTGAAGTGAAACGATAGGTGTGTGTAAGAAAAATATTTAAGTAGTGACACGTGATGAACGTAAACACACCTATAGTTTAACTTCTGTCATTGGCTGCATCCAAAATCGCATACTTCCCTACTATATGATACTGACAACATGGGGAGTAGTACGTCCAGAATTACATTCATACTACACACATTCATATAATATAGAACATACTTTTTTAGTGGTTATGACGTAATAACTTATTCAAATTAAGTACCAACTCAAGTCATTCGCTGCATCTGAAATCAAATACTTACTATATATCTACTATGTAGTATGCGAAAAAACAGTACGCCAAAAGAGTAGTATGTCCGAAGACATAGTATTTGAAAACCAGTAGACGAAAACTAACTGGTTGACCTACTACTTCTGCGAGATTCATCCACTGGGGTCGTATGGATTACCGTGTGGTTTTTCAAGTGTCAACCGAGTGACACACATTCAATGGCATTATATGGACTCACAGAGATTGATTTTTTCCCTGAAAATCTTTGTTTGTGCTTATCTGAAGGAAGAAAGAAAGTCATATACATCAGAGATTGCATGAGGGAAAGTAATTTATTATGAGAGAATTTTAATTTTGGGTGAACTATCCCTTCAATTCACAAGTGCAACCAACCTCATTGAGCTGGTTCTCAAGCTGTGTTTTGGCAGTTTTGGTCTCCTGTATGCGCAGCTCAAATGCCCTTCCCGTAGCCTCACACTGTCTGCGCATGTCTGCAGACGTCTGCTCCAGCAAGCTTGCCACAAGAGCTCTCAGGGAAAGAGAGTGATTCTTCTCATTCTCAGCTTTGCTAACGTTTAAGTTGCAGAGGCTCTCCCATTCCTCAGGAGTCACTGCAATTCTGGAAACGGTAAAGGAAATAGGTTTGCAAAGGGGGAAAAAAAGTTGGAAAACCTAAATCTGTTAACATTTGAATAGTCTGATAATATATTTACAAAACAGAATTCGATTTTTAAATACTGTATCATAAACATGTTATCCTACCCAACACTTGTTAAGTTTGAATTCCCTCCGTTTAAATCAGGCGATGTGTTGTTGAGAAGAGAGCAGAAATCATCGATGCGTTCGGCCTGAAATTTGTCCTGCAAGTCCTTTTCCAGATAGTACTTCACTGAACGAATAAGCCTGAAAAGCACAGGAATAATTCACAAACTACAATTTAGTTTTGAGCAAATTGACATTTATATACCTAGAGAGAATTGAACAACACAATATAATTCAAGGATTCAGTGCCATATTTTAAACACTTTTGAATTACTCATCAATTGCTACTGTATGCAGGACAATTGAATTCCTTATACGTTAGTCCTTGGAGTTTTGTCACTGTCCCACTAACCTGATCTGCTCGTTGATCTGCTCCAGTGTTTGCTGCAGAAGAACCATCACACCCTCAATCACCTCCTTCTCCTTCAACAGTTCCTCTTCCACCCCATCATGCACCAGGTCAATCGCCACACGCTTCTCTCTGAGGATGTCCCGTACATATCACGTGATTAGACTACCAATGAGACATTTTGTGAAAGGTTTGAATTGTAATGAATGATTTCGGCCTAATCCTAAATTAGGAGTGGTTAATTTGGCTTATGACTAACACTATCATTCAAAAGTTGGGGTCACTAGACTTTTTAATGTTTTTGAAACTCGTATGCTCCAGGCTATGTATTTATCAAAAATACAGTTAAATATTATTACAATTTAAAATATCTGATTTTATTTTATTATACTTTAAAATGTCATTTATTCCTGTGATGGCAAAGCTGAATTTTCAGGATCATAACTCAGTCTTCAGTGTCACATGATCCTTCAGAAATCATTCTAATATGATGGTTTCCTTCTCAAGAAACTTTTCTTATTATTATCAATGTTGAAAACAGTTGTGCTGCTTAATATTTTTTGTGGAAAATGTGATACTTTTTATCAGGGTTCTTTTATTTGAAATATTAAAAGTCTTTACTGTCACTTTTGATCAATTTCATCATGTAAGTTCAACACTTGATTTTAGTAATTAACCTCTGGTTGTGCTCTACACTTAGAAGTACCTCTCAGTCAGACATTGCAAAGTCACTTGAAAAGGCTGAGAGCAGCTCTCCAAGGCTTTTTCCACACGGCTCTTGAAGATGATGAGGGTCTCGATCTCCTGCACCATCTCCTCAAACTTCTTCTCCAGTTCCTGCCTCCAGAATTTGATATCCTGGATTCTCTGCTCTGATGAAAAAGTAGACTACAACAGTTTAACAACTAATGTTACATGTCTTTATCAAGGAAATCAATATAACCCTATCTGAAATAACTTATTTCTTATAATTATTTCATAATTTCTATCACTTATCTTTAAAAGTGTCATCATTACACTTCCTGTCTTACTGCAAATCTCATGCAAGGCCTCCAGTTACATGCATTTTGAGCGTTGCATACCCAGCTTCTTTTGTGCATCCTGTTGCATGTGTTTGGTAGATTTGTTGCTCTCCACTATGAGTCTCTGACACTCTGCTGTCAGTTTCTCTGAGTGCGCTCGTTCTGCCTCCGAACTCCTGAAATGCACCTGGTTTGCATGCTTCCACTCGGATGGCAGAAACTTACCAGAGGGTCCCATCAGCCTAGACATTTTTCTAATGAGAAAGAAAGTCATTCTTTGATTTTTAAATAATTTAGGACATTGTTTTATACTTACTAGACTATAATGATAACTAATATCAAATATGTAGTTATTTTATAGTTTTAAACATATGCATTAAAGTCATACTGTTGCCAAAAAACAACTAACATGACATATTACAAAATGTACATATTATAAAAATTCAGGGTAACACTTTAGTTTAGGGTCCAATTCTCACCTTTAACTAGGTGCTTATTAACATATTACTAGGATATTGGCTGTTTATTAGTACTTATAAAGCATATATTAATGTCGTATTCTGCATAACCTTATTCTACATCCCTTAATCCTACCCAATATCTAAACTTAACAACTACCTTACTATTAATAAGCAGCAATTAGGAGTTTCTTGAGGCAAAAGTCGTAGTAATAGCGAGAATTGGACCCTAATCTAAAGTGTGACCAAATTCAGATATAGCAGCTAACGTTATAACGTTAACCATAGATAGACATGTCAGGATATCAGTTAACGTTACCTGTTATAAAACAAACATTTTTCTCCATCAATTCTTGTCTTAAACAATCCATTCAGTGTTTTAAATAAGATAAACATTATAAATAGTTAGAATTAAAGCATTAAGTGAAATAAGGTGTCTTACGAGTCAGATATAAATGCAACTCACTATAAAATACGACTGCTGCGCTGACACTCTGCCGGCAAGTAAACACACGGTTACTATGGCAACACAACGCTATATGTTAACCGTTTCAACGCTAGGAGGTGGTAGATGCACCAGTGGGTAGATGCCATATACATGTGCTTTGAGTGGAATGGATTGTACCAGAGATGGTGTTATTGTACTACTGTGTATTTAAATGTCGATCAACAATGACAAAACAAATTACACATTCGCAAAAAAAAAAAAAAAAAAAAAAAACCATCTGACATACTCAAAATAAACAAGCAAATAAGATTTAAAGAAGAAATAGATGTTTATCCATCACAACCTTGTTTTTTTATTATTATTTTCTTTATCAAAATTAACAAGACTTTTATACATTTCTTTTAATTTAAATAACATTTATTTCTTGTCATCAGTGTGTATTTAGTTGTTTAGAAAATAAACTCTTTGTTTACAAAGAGAAATTTAGTTTCTTACAGTCTTTTACCTTTTATACATTTTATACAAATGCTATACATTAGCATTAGTCTAAGATTAAAACAAAAACACATTCTTAAGCCAAAAAATTGCATATTTGGTTCGCCTAATACGTACAAGCACTCTGCGCACAACCGATTTATACTTGAAACATGAAAATAATATAAAATTGTATTGATCACAAAAATAGAATTGGTCAACGTATTTCCATCACATCCTTCAGTTATTCACACTCAATTTCAGTGAGACACAACCAATATAATACCACTTCAGTATGAGTTACAGTCATAAATAGATCAACAAAGTACACATGTGCCATAAAAGTTCTCAAATACATTGTGCAAAAGCAGCCTTTTCTTGACAGTGTAACAGTCTGCATTCATTTTGAATGGAATGAGAAAACAAGGACAGCATAAGCGGTAACAGTAAACATTGACATTTTGATATAATATATTTTCAAACAAATGTTTTTAGTCCACTGTACAAGTTAAATGCAGACTAAATGTTTTTTTTAAAGAATGTAGTAATAGTAAGGCTGTGGTGTGAATTCATTAATTAAATAACATTACTGGTACGCTTTTCTTAATTTGTAACAACTGTTTTTGAATCAATTTAAATAAATGCAGTACCAATTTAAATGTGCTTAGAATACCACAATCTATATGGGACGGGTCCCACCAACTGGCTGTAATTTAAAATATACTGGCTGCGATTTATAATATTTCTTGGTTAAAAGACAAATAAAAAGAGAAAAAAAATCCACAATGTAGTTACTGTATCACATACCAATAAAAGCCCAAATTTTGGATTAAAATGGCTTAAATCCACAGGTAATGTTTGGTTTGACATCTTGGTCTTGGTCTTAACTGGCAAGCGTTTCATCAAGTCCACTGATATTTTCAGACACTAAACCCTCTTCAATCGCCACTCTGGATTCCTGCACCTGAAGTGAACATTCATTTGATTTTTATACCATACTAGAGGTAGAACACTGAAAATATGCCTTTCAAAACATACAGCCATAACAGTGTCAAGTCAAATTTATTTATATAGAACTTTATACAATACAGATTGTTTCAAATCAGCTTTACAGTGATAAACCGGAAAATTATGCAATTTGGCTGTTGTTCAGCTGTGATTAAAAATAATTACTTACATAAAAGCTGGACTAGCCATATGTATGTTACCGTAAATAAATAAATATTTTTTTTATATGTTACCATAAATAAAATTAAAGCATTTAAATAAGTGTGCAATTTTGGGTGTAATGCATTACTAAGCAATTAATCACTGTAATTGAATTACTTTTACCTTGACAATGCAAAGTAAGAAATTACTCTAAATTTCTCTGTGATTTAATTACAGTTACTTCTGATGTAATCGCATTAAATACTGTATAGAATATAAAACATATGAACATGTATATATAAAAACATATATGAAACAAAATAATATTTAACATCTAATGATAAAATGTATGCTTATAATTTAACCTTCCCCCTTTAAAAACTTTGGTCAGTTCAAGAAAAATGTATCGAATTTTATATAACTTATTTGAAAGAATTTAAAGAGCAAATTCATGTCTATCCTAGTATTGTTCAAATGGTCGAGGTTTTTTACGGGATTAAGAAAGTAATTAGTAATGCTGTACTTTTTAGAGAGAGTAATTAGTACAGTAATAATTACACGGTTGAAAATGTAATTAATAGCTAGTAATTAATGACTTTTTTAGAGTAATTTACCCAACCCAACACTGATTATGATTATAGCAAAATATAGAAGTAAAATTTTACTCACCCAGAAAGGTTGACTAATACCCAGAATGCACTGCAGGTTGCTGCTATAATAGCACAGCACACATTCTCCCCCACGAACTGGAATTTCATCTTTGTTCACATAAAGCTATGAAAAAAAGATGATAAAATTTACTCAGTTGATTATGTGAAGAAAAAATATATATTTATTTAACAAGAAATGCAGACAGCAAATGCTGCAAACCTGAAAAAGCTCATCATTTAAAGACACCTGGTCATCCTTCACCCAAGTGTACGTGATATAGTCTGAAATGCTGTTAAAACCAACCTGTAAAGTGACAAACACTAGTTCTATATTAAAGAAACTGGATAATAGCTTTTAACTAAAAAATATCTAATATTTTACTATTACTATTGTAAAATGGAAAAGAGGCCACACTATGCACATATTGTTTATTTTTGCACAGACGCGTTTCAGCGTGTGCCTTCTTCAGTGTGCACACTGCAGGAAGCACACGCCGAAACCCATCTGTGCAAAAATAAACAATATATGCATAGTGCAGCCTCTTTTCCATTTTATATGTTATCTTTTAGGCCAGCACTCTTAAAATGCATCAGTATATACATTGAGTGAAGCCTGCTCCTATCCTCACTGACTATTACTATTGTAACAATACTATACTTTTATAATATGCATTTACCATTACCATTATTTGTTTTACCATTAGTTTTACCTGCAGTCTGTGACCCCATCAGAACGGAGCACATTTTGGGAACCTCTCTCACCTTAAATAAACCGATCCAGTCCCAGGCACTGGAGGGAAAGGACTGAAGAATTCTGTAGGTTATGAGGGCGTCGAAGTCGGCACTCCACTCTCCTTCAGCACAGACCTGCACCAGAGGCGTCTCGTACATCTTTCTCAACTGATAACAGATTAACAAATGGTCATTCTTGGAGTATTTTATTTTATAGCACAATGGGTTAATGACTTTTGTTTTAGATAAACTCCAATCACTCTTTAGATTCCCCACCTCCAAGCGGAAGATGCCAATGACAGGCTTATGGTCGCTAACGCCATACTCCATTTTACTCGTGTAATACTCCTGGGTCATTCTCAGAGGGAACTCATCGTCATCTTCCCCCTCCAGTTGTTTCTTTGGCTCATCTTCACTGTCTTCTTGAGTCTCCTCCGGAGGCGAGGACTTGGGTTTCACGCGCCAGAGGATCCGGTCACACCACGCAGGCTTGCGTTTCTTACCACTAGCCAATCACAAAGAGAGGAAAACAATATTAAATCACAATCTGTACAGCCATCATTCATTTTTGTGAAAATGCATTTGTGGCATGCTTTTATAACTATGAAAGTCATAAGATGAAAGGATTTTATGACAAATATTTTAACAGCAACAAATAAAAAACAAAAATAGCATATAGGTTTATGAAAAAAACCTTGCGAGATTTATTCCTAAAAGTGCTACAAAAAATAAAGATGTATTTGAAGATTGTATCTTGTCAGGTGTTCTCCAAACTCATCAGGCATTGTAGGAGAAGCCTCAGAGCTGTTATCTTGGAAAAAGGAGGTTGCACAATGTATTTGATACAAGGGGGCAAATAATTGTTCCCAATGTGTATTTCATAATATGATTTTCCCCCCACTTTCAATTCTTTTACTTCAATTTTTTAAATAAATTATCAAAAGGATTAACAATGCAGATTTATTTTTTACAGCCATCTTTGATATTCACTAAGGGGGCAAATAATTCTGACCAGCACTGTATATATATTATATATATATATATATATATATATATATATATATATAAGAATTTAAATGCTTTAAAAAAAGCATTTTCACTAAAGTGCGCTGAGTCATCCACATGCAAAGATCTGAACAGCTACTAGAAATGACAGCATAGAAACTTAGATAACATGACTAATACTGGAAAACTCTTTGCAACACACTACACCAACTAAGTCTGAACACAGACTGGATGTACATGGATGTTAATAATGGTTTATTTCTGGTGCTTCATTTCAGCGGGAGATGAATGGATGTTACAGGACGGGATGGGTGGCACTGACAACACAATGCACGGGTCTGCATTAAAGTGTGGATGAGGTCTAGCAGCTCTAGTGCAAAAAAAATAAAAAAATAATAATATTTCCGCTCTCTGACGGAAATGCTACAATTAGGAAAAAATTCAAGGAATGCTGACAGAAGGCTAGACAAGCAGGGGAAGAATGTTCATGTTAAGAAGCACATGGGAAATTTAAAGCTTACTTAAAACCAAACCATGTCTTCTGTACCCTGCAGGGGTGAAAAGAGAGCACGTGTGAACATCTGACATTAAATACAGCCCTCGCAGAGGAGATGAGGGAGATGGTAGTGATTACCGTTTCCTTCACAGCTATCCAGAAAATGTAAAGTCAACATGAAATCCATTCTAATAATATAATAATCTAATTGATTATTTTAATAATCAAAATCTATTTCTAAATAAAACAAATATTCAAAGAGGGCAACATGCAGTTATGTTTTCGCTTCGGAGCCAAGAGTATCTCTTCACTCCACAGCCATTTCTGACTTCGCTCTACAAGACGAGCCATTCTCTCCGGTGTTGGTGTGACGGTGATCTGCAGCGAGTTCACATTGCCTGCTGATCTGTGCAGTGATCTGCCAGTGAGTGTGTTTCTCCCTGCTCGCTTCAACATCGCAGAGTTTTTTTTCTCCTCTCACAAAAGAGCTCGCACTTTTTAAAGACGGCTCGCCCGTGCATTTGTGGTTGCGGCAGATTGGTATCGGAATCTGATGGGCACGAGCGCTGTCTAGTGTGTTTGGGTTTTGATCATGCTTGAACAGCGCTCGTGGGTGATTCATGTTCTCTCTGTGGGAACATGATCATCGCATCATTTAGGTTGAGACTCTGTGAACTCGCAAGAGTGAGAGTCCCCTCATCCACCCCCCGATTTTCGGCTGGTGGCCAGGGTGACCTGAGGGTGATGGTCTGGAACAAGCCGCCGACTCTGTGTCCGTGACCCCAGCCCCCCTCTTCAATGACGGTGCCCGCTAGCAATCAGGTGATTCCACGAGTCTACCATCACTTCCACTAGAGCGTCGTCCACGAGACACGCCTATGCGTTGAAGTGGAACCTCTTCATCAACTGGTGCTCTTCTCGCCGAGAAGACCCCCGGAGGTGTTCGGTCAGTTTCGTGCTTTCCTTCCTTCAAGATGGGTTGGAGCGAAGGCTATCTCCCTCCACCCTCAAAGTTTATGTTGCCGGTATTGCCGCACACCATGACTTGGTGGAAGGTAAATCTTTAGGGAAGCACGACCTGATCATCAGGTTCTTGAGGGGAGCGAGGAGACTGAATCCTCTTCGCTCTCCTCTCGTTCCCTCTTAGGACCTCGCAGTGGTTCTAATTGCCCTGCAGAGTGCTCCCTTTGAGCCTCTGCAATCACTGGAGCTTAAGTTCCTGTCAATGAAGACAGCGCTCCTGGTTGCATTGGCCTCTCTCAAGAGGGTTGGGGACCTGCAAGCATTCTCCGTTGACAAAGCGTGCCTGGAATTCGGGCCGGCTTACTCTCACGTGATCCTGAGACCCCGGCGTGGATATGTGCCCAAGGTTCCTACCACTCCCTTCCGGGACCAGGTGGTGAACCTGCAAGCGCTGCCCTTGGAGGAGGCAGACCCAGCCTTGGCACTGCTCTGTCCAGTACGCGCTCTCCGGGCCTATGTAGACAGGACGCAGTGTTTCAGGACCTCAGACCAGCTCTTTGTCTGTTATGGTGGGAAGCTGAAGGGAAAGGCTCTCTCCAAGCAGAGGTTGTCTCACTGGATAGTGGACACCATTGCTTGGCATACCAGCAGCAAGGTCGACCGTGCCCCCTTGGTGTGACTGCCCACTCCACCCGGAGTGTGGCATCCTCTTGGGCCTCGCTAACAGACATCTGCAGAGCTGCAGGCTGGGCGACACCTAACACATTCGCCAGATTCTAAAATCTCCGAGTGGAGCCTGTGTCCTCTCATGTACTCGCTTAAACTAGCTAGTACTGGACCCGCTCAGGTGTCTTTGCTTGCTCGCCATTCCACTCCACGAACTGGATACGTGCAATATTTTCCTCAGGTGAGCTCCTCCGCAAGCCCTGAGTTCCTCCAGCACCCCTGATGCTAGCGCCAGTGTCTTATTGCCTGGGCGTCAGCTAGGTGCGTCCCGTGTGCATGGTCCCTCCCCGGAGCTACCCCCACACGTGTATTTCCTCTGTAAGCCTCTCTGAGCATGTGTCTTTCCCTTGGCAAGCCACCTTGCCACCCCTGAGGTTGAAATATTCCACCTGCGGCTGGACACCTCAGTATTCTCCATATGTTTCCTTCGGGTCATATCTGTTTTTCCAAATCCACACCCCCCCCCCCCCCCCTGGGTTGGTGTTAATTGCATATTTCCTCTAAACTTGGGATATGCTTCCCAGTGTACCTTGGTATTCCTGTGTTAAATAGGAGTCCTTCGTCCTTACAAGTCTCAGGGCTCAGATTTACGCAGGGCACTGGAAGACAGCTGTGAAGGTGGCGTGATTAGACTGATAACCCCATTCGTCGTCATCCGACGTAACTCGGAGTGACAACGAAAGGGAACGTCTCGGTTACGTATGTAACCCTCGTTCCCTGAGTAGGGAACGGAGACGTTACGTCTTCCTGCCACTTCCGCTGTACCGCGGGGATCGCCTGAGTTCACTCTTGGCTCCTCAGCGAAGAAACATAACTGCATGTTGCCGGCGTCCTCCTTTTATACCCACGAGGTGGGGCGGAGTTACGTCATGCAAATTCCGCAGACCCATGGCATTTCTTTGCCATTGGCTCGTTTTTGTATACTGCTGTGAAAATTTATTATTATATTAAATTATATTATAATGCAGTCTGATTAAACACACAAGCCTTCATTTCATATAAAGGAAGACCTTCCACTAACTTTGTGTACTTAATAACGGTGTTTTTATTTTCTTTATTCTGTACTTTACTAACCTTCATTTACAAAATGTATTTTGAGCTTATCTCAAATAATTGTGATTAGACAGAATAACCACAATCATACAATTAATCAATAATCATGACAGCCCTATACTAGAGGATATATTGAAAAAGGTTGTGTCATTTACCTTGTGTCGTAGTTATCCGAGTGCAAGTCAAATTTATAGGTGGGCTGAAAGTCCAGAGGTCCCTCTTCAAACTTCTGCAAAATAGCTTCCTTCTGTTTCATCATGGTAAGCTGGTGAGATATTGACATGCACAGATGAAAAAAAAAAAAATTATGCAAATTAAGCCAGTTACTAATTCTGGAACTGCAAATAAATGGTTCATACATTAATACATTTTTCATTTACATGTATAGACATTGTTACTACATCAAAAAGACAGTGTCATATAATTTGTGTCACTAATAAAGATTCAAGAGTGATCAGTACCTGATCTTTCGGCCAAAGCAGACTGAAACGCTGGCTGGTGAGGCAGTTCCTTACAAAGAGCATACCATGGTCCTCGATACGAAAATTCAAATCCCCAAACCAGAACACAACTCTAGAGAATGTGGTGAGAGAATTCATATCCAATAAAGAGCAATACATAAATGATAAGGAATCATGAAAATCAATAAAATATAAGATAAATCAATAAAAATCAATAAAAGAATATGCAAAATAGGAAGGTAAAGCTTAAGAAATATACAGTACGATTTTTATCCACTATTATTTATATTATAAAAATATCATGATGGACTGACTTGTGGTCCAAAATGTGTGGCATGTTTTTGGAGTCAAAGGTCTGAGCATCCAGGATATACTGGAACTCATCCACCCTCTGAGAGGCGTAGTTCATGTGTGCGGTGAGGTGACAGTTCAGGAAGCAGAGCATGTGACCGTAGAGGGACAGACGGATAGACACGCCTCCTTTATTACCCTTTCATTTTAAGAAAATGAAGATAAAATTAAGATGCAATTTTTACAGTAGGTATATCAAGAGCTGCTCGCTGAAGTATTAGCATTTCCATGGTCTTACCCAGTAGCCGTAGAGTCCTGTGCGGGTGTAAGTGACCTGAATGTCTCTGATAAAGGGGACGTGTTCCAGCTTGGAAAAGAAAAGCAAGAGTAGACCCTGCATCCGTATGGAGGACACCTGAATGGGCCACAGTAAAACAGGAAATTAGACAACATAATTATAAAGTGTGCACTATCATCTGTGCAAAATTCATCCTATATATATATATATATAGACATATATATATAATACCATGAACCTATATTATATATATATATATATATATATATATATATTATATATACATATATATATATATATATATATATATATATATATATAGCCTATGTTATACATTTGCAAGGATATTTATTTATTACATTTTTCTTTTCAAGATTCAAGTTCTGTTCATTTGGCGGTTTCAGTTGTTTAGTCATATGGAAAACCAAACGTTTTTTTTCAGTTCCATATTTTGGCCAGCAGTTAAATTGATCTAAATTATATTTTAGTTTAGAGCTTTTTTAATCTCCATGGGGCAATTAGTTTGGTGGGCAAACTGTCATGGTGGTTCACATATAACACTTAACACGTACATTCAAATACTTCAAACTACACAAAAATACATCAAATAAATAAAAAATAAGTGAGGATAAAGTAATAATAACAATGACAATCAACTAAATGTATTAGTACATAAACAAACAACAGGCACAAAAGTAAATTCATAGCAATTTGTAGAACATCTGATTGTCCTTAAACATCGCCTCAGGAGCATCCACATTTAAAGTGCAACGGGTGTGTACTGTCTCTTATTATCTTGTGAGCCATCCTCAACATTTGCTGTTAATAATAAGATGTAAGACTTAAGGGAACATCCATAATTTTAGAGCACATGTTAACAATACCCTGCAAACGATTTTTGTTCTTTGTAGACAGTGATGAAAACCAAAAAATAAAAGAGAAAGACTACATACTTTCAACAAATGAATTGTAAAATGACCTGTACATTGCATTGACAGAATTAACCTTCCTCAGCACAAACAATCTTTGGTGTGACTTTAATAATTGCATCAGAATTTTGGTCAAATTTTAACCTGTTATCAGAAAATGTTCCTAGGTACTTATATTCCTGTACTACATCCACCTGTGTGCCATTAATGAAGTGCAGTGTTCTCCTACTAAAATTAATTATCATCTATCTATCTGTCTATCTCTTTAGTTTTTGACACATTCAGATCTAGATTCATAATACTACACCCAGAAATAAAATCGTACAAAACCGAACCATGTTCATGATTTCAATGTGAAAGCAAGGAAAGCAGCACAGTATCATCTGCATATTTTACCAAATAACTATTATCTTTAAGATTAAGATATACTTTATTGTTAAAGATAATAGTTATTTGGTAAAATATGCAGATGATACTGTGCTGCTTTCCTTGCTTTCACATTCAAATCCAGGAACATGGTTCGGTTTTGTACGATTTTATTTCTGGGTGTATCTTGTAAACTCTGACAATCATTTGTATATAATCTAAACAAAATAGGAGAAAGCACACATTTGTGGTCTACCTGTATATATATTTACTATATCCGATAAAACCCCATTAACCCTAACCCTCTGTTGCCTGTCTGTTAAAAAAAATCATGATCCACAAGACTAAACCATGATTAAAATTAAACTGATTGACAAGTTTTTACCCTAAAATAACAGGTTGCAGAAAATTAAAGGTAGACGAGAAGTCCACAAACAAAAGCCGCACAAAAGCCCCACTATTTTCCAGATGACGACAAAGAGCATTTAACAAGAACTGTTTTGCATCATCTACGCCTCTCCCAGCGCAATATGCAAACTGCAACGAATCTAAGACTGGTCAAGCAACTGTCATTATATACTTTTTGATCTCTTTTTCAAAAGCCTTCATAACTAAAGTGGTCAAGGCAATAGGACGGTAGTTGTTCAAGGGATCTCGCTTAGCTTTTTTAGGTATTGGTACATTATTATATTCTGAATTTATATTATAATCTGATTTATATTTAATATATAAATAAATATATAAACAGTTAATTGTACTTATTAATTATTTTAATTCATTTATTATAAATTCATGATAATTATATAATTCAATATATAATTCAAGTTTGTGTGAGTGTATATATATATATAAATTATAATATAATTTAAATTAAACATTTATTTGTAGTTAAATTTCTTATAATAATTTCTTATAATTTCATATATAATTTCATGATAATTGTAATTATATAATTCAATATATAATTAAAGTGTGAGTGAATTATAGTTAGTGAGTGAGTTATATGAATTATAATATGATTTATATTAAATATATAAATAAATACAGTTTTAAATTTAAATATTGCAATTATCATAAAATATAATGTGTGAATATATATATCATTATCATGAATTTATAATCAATTAATACATGTGTGTTTGTAAATATACTAAAATATATATAATATACATATGTATGTATGTATATATATATATATATATATATATATATACACACATATACATACATACATACATATGTGCTCAATGACTAAGAAACCAATCATCCACTGGTTCATAGTGAATCACATGATTAGCATATGAACAAAAGCATGTTAGTATGAGGCGGACAGAATCAGCACCTTGATATAACCCAAAGGGGCCAGAGTGCTCATGAAGAGCTGACTCCAGGAGTCCTCGAAGGCCAGATCTGTGACAAACTTGAGAGGTGCAGCCTTCACTTCCTGCAGACTGAACAAGAGCAGCATCACAGACATTAGGACATTCAGGCCACATACTTCTGAGGTCAGATACCTTTAATTGTTTACTTTATGTGGGTCCGCAGACCTCAAGATATCAAAACTCACCCGATCACATAGAGGTCGGGTTTCTTCGGGGAGCTGAGCTGAAGCAGAGAGTTCACATCTTCAGGAGGCTCAGCTGTGCCCACATTCCACGTGATGACATACAGCCTGTGGATATAAGAAAGAAAGATTCAGTTCTATAAAATAATAGTTCATTCCTTCTGCTTGTGTTATCCATTTGGAAAACCTCCAAAGTAAATCTCCATGTTTTCCTCACATAACTGCTCAGATTAACAATAGCACCCTTTCAACTAATTGGTCCGAGCAATTTTAAGCGTATCAAATTGCAGATTAACATCTTAAACAGCTCAATCCGTGAAACCCTTTTTAAGAACTACAGACTGAAATCTAAAGTTCAAAATATCTCATCCCTGAAGATCACTGACGAAACAAGATACTCTCTGGAAAAACAGAGAAAAGGTGTTTAGTTGCCACAAAACCAAACTAGAAACCAGCAGTCAGGTTTAGATCTGCCAGACAGGACAACAAGAAAAGTGAAAGACAAAACCTGAACTGGTCTTTCTTAGGTCGGCCCGCAATCTGCCTGCAGACGAGAAAAGCCTCATCTAACGTTTTAACCACCTGCACGTGCAGTTTATCGTTGGGGTGCAGATCATGATAATGGCCACGCTGTCGGAGCGCACTCGCAGCTTTTCATTCAAATAATCAGCTATTTCATCCATGCTGGTCACGTGAACATAGCACTCAATTTTCTTGACAGGTATTCCGTCTTGAGCACCAGGGAAGCAAAGGCAGTCATTCCAGAAATGATTAATACAGTAAAGTGTGTGATATAGGCTGTAGGGGGGAATAGAAGGAGGTGGAAGCATAGGCAGGCTTTTAGCTTAAAATCCTAATCTGCTTTTTCAAGGGTTTACATGGCCCACTCCAACACATTCAATTTAAACAAGAGGAAACCTCAATGCTCCATTTACCAAATGCAATGGAGGTATTGTTGCAACTGAACTGCATCTGAACTGACACATCTGAATGATGTGTCTTCCTACATGGTTGTTTAAGAAATGAAAAGTTACACACTCCATCAATTAGGGTTAGAAGAACTGTTGCAAAACATATAACCTGCTAGAAACATAATAATCAATCCAAAAATGATCTATAAGACTCATATATTCTTAAGTGGCCATAGAAACTAGTGGCCAAATTATAGAGCTGTAAAACGACTTGGTTTTCCATTAACAACTGAAACCCCCACATGTAAGTGTGTTGAGAAAGCTAATCCTAGAGTGCTTATCCCTGCTTTATTCTTTCACCTTTTTATTAAACAAGAGACTAAACTGTTCACCTTGTCTGAGAATTCTGGATGTTGAAACATAAAAAGCGCTTGAGGTCTTTAATCGCCAGTCTTGTGACAAAATTTCAACATCTAAAATTAATACAATACATGTTTGTGCGGCTCCGTGAGAAGAAACTCTAAATGGATCATTGTTGACCAATATCTGTGCATTCACATAATGAGAATATATAACTAAAAATATAATTTTGTGGCTTAGTACTAAAAGATTTTGATGGAAATCCAAAGGTTATAGATTTAAACTCCAGATGGGGTGATTCTTGATCACTATGTGTCCTTGAACAAGCCACTTTTAATGCCAAAATACAATATCAATAACTTTTTATTAATGTAATATATTTACCCAAAACTGTCCATTTTACTGTCTTTAGGCTCCAGGGTGACAGATTTCAAAGCAGGTGACAAATCTTCCTCCATCTTCGCCAACCTGTCAGTGGTAAGAACACATTAATCTCATGAACCTGTTCTGCATCTCATGTGCATCAAAATGCATCGTAAGATAATATTTCCGTTATACTATTGTGAAGTAAATACGTATATAACGTCAGGATTATACAATGTCAAATGCTGCAGGCAATAATCTGAAATAAAAGTACAGATTCACTTCTTATATCACTTTACATACTGAAATATCTAAAATAATGCAACATAATGACAAAATCAAACGTGAATACGTTTAAAACAGTATTCAAACTAACGTTACCTCGTACAAACTTCGTTTGTCTTCGCTTCCGCAGTCTCAAAGGCTCTGTGGTGTTCAACAATTAGTGGAGACAAAAATACCCTGTAACATCACGAACTGTGCACTGTAAATTTACATCAGAGAGGGTGTGTGAAATTATACACAGCATAACTCAGCCATCCAAGGCTGCAGGAAAGTTAAAATAAAAGTCCTGAAGAGGCGCAACGTGAGGTACTAAAGGTAATAAAATAGGCCTACTCTCTTAAATTATGTAAATTTAACATTAAATAACATATTTAACATACAACAGCATGAAATTGTTGTAAATAACACAACTTGTGTTGGTGATCTAATAGTTTTTAAAAATATATATATTTCATTTAAAAAAAAAATACTTTTATAAATACAAAACAGTGAATAATAAACGTGCTTCATGCATGCATTTCAAAAAATACAAGTCTAAGGAGCCAATTGTAAAATGTCTTTTACTTTTATGAAAAACAAGATTGCATTTGTTGAGCAAAATGTCCTTTCAAGAACAATTGTAAGATACAACTGATAACAACATTTTTGATTAAATAATTTACATTTTGTTTAACTTTTTGAACTTAATAATAGACCTAATTGTTGGTTATTATTATAACTTTTTTTGTGAGATATATTTTTTATAAAAATGAACTAATATTAAACGGAATATTTAAAACCAAATTTTAAACTAAATTAAAGTAAATGCTAAACTTTAAATTAGGTCCTCCTGGGGAGTGGGGATCCCCATGGATCCAAGAGAGTGTTAGGGGGTCCATGGAAATGTTTAATTTTTTGGACTTCTTGGATGAAAGAACATCCACTACAACTTAACCTAGCTTCTCGTCTTCCCAGCCATTCAGTCAGGACAGCACTAGTTTACCATCCGGCTATTGGTTCTTTAACAATAATCCAGGAGTTCAGCCAGGAATCTTGGGGTAATCTTTGATGATCAGCTGACCTTTAAGGATCTTAAATGACCTTTAAGATCCTTAAGGACCTTTGGATCACATTGCAAGGATCACATTGCAAAAACAGCATAATGCAGGTTTGCTTTGCACAACATTAGGAAGATCAGGCCCTAAAGAGCATGCAACAGGCCCTTGTCATTTCTAAGCTGGACTATTGCAATACTCTTCTGGCTGGACTTCCATGTGCAGTCAAACCCCTGCAAATGATTCAAAACGCAGTGGCACGTCTTGTCTCAATGAGCCCAAGAGAGCCCATGTCACTCCTCTATTTGAATGAATGAATGAATGAATGAATGAATGAATGAATGAAGCATTTATATAACGCTTTTATATGTACTACTGTACACCCAAAGTGCTTTACAATCATGTCTGGATCTCTCCTCAACCACCAACAGTGTGAAGCATCCACTTGGATGATGCGACGGCAGCCACAACAATGGCGCCAGTGCGCTCACCACATGCAAGGTGCAGTGAGGAGAGAGAGTGATAGAGCCAATTCAATAGATGGGGATTATTAGGAGGCCATGATTGGTGAGGGCCATTGGAGGGAATTTGGCCAGGGCACCGGGGTTACACCCCTACTCTTTACGAGAAATGCCATGGGATTTTTTATGACCACAGAGAGTCAGGACCTCGGTTTAACGTCTCATCCGAAGGACGAGATTTATCTCTTATTTGCCTCTCTGCACTGGCTTCAGGTTGCGGCTCACATCAAGTTCAAGACATTGGTGCTTGCCCAGAACAGCCACGGGCTCTGCACCCTCCTACCTCCACTCTCTCATGAGTCTACATCCCTCCAGAAGCCTGCGATCAGTAAGTGAGCAGTGGCTCATGCTTCCAGCCCAGACAGGGAAAAAATCACTCTCAAGGACATTTTCATTCACTGTTCCTTGCTGGAATACCCAACCCCATCCCGATATAGGGTGAATACTATTTGACCAAGTACAACATGTTCAATCAACCAATCAGATTTAAGGGACAATTTTACAGTTTATGTCAAGTTTAGGTTACAACCAGGGTTAAGCTTCTACATTAGTGTTATTCACCCGTCATTTCCATCTGATTTTAAGGAGAAGGCGGTTTAGAGGTACGGATAGGGTTAGGGATACATTTTTGGACAGGAATGTTGACAAAATATGTTGAGGAACATGTCTTGCTTGGCAAAATCACAGCGACCCTCATTATTATTTAATCCCTTGTTCCATCTTATTTTGAACAAAGACTGATGTATAACTGGTGTTTATTGCTTTTTCATGATGAATCGCTTGTTGTATTCCTCAACTGTAAGCCGCTTTGGATAAGCATCTAGTAAATGAATAAATGTAAATGTAAAGTAAACAGTTTAATCCAGTAAATGGCACTCTAATCACAAGTTATTCAGTACTGGCAGCTGCTCTCCCAAGTCCTGACATCGTCTTCTTCATATATATCTTCACGGCAGATGTGGGATATGATCCACATTATAAACCTGGGAATTTCCCAGTGGCCTCATTCTGACATGATTCACACTCATTCAGCATATTTGAACTTGTATTTTTGCTCCTGCTCCCTTTTCAACAGTTCCAGGATGTCATAATTTTCACGGCTAATTTTGAAAAGCGTATTTATTCATAAACATCATGTCATTTACAACCACAGTTTTTTTAAGAATAGAGAGCATCATCATGCATTATTTAACAATAAGTATCCAGAGGACAGATTAATTTAGACCTTTTTCAACTTGTGACAAGAGGGTATTTCCACTGACTATGATCTGATCTCAGCTCCTGGATTTGATTAGTGCCCATCATCTGCAGTCTCTGAGAAAAGTGTAGGAGTTCATTGCATCTCCTTTGTTGAAATATTGAAAAGCCTGTAGGTTTTTGGCCCCAGGTTATGAATTACATCCATCACATTTTTTGCTTTTTCCTTAGTCTGTGTTTTTATTGTACATGTCTCTGCTTGCTTCTTTCTAAAACAGATGAGATTTTGAATCAGTTATGGCACTGAAATAACCTTAAAAACATTATATAACAAATATAATATAATAATATAATAACACATTTTGTGATTTGTAATCATGTCAGAAATATGATTTTAGGACTAAATCAACCTGACTACAGTTGGCTACACCAATAAAAAACACACATTTCTTTTAAATTTAGAAATAAATATTTAATGGCCAAATCAGGTAGGCTAGTTATATTTATGTTATGTTATGTATGTATGTATATATATATATATATATATATATATATATATATATATATATATATATCCTCTAAAAATTCCTTTCATTAATTCCCTTGCACAGTATTTGAGACATCATGGTCTTCTAAAAGATTGAATTGCTCATTTTGAAGAAAATCACAGACAATATATCTGGACAAATGGTTTCACTATATGTTTCCACTGTTGCCCAAAATATTGTTCTCTCGCATAACTGGCAGACAAAACATCAGATGATAAAATGCCCACACAGTGCTCATTTTTACATATACCGGCCTAATCACATGAAGTATATTGTGCTGTTAAACTGTTTTCTACGCATCATTATGTCTCAAGTGTACCAAGTGCTTTTGAGCAGTGATTTTCTTAACAAACCTCGAGTAAAATCAGTGTTATTAAAAACACTTGTCTGCTTAATAATGAGTGTACTTTACAGAGGTGTGGAGTTGCAAAGTCACATTTCACGAATTCTGTCACTCCATTATAGGCTGCGTGAGACGGGACACAGCTGCCATTAACAGGACATGCCTACACTTGCAGCCCTGGAGATATTTTGCTCTTTGAAACTTTGGACTTTATAATATATCTTTCTATTTTTTTTTTCTTAAAACAAAATCAGAGACAAACAAATAGAAATATGAAGAAAATAGTCAATCTATCATTAACAGTCATTCACAACAGTGTCCTTTCTTTGCTTAATGGGTTCAACCAACATATACTGAGTGTTTTTCATGTGATGATGCTGCAAGAAACAAGCCCTTAACAGCTGTGCAAAACATGCAGAGAATTTTGTTTTTCAGTTTGGGGTCAGTATGACTTTTAAATATTTTTGAAAGAAGTCTCTTATGCTCACCAAGTCAACATTTATTTGATAAAATATACAATAAAAATAGTGAAATGTTATAACAATTAAAAAAAAGCAGTTTTTTATTTGAATATATTTTAAAATGTAATTTATTGCTATGATGATGGCACAGCTGAATCTTCAGCATCATTACTCCAGTCTTCAGTGTCACATGATCCTTCAGAAATAAATCTATGATGATTTGATGCTCAAGAAAAAATTATTAGTATTATCAATGTTATGCTGCTTAATACACTGTAAAAAAAACTTACGATCAATAAGTTATGACGTTTTTACATTGTTTGACTCATCAAAATAAGTCAATAAATAAAAAAAATTATACAATTTGTTTTAAAGTCAGTTGAAATTACTTGAAAAGTTTATTGTACTTAAAAATGTAAGGCAGCAACTTTGAATGTTATTTTTTTACAGTGTACTTTTGTGGAAACTGATATACTTAATTCTTTGGTGGATATAAGATCAGTATTTATTTTGAAAAATAAATATTTTGGAATTTTATGCATGTCTTTAATGTTGCTTTTGATTAATTTAATTTATTGGGAATTGTACAGTGAAAGATGTTGACTACATGGTGTCTTTAGATATCAGCTGCTAAATTTACTCTGTCTTATCATATACAGGGTTTGAAGTCATATGCCAGGTCTTAGTCAAAACCGAATGGCTATGATTCACAATCCTTTCCAGCAGTCTGGAAATATTAATAGTACTCTTGAAATGAAGTTAATGATTTGCCATAGGCCTTAAAATAGATTTATTGTGTATTTTTTAAATAAAGTCTCAGAGGTGTGTACTATTGGGGCTTCTAAAACCCTAAAATCACAAAAAAAAACTATCAAAACAAGAAGCACTAACATAACTTCATAACCTTTCATTACT
This sequence comes from Meda fulgida, assembly GCA_030578275.1. NCBI lineage: Eukaryota > Metazoa > Chordata > Actinopteri > Cypriniformes > Leuciscidae > Meda > Meda fulgida. The sequence goes on from CM060630.1 coordinate 14,397,740, forward strand.
CATTTCCTTTACCAAAATGCGTCAACAAATCACTTGAAGCTAAAAGTAGCACAGGAGCAGTGATATCATTGCTCACTCAGGTATCCTAAAAGCAGTTTTAACCACATTCTGCTGGCTGTGCGGCTGGAGGAAGTGGAGGATTGGGCATGGTACTTTTTGCATGAATCACAAACAATTTTGACAGGAGAGAGCACTATAAAGAACCCTTTCAGACCGAGCAGAACATCATCCGGTCAACATGGAGCTCACGGCTGTGGTATTGCTGGTGATCTCTGCACACGCTTCAGCAAAACCCATTTCAAGAGAGGAGAAAGACGAGGTGTTATTAGCTGAGGTATAGGGAGAGCATTTTTCTGTGGGATAAATCTCTGCTTCTTCATTTTCTGGTCTCTAAATGGTATTCATTTTTCTTTTTTTTTTTAAGAAATATCTTCGAAGGTACTATGGCATGCCAGCTGGTCTGCATGGAGAAGGAAAAACATCCGAAGTCATGCACAAGAAAATCCAAGAGATGCAAGAGTTTTTTAAGTTGGACGTTACGGGAAAGCTGGACGACGACACTTTGGAGCAAATGGAAATGGCTCGCTGCGGAGTTCCAGATGTGGCCGAATATAATCATTTTCCAAATGACCTCAAATGGAAAACCACAGATGTGACCTTCAGGTTTGTGTTAGTACATTAAATAATTGAATACGATACAAAAGAGGAAGTTTTATTTTCAAAATATGTGTTTTATTCACTTTCAGGATTCTGAATTACACTCCTGACCTGAAGAAGGCGGATGTGGACAGAGCCATCCGAAATGCTTTAAATGTCTGGAGCAGGGTGACTCCACTGAGGTTTAAGAAACTGCATGTGGGAAATGCTGACATCATGATCAGCTTTGGAGCAAAAGGTACCACCAGTTTTATTATTCATTGAAGTTGGAATTAAACGACATCTATTTCTTCCTGTTTTTTTTCTATCAACTTTCTATTCTTTTTTTGAATGCAAATGACAGAACATGGAGACTTCAACCCATTTGATGGGCCAGAGGGGCTTCTTGCTCATGCTTACCCTCCTGGAAATGGCATTGGTGGTGATACACACTTTGATGAGGACGAAACATGGACCAAAGACTTTCATGGTACAAAAATACCACATTTATGCAGTAGCTACACCACTTTTCAAAAGTTTGGGCTCAGTACGATTTTTTAAATGTAGCAACAATGCAGCATTTATTTGATCAAAAATACAGTAGAAATATTATTACATTTTAACTGTTTTCTATTTCTATATATTTTAAAATGTAATTTATTCCTTTGATGTCAAAGCTGTATTTTCAGCATCTTTACTCCAGTCTTCAGTGTCACATGATCCTTCAGAAATCATTCTAATATGCTGATTTGATGCTCATAAAGCATTATTATCAATGTAGAAAACAGTTGCGCTGCCTAATATTTGGAAACCTTCTTGGAACCTTAGTGGAAATTGTTTGATTCTAGAAAGTAAAAAAAAAAGCATTTATTTTAAACAGAATATTTGTGTAACATTACAAATGTCTTTACTGTCACGTTTGATCAATTAAATCCATCCTTGCTGAATAAAAGTATTAAATAATAGTTTTTTTTTATGTTCTGACCCTAAACTTTTGAACAGCAGTGTATATAAAAAGTCTTGATTTCTAGTAATCTTCACTATGTTCTTTGCAGCATTCAATCTCTTCTTGGTCGCGGCCCATGAGTTTGGTCATGCTCTCGGTATGGCCCATTCCTCTGACCCTGGGTCACTGATGTACCCGGTGTACTCCTACGGCAAGGGTTACCCGCTCTCTGAGGATGACATTAAGGGGATCCAGTCTCTCTATGGTGGGTATATATCATTTCGACCAATAGATTTTTCTAGAAGTCTTCATAGTCCTGATTCTACCTACTTTTGGGTTAATCAAAGGTGAAAACCCAAACCATGGAAGGGTCATGCCCAAACCTGACGCTCCAAGCAAGTGTGACCCTGAACTGAGTTTTGATGCCGTCACTGAACTCCGTGGAGAGACAATCATTTTCAAAGACAGGTGCAAAAATAGTCCACAGGTCATTGTTTTGATAAAACTGTCCCTGGCTGCACAAGCACATTTTTACAACTCTTGTATAATGTGTTCTATAACCTAATAGGGTTCCTGATAATATTTTTGTTGGCAGGTTTTACTGGCGGCTACATTTACAAATGCCTGAGCCTGAACAAACCCTCATTAAAAGTACCTGGCCTGAAATACCAAACAAAGTAGATGCTGCCTATGAGAACCCAGAACAAGATATTGTCATCATATTCAGTGGTTAGTTTTGAGATTCAAATGTCAAATGATTATGTTATTTTATCTTTATTTTGCTCAACTTATTGTGAACGTTTTCATTACAACACTTATTTATCAAATACTATTATAGTATTTATTAATATTTATTAATATTTAATATAGCTTTTATTTTTATAGTCATTATAGTATTGTCACAGTCCTCGTCTGCACCTGTCTGTCCTTGTCTGCACTTCACTTCCCAGTATCCTCCTTGTCTGCACTCCTGAACTCACTCCCTCAATCATCCACCTGTTGATCGTCTTAATCATCTGTGTCACCTGTCCTCACCTCGTTTGTATCTGTATTTAGTTCTCTCTGGTCAGTCTGTCTGTGTCGGTTCTTGTTTAGTCAATGTATATGTGCAGTTTGTATATGCATAGGTGTTTGTGTGTATCCTGCCTGTCTTCCTGCCTGTTCCTGGTTTTGTTTTAAGATTAAATCGTTTGTGTTGGAGCTCTTTGCCTCAGCCTGCCGTCCTTACTCACCACACCGTGACAGAAGAACCGACCTCAAAAAGAAGATGGAGGGCTGGAAACAAGCCTTCGTGGGTACCCGTCTGGCTGTGTTTCGTGGGAGTCGTGGAGGCCGCAGTGGAGGAGGGGGTCGAGTGGAGACCCGGCATCACTCTTCACGCTGGCCTCATTTCGGCCCTGGGCTGGTCCCGTCCAGCACCAAGCCCTCCTCGCCGCTGGTCCCGTCCAGCACCAAGCCCTCTTCGCCGCTGGTCCCGTCCAGCACCAAGCCCTCTTCGCCGCTGGTCCCGTCCAGCACCAAGCCCTCTTCGCCGCTGGTCCCGTCCAGCACCAAGCCCTCTTCGCCGCTGGTCCCGTCCAGCACCAAGCCCTCTTCGCCGCTGGTCCCGTCCAGCACCAAGCCCTCTTCGCCGCTGGTCCCGTCCAGCACCAAGCCCTCTTCGCCGCTGGTCCCGTCCAGCACCAAGCCCTCTTCGCCGCTGGTCCCGTCCAGCACCAAGCCCTCTTCGCCGCTGGTCCCGTCCAGCACCAAGCCCTCTTCGCCGCTGGTCCCGTCCAGCACCAAGCCCTCTTCGCCGCTGGTCCCGTCCAGCACCAAGCCCTCTTCGCCGCTGGTCCCGTCCAGCACCAAGCCCTCTTCGCCGCTGGTCCCGTCCAGCACCAAGCCCTCTTCGCCGCTGGTCCCGTCCAGCACCAAGCCCTCTTCGCCGCTGGTCCCGTCCAGCACCAAGCCCTCTTCGCCGCTGGTCCCGTCCAGCACCAAGCCCTCTTCGCCGCTGGTCCCGTCCAGCACCAAGCCCTCTTCGCCGCTGGTCCCGTCCAGCACAGGGCTTCATGTCAGCCACCCCGAGTCAAGTGAACCGAGTCCCGAGTCAAGTGAACCGAGTCCCGAGTCAAGTGTACCGAGTCCCGAGTCAAGTGAACCGAGTCCCGAGTCAAGTGAACCCGTGGGTTTCCCCAAGTATTTTTTGGGGGGGGGCCATAGGCCTTCGCCTCGTCCGGCTCCGCCGTGGCCGCCCGAGGGGTCCTCACCGCCGTGGCCGCCCGAGGGGTCCTCACCGCCGTGGCCGCCCGAGGGGTCCTCACCGCCGTGGCCGCCCGAAGGTTCGTCTGCTCCGCCCTGGCCGCGCCCACGTCCTGCTCCGCCCTGGCCGCGCCCACGTCCTGCTCCGCCCTGGCCGCGCCCACGTCCTGCTCCGCCCTGGCCGCGCCCACGTCCTGCTCCGCCAGGGCCGTCTGTTCCATCCTGGAGTCCGTCCTCCTGCACCTGGTCCGCCTTCCCGTCACGGACTCCAGGATGCCCACCCTCCCACCCCTGTCCTACGGCGTGAGGTCACGCCTACCGGGAGGGGGGAGTAATGTCACAGTCCTCGTCTGCACCTGTCTGTCCTTGTCTGCACTTCACTTCCCAGTATCCTCCTTGTCTGCACTCCTGAACTCACTCCCTCAATCATCCACCTGTTGATCGTCTTAATCATCTGTGTCACCTGTCCTCACCTCGTTTGTATCTGTATTTAGTTCTCTCTGGTCAGTCTGTCTGTGTCGGTTCTTGTTTAGTCAATGTATATGTGCAGTTTGTATATGCATAGGTGTTTGTGTGTATCCTGCCTGTCTTCCTGCCTGTTCCTGGTTTTGTTTTAAGATTAAATCGTTTGTGTTGGAGCTCTTTGCCTCAGCCTGCCGTCCTTACTCACCACACCGTGACAAGTATCAGTTTTTATTTTAATTTTAGTTTGTTTTTAGTCATTTTTTGTTCAGTTTTTATAGTTTTATTTGAAAAATTATAGGTTTTACATCTAATATCTATATTTTATTTTATTTCAGCTTCATTTCAATGAACAGAAACCATTTGTAATAGTTTTAGCCTTTTTTAAATTAACAACAACAACACTGCCACACTTGCAGATGCATTTTTGAGTTAGATTTATGTAACTCATATTAATGGTTTTATGATTTAAAAATATTACAGGTATCAAAATGTGGGCTCTCAATGGTTACAATCTTGTTGACGGCTATCCAAAATACATCCACAAACTGGGGCTCCCGAAGACCGTCCGCAAAATAGATGCAGCTGTAAACATCAAAGATACTGGCAAGACTCTACTTTTTGTAGAAGAGGAATACTGGAGGTATGTTACAATATTCTGAGGACAAAAATCCCCCCCCCCACACAAACAAAACAAAGAGTCAATAGAATGCTAAAAAGCTAATGTAAGCTGCATCTCTTCTCCAGTTATGATGAGCAGACACGGACCATGGATAGTGGATACCCACGATCCATTGAGGAAGACTTTCCAGGAATTGGAGATGAAGTGGATGCCGCTGCTTATCATTTTGGTATGTGTAAATTAGTTGCATAACTTTCTTATTGTTTCAGCTAATGTATTTGAACCGATTCTCCAAGGCATTAATGACTTAATGAAAATATTTGTTGTTACTCTTTTATAACAGGATATTTGTACTTCTACCATGAGCATATTCAGTTTGAATACAGCTACAACTCACGGAAAGTCATGCGCATCATGAGGGCCAACTCTATACTCAACTGCTGAGCACTTACAATGTGGATGTGTCATAAACTGTCAATTGTTATCAACTGCTGTGAAAATTAGCATTCCTTTTTCTGTGTTTTCAACTACTGAGCTGGTAAATCAGTAGAAAGTCTCCATTATTTTCTCATTTATTTATAGACTATGATTCTGGAATCGTGTCTGGGATATTTTGGTCAAATTAACTTCTATGTGATTCTTTATATGCATCCAATGGGGAGCAAAGAAAGTGAAATATATATCGATTGAACTAAAAGCTGTAAATGTGTAATGCCCTCTACAATACCACTGTTAAAAAAAAGAAATAAACAGAAAAATGAATATTGAAATTTTTATGGTGTGTTATTATGAATGCATAAGTAAATGAATACAGTGAATAAACAATAAATAATGGATACTTAAATGAATTAAAGTGAATGATAAGAAGTATATGTGAATTGAAGTGATCTGACTGTAAAATTATGTAAATTACCTAATATCATTTAATTCATATAAAATTAAAAGAAGAACAATATGTAATCACAAATTGCAATCCAAAGAGGATAATTTGTCTCTGTAAACATGAAAACCAGTCCCTTTATGGACACACGTTTTGTTTTTATTCTCTTTTCCATCAGACCCTGTCTATGACTAGACTAAATGCTTTTGGAAGTGATATGACATTTATGTAGTGAAAACATTTTCAAAAGCTGCTCTGAATTACTCCTACCAAGCTGCCTCAAGTGTGTACTGGGGATTTCAGTTTAAACCCACATTTTACCTCACATGTTTGCTTAGTGCCTGGTGTACAGTGCCTATATCCTGTTGTGAGCTTAGTTGGGGATTTTATAGGAAAACACAGTTGCAGTTGATGGTCGCTTTGGTGGTTATAAAAAATATAGCTGAATTTGAGAAGTTCAAGTTTAGCAAAATTTCTGTATGTATATTCAGTGTTTAGCAAATATGGGTATTTCTGCCTTTGTTATTTAAAAAGTTATTAAAAAAGGAATAAAAAATAAAATAACATCTTTTATCATGCGTTTGGAATTATACCACAGTAGAGCCTATTTTTTAACTCCAAACAGCTTAAAGCTTATCGCTGGTGTTTCAGACGTCACAAACTAGCTGGTGTGAGTGAGTAGACGGGGCTAGTTTGCATTTTCATAGAACCGCATAGGCTACTAAATGAGGCGGTGTGTTACATTCAAGCTATGGCATGAATACATTTTATTTTCAAGGAAACCCGTTTTTGTGTAATTTTGGTGATCAAAGATGCGTTTTAGGGGATAAAATGATTGACTAAAGGGGGACTTTAAGAATTGACTCAATTTATTTAAAATGCAGTTTTAGTTTAGTTCAAGCGGTTTACCAGCAGTCTGCAGGAGGATCTGAAGATTACTTCCTTATATGTATTTTGTACTTTTAGCCTTCAAAACAAAATATGGTTTTGGCAATAATTAATTAATTAAGTTAGGCTGCAAAAAGTGCTAGTTGTAGACTCGAACTTCACATTTCTTCACAGAAGAGGAAGTGGTGACTTGAAACATTTTGTGGTTACACTGGAGGATCACACTTCAGGTTTAAGGGAAATTTGTATCGACTTATTGTTGACGATATCCAACCAATCTTACCACAATGAGTAATATAAATTACAACATAAGCCATATTATATTATTATATCACATACACTACCGTTGAAAAGTTTGGGGTAAGATAAAAAAACAAGGTAAGATAAAAAAAAAACAATATAACAACAGACTTTGTAACGGTACAATATATGTTTACATACATCTGTACATTTAAAATATTTTTTATTTTATTTTTAAGCGACTTTTATTTTGAAAACGTTTTAATTCCCCTTTGTGGTGCTAAGTGTCTCTAGGCGGCTGGCTTCCCTCTACTGTCTGTACTATCAGACATACGTCGATAAACAAAACGTTTAATTAACCTTTGTGCTTACAAGTTTTTCCGCACTTCAGGTAACGTTAAAGATTTTCAGCGCTATTTTATCGATTTCAGAAAAGATTATTCGTAGAATACTTAGTCATGATAGTCATTGAAACATGAACCTGACTATCGAAACTGCTTCTGTGTTGTTTTAACGTTAACTAAATAGTAAAAGATGTTTGTCAAGCAGACATATATTAACGTCTATGCATTATTATGTTATGACTAATCTGTGATCTGATGCTTAAAAGGTTGGCCTGCTTTGATTTATTAATCTTTGTATAATCAATGAATCTATAAATGTACACAATATTGCTTTACTATGTGATTTTTTGTCTTTATTCAGTTTTATTATTCTTAACAGATGCCAGATGTGAACACCAGTAAATCTACTTCTCCACGTAATGGTGGAAATGTAGAGGAACCATATAAAACCACACCACAAATTCACTCAGATGTTGTCAGGGTGACTCCAGTGTCTAAAACATCCAATAATCAGAAAATTAACCACACTGAATTTGCTTATTTACCTGCTGAAAGTCATTTCAAGACACAACAGGATGTCGATCCAGATGGGGGAAAACTGGATCCTTCAAGACAAATGCAAACAGACGCTAATGTGAAAGAAGTTAAAACATGTTCCATTGAGAGTATAAGCCAAACAGACAGAAACCGGGTCATTAGAAGGTTAGGTGTCACTAGTACTGCATTTATTGGGCCTGCGTGTCGCCCTGAACCTTGTATCGAGCAGGAGCTTTGTGAATTTTACAAAGAGCTTGAGGAAGTAGATAAGGTCGATGGCGACACCAAATCAGTTGAAGAGCATGGCCTCCATTCATCCTGGAAGCCCGAAAGCAACCTACCAAATAGGAAGGACAGTCCTGTTGTCGTAACTGATCACGGCAGAGCCTACAGACCCTACCCGGATCCACATGAACGCAACCAAAAAGATCCAAAGAGGTGGAGTCCTCACCTACAATGGAATACAGATGACTTTGGTGGAAGAGGACATCCAGAGCAACGGTATCCACCTCCACCATGGGTTCCTCCAGAACCAAGGATTCAGTTCTTCCCTCCCCCAACCTCTGGAGGTCCAATCATGTATCCTCCAGACATGAGACCTCAGGAGAACTTCCACAGTCTTCATACGAACAACAAAAATATCAGCTGGGGCCCATGGGATGGGCCACCATTACCTTCAAACAGATGGCATGAACGTAGGAGTTTCCATTCACAGGAGGATCATAGATTCTCTGAGGAATATGAAACACCGTTATCACACTGGCAGCAGCACGATCATGAAAAAGACCAATATCAACATTTGGAACTCATTTTGTTGAGGGGAGTCCCAGGATCTGGAAAATCCACTTTGGCCAGGTGAGTAAAACTAAATATGTAGAGAAAAGACCTCATTGTTTTTTTCTACACCATATCAGTGGCCAAATGTTTGATTAAATACTAAAGACGTATTACAAATAATAAGCAGAGAACTGATTTTTTAAATGTTACACTGCATGTCTTTTAGAGAGCTCCTGACCACTGGTCCCAATGGAGTAATATTGAGCACAGATGACTACTTTTTCCAAGACAACAGATATGTTTTTGATTCTGCTCTGCTTGGGGACGCACACGACTGGAATCAGAAGAGAGGTGAGGAAAGCCTATATGTTACATCTTTTTATACATTGGACACTGAAGCATTTTCATCCTACAACTTTATAATTTTAATCATATATATAAATATATATGATTAAAATAATTAAGTTGTAGGATGAACTGTGCTGTGCTACCACACACACACACACACACACACACAAATGGTCACTTTTTGAGGGTGAGCAAAAACACACCGTTTTTGTGTATCCCTATCAATGCAAATGAGCTGCTGCTCCCGGCACAGAGGGCGGAGCTTCGGTAACCTCACACAGACATGCACTTAACATTTCGAAAACGTTTAGCCTTTTATGTTCAAACCGGAGTCAGGTAATGGTGGAGAGACTCAAGAAGACGTGACAACATGTAGAATGACAACATGTAGACAACATGTAGACATGGGAATATTCAAATTAATTAACCAATCATTAATACCATTGATCAGCCCTACCAAACGTGGATGTTTTTTCCACTAAGAAACAAACATTGTTTTGTTATTTTGATTGATACTGTGAAGCTGCTTTGATACAATCTATATTGTGAAAAGCGCTATATAAAATATACTTGACATTTCTGAATGGTTCGTTTTTGTAGAATGTTAGAATTTATGTAGCTTATGTGTAGTTATCTTCTAGTCATTGATTAGCATATTCTGTCATGATAATCTATAATCATCGTGTTCCCGGGGCGGGGTTTATGTAAATTTTAGGGTGAGTGATGTCACTAACCCGGTAGGAAGCTTGTGTAGTCCCTACCAGCCGTTTGTTGTAGTCCTTCAGCAAATATTTTCCTTTGCTTTGAACTTTGAGTGTTGTAACTTTGCAGATGTTGTTTATGCTCAAACAGCAACATTACACACTAACTAAAATTAGAAAAGTGAAATCATACTCAACCACCCCTTTAATATTAATTGGACATTTTTGTAAGTTTTGTCAGTTTACGAAATTATTCAGACAATTTTAAGAATGGAAACTTTTGCAAATTTGAGTATTTACTGTTTTGAGAAAGAACATTTTTTGTATGTCTTTGTAATTTCTAAGCTGAACAGGTGATGTTGGAGGGCCGCTCACCTATTGTCATCGACAACACTAATATCAAAGCCTGGGAGATGAAGCCTTATGTTGAATTGGTGAGTTGGGGTCAGAAATGCCTGAAAAATACTTATGTAAAACACAAGTGAGGCTTTAAACTGGCTCTGGAAATGGTCTGAAATGCAACCAACCGCTTTAAAAACATTTCCATATGTTTGAATCCAGATATCTTACATTTATATTACATTTTATTACATTACATTATGATTCTCGGGCTAGTAATTCTAGTAAATAGGATTCTCTTTAGTAACCCATTTTTATTATTTTCCTTTATTTCTCACAGGCTTTAAAGAACGGATACAGAGTGGACTTTTTTGAGCCAGATACCTGCTGGAAATATGATCCTGCCCAGTTAGAAAAGTAAGTCTGATAAAAGCTTTGATTCTCATGTCAAGCCAGGAACACAGTGACTTTTATTAATCACTGAATGAGAAAGACTATTGACTTTGGATCAGGTTTTGGCTTACGGTATAGAGATTTGGAATTCAGTTGTTTTTAAGTGGATAAAATGTTTTATAGTCTAGGATCAGTGAGTATCTTTCAAATCCTTGTGAATAAGACCAGCTGACTTTAATTGGATTAAGAGACATTGTTACTTTCTTTTATTTGTTTAATTTACGACAGGCTTTGTATAGCAGTCTAATAGAGCTTGGATATCCTGGTAATTTCCTGTCTGTTAATTTAATCAACAGGAGGAACAAGCACGGAGTCCCTCGAGAAACAATAGCAAAGATGCTCGATGGTTTCGAGTGGCCGATGAACGTTAACATTGTGATGAATTCTGTGGTGCCGCCCCATAAAAACAAAGGCCATTAACAGAGAACCGATGCCTTTTAGCTGATTTTGAAAGACAAACATTTTCCTATGATCTTTTAGAATCTAATAGGTTTATTTTCTTCAGTTTTAATATTGATGCAGCTAAAGGTGTTTTAATGACTGTGTGATGGTTTTAATGATCTTTGAGAACAATGCAGAATGTCTGTTTAAATAGTATCACTTTTCTTCTGTACTTAAGCTTAATGTGCATGTGAAAATGTTCTTTGCCGCCCTAGTTTTTCCCATTGTAATATAGAAATGTAAATCGTCTAAATCACCACATTGATAAGTGTCGACCATAGGTAAGATAAGACCATTAGAGTCTGATAAAGCCCTTGCCTTTTACGCAGTCTGGCACATACAATTTGTGCTGAGTTTCTAGATACATTCCAAGGCAGAATAAATAAAAAAAATAATATCTGTAGTGACATGCTAATTAGGAGCACCACATACAGTCTATGTATTTTTAAGCATTCTCTGTTATTTTTCCAAATACCAGCAGCTCAATCTAATTACTAAACACTGATCTAATCTCAGGGTTTGCAATTCATGGTGCTGTACATTGTTGATGGCTTATGTACTGAACAAAATATCTTTTTCTTAAATGCTTGTTATTTTTGTAAATAAATGCTGTTTTCTTATATGATTCCAATAATTCATAAAAAAAAAAAGAATGCAGAAGGGACATTGCTGTTGCATGCTTTTCCACTCATTATAAACTTTGGCATTTATAATGCGGGTTATTCAAAAATATGAAAAGATTAAGTAAAAATTATTACTCACAGCTTTGAACCTAAAACTTATTTGATCTATTTATAACTCATTACATTTTTTCCCCTATGTTCCCAAAGCAGCATTTAAACCTCTTAGAAAAATAAATGGTAAAACTTTGAAAGATTATAAATGTGGCCTTGGCAGTAACTGAAATAAGGTAGATAACTGAGCATGAAATGTATACAATGGTAAAAATGTTCACATTTTTGCATCATAACTTTTGTGATGTAACATTGACTACTTAAAGCTAGGCTCCATTTTTGGCAAAGTGCACCAACTTCCAAGAATGACACTGAGTGCAGAATCATTTACTAGTGTTACTTACTATTTTACCAGTATTTATTCATTTTATATTTAAGTTTTAATCTTAGTTTTTAGACATTTTGTTATGCGCTTTTGTCCTTTTAATTAGTTATATACACAGTATCAGTTATATATATATGTATATATGTATCCTCAAGTTTAACTGTATATGTATATATATATGTATATGTATATATATATATATATATATATATATATATATATATACTCGTCTCACACACACACACATGCATATAGCTTTAATACATTTTTGTTTTGTTTTAGCTATAGTAATTTAGTTGGCTACTTCGTATTCAACTTAAACTTATCCTAATTTTCTAAGTTTAAGCTTTTCATTTAATATTTATATGATATTTTATTTCAATTACTGGAAACGATTTTTTTGGGTTTAGTCAACAATAGCAGCACTGGTGCACACTGCATTGCATTGATTGCAATTTGCTTCCATAGCTGCCATAAATGTGTATGAATGAAGGCGGAGACTGACTGTCGTCCTGCTCGTGGCCTATAGATGTCGCTGTTACCCCACACACTCTCCAGCCTGCTAAGCAACTCAACATAAACGCTCGTTTATGCACTGAGCATTTACATTATTGTTATAGCAGTTTATTTGTTTTTCCAAACCAATACCGCGATATTGCCACAAAAAAGACACAGCCATGCACTTAAATGAGTAAACTCGAGTGGAGGAGGGAAGTGAAGGGTCTGAATTGAGCGGAGCTGCACTGACTGGTGCAGATAGGGACAAATTGGCGCCATTTTGAAGCCGACAGGAGGATCACAGTAGTGGGAGAAGCGAGTGGAGCGCGCACTTTTTCCAAAAAGGTAAACGACTATTTTAATTTAAATCGCACGCGAGTGGAATCGACCTCCGCTGATTGGAGTCCGTAAATGGGAATTGTCATTTCGTGGCTGTTTTAGTAGGTGCTTTTTCCCTTTTCGGCGGTTGGTTATCTATTCTTCTGTTAACCCATGCGAGGACATCAGACTCTCACTGTCTTTCCCCCCAAATCTGTTCGTTCTTAACTCAAAATCCCATTGGCAATGACAGTTGTTGTTGGTTTACGTGTAACGTGTGTTATCGTGGTCGTTTTCATTGCAAAAGAGGGCCGTGCACTTTTCTGATGCCTCGTGTATGTGTACATGCATATGAGTGTTTGTGTTTTAGCTCTGTTAGCTTAGCTTAGCTGCTCGTAAACCGCTTCAGCCTCTATTTTAATCTGATTCAGAACCTATTTCAGATTCTACTACTGCAGTTAGCATTCATTTTCGTAATGGGTTAATATAGTCCTTTGCGTGTTGAGATCGGACGCGCTGTTATGCATTGGATCTAGATAGTAACGGAGGATCTGTAGTGGTGTGCAATGAATTTTAGCCTGTGAACACCCCCTTAGGGCTGGTATCTGGGTTTGCACGGGATAAACCACTGTCAAAGGAATGAAATGACAGCTGATCAAAACTGTATTTTGTCCTGGTTGTGGCTGTAGAAAAAGCAGTGAAGGAGCACAAAGACATCAGCTAAGAAAGCCAACCTGCTGTCAGAGTGTAAGCCTCTCTTTTTTCCATGCAAAATCATTGTAAGGCTGTAATGGTGTCTTTAAATGTGTTGCATTGTTTACTAATTGGATGCATAGAGGTGTTGTGAAATGCGTTTGGTGTTTGCAGGGAGTTTAAAAACACCTGCACTGTCTTGATCCTCCTTTAGAAATGACAGCTATTTTCACTTCAGCTTGCATATTAATTTCTTGCATAATTGTGCTGTTATAACTTCGCTCTGGGAATGCAAAACACTTATTATGCATTTTGACTAATGTATTCGTACTGTTTATTTAAATATTCTATGTTCTTAGTGTATATTATACATATTTTTTTTATGCAGAATTCTAGCAATTATTGCAGAATAAAAATACACGTATTGTAATTTTTGTTGTTGTAATTAGCTTGAATGTAAATCTATCATTACTTCAATTTCATGGAAATGTATCAGATTTTTTTAATGTAAACATTGCAAATGGTCTTTTAGCAGATTTAATATAACATGTTTTAAATGTAAAGTCTTTTTCTCCTGGAAAAAATGTAACCAAAATATTGGTAACTTGCACTGTTTATTTTTGTCCAATCAAATGCTTTCTAGAATGAGAATGCCCCTCCCCCTAATACCAGCTGGTTCTGACTGTCAATAGCCTGGTTTCCATTCAAGTTATTTTTTTTGTTGCAGAAAAAAGGTTTAGCACTTCAAAATGGTTATCAATTTAGCCGATTTATCGACAGAATTCCTCAAGTGTCTACACAATTTTTTCCATTTAACTTTAGCGCCTAAATTTTAGGGCTTTAGGGCGTAAATAAATGTGGTTACATGACATAATTAGCTTATGTAAAGCATAGTGTTGCTCCCGTTAAAACACCGTTTCTCTGTAATGTTCAATGGTACATTTTAATGAATCTATTATATTCATATTATTAAATTGTGTATAATTTTTTTTTATTGCTGTTGGTATTTGGTAAGAAAAAGATGTCTTGCCTCTCAAACATCATACTTATTTTTGTAATATATTTTTGGTTTGTGATTACACACACATCTTAATTTTATGTTCCTTTTATTATGTAACGTTGCAAGTTAAAATGTATTCATTTTGATCTGAAGATGAAAAATTGCATTCTTTACAATGTAAAGGAATGGTTGTTTTTCTTCTTTAAGTCAGTCTTCATGCTGCCTTATTGTTGTGTTTAGCCTACATAAAATGTGGGGATGCATTAAGTGACAACTTTGATATTTGAGTAATCTCAACTAGTTAAATTGGTCAAAGTTATTCTAATGCAAAATTTTAAGTTGTGAGTGACGGCTAATTGCAACAAGATTTATACAGAGTATAAATTCGGAATAGGTGGTTGTTTCTCACATTTTAAAAATAATATTCCCATTACCAAGCATTCTTTTCAATCTACAGTAAAAAAAAAAAAAACACCTGCAACTGAATATTGATTGATGATTAAGTAATGATCTAAATAGCCTAATGAAGTGACACTTGTTAATAAAAATAATTTTATTATGTGTAGACTACAATTCAATAATATAATAAAAAAGTTTTGGTTCCAATGCATGGATGAGGAAAACATAGCATCTTAAAAATCTATGTAGCTCTTCAAATTAAAATGAAGTAAGGCTATTGGAGATTTCAATGCTGATTGCTGACAAAATAAAGGTAAAATACACAAATAACGGTACTTCTGTATCTGAATTAAAGCAGAACTCAGCAACTCATGTTTTCTCCACGAGCTCCCCCTACAGCTGTAGGCCGTATATTTCACAACACAGTAGTAAATAGGGCTGTCAACTTTAGTTGTTTAGTCGAATAATCGGTCGATGCCGTCTTGGTCGACTGACATCCTCATTGGTCGACCAGTTGCATTTTTTTTCTTCAATAGAAATTTTCATTGATTTACTCCTTGATATTTATTCCTTTATAATCAGTTATATATTACTGTATTCTAAATATAATCAGCCTATGTTTTATCCCCAACTTTAAATGGTTTAATTTAGGCTATTTTGTAACAGCGCCGCAGTTTAGCGCACCACGTAGAACACTGGGGAACCGCACCTGTGGCTGGCTGCACTGCTGCTTCGCGCTCAGTAAGGAATAGGTCTTTTTGCTGTATTCATTCAGTTATGGTGTGTTCACACCGAACGCGAATTTAATTATTTGCGCGAGTAGACTACATATAAAGTCAATGCAAAGACGCGAATGATGCGAATTGGGCGACGCATTTGCTGTGAACGTCTTCAGCGCACGTTGAAAAATTTGAACTTGAGCAGAAGATTCGCATGACGCTTTGTTGCGCCAGCCAATCAACGAAGAGCTAATTGATACGTCCGGTCTATCACTGTTGTCAAATAGCGCTGGAAGCAGCTGTCACCCAGGCGCAGTTCCTGGAGAAGACGGTGAAAGTCACCGAGTTGAGAGCGCGTCTGAATGGTGCTGTGAACCCAGACACGTCGGCGTTTGGCTTTCATCCGTATTTGGGACTTCCACAACAAGTACAAAGCAGCAATATCTTTTATTTCAGACATGACGGAAACGGATGCCAGAAAGAAATTGTGTTGTTTTTTTATTTCGTGAGTGACGCGGGAATGGGTTCAAAATTTTCAAGCGTCTAGTTAAAAAACGAGAGCTTTTGTTAGGATTTTTCATTATTTGGCAGTTTTATATTTTTTGCAGCGTGTAATAAATGTTCAATCAAAATGCAAAATATCGCGTCTTTTTTTTTTTTTTGGTCGACTGATCGTTGCGCAGGACAGGACTTTGGTCGACTAAGGATTTCTTTGGTTGACTACAGCCCTGGTAGTAAAAACATCTCACTTGCGGCACCCTCCTCCCCCTTTCTACCGCTTCTCATGTGCATTTGTTATTATCGGAGCCGGCCAACTTTATCGTGCGGAGCATATATGACAATAGTTGTCTGTCAAGTTTGCCACATAGATAGCAGCAACCCAATACAACAGATAGCAATCTACCGTACTCAATACAAACACGTTGGCAAAGAAAACAAAAGACGTACTTACAATTGCATTAGCAGAAACGCAAGGTCAGCATCTGTTTTGTCGTTTCGCTGGAACATGTGAATGATCCATCGTCGCTTGTATTAATTCTAGCTAGTATTGAGGGGGGCGTGTGTGTTTATGTCGAATTGCCGTAAAGCAGTTTGTCTTTCTCGCTCGTTCTCGCTTCTCACGAGACTTCCAATTTCTATCTTGCTGGGACGGTAGTCCCCAAGTTGCAAGGTTGGTTTTCCGCCTGGGAACGCTGGGGGGAGTGGGGAAAGTCACCAATTTCACCAGAACAGGTTGTTTAACCATCCAAATGATTTCTAGACAGTTTTTTTTAATAATTACAAACATGACACTTGTAAATAAAATAATTGCATACAATGTATGTACTGTAAACACATCTTAAACACATGAGGACAATAAAGTGGGCTTAATCTAAATGTTGTTAGAGTCTAAATTCATTAATCTAAAATGAATTGTTATGTGAAAATAAGGCAGCATTAGTTAGGCTACGCATTTAAAAAAGGTTAATGTTATTAAACTCTGAAACCAAAATGCTCTGAAATTTGCTATTGAATTAGGCTATAGACCTATGCATTCACGGCCACATCAAACCACACCTGACCTGCATGTTCAAGAGTAGCTTACTTTAAAAATTGTTTTTTAGGTGCAGTTTTTTAGGGATGATGTCATTATGGCACCATTTTAAACTTTTTTTAACGCATATTAGTGATGTTCTGATCAATCGGCCACAGATCAGTATCGCACAATAATCACATTGATCTTTGACTCGATCGGGAGTCACTAAAATAGGCAGATCTCACCAACCGATTGCAAATTGATGACGACGTTAGACTTCAGCGCCACTGTCATGTCATCACCAGAGTGGAGTTATTGCACGGTCTCAAGAAACAATGAGTTTTTATGCCTTGCCATTTAAGATAAGTAATTTGAAACCGCTCACGCGCAGTAAGCAGTGAAACAGTGCTCATTCAATATGTGCGCGCGCTGTCTGAGAGACTGGTTCTGAGCGCAGTCAGCACACATAAAGCTGCTGCTTATACAATGCGCGAGTACTTATCTTACTGGGCTTGAACAGTCAAATACACACACTTATGTGTCAAAATGCCCGTCTTTGTGAGTATCTTCGTAAACACAATTGTTTAGGCTAGGTCTTACTTATGTAAACCTGTAATATGGCCTTATGATATGTGATATGGCCTTTTTTCACTGCATGGTATGGCTAGGTACGGTGGTGAAAAACATCTGCATGCCGAGAATCAAGAACATCATTCCATCAATATGCTCCATTGCTCCTGTGTGTCGCATTTGCGATGATGTCACGGCAATTAGAGGCGGCGCAACTAAAACGATCAGTCTATAATCACACCCACTTTGAAGCAGTACTAAACTTCAGTGGAAAAGCTAACCGTGCCGTGCCAAGCCGTACCATGCAGTGGAAAAGCGCCATAATATGGATAGTGTTTTGCATAAGCCCTGTTTTTAAAGGCCTATTAAAATGATCATTGTAAAATTCATAATTGATTCTCAATTAAAACAGCAATCTATAGCATTACTTTAAAGTCTGTGGTATTAGGCTACTTATCTGGAAAAAAACACTGACATTCATTTGAGAGGTTAATTATTACTTTTATAATGCTTGAGTGATCGGGATCGGCCGGTCATGATGACAAAAAATTGGTAATCGGCATAGGCTGCAAAAATCCTGATCAAAGCATCCCTAATGCATATTCACTTTATCAATAACTAGAGCTGCACAATTAATCGCACTGAAACCGCGAGGCTGATCGGTAGTAAATGCTGCTCCATCTGAGCACCAAAGGGCGCTCTCGTGCATACATGCCAAATATGCCCCACCACAGAAGTAGATAACGCCTGGTTTTCCAGGGGCTGCGTTCCAGTCCAAAATTGTCATGCAGTTCACTCGCTAACTTCTCTCTGTCTCGTTCATTCGGATGTATTCTTCCGAAGTCATTGCTTACGTTGCGTGAGTGCCCACTACTGGCGGAACCTTTGCAATAGGAATTGGAACGTGCTTAAGCCCTTGATCGCTTAGAATCCACTATGGGGTTGATTTTTATATTTTATATATATATATATATGTATATATTTTTCCCCTACAAAATTTTTGAATGCAGCATTCTATATGTATATAGGTGTGTTTGAGTTTACATTTTTTTTCTAAATAATTAATAGGCTATATCATGCAGCTGTTTGTGGTGGGGTAAATTAAACGCAATATGCATTGACGTCACAATCGTGTTGCATTGTGGTATATGGAGCTGCCTGTAGTGTACATATGAAGTAGACTCGCTCCCTCTGTCAAAATCGAGGGAGCGAGGGTTTGTTCATATAAACTTCCCTCGTCCACTTCACGAAGTGGAACACACTTCAAAATGGAGGCAGGGATTCCCCCGAGGGGAAGTGCTTAGGGAAGTTCGCAAGTGCGTGTCTAAAAGTGGACTGGAACGCAGCCCAGGAAATCCCTATCGCTGTAGGTGAATAAACAGGAGATTGAAAAATGCTTTGATTAAACATGACCACAACTGCCTTATTCTGTGTAAGAAGTAGGGATGCACCGATACCAGTTTTTTCAGAATCAATCCGTTCAGATACCAAAAATTCTGAGTATCGACCGATAGCGATACTGATCCGATACCAGCGCAGTTTTTCTTTTTGAATCAAGTAGAATTTCTATAACTCTGTGTGTTGAACTTATAATCACTCTTTTGTGTGTTAAACACAATATACTTAATACAGACAACTTCATTATAAAGAAAAACAACGAATCAAAAAAATATATGATCATAATCTATGACAAAAAGGCTTTTATAAACTAGATTAGTGGATAATTTAGCAGTAAAATTTAGTCTATAGTAGCCTACTTACGAGTGCACAGTAATTGTACAAAATCTGAACATTTAGTGAAAAAAACATTTAGTGGGGAATAAATAAGAGACAATGGCCCTCATTTATCATTCTTGAGTAGAAACGGGTGTATAAGTTGGCGTACGATTATGCTTACACTCTCACCGCCTGATTTATGAAGCTGTGCGTACCTTTGAAATCCAGGTGTACGCAATACCTGCCCTTGATAAATGCCACGGCTGAAAACGATCGTCATTAGAATAACACGCCCCTATATATTCAAGTCTCCGCTTCCCCCACGCCCTCATTTTACGCCATGGACACACGGAAGACGGCAAAGAATATAAACTTCTCCGACGTGGAGCCGAAATGACCTATCACAATGCATTTTTTTACAGCACGTGTTTTGAATCAATTAGCATTTAATTTCGTATCACGTCACTTGTATTGGGGTGTACAATAGTGATGATGTGGAGTACCATTCATTCATATTAATAATTGCATGACAATTTGTAATATTCTTATTATAATAAGAAGAATATTACAAATTTTCATGCAATTATTAATTTTTATTATTAATGACGCTTATTGTTATTTAGAAGACGAATGTCATTTTTATTATTTTGTCAGTCAGAATTATTTTTTGGTCATTGAAAGCCTTTCATTACTGAACCCAGTCCATGCGCACTTGCCGGACCTAACCCTGAAACGTCAGTTAAAGCGCACAGGCTCGCAACTGAAGGAATACATAATGCCCACAAATCAAATGCTTTGGTAAAGTCACACAAATTAAACATTGAAGTCCATGTTGCACAAAAATAAACACTGAAGTTTATAATTACTAAGTTTTTTTTTTTATTTTTTATAGTGGGTCATAATATATCATATCTTTTAGTTTGTCAGTGCGTTTTGTGGTGTTGTTTTACTGCGCATTTCCGCACTAACTCAAAACGTGCGTACACCTCCTGAGCTGGCGTAGGATTTGAGCGTGCCGTACGCCAACGTCCATATTCATAAGTCTCAAAGTCACCGTAGTTTTGGGTGTACGCCAGGTGTACGCTGGAAATTTGGTGTAAGCACTTTTGATAAATGATGGCCAATAAGTGTAACACTAAATCTGGTAAAACGTTACACATTGCTCTTTGTATTGTTGTGAAATATATTCATGAAAAACAAGATAACAAAAATATAAATTATTTTATATATAGCCTACTATAAAATTGAGACATGTTTTAAATGTATAGCACAGTTGTTTAATGAGGCAACAACATATGATAGATAGGACATAACAAGAAAGGCTTTTCATAATCTTTCATTGCGTCGCTGTATAATGATATGAAAGGCTCCAGAATACAGTGCGGCACAAAGCGCTTATGCGCATCCTGAGCGCAGAATGATGCGCTTGAAGCAACATGGAGTCACAGCGTGCAGCGCGTCGAATCCGAATAGAAAAGTTCAAAGCACAAAGAAAGGAAAGACATAATGATGCGTAGTGTATTTTACAGTATCTATCTATGCAATAGTTTGAGCCTTTTCTTTTAACAGTTTTAAATTTCAGTTACTTTGCATGTGAAGAATTATAGTGCTCTGACTCTACTCTAGTGTTGTGATCTAACAGACACTCGGTAGAAAGTATGATTATTAAGTTACAGCAATAAAGTTTTATGCGAAACCATAGACCTTTATCTACAGATCAAGTATAATAATAGTAACATTGAATCATCTTGGAGCGAGTTTCATCGTGCTGACTGTCGTAACCGAACGCGACGCGCTGTTTGAATGCTGAATGAAGAATAGATTGACAGCCACAGTGGAGGGTAAAATTTACGTGATCTTGAATTTAGTGACTTAAATATTAATTTATATCTCACATTATACTATATAATGGCTTTCAGAACACTTCTAATATATTGCACGAAAATGTTATGGTGCTTTATAATGTGTTTGTGCCTTTTGTTTGGCTTAACAATAAATCAGAATAATATACTCACAATATCGGATTTGGATCGGCCTTCCCTGACCGATACCCGATCCGGCAAAAATGGCAGTATCGGAGCCGATACCAATACTGAGTATTGGATCGATGCATCCCTAGTAAGATGCCACATCATCTCACAGAAGGATGCTCAACTGTCATTATGAAGTGAGTTTGGAGTAAAAACATATTAAATGTTGACTTTTGTTGGACAAGATGTTCATAAATGCTCCTTGTGTTTGGAAAGACGTTTGACGCGTGTTGCTTTTTCAAATGCATGTTATAAACGACTTAAACTCGCAGTGCTTTCAGATGGAGCAGCATTTACTACTGATCACAGAGCCGTGCTTCACTAACAAGCTGTGCGTAAAAAATAATCGCAGCCCAGGGCTCAAATTTATTGCGGGTATTGCACAGAATTTTAATCATTCAGGTCTCGCACTTATAATGTGGGAAATTCCCACAACGGTTGTATGAGTAAATTGAACCAACCAGATTATAAAATCAAATCAGCCATTTTAAAACTCTGCGAGATGCAATTTCACAAACAGCGTAAGTGATTCAGTGGTGCTGCGTCTTCTCTCTCTCTGTCTCTCAAAATGGGTTGCACATGGCAAGTGTAAAGCGCACTGCAGGCCAGATTCCCGCTTTTCGGTAGTCGGGACAGTTGACGGAATTGTCACTTGCACAATCGGGCTAGTGTTGCATCGTCACTAAAGTTTATCATTATCATTTATAATTTTTCAACACAGATTTACATTGGGAATTTGTGGGGCGCTGTAGAGCTGGGGAGGGCTCAGAGACCAGATGCATGATACATGCTGAATCCATGCGCTGAATTTTAATATATACCCTGCTCACTTTACGACTTAAAATGGTCTAGAAAATCCTACAAATATTGCCGAATGCTAAACACATGTACAACTTATTATTAATTCACTGTATATACACTCACCTAAAGGATTATTAGGAACACCTGTTCAATTTCTCATTTATGCAATTATCTAATCAACCAATCACATGGCAGTTGCTTCAATGCATTTAGGGGTGTGGTCCTGGTCAAGACAATCTCCTGAACTCCAAACTGAATGTCAGAATGGGAAAGAAAGGTGATTTAAGCAATTTTGAGCGTGGCATGGTTGTTGGTGCCAGACGGGCCAGTCTTAGTATTTCACAATCTGCTCAGTTACTGGGATTTTCACGCACAACCATTTCTAGGGTTTACAAAGAATGGTATGAAAAGGGAAAAACATCCAGTATGCGGCAGTCCTGTGGGCGAAAATGCCTTGTTGATGCTAGAGGTCAGAGGAGAATGGGGCTGACTGATTCAAGCTGATAGAAGAGCAACTTTGACTGAAATAACCACTCGTTACAACCGAGGTATGCAGCAAAGCATTTGTGAAGCCACAACACGCACAACCTTTAGGCGGATGGGCTACAACAGCAGAAGACCCCACCGGGTACCACTCATCTCCACTACAAATAGGAAAAAGAGGCTACAATTTGCAAGAGCTCAGCAAAATTGGACAGTTGAAGACAGGAAAAATGTTGCCTGGTCTGATGAGTCTCAATTTCTGTTGAGACATTCAGATGGTAGAGTCAGAATTTGGCATAAACAGAATGAGAACATGGATCCATCATGCCTTGTTACCACTGTGCAGGCTGGTAGTGGTGGTGTAATGGTGTGGGGGATGTTTCTTGGCACTTAGTGCCAATTGGGCATCGTTTAAATGCCGCGGCCTACCTGAGCATTGTTTCTGACCATGTCCATCCCTTTATGGCCAACATGTACCCGTCCTCTGATGGCTACTTCCAGCAGGATAATGCACCATGCCACAAAGCTCGAATCATTTCAGACTGGTTTCTTGAACATGACAATGAGTTCTGTACTAAAATGGCCCCCACAGTAGGGCTGGGCGATAAAACGATAACGATAGTTATCGCGATATCATTTTTCTCGATAAAACGATATCAAGAGTTTGCTAAATGTTCGATAATGTTTGTGCGCCAAAAGCGGAACAAAAATCTGAACCGCGCGCCTCACGGACCGTTTATCCGCTCGGCTCAAAGTCCAAACGGCAGCGCAGCGCGAGCTCACTAGCAGACGCCTTTACTCTGATCGTCTCGTCACGAGATCCAGTGAGAAGCGCTTGAGTTCAGCGAAGAACACAAATGTCTCAGTGATTTAAACCAGTTTAAAGGCAGATGAAACAGCGCTGACGAACAGGAGGAACACTGCGCGCAACGATACAGTCAGAAGCTTTTCCGGCTACAAACTCCCATCATTTACCATGGATGTACTGTAACGTTAGCCTACTAATATTAACTGCACTATGAAATGTGGGATATACATATTGAATTATATTATATTATTATTGTAGACAATGTATTAAAGGACTAATGGAATATAATTACATTATTTAATAATGTATTTAGGCTACTGTTTTTCATACAAATACCATAGAAACCATAAAGTAACATTTAGCCAACATAGTGAGGTGCTTTTATCTGTGGTTATCATGATCTAAATGCATGATGCTGGATGACCAATGGCTAATTTTAATTAAACTCAAACAGTCAGAATATTACATTTTACCAAATAAAAATTAGCACATGCAGAAACTAAGAAATATTTTTTTCTATTAAGATATTTATTTTGTTAAGGAAAAATTACAAATGTTTGAATGTTCTACCTCAGATTTGTTTGTCATGATATGTTCTGACAATAAGGAGTAGTTTAAAACCACAATTAACACTCTGGTTTCTACAACTTTCACTTAGGAGCAAAAATCTGCTTGAAAGAAATAAAGATTTGACGTTTATCGTGATAATTATCGATATCGACTGATATAAAAAAATTATCGTGGTAATTTTTTTTGGCCATATCGCCCTACCCTACCCCACAGTCACCAGATCTCAACCCAATAGAGCATCTTTGGGATGTGGTGGAACGGGAGCTTCGTGCCCTGGATGTGCATCCCACAAATCTCCATCAACTGCAAGATGCTATCCTGTCAATATGGGCCAACATTTCTAAAGAATGCTTTCAGCACCTTGTTGAATTAATGCCACGTAGAATTAAGGCAGTTCTGAAGGCGAAAGGGGGTCAAACACAGTATTAGTATGGTGTCTAATATGTGCCTGTCATTAATGTTGATAAAACAGCATACTCTAAAATTCTGTTAGACCCAAAAAAACTTTTCTCTTAGGGTGCTTTCACACTGAGCGTTTGTTTCTGAACCTGGTGCGTTTTCTCCATTGGTTCGGTTCGTTTAGGCATATGTGAACACGGCAATCACACTCGAATCCGCACCAAAACAATCGCTCCGAGACCGCCTGAGGTGGTCTTGGAACGATTACAAATGAACTTGGGCGGTTCGCTTGAGGTGTGAAAGCAATCCGACCTAACGGACCACCAAAACAAATGGTATTATAATTCATAATGGGAAATGTGCTATGTAAATAGCAATAATGTCTGATTCTGTAGTTATTACAGTTGAAAACCAAAAGAGCACCTCTTCGTCTTAAAATGTTGTGTAATTGTGCTTCTCCGTGCGAGAATGCTGTCCCGATGAAGCCGTGATTCCTGCTCTAGCTGCATTTTAACATTCGTATTTTGTTTGCATGTGTTTTGACACTGATATCTTCTAGACAGCGCTCGGAGATCCAGAGAGAGCGTTTTTAAATTTGCTGTAGTGTTAATAAGAATGTACTATATAATTCAACAGCGGCAATGATGGCTACATTTATATAGTGTTTGCGTGTATCTCGACAATTACAAATAAAGCCACAATAAGCGAATTTGTCAATCATCTTGATGGATGACGCAGAGGGAACTCTGACCAATAAGAGTTGTACTCACATGTGACTTGCGTGAACAATTTTTGGTATGCTTTGAAAGGTTGCCTTGTAAAAGCGAACCATACCAACAAAAAACTGCAACATTGTAACAAATGAGTCCCTGTTTTGGAACAAAACAAACGATCTATAAGTGTGAAAACGCATTTGTATCTTTATTCTATTGTATTTATTTGTGCTACTTTTTCACTTTAATTCAAAGATTAAAATCAAGCTTCCTTGTGTTGTGTAAACTTATAACAACAAAATTACCCATTGTAAAAACACAAATACAATGAGTGAACCCCTTCAAATTAAACAGTGTTTAAAATGATAATATTTGAGTTTTGAAGTGCTGGAAAAAGATGTGTGACGTACTTGAGAGCGTTTTACTATTCCTGTCAAACTTCCATGGTTATAGTTAGTGTTACTACATTAAATCCATAGTGAATGTTGCTGATCTGTGGATTTAAAGCCTATAAATAGTTCATCCACCATAGCACAACGTTTCTCCAGGTTTCTACGTCCATGCTGCTTAATCCGTTAATCCCGGAGAAATTTGAATGCTTCTCACCAGATCTCGCAGCAATGTTATTACTTCTGTGGCGAATTCAAATGCTTTCTTTTCAGGATCTCTTTTGTGTAGTAACAGTGTCACTTGATCAAGATCGGCTTGCGCTGCACTGTCATTGGTCCAAACTCATAAACGGTCCATGGAGCACAAAATAATGAGTAGCGCTGTTTCGTTCCTTTTTCATTACGTTTGCCATTTGATGTCGGGCATCGTGGTGGTCGCGCCAGCGGGACTGCTAACCATTTTTTCCGGTAAAGCGTACCGAACCGAAAGCCTCGTACCGAACGGTTCAATACGAATACGTGTAACGTTACACCCCTAATAGGTAGGGCTGTCCCTAACGATTATTTTGTTAATTGAGTAATATTTTGACAATTAATCAAGTAATCGGATAATTTTTTTTTATGGTAATATAAATAGACCCAAGCAAACAGTAGCCTTTAAATTGACTTTAAAAAACATATATAATTACACTGAGGCAATAAGATTTGTTTCGAATAAAGTATCAAAATCAAGTAATAATATAGTTTTAAAGAAAAACACTGTTAAAATGCATAATATAATATATATAGACCAGGGGTTTTCAAAGTGGGGGCCGCAGCAAGTTTGAAAAAAGCGGGGAAAAATATTTACAAAAAGGTTCAATAACACATACTGCAAAAGGGGGCCTTGGCCAGAACCTAGTGGTATTTGGGGGGCCTTGTCATGGAAAAGTTTGGGAACCCCTGATATAGACAATCAACTTATGAACATTAGCTATGTATTATAACAAGTACATGTAGAGGGCGCCAACGCACCAGTGATTGTTGTTATTACACTTTACAGCAGATCAAATCCTTGTTTAATATTGGCCAAATTACATTTAATTCCAATGTAAACAATCTTTAATATTTGGCTGCTTCTCAAAGATAGAAATGCTACATCCAGTAATTTCTTGAAAAAAGAATATGTGGACGTCAAAACATGCAAACTTTCAACGTTTTCCACTGCTTATGGCGCTTCAATGGTTAAAAATCACTTGTTTTTAAACTGCGATACTTAAAAACGCATGCAAACGATAAACGATTATCGATAATTTTGTGACTGCGTAGCACAGCAACGTCACATGAGCATAATTGCGATTTGATAGTCCAAAATCCCTACCGGTTAATCGTGTCTACCGGTATCCCCAATTGTTGTGATGTAAAGTAAAGAGTATTTGCCTTTTAAAAAATGACAAGCAATGCATCTTTCGCCATCTTCTTGTTACGTGGATAAAAACTTAGCTTGATGAATCATTTGATAGTGTCTTTCCTTATTTAATCTTTACCCTTTATTATGCCAGTAGGCTTAAATGTGCTGTTTATAACTTGTTTATAACATGAATTACAACTGAAGAACATGCTTGCACAACACTTCACTTATACAGTTAGATTCATTTGGATTTTTGACTTGTTTTTTAGATTTAGAACGCTTGGTGTTATAGTTGATATGTGGGTGTAGTGTTTTAGTTGGATAATCGGCAAAACCTCTGTGCACATCAGAGTTGAAAGTGTAGCATTTCTTTGAATTTAAATGTCTATTTGGCAATGAAATGCATGAGACTGCTCGCTCTAAAATTGATCTTTTTAGTGGCATCAATATTTAGCCATTCACAATAGGTGAGGTTTTGGTCAGCATTTTTCTAAAAAATAAATAAAAGATTCTGCCTTAACTTTTTTTTTGGGGGGGGGGGTCCAGGATTTATACAGAATCCATTAGATCATTTATTTAATAGCTCATTTTCCAAAAGAGTAATGTGAATTCCCTGTTCATTTACAAGTGTTCATATTCATGTCTTTTTTCCCCCCTCTGTCTCTTTCTCAGCAATCACTGATTGGAGAGCATGGCTCACTCCAAGAATCGAGCCACGGACGGCAAAATCACCTACCCGCCGGGGGTGAAGGAGATCTCCGATAAGATCTCTAAGGAGGAGATGGTTCGGAGACTGAAGGTGAGGAACAATCTGTCATTCATCAAAGTGGAAAGAGTTTATGATTAGTGGTGAACATATTTTTCCCCCCATGTAATTACAATGAAAAATGGGTACTGAAGCATTATTTTTATCATTTTTCCAGATTAATCGAATGATCTAACACTGATCCCCACCCCTTTTTAATTTAGTTAGTTAGTCACTAACTCACAAGCTAAACAGACATGCCTGTGATTTGGCTATAAAGCTTAATGCTGTAAAAAACAGTTGTAAATAGAAACCTGTAACGCTCTCTACAGGGCACTTACACAGATACACAAACGGAAACCTCAGCTGAAGTTTTATCAGATAGAATGAAATGATCATTTTTATGCTCGTATTTCAAGCTGTTTTTACAGCTTGTAGATAGTTTCCTCCCTCTGTGGCTTTTTCACAAATGTCTATTTTTAAGTAGGACTGCCAAGTGAAAGTGTGTTTCCCATTAGAGTGTCTTACATCACACCGTTAGTTGGATGTGTGGTTGACACACGGCTCTATGGTGTTTTTCAACCTCAGATGGTGGTGAAAACCTTCATGGATATGGACCAGGACTCAGAGGAGGAGAAGGAACTCTATCTGAACTTGGCCTTGCATCTCGCCTCAGATTTTTTCCTCAAACACCCAGACAAAGATGTCAGACTGCTCGTGGCCTGCTGTCTTGCAGATATATTTCGCATCTATGCCCCCGAGGCACCGTACACATCACCTGATAAACTTAAGGTTGGAAAACTCAGTCTATTGAATGCCATATATCAGTGATTTTATATGTAAGATTACATTTTATTTTCCCTCCATGGTGGCTGCTATGGTGAGATCTACATGACCAGTCTAATACTTTTAAGTCTTTTATGGCCTCATTAAGTAAAGTTTTGTGATTTCTGTTTTATTTTGGGAAAGAACTATTAGATTCTATTGGTATACATTAAAACTGTGGATTTCACCTTAAACAAAAGACAGCAAGGGATTGAGTTGTTCTGCAGAAAATACAAAAATAACACTGCAGTCTCACGCAAGTCTTGGCTTTGCAGTCTTTAAAATATTAAAACTGTCTGTTCTTCTTTTCCACTCAGGATATTTTCATGTTCATAACTCGACAGCTGAAAGGGTTGGAGGACACCAAGAGCGCCCAGTTTAATCGATATTTTTATCTTCTGGAGGTATGGCATCCAATTAATATACTCTGAAGAAAGGTCTTACAATGGTTTTTCAACCAGTATCTGACCTGGTCTTTCCCCCTCTGGCTCGCTAGAACATCGCTTGGGTGAAGTCCTACAACATCTGCTTTGAATTGGAGGACAGTAATGAGATCTTTACTCAGCTCTACAGAACACTCTTTCAAGTGATCAAGTGAGTCTGTTGTTCACGTCTAACCAATGAAGCATTCAATAGAGTAAGAAAATTGTATCTTAGTATTTTGTAATTTTCTTTGTAGTGTGTGTATATACTAGGGCTTTGACTTTTGCCCAAAAATCATTTTCGAAGTTCGTTTGTTTTTTAATATTAATATTCGAATATATTCGAATATTTATTAATAATATTTTGACCATTTAATGCCTTCAGTAAAACCTATTTTGGTATCAAATTTAAGTTGTATATGTTCTGTCCACCAGAGGGCAGTGTATCACTCAATGTCAATAGGCAAGCAATGATGTTTTCACAAGAAAAAACAAACTGTCACGATTGTTTTTATTTTATTTTTTATTATAATTTATCATCAGACCCTGGAATCACAAACAGTATGCACAGCAATATGTGAGCGTAACAGATTGTTTCGTTTACATGTTATATCAGCCAGCCATTACTGACACATTGTTTAGCGATCTGACAGCAATTGGGCCTACCAATAGAACAAGGCACTTTGAGATGTAAATCGAACACTCGGGATGCATTCTCTTCCCCAATCTCGATCAATCATGTAGATTAGAACACTTTGAGATGCAGCGCTATCCCCAACAATCAAACATTTAGCCTAGGCTAAATTAGACCTCGCCATTATGGGCTTTCTGGCTGGCCGTGGGAGAAACAAAAAAAACAATCCGTGGCAGCGGTTTTGCTATCCGTCCGCCCCTATATAAACTGTACTCACGAATTCTCAAACTGTTCCCTCGGTTTAGCTAATCGTGCCCACAGAATCTAAACTGTACTCACGAGTTTCTAATCCGCGCTCTCAGATATTTCGAACTCCTCAGGCGTGTTTGTAGGCGCTGGCGCTGCCATTGTTTTTGTTTACAGAATAGCCGCGCTTAGTAACCATGACGCTAACGTCACCTATGACGACGCTATGCTAACGGCCCAGATGACCAATAATAGCCTTGTTAATGAACTTGCGATTCACAACTTCACCAGGCGTGAAAAAGCCTTGGAATTTTAATTGAAAACAAAGTTTCAAGCAAACCCATTTAAAAAAAATAAATAAATGCACATAACATATTCGAATATTAAAGGCTGCCTATTATTCGTTCGAATATATTTTTTTATATTTAAATTCTAATTAAATTCGAATAACGAAGTTCGGAGTCAAAGCCCTAGTACACACACACACACACACACACACACATATATATATATATATATATATATATATATATATATATATACATACATACACACATACTGAACAATTGTGCACCTCCGAGTAACACACAGCGTTGTTTAAATTCTGAATGAATCCACGTTTTGAAGAATTGGGTGAACCAATGATTTAATGTCCCATTCATAAAGAGGGCCATTTACTTTGTTCCTGAATGAATCAGCTTGTTTGAACTAATCGAATGAATGACTCAGTTGGTGCATCCGAAAACGTAGGCAGCTGACTTGTTGCCTCACTGCCTTATCAGGCAATAACTTTGTAGGCAGCCTTTGCGGACTAAGGTACCTCACGAAACCAAAGACATTAAATGTACAAAGACGGTGCACTCGTATTGATATTGAAATAAGCTCTGGACATTTTTGCCCGTTATGGATTAATCTAACAGCCTATCACACAGAAATAAACGCAACAACAGCCATTCAGTTCATGTCCCTAATAAGTGATTTCTGCATGTCTCTGTCTCTGGCGCTTGATACACAAACTCATACACACGTGACGCTCGCAGTGCTTTCAGCGTCTGCTGTCTCAATATATGAGGACATGAACATATGAACTTCATCTCCAGAGCTGCTTTGAGTCACTTCATAAGCTTTTCACCGTTTTATTTGAGAAAAACTACCGTCAAATACACATTGAAAGTCAAACTAAAACTGAAAGATCTTCATGATAAACCGTCAAAATAAAAGTTGTTTAACTTTTTAAAAATTATAACAGAACTACATCACTACTGTATACTAAAATTAACTTCTCAAAGTAATAATATTATTATTTCTAAGGAATATCAATCAACCCAGATATTTTTTCATCCATGTTTTAAATTTATACAGTTCTTTTGCGCAACATCTCATTTGACACAATTTGTTATTACATTTTAAAAGCTTGATTAAATTGTTAAAGTTTATAAATTTGTATTAAATATCAATTAAATTAAATCCCCCTAAATTAAATGGAAAACAGAATCAAAAATGGCCACTTAGTGAAATGACTTGGCTGAAAGAGACTTTGACGAAACTGATTTCAGACAGACTTCGGAGGCAGCGTAACGGTATAATGATCCTCAGCAAAATGGAGCGAGCTTTGGGGAAAACTAAGCAAATATTTAATTTCTACAGTAGTAATTTATCGCTAGAAATGACATCAAGAGTGGAAAATGTTGGTCATAAATGTGCATTTACACAAACTGACCTCCAAACGCAACTTTCAGACGCCATCTTTAATTTTTAGCTCAAATGTCCAAGAATGGAAAGCACAGGATTGCGGGATATCAAAGGCAGCGTAAGCAAAGGAAATATTTATCTTAATGGTCTGTTTGATGCTTTTCACATTTAAAACAATGACTATTTTGGGGGAACATTAAGGGTGAACATTACGTAAAATGAAAATGAATGATAATTTTTATTTTTAAATTTCATTTAAATATGAAAATGCTTAGTCATATGAACGAACGCACTTACCAACATATATTTTTTACCTAGAACATTAAGATATTTTAGACTTCTGGGAAACATTTTTATGTTTTGAGTGATATTTGCGAATTTTATATCACCAAAAATATTATTGTGAGTATTAATTGCATGACCGTAATCCTGTAATAGTGCTGCCATTTGGTTAGAGAGTGCAACAACAACTGTCATAGTTCAGTAAAGCACCTCCTTATTTTGATGTTTTCTGTTTGAGAAGCTACAGCCTATTTGTTATGTCCTAATGAACTGTCAGCTTCCTGCTCGGCGATATTATTTCCCTGCATTCGGTCAGATGACTATGATGCGTGCGAATCCCAGGTGGAAACCCTTCATTGCATGTGCGCTATAAAGGCTGCATATGGGGCGATTCATCTCAGCCACTGATGTTCACTCAGTCGGAAATGTCCTCTATGAGCGGGACACTGCAGCGCTCTGCTCTCATGTGTAAATGGAAAAACCTAGATGTGTTTCTGTTTTCTCTGCCCCATTGCGCTTGCTTTCCATCTTGCACTTCTTCACTTTGATTGCCTGGTGCACCTGATTTTAGGGCAGTTCTTGATTTTACCATGACTTTATTTATTTATTTTTTAGCAATGGACACAACCAGAAAGTCCACATGCATATGGTGGATCTCATGAGCTCAATTGTCTGCGAGGGCGACTCTGTCTCGCAGGAACTCCTGGATACTGTTCTGGTTAACCTGGTCCCGGCACACAAGGTACAGAGAACAAATAAACTTGATTCTCATAAAAAAGAAAAGAAGTCTCTCACGCGCAACCGGGCACGCACGCACACACACAGTGTGTGTGGCCTATAATTGCATGTCTATAATACTGTATTAATGTGTTTACATAATTCATCGCGTGCATTGCAAAGCCATTTAAAAAGTCATTACTTATGAACAGTCAGGTACTTTACATTACATTTTAATTTTACATAATGAATTTTAATGTTGATAATACGATCAAGCTTTAAGCAGAACTATAGCTTCTTGGGTGTCGTTTTGTTTGAAGTTAACTTTATATTATTTTTGTTTAGTGCATATTTAAATGTAACACATTTTAATGCGTGATTTAAATTAATGTTTTTATATATCATGTTGCTGTTTGTTTTAACTGTCTTTAATTTTGTAATGATATTTACGTAAAGAAAATAAGGCTTATTAAATGTCAGTTAGCACACTTTACCCCTAAATTATTATTTTCAATGTTGATTTGATTATCTTCAAGTTATTTTACAGTAATTTTGAAATGTATTTTTTAATTTATTAATATTATGTTTTAATGTAATGTTATTTAAAATAAGACCAGGACATGCTCTTCACAGTTTTCATGAGATTCACACACATACCTTAATTCTTAATTTCCTCCATCTTGTCTTGCAGAATCTCAACAAGCAAGCCTATGATCTGGCCAAAGCCTTGCTGAAGAGAACCGCTCAGGCCATAGAGCCATACATTACCAACGTGAGTAAACGTGATTTATAATAGTTAACTTTGCATAGAACATGCACCCCTATCTCTTGTCGGCTGTGCCAAAATCATGCTGACTTACAAGGGTGCGAGTAAGTTCTTATCGTTTATTTAAATCGTGAATAATCCCTAATGAACGTCCATGATTTGACTCCAGCCCTTTTGCTTTCAAAAACTCGTTGTGGCTTACAAAATTAAGCGGAGATCAAGAGCGCCTCTCCACGCTCAAACGGCGTGTTGAGCTTAAAACACATTTACCAGTAACACCCGCAGGAGCATGCAGCACTGTTATGCTGTGAACCTTATTCCCTGCAGTGCTCATTAAAAGTGCCAGAGATAGTGCAGAGGTCCTTACCAGAGGAGAATCCTTCTTAATAACTCTTAATAGATCAGAAAGGCCTGATTTTCTGTCTATTTCATACATCTGCGCTCTGTTGGAGACAGCCCCTCCAGCCCAAAGATGAACCCACTTACTTTTTTGTTTTGATCTAATACCAGCATCCTCAAACTAATCTGTAATCAACAGCATGTGAAGAGCTGCTGCCAGACGGATATGCAGTGAGTTTAAATGGTTCTCCAATGCACCATGGTAGACTTTGATGTATGCGAGTGTGTGATATGCAGTTTGGTGTCTCAGTTCTTTAACCAGGTGCTGATGCTGGGGAAGACTTCAGTCAGTGATCTGTCGGAACATGTCTTTGACCTAATCCTGGAGCTCTACAACATCGACAGCCATCTACTGCTGTCCGTCCTGCCACAGCTGGAGTTCAAGCTTAAGGTAAGATGGCTTTTTAAACCATACATGGCATTATGCTGTTTTTGTGGATCTTCGATCTCTGTCTGTGCCTTGAGGTCTTTTTGCTTGTGTATATAAATGTATAATTGTTTTGTATGTGGTGACAGACTGATATTTGTCCATTTTGAGTTTTTCAAAAGATCTACTTCTCTGTTCCAAAATCTAACAACAGCCATTATGAATGTATAATTCCTGTTTTCAAAATATGTTAGTGAAATAGTATGCAGAGAAAAGTTTTTTTTTCTCCATTTTTGGTTTTCATTAATTATTGTTATTAATTTACTTTTTGATACAATTATTATACATTATATCAGCCAGTTGCCCCTTTGTTTTCTTGATAATGGCATTAGCTATTTTTTTGGGCTCAGTGTGTGGTTTTATTTAGATAATAGGGGTCTAACGGTAAGTGGAAAATAAATCATGTTTCGGAACGTACCTTGGTTTTGGTCATGTTCGATATAAGTTCAGTACCGCAGGAAAAATCGTCACATTTTAGTTTAGGGTCCAATTCTCACTTTTAACTAATAATTAGCTATGACTTTTGCCTCAAACTATTATTGCTTATTAGTTAGTACGGTTGTTAAGTTTAGGTATTGGGTAGGATTAACAGATGTAGAAAATGGACATGCAGAATAAGGCATTTATTTACAGTATATGTGCTTTATAAGTACTAATTAATAGTGTTCGACCAATATTGTTTTTTTTATGGTCTAAAAATGGATCTAAAAAATGAAACTTACTTTAGATGACATTCTTGATTATGTAATTGTATGAGTGTTTTTCACAATTTTTTTTATTTTTATATGAATAAAAAGAAAGTAATCACTGTAACCAACAGTGGACACTGTAATATGGCAAGTTTGTGCACACTGAATAATTTTTTTTTTTTTCAAATAAAGACAAGGTGTAACTAATTTTACATACAGCACACTGTGGAATATGACATAGTGGGCAACTAAATATATAGTGCTGCATAGTTGGAAATCAAGGGTTTAAAGTTTGTCGATCGTGCGTGTCCAGTGAAGCTGAACTCAGATCAGTTCACATGGACCTGCATCTGGTCCGTCAAAATAAAAGCCATGCTTCCAACACGTCGGCCAAACAGAAAAACTTGTCGACCGATGACGATATTTGAAATGTTTTTATTTTATTTATTATTTATTTACTTTATTATTATTATTATTATTAGTAGTAGTAGTAATAAGTACAAATGAAACAAATATTTGAAACCGTATTATTTATTGACAGTCTTGTTAGATTAGGACAAACTAGTAAATCTTTCTTTCCCCTTCTAATGTCAGGCTGTTTATTTGTCTAGTTTTGGATGGTTATTTAGCTACCTCTAAGAATGCATGGTAGCCCTGTAATTGAGCCTTTATTGAGCCTTTAGGACATCTTTGATAGCTCATGATTAACATCTCACAACACCACGGAAGCTTGTTTACAACTTTTCTTGTGGCCTTTGGGGGTCAAAAACGGTGGTCAGAACCTGATGACATATGGAGAAGTGTTTAAATGACCAAATAAATTCTGCCTTCTGTGGCTTACCTGAGAATAAATTTGTTATTCTCACAAATGGAAAATTCAGCTCAGTTGTTTGTAAGTTAACTGGAAGTTAATAGAAACTTTTAAGCTATAAAATTCACATCTAATATGGACTTGACATTCCCGAGCGAAAAGATGCTGACATGCTGCGTGAACATGATTACACTTCAGCCAAGTCAACGATCCTTTCTTTCATTTTCTTTCACATGATATTTAATCCAGCGTGGCCTGAAAGCACAGCATTTTTCACAAACTAGCAAACGTGATTATTTTCTATTGTGTTGGTCATGTTATTAAACTTGAAAAAAGCAGGTTGAGTTTGTGATTAGCTTATGAATGAATGTTATCGGTCTGTCAGGGGCTTGTTCCACGTACCGTATTTGACGTCATGCCTTTACTCTTTTGTTTTTATGCAAAGCACAATGGTGACGAGGCTAAATGGGTTCATTCAGGGTTTTTTTGTGTTATAATTAATGGCCATGGGCCTTGTTTCTGCAGTTATATCACCAAGAAATCATCATGTCTGTTTTGTAGAGCAATGATAACGATGAACGCCTGCAAGTTGTGAAGCTCCTGGCTAAGATGTTTGGTGCGAAAGATTCAGAGCTCGCTTCACAGAACAAACCTCTCTGGCAGTGCTACCTTGGGAGGTACAGCTCACGCACCCACATCCAATTACATGCTTCTTTCTCTACACAAACTGATAAACATTTCAACAGCAAGACGAAGCTGAATGATTTTGACCATCTATGTTTCCTTAGGTTTAATGACATCCACGTCCCTGTTCGACTGGAATGTGTTAAGTTTGCCAGCCATTGCTTGATGAACCATCCAGACCTGGCAAAAGATCTCACTGGTACAAACTTTTCCCGTACTTTCACTACCCTTTTATTTCACAAATGAGCTTAAAAGTGAAACTTGTTTAATTCGTATTTATATTAAAATATAATGATACACAAAAATCCATCCACTTCAAACATTTAACAATATATTGAATTCTATCTATATTTTTTTAATATATTGAATGCATCACACGATGTTTTGTTTTGTAATGTTTTTAAAAATATATATACATTTAAAAATATATGTTTGTGTATATTTGTTCATTTATTTAAAATTTTCAGTTAAATTTGCAAGGAAAATTATGTGAATGCACATTAAACCAAATTGTGCATGTAATTATTTATTCTGCAGAGTATTTGAAAGTAAGGTCACATGACCCAGAGGAAGCAATTCGACACGACGTAATTGTGTCCATTGTGACTGCCTCCAAAAAGGACCTCGCTCTCGTCAACGATCACCTGCTGAACTTTGTGAAGGAGAGGACTCTAGATAAACGGGTAAGGCTCTCTTTGTGCGTGTTTGTTTGCTGTCTCCTAAACAATCTTTATTAGTGGTGCAGTCTTTTTATTTAATGCATAATATCTGAGGGCATTTTCTCCCATTAGTACCCCAAATGAACCAGAGACTTTGACATCTTCGCATTCAGGGCAGAGTCGAGCTGGAATACATTAGCTTCTTGTTTCTTTCCAGACACACTCCATTTTTTCTCCCTATAATTTAATCAGCAGTCTCCTTTAGCCACCCGAGCTGGAGGGGACCGAATGATATAAATTAGACTATAACCATTTCTCAGCCTTTTCAAAATGCTTTCAGGGAGAAATTTAATCGAAGAGCCCCCTGTGTTCCTGGACAAATGACACCGCAGTAGTCAAGGCGTATTTCCATCTCATCCTATTACACCTTGTTTGCTTCCAAACCAAGCTGTGGCTTTATATGCAGGAATGGTTATATCAGGCTATTTAGCTTCAGCTGTAGCTAAATTGATGTTTTTATGACTTGGTAAAACCTTAAAAGCAGTCAATTCTCTGACATGTTCATGCTCAGGCAAAATGTGACTACAGGCTAGATTAAATATGATTTCTTTTCCTTAATGTATTCATTTTTACTGTAGACGTGTTCCAAAATGTAGTAAGCTGCCCACCAAGACAACACTTTAATCATAATTGGCTATAGATTATTTAATCAGTAATAAATTACATTAAAAAAAAAACATTCAAATTGAAAACACTTCATTTTAATACTAATAGGTCACAATAATACTGTTTTTGCTGTACTTGATCAAATAAATGCAGCCTTGGTGAGTATGCTTAAAGGTGCATTGCGCAACTTTTCATGTTAAAAATACCTGTTTTTCTTCCTATACATGCTTAAAGAACTGCCTGATGGGCTGATTGAGCCCTTCTCTGCTCACTGAGATTGCCTCTATAATCCTGTACATTAAAATATATAAGAGGGATTCGGGCTCGAATTTGAGACTGGGCGTGACGTCATGCGCGTTCACGCTCACCAGGCTGTCTCGCAAGTTTGTGTATTCGCAGGCGACGCCATTCTCCGTATCAGCGGACAACTCGTGCGTCAAAAGTAGAAGATGGATTCAAAGAGACCGGCTTGTAGTCCATTCCAAACCCCAACGCAAACTCCACATAAAGTAAAAAAAAGAAAAATTTTGTCTAGTGCCACCAAAGGGCCAAATTGGAGTCAGACAAGCGTCGGAGTAAGACACATTTCACATTAATGTTTGTCAGTGTGTATTGTCCCTGTCAAAATATCTACTAAATAAATCAGCGCTATATGTAGTTTAGTGATTAGCAAAACAGTTCAAGATTCTTGAGTGTGATATAACATGCTGAAAAATATGACCGATAATTAGACACAAATTTTGAGTAAATTCTAACAGGAAAAGGATGTATTGTTATTGTAATATTCTACTTAGCAGATCAATAAAACAGGCTGAACCCCGCTAGTCTTCGGCGGCTTAGCCTGTTTGGCTTTTATGAAAACATCTTGGTGACATTTGATTGTTTATTACCTTGAGACATTTGAGTGAACGTTGTTGACCAACCGTGTGCGGTATGATTAACATTTTGAATATTATTATTATGATTATATTTTTGTTTTCATAACAATACAATCATAGGTGGATAGTCTGGATAAGGTAAACACATAAACAACGTTTTCTACTACCCCCGTTTTCACCTCACACATAAGAGTAATTTACTCAAATGTCTTTCCTTCCATATATTTGAAATGACTTGCAGATTTATAACTTTATTACCTCTGAAGACATTTTGGCTGTACAACAAAGATCTGTGCGGCAGATGCTCCTTTAGTTATAACCAGCTTGTGCTCGTGCATGCGTGCGTGTGTGTGGTCTATGAGCGTGCACAACTCTGGTTGCAGTTTCGCTTGTCGCCAGAGGGGGCGTAGTTCTGCAAAAACTCAGAAACCTGCATTTTGCACCTTTAAGAGACTTGGTTTTAAAAAAAATATATTGTTTTTTTACAAACCTTAAACTTTTGAGTGGTAGTGTTGTATATTTTATTCACTACTGAAAAGTGTTTTTATATTGTATTGTTTTGGCTCATTTGATTACATCACTTGCAGTGCATTACGGGATGACTACCGTAGTTCATTCTCTTATAAAAGTTAAGTACACGGTCTACTGATAATGAAACCGTGCAATGAAAGTTTTCTATTTTTTTATATAATAATTTTTTTTAATGCATAATTTTAAAAAGCTAACAATATAATAACATCTTGTCTCTGTCAAATATATTTTCTGACTTAAATGGGCTGCTGACCAAGGTGTTTTTATTGCTGCTGGCTCGAAGGGTATGATTTTTACACGGGAATAGAATAATCTCACTGAGTAGAGTTTCTTTTTGTGTGTTATCTTGCAGTGGCGGGTCCGTAAGGAGGCTATGATGGGCCTGGCTCAGATCTATAAGAAGTACGCCTTACAGGCGGAGGCCGGCAAAGAGGCAGCCAAGCAGATCTCCTGGATCAAAGACAAACTGCTCCATATTTACTACCAGAACAGCATCGACGACCGGTGAGTAAAGATGAGCAGGAGGTCTTTTAATATTAGTATGATGTCCATGGCTATTTTAAATTCAAAATAGGTTTATATATTATATGTGGTTTATATATTATGTCAATGGTGAATGCTGCTTCCATTCAGTACTTGGCAAGTCTCTATTTTCTTTGGTCAAAAATGGTCTTTGACGGATTTTATCTATGGTAATGTAATTGTAATTAATTAAGCCTTAAATCATAGTTTGTTGCTATAAGTAATTGACCCAGATTTTGATTGACAAATTTTGACTATTGAAATGTTTTCAATGCTTATTTAAATAACCCAAATCTTAAAGGGGCTATATGTAGAATTCAGAAACCCTTGTTAATAAAGGCACTGGTTACGATAAGTGAACTGCAGCCAGCAACTTGATGCTCGTGCTCGCACTCATGCACACTTGACGGATGTCTCTGAATGGGTGTCCTGAGATATCATACCTGTCTTTGTGATGGCCCTAGGCTCTTTAAACTCTGAGTTTTAGCATCAAATATTTAAATGTGGTTTTGTTTGTAATATATATATATATATATATATATATATATATATATATATATATATATATATATAAGAAATGGATGTCACAGTGAGGAAATTTAAACTTGCGACAACACAACACCGGAATTACCAATAACATCGGGGGAGGGGGTGTTTTGAATGCACACTCGCTTTTCACTTTCGCTATTGAATTCGCGCTCACACGTACTCTGTATAGGGAGCGGGGGTACTACTGACCACACATTTTACAAGATATTAGTAAATGAAGCTCAGGTTGCGCACCAAATCCTCTGCCATTATTCTGTCAGTCATTTTTCCTTACTCTCGTCACATAAGTGAAATCTGACTCTGCAGCTCGTACTGTATGGAGCAGAGCAGGCACTTTCAGTTTAAAAATGTAGTGTCTGTTGTACAACTGAACTAAATGGTTTTTATTTCTGTAAAAAAGCAAAAAGACAGTGTCACCGTGGCCAAGTAATATAATCGTGTATGGCTGACCACCTTGTAATACTGACTACCGCAGCAAGTCTATAGTAAGAGTTTGTTATAAAGATGAATCTCCTGTATGGAGCTCTGCTGGGTAATTGAACTTTATAAGATATTTCACAGGTTGTTGCAATTTAAGGACCACTGGTGGACATTTGAGATGGTGCAGTTTACAGAGAAGCCTTGACATTGGCACATCCTCGACATTAAAAATCTAGTCATGTTTTTAAGGCATGAGGTGACTTTTAGATTTATTGATAGCCATTGGGGATGTTTCTCAAATGAGAACATAGAAAAATGACCTCTGAGAGCCTGTGTGCTTTGGCTAAAAACAAGAGGACTGTGAAAATCCTCAGCTTGAACCTGTGTTGTTGAGTGATTCTGCAGAGCTGAAGACAAAGCCAGTCATAAGAAAGAATAGTGATGTCAGACGCTTGCTAACACAGATTCAGTAACGCATTGCTTGGTGCCTGTTTATATAATGCATTATAAAGCTGTTATATTGCACATTGTGGGTTATGTGAATATTTTACACATTTTAATGCATTGTTTTTTTATATGCAA
Source organism: Meda fulgida (assembly GCA_030578275.1). Taxonomy (NCBI): domain Eukaryota; kingdom Metazoa; phylum Chordata; class Actinopteri; order Cypriniformes; family Leuciscidae; genus Meda; species Meda fulgida. The sequence goes on from CM060630.1 coordinate 14,438,815, forward strand.
GGAATAATTGACGACAGGCCGTTGAACTCCGTTTTGCGTCGTGACCGCATTACCACCTCGGGTGTGCATTTAATTAAGGGTTTTAATTATAGTTGGTAAAATTGTTACAGCAGTTAAATTATTAGATTTTTAATTTGCAGTGATGTCTAAAAATTACACAGATAATATTACTATGGTAGCTATATTCATAAACTCTTTTGCTGAAAAATAAGGGCATATTGATTTTATTTCCATACCATTAAAAATAATTGTTCAAAGAGAATTGAAAATCAAACTTGCAAACTTGATCAAGGTTAACCAGCTACTTAACTATATCTTGAAGATGTGGCGTTGGTAAGATTTTTGCAATGTTTTTGAGAAGTCTCTTGTGCTCACCAAAGCTGCATTTATTTAATAGAAAAATACAGTATAGTAATGTTGTCAGTATCTCACGATTCTTCAGAAATCATTCTAATATGCTGATTTGATGCTGTAGGGAACTCCGAAGCAAAGACCAGGAGACTTTGTACGGTTGTATCTTCAGCAGGATTCTTTGAGAAGACGAGCTGTCTGTAGCTGCAGTCATCGAGTCTAACTAAGGCAGTGTACATTGTAGTTTATATACTGTAGATTGTAGGAGGCTGTGCTTAGAAATGTAGACAAAGCGCCAGGCCGACGACCTTAAATGTTAAATTCAATGTAAACCTTCAGTTTTTCATGTTATGTTTGATATGTTATGTAAGGACATAAAATCAGCAGATGTTAAACAGATTCTTAAATTTGTAATCCCACAGTGCTCAAGAAACATTATTATTATGAGTGTTGAAAACAGTTGTGCTGCTTGCTTAATATTTTCATTGTTCACGTTAGTTTAGGATCCAATTCACACAAACTATTAACTACAAATTTTGCCTCAAACTCCTAATTACTGCTTATTAATAGTTAGTAAGGTAGTTGTTAAGTTTAGGTATTGGGTAGGATTAAGGGATGTAGAATATGGTCATGCAGAAAAAGGCATTTAATATGTGCTTTATAAACCCTAATAAATTCTAGTAATATTCTATAATAAATATCTAGCCAATATTATAGTAAGATGCATGTTAGTAAGCACCTAGTTAATGGTGACAATTGGACCCTAAACTAAAGTGTTTCCTTTTTGTGGAAACCATGACACATTTAGGATTCTTTGATGAATGGAAAACATAAGAACAGCATTTATTTGAAATTAGATTTTTTTTGTTTTTGAACTATTTTGATCAATTTAACATGTCTTTGCTGAATAAGACATAAGTCTTAAAGCTTAAATTATCAGTATTGGCTGATCATGATTACAAGAAATCTGTAGTCTGTATCGCCTGCAAAAATCCACCAAAGATGACCACAGATTCTCTTCACGCTACACCCAAGAATGGAGCCACTGGATGAAATGCAGAGATGGCCGCAGTTCGGGCTCACAACTTGTTTCACTTCTTTTCAAATTTAAATGCACATGCTGAGTTAATTTGCGGTCATTGTTTGAAACATGATTCCTTATCCCGTCTTGTAATCATTTCTGATCTTGTTAAAGTTTTTGTGCTCTGCAACCAAAGTACTTTTCATTTTCAAGCTTTCATGGCGTGTTGCATGCAGCTTGTTCAGATTACCCATTTGAACTCCTTTTTGAACTGATGAGTTGGTTTATTGTGTTATTGCATTATTAAAGCATGTGATGACAACTGTGTGCAAATGCAATTTCCTATTATGATTGGGTCATCAATTTGAGATTTGAGCTCACTTGAATGCTGTCTAAGCTCAGTTAAATTTGGTTAATGACATGTCAAAGAAAACAATGTGCAATCTCAAAGGAATGTAAATAAAAATAAATAAATAAAGATATATATCTATATCTATATATCTAAATATATATATATAAGAGATTGAATCTGATTTGATTTTTTTCGCTAGGTTGCTTGTGGAGAGGATCTTTGCCCAATATCTTGTGCCTCACAATCTAGAGACTACAGAGCGAATGAAGTGCCTGTATTACTTGTACGCCACATTGGATGGAAATGCTGTCAAGTAGGTGCAGTAATTCTAATTCATCTAAAACATCTGCTTGTGCCAAAATTGAGTAGATGATTTTAAACAATGCAAACAAAAAGACCCATTCTGTTCAATATTGTTTAATTTAGAAATGCATCATGTTATGGAAGTAAAATTGTTTCATGATGTTTTTAATGGAAAATAGGAATTTATAAGGTGCTTGTGGGTCTGAAAAAGAGTTTGTGGCCTATGAAGATGTATTTGCAGACATGGAATGTTGATTGTGGTTGTTGTGGTCTATCTCTCCTATAGAGCTCTGAATGAAATGTGGAAGTGTCAGAACATGCTGAGACACCATGTCAAAGATCTTCTGGATCTTGTTAAACAGCCAAAAGTGGGTTTTTCCTCTCAGTGGTTTGGTTTTGGTTATAGCTTTTCTGACTTCTCTGCATTACATGTTGTACTTCTGGTTGAACATTCTTGAATTCCTTTATCCCCCCAGTCTGACTCTTACAACAAGGCCGTGTTCTCAAAGGTCATGGTTATCACAAGTAAGTCGTGTTTGTTCTCTGCAGTGCTGTTAGATTAATCTCCTGTCAAACACAATCAGCTTTTTGTGTAAGAAAAACATTCACTGAGGGGGAAACATCTCTCCATTTCCATCTCTGTGTTAAAGAAAACCTGCCAGACCCGGGGAAGACGCAGGACTTTGTGAAGAAGCTCGCTCAGGTTCTTGAGGAGGACGAGAAGATCAGAAAGCAGCTGGAGACTCTGGTGAGCCCATCCTGCTCGTGTAAGCAGGCCGAGATCTGCGTGGTAAGAACCGTATTTCTTCACCTTGCAGAAAAATCTGTTTTTTACCTTTTGTAGTTTGTTGTCTCAGTTTGTGGCTGTGTTTGCAATCCACAGAAAGAAATCACCAAAAAACTGGGCAGCCCCAAACAGCCCAGCAACCCTTTCCTAGAGATGGTGAAGTTTTTATTGGAGAGGATAGCACCCGTTCATATCGACACAGAGTCTATCAGGTACATTAAGACTTTTAAATACCGGGAATAAATGTGCCATCATTTGCGCGCTGTCTCACTGCTTCCTCTCTTTCTGCAGTGCACTTATCAAACAAGTGAACAAATCTATAGAAGGAACTGCTGATGATGAAGATGAGGGAGTCCCGACTGAGCAAGCGATCAGAGCCGGCCTGGAGCTTCTGAAAGTAAATATACCTCTACTAGACCCATTACCGCATTGGACTGTATCCGTGCTGTTGTTAAATCCCATTAGCACAGAAACATACATGCATGTCAATATTTGGATTAAGTCCGAGTTTTTTAGTTAGTTTGTTGCTCTAGTATAGCTACTGGGTTTATTTATTTTCATTTTATTTATTTATTTTTATTTTTAGTTCATTTGGTGTCTTTATCCAAAGCGATTTAGATTGAATTTAAGGGTACATTTTATCAGTTTATGTGCTAGCACCATGGTCTACTATTTTATTATTTTATTTTATTTCCTCTGATTCAGATGAACCATTAATTCAACCTAACAGTTATTGTTTGATTCAAAATGTTACATATAAGAATTAAATCACTATGAAACATCTGTTAACATTACCATGAATCTGTGCAAACTGTTTCAATGAATTGATTAAAACTTGATTCACTTATTCAAACTTGCCAATACTATAGTATTTTTACTACTCTATTTCAAATGAGAAACAGACCATGTTTAGAAATCTTAATGGCCCAATAAAATGCCAGCAGACAATATCACTCAGTCATTAATATACACATTTAATAGAATGTAAACTTTTTTTATTATTAGTTTGTTGGTATGTGTTCATTGCTGTACTGAAGTGTCTTTACGCCCCTCAGGTCCTGTCCTTCACCCACCCTGTGTCGTTTCACTCTGCCGAAACCTTCGAGTCATTGCTGGGCTGTCTGAAGATGGACGATGAAAAGGTTGCAGAGGCCGCACTGCAGATCTTCAAAAACACTGGCAACAAACTGGAGGAGAGCTTCCCACACATCAAATCGTAAGTTTGAGTCTGTCTCATGAACCGGGTTGTTCAGAAGAGAACCTCTGGGCTTTCGTTCTAGAGGAGGGATGCAGCTTGAATTGTTCCACCACTTCAAACGTTTTAAACATGCTTATATTTATTGAAGACTGATTCTCATTTTGTGATTTTTGAGATTCTCTGCCACTTGAAATTGGAAAACCATTTTCTATTGTGCTGTAGTCATCCATAAAGTGGATGTTGCCAGTCACTTCTGCCTGTTTTACTTCTTTTTGCCCCCTAGAGTCCTGTTACCAGTACTGCAGCAGAAAGCAAAGAAGGGTCCTCCTCGCCAGGCCAAATATGCCATCCACTGTATCCATGCCATGTTCTCCAACAGAGATACGCACTTTGCACAGATATTTGAGGTAAGATTGTGAAGAATAATCTTGCTGTCTAAAATTTATCTGGAATAATGTTTTTGTAATTTTGCTGTTCCTCTGAAATGACTTTCCTTTTTGGCTAACGTGACCGAGACCTTCACATATTTCACATTTTACCTGGATGCCTGACATTCTAACCAATTGCTTTCTATCTGCCACAGCCTCTGTATAAGAGTCTAGACACAGACAACATGGAACAGCTCATCACCCCTTTAACGACACTGGGACACCTGGCCATGCTGGCTCCGGAACAGTTTGCAGCTCCGCTCAAGTCTTTAGTGGCCAATTTCATCGTTAAAGACCTGCTAATGAACGACCGGGTAAATTACAGCACTGCTCATTACTGTTTCCGCAATAAAGCCTGAATTTTGATGAGAGGACACAGCAATCAGTGTGATGCACTGCATAGAAATGCATATTTTTATATCTCCCCTTCTGGTGAAGTAGTGCAGTATGCGAGCACTCAAAATGAACTCAGATACTTGATGTATAAACGCCTCTGGATTGCTTCACTGTAACATACATTGTGAACCCAAAGTTATTTTTTGTAAATAAACATTTGTGTATTTTCTGGCCATTACAGGATGGGCATAAATTATAAAAATAGAATATATATATGATATAAATTAAAAGTTAATTATAGTAAATATATTTTTGACTTGGATATATTACTGTTCCAATGTATAATATTCCAATATTAAAAACAATATATTCCATTATCATAATGCCAATAATAAATATTACATTTTATATATATACTGTACACACGCACATGTTTAATATAGTTTGTGTACTTAAGTATATTTTGGATTGAAATGTTACACACAAAAAAGCCAAATTATGCCAAAAATAATAAATAGAATATTCATATGATTAAACTTTTATTTAAAATATAATTTAAAAATGATTAAATGTTAATATTTGTTTAGTGTATTAAAGCCTCAAGGGAAATATTTGTGTGTGTGTGTGTGTGTGTGTGTGTGTGTTCTAACTGCAATATAAATAATGACTGTTCTTAAGGTCAGTATGAGCGCGAACTAACATAGGAAAAAATAACAAAACATTAGACATTTAAATTGTTAATCACAATTGTATAACAATGAATCATCAGCCAAAGTTTCATGATCGTGAAAGCACTGCTGATAATGAATACCATAGCTGGTCAAGAGAGCAGCATTAAATATGCATGTGGTGTTTATTTGCCTGTAGCATGAACTAATTTAGACTCATTTAATTAATGTGATTTTATGGGTGTGTGCTTGCTTAAGGCTCAAATCAACCCAGTATAATTATGAGAGTAAATGCCTGAGAAAGTTCAGAACGTATCAAACAGATGAGATCCCGTTTACTAATCTCATTTGATTGACCTTGTGGGCACAGATTTATTTAATTTTGCAGTAGTTTTAAATCAAGTCGTGGGTTTAATACACATAGACGTGTGACACATCATTTGTCTCCTCGCCTCTATTACAAGCAGCGTGCTTATTTTTAGTTGTAACCTTGTTAGCAAACTTTCAGACCAAGCAATAAAGGGTTGTCCACACTCTCTGGTTTTTGAGGCATCTGATACTGATCTAGATTTTCTGTTTGCTGCAAAGATTGCTGGCAAGAAAACCACCAAGCTGTGGGTCCCAGATGATGAAGTCTCTCCTGAAACATTGGCTAAGGTAAGACACAATAAATAAATCACAACTTCAGCTAAGATTTGGCTTTTGCCATTTATTATTCATTTTCCCAGAGTAAATCACAGCTCAGCCTGTATTGCATTGGTTCCCAAAAGATATGGCTAGACAGGTTCTTTTCTTCTTTTAGTTTTTTTTTTCACCTTTATATTTTAATTAAATACATGACGCCTAAACTTGCAGTCACAGGAAATTATACCTGCGAGTAAATGATGAGTTTAATGTTCCTCTTGTCTTCGTGCGTTTCAGATTCAGGGTTTGAAACTGATGGTCAGGTGGCTGCTCGGCGTGAAGAACAACCAGAGTAAATCTGGCAACTCCACTCTGAGAATGCTGACGGCTATCCTGAGCAGCGATGGCGATCTGACGGAGCAGGGCAAGATGGGGTGAGTGACACTTTGAGTCAGTCACACACGCCCTAAATGCATGGTTCCAAACCCTTCACTAGAGACTATTAAAGTCTACTAGTCTTATTAAAAATTATACTTTCATTTCAATAGGAAACTCCAACATCACAGTAAATTCATGAACACTTTGGCTGGAAAATGATGGCATACATGGCAAACCATTACTGATTCTTTTATTTCTATGTTAAGATGTGGGAGTGATTTTATGTGCTGGCTCTCTGTGTGTGGGTGTACAGGAAGCCGGACATGTCTCGTCTGCGGCTAGCAGCCGGCTGTGCGATTCTTCGTCTCGCTCAGGAGCCGTGCTACCACGAGATCATCACCCTGGAGCAGTACCAGCTCTGCGCCCTCGTCATCAATGTAAGACCCATCACCGGCTCCTTATCTGACTGCATATTAGTTTAATGTATAAAAAAAAAAAGATCATAACATTTTAATAGGTTACTCTGCTCTGACTAACAGGCTGGTTGGTTTTGTAGTGATTCACTGTATTCCTGGTCACCCGCCACACTTTGAAGTGCACACTATCTGATGTGCAGGTTATGACAAACATTTCTTAGTGAGGAAGCCTCACTAAGGGTAACTTAACTGTTGGCTGCAAACCAACCGATAAAATTAGAAGTCAGCTTCCAAATAATGCCTCTATGATTGCAGATGTAGCCTCTGTATGAATGGTCATTCACAAGCCATTTTACTTTTATAAGATGGATGACTATTTCAGAGTACAACTGGAATTTTAAGCAGAAAAAAACAGGGTGGGAATTAATTGGATTGTTGAAAGTAGGTGTTTCATATTAAAATTGAGCCAGACCAAATGTATGTTTGACCAAAACCAAAGCTTAAGCAGGATGTGCAGGCTCTTAGATAACATTGCTAACTGACAGCCAAAAAGTGACATCAGAAGAAAAATAAAGCGGTTTTCAGAGGAAGAAACCGATCAGTCTTTCACAGCAAGTATAAATATGTGTATTAAGAAATTAATTGGGGGTCCATTTTGATTTCACGTTGATCTGTACAGGAAACAAAAACATAAGTTAAACCCTGCAGGAATGGACAGCGTTGCACAAACCTGGTGGTGGCACTTAACCCTAGGTCGCTGCAAGGTTGTTGTTCCTGGAGTGTTTTGTAAACTGTTGATCAAAAGCATCAGCTAAAATGACTCATGAGAAACTGAGTGCTCTCGTCTTCCTCAGGATGAGTGCTATCAGGTGCGACAGGCCTTCGCACAGAAGCTGCACAAAGGTCTGTGCAGATTGCGTCTGCCGCTGGAGTACCTGGCCGTGTTCACGTTGTGTGCCAAAGACCCGGTGAAGGAGCGCAGGGCGCACGCCCGTCAGTGCCTGGTCAAAAACATCAACTTGCGCAGGGAGTACCTGAAACAGCACGCAGCAGTCAGCGGTAAGGACAGTATGTCTAAATCCTGCTCTAAAGACAGGGGCTAGAACCAAGAAACTGTTCTTATTCAGCATCACTTATTTGGTTCATTTACAATCATTAATTAATTTTTTTCTTTTCTTTTTTTCTTTTTTTATAAAAAGAAGCATACAACACCACGGGTCAGTCAGTTTTTCGATCAAATGACTCTTCTGAGTTATTTTAATAAAACCGTACACAAATATTCATTCCTGTCCAGCTTTAGCTACCCGCATTTCCAATTGATTTTCTGTAGTAGTAGTAGTAAACAGTTTTTGGTTTAAGTGTGCTGTTTATTACAGTGTTTTAAGTCGAATTGTATAGACTTTCAATTAATCAGATTACAAAATTTCAAAAAGATTACTTAAGCCACTACTGTATTATAAGGTTGGACATTTTTAGGCACCTCACGATTCATTTAGATTTGATTCAGGTCACAATGCCATTCCAAATTTATTCTCAGTGCATCTTAATCTTTTCAGCAACGTCAGTTATTAATAATCAATGTAAAAATTGCCTTTTTTTGGGTTGATCCACAGTCCATCCAAAGAGAATTGCAATGAATCCATCGGTTTTTAATTATGAATGGTTATTTGAGGTGAGGGTGCTTTTAAAAGCTAAAAGAATCATTCCGGAATCAGAAGCAGAATCCTTATTAAAGAGGCACACACATTTGGTGTGTTTGTGTGCTAGAGATCTTTATTAGTTAATATTCACATGCGTGTCCTGCACAGTGAAATCTTGAGATGCTCTGCTGAACTGTTCATCAGGGTCGTTATGCAGAAGACTCTGTGTTTATGTCTGTCCTGTCAGGGGGATTTTCCAGTCCGTCGTTTGCTTTTGGAATTAATTCATTGCATGTCAGCATTTTGTTTTAATTTGTTAGTTTCAGACCCTTTGAGAATGTGAACCTTTTCCAATTGTTATTCAAGAACCACAGTACAAACCCATGCTATTGTAAAATATTGTGGGACCTGGAAAATGCCCAGGATTTTATAATACTCACATAATGTCTGTGTGTGTGTACTGCAGAGAAGCTGATATCACTCCTGCCGGAATATGTTGTGCCATATGCAATCCACCTTTTGGTCCATGACCCAGACTACGTGAAAGTCCAGGACATTGAGCAGCTCAAAGACATCAAAGAGTGAGTCCACACGAGCTCCACCGGCTTCTCTTCCATCTTTAATCTGAGAATGTTTATCTCTTCATCAGGTTGTCATTTGAAGCTTTGGATGAGATATTTGCTACCAATATGTTGCCCATCATATAATTTTCATAAACAGTGGAGAAAATGTGCAGCTTGTTAGATGTTTGGCTGGCTGCCGAAAACACTGATAAATGGTGTTCCAGAGTTGCCATCTGCCTTTAATCTTGAAAATTGTTTCCCTCTCCCTCTCTCTCTCATATCTTCTCTTTCCCTTCAGGGCTTTATGGTTTGTTTTGGAAATCCTAATGGCCAAAAATGAAAACAACAGCCATGCGTTTATCAGGAAAATGGTGGAAAACATAAAACAGACAAAAGATGGACAGTGTCCGGATGATCCCAAGATTAATGAGGTCCGTCTTGTTTCAAGGATGCTTTGCTTTTTTCTTGTGGCTATTCAAAAGTTGTTCTAACAGGGAAAACCTATGTAAATGTAAATGATTTTCAGAACTGGACATTTATGAAGTACAAACAAAACTTGTAAATGTCTGTATTTATTATAAATATGTTATACCGTTATATCGCCCATGCCTATAAAAAAAATTGTATTGACACGGCCCTCAATTTTCTCTTTCCTCTCTCTTTCTCCTCTCCAGAAACTGTACACAGTGTGTGATGTAGCCATGAACATCGTCATCTCCAAGAGCACCACATACAGTCTAGAGTCACCTAAAGATCCTGTACTGCCTGCGCGCTACTTCACACAACCGGACAAGGTGAATTTTTTTGCTGGAAAGTGGATGGAGAGAGAGTCAGTATAGAATTTTTTTGGGGTTTGAACCCATATGTCCCATAAAACCCAGCTCTTTATTTATGTATCATGAACCATTCTGCCCTGGAGTGGAAAAGTCACAGAAATGTATGAAATCTTAGAGTAATTGAAACCTCAAGAAAACAAGAAAATGTTCTTGTTGAGCTTTTTTGCGTGCAATCTCATAAAAAATCTTAACATCTTTATCTAATCAGAAGTCAGAAATTTGTATTGGTTAGCAGGTGTGGAAGACCTGCTGCTGGTACAAACGTTTAAATCCGGTTAAAAAAAATGTCTGTTCAAAATGATTTTTCTCTCACTCGATCACTATATCTTTCAATGTCCTCGCTGCCTTTCAGAATTTCAGTAACACAAAAAACTATCTGCCTCCTGAGATGAAGTCGTTCTTCACCCCAGGAAAGGTACGTATTTGCCTTCTATTCTGTGCTTTTAACCTTCTTCAGTCCAATAGGACTGTGAGATTGACTGCCTGATTCTTTCCGCAGCCTAAGGCAGCAAACGTGCTGGGCGCCGTGAATAAGCCTCTGTCCGCCACAGGAAAACTGCAGACCAAACTCTCACGAATGGAGACCATCAGCAACGCCAGCAGCAACTCCAACCCCAGCTCCCCCGGCCGCAGTAAAGGACGGTTAGTGTCACAAACACGCATACATGTGAGCTAATTGTGTTTGTGTTGAGGAGGAAGGTAAGGCATTACTCGGGACTACGAAAGATCGTCCTTTCTTCTAGAGATGGGAAGTCTCATTCATTTTAAGTTAGTTTTTTCAGTGTGTTGTTTTCGATTCTTTACGATTCTTTACATTTGCATGCAAATTACACAAAAGTAGTTGTTACATGTTCTTTTTTTGTAGTTGTAAAAATACTGTTCATCGCAATGTTTTTGGGTAGTTGTACAAAATTATACCTTATATTTGAGAAGTGTACAAACGCTTTGCAGTTTGGTTAAACCAATCAATTAACAACCAACGTAAAAGCAGTTTGTTTGTAATCTGTAGGGGAAAACACCATATCATGGCTAGAGATAGCTTTTGCTCTGAATGCAAGAAACAACCCATCTAACTGGCGATTTTGAAAATATGTAGTTTAGCATATTCCTAAAAACAACATATTTGTTGCATGATCTGTTTAGTAGCATAAATTTGATCCAGATGTCCTGTAAAACCAATGGTGGTGTGCATAAATACACAAGCGTTATAAATCACATTTGACATACTCCCTCTCCTAAAACTGTAATGTTGTAAACGCAGCTGTCTGAAGTTTAATCTCAAGCCTCATCTGAATCCATTTTATGTTAACACAAATTTTCATACTGCAAAGTCTGGCTTTGGTATTAAGGTCCTGCTGTGGACTAAACAAGCTCTAATGAGGTCACAGTGCTCTGTAATCATACCTCCCTTCAGCATTCACACGAGTGAAAGCAGGAAAGGTAGGTGTGCGGTGGCTGCCTCCAAGTCACTGGGTTATTGAATAGGTGTCATTGAGATTCTTTTGAATGGAGTGTTTTATGTATCTGCGTCACGAAGGCACAATAATTGCTGTTTCCTTTTACCTGTGCTACACTGAAAGAGCACTCTGGGGATGTACTGCTCAATGGCATTGAGATGACTCATTCCATGCCTCTAGATTTACAATTGCCAAATTCGTAGCTGTCTTTATAATATGACCAAGACAAACAGATGAGAAATGCTTCGAAGTTTGTCTTTCTTGGAGTCTTTTATTATTAGTTTCTTCACATTCTTCAATTAGTTGCTAACGCCTTTAATAAGATTTATATAAAAAAAAAAATTTTTCAACGTGCATTTGCATTTCTTTTCTCACCCCAGACTGGACTCAGCTGAAGTAGACCACAGTGAGAATGAAGACATTTCAATGAAGAGCCCGTCTGAGACAGAAAAGCCCAGCAGGGGACGCAAGCGAGGCGCTGCAGCCAGCCAAGACGACAAGGGCCAGGACTCCAAACCCAAGCGGGGTCGGAAGAAAGCAGCCAACACCAGCACTGAGGATGCTGAGGACCAGTGGGGTGAGGACAGCAGCTTGGCAGAGCCGACCATGGAGACCGAAGACGAACAGAACAGCCCACCCAAGAAGGGGCGGCGAGGACGGCCCCCCAAATCAGCTGCCGCAAAGGACGAGACACCCAGCAAGGGCAGGAGGGGTCGCAGGAAGGCTGCTCCACCTGTAGATGAGGAGAATGAGGAAGAGCAGCAAGAGGAAGAGGAGGAGGAAGAGGATGACGCAGGCAGTGAGAATATGGAGGTGAAGCCCAAAGGCAGACGAGGACGGAAACCAAGGTGAGTGGTTGCCTGTAGGCACTTCTGTTGTTCTTCATCTTATTATTATTATTTATCATATATACTGTATATGACAATCAAGTGTCAGTGGCTTTGGAACATCTGAAGAAGACATGAAGAATTTTGACCTTCAACGTAATATTGGATGTTTTTACTGGTTCCTCCATGAATGTTGCAAAGCAACTAGCGATGGTACGACAAAACACCTTTTTTTTTGTATGTGAATGCTGCTTTACTTGAATATTACAACACGAGGGAAGCACAAAGCTTTGTTTACAAAAGAAAGTAGAGGTTGCAACCATGGAAACATTTGGATTCGTGCTGAATGAGGGGTACATACATTTAAGCCATTTGTCGGCTTTAAATTTGTGGAAAATTGCCAGATCGCAAAACAGAATACAAAGTAGAAAAAATGCTGTAGGACAGATACATTTTTAAGCCCCGTTCACACCAAGAATGATATTGATGAAGATATAGTTCTAAAAATCATTCTCAGTATTAAAGAATAGCAGAGTTCACACCACATCTAGAACGATAATGGCACAGAGAAACGATATTGTTGAAATTACTTTCCGAACGAATTTATCCAGCTGATGAATGATAAAAAACATTGACAGACATTCAGAATCCATCCTGCTGTAACAAGCTCGAGGAAGTGACAGACCAGCACACGCTTAGAATAAACAGAACAATATCGTCCGCTGGTGTGGACGCTAATATAGTTATCGTTATAGTTGATGCTCTTGTTGTGAACGGGCCTTTACTTGCATATCAAATTCTATTTAACAATCTGTGCTTGTTAGACTTGGTAAGGCACATCAAGTTTATTTGTGTAGCGCATATCACACACCCCTGTAATTTAGTTTTGCTTTATCTGGCAGCACATCAAATTGGCTGTAGTCTAAATGTCTCCCACGTGCAAATTCATACCTTAAACTATTCATACCTTTTACAACAAGTGTCATTTGCTTTGGAACTTCGGGAGAAGACATGAAGATATTAGACAAGAAATGGTATCTGTCCTGCTAGTGTCCCAAATCTCTCTCAGAGTGCTATTTACGATGACGCGTTTATATTTGTGGGGAAATATTAAACACTTTTTTAAATTCAACTTTCTTATATTATTTAGGTTACCATTATTTACTGTTATTTATCTCAATGTTTTACAGGCTGTAGTGTGTTGTTTCACTGACGGAAGTGCTAAAATAAACACGTTATTTATATTTATATATATATATATATATATATATATATATATATATATATATGTATGTATATGTATATATGTATGTATATGTGTGGCCACTTTATTAGGTTCACCTATCTTAAAATTGAGACTAATTAGACCAGGCAACGTTTTTTCTATCTTCTATTGTCCAAATTTGGTGGGCTGTGTGTAAATTGTAGCCTCAGTTTCCTGTTCTCAGCTGACAGGAGTCTTCTGCAGACCTCAGCTCGGTTGTAACGAGTGCTTATTTGAGTTACTGTTGCCTTTTTTATCAGCTCGAACCAGTCTAGTCTTTCTCCTCTGGCATCAAGGCATTTTCACACACAGAACTGCCGCTCACTGGACATTTTCTCTTTTTCTGACCATTCTCTGCAAACCCTAGAAATGGTTGTGTGTGAAAATCCTAGTTGATCAGCAGTTTCTGAAAAACTGACCAGCCCGTCTGGCACCAACAACCATGCCACTTTTAAAGTCACTTAAATCATGTTTCCTCGCCATTCTGAGGCTGTTTGAACTTCAGCAGATCGTCTTGACCATCTACATGCCTAAATGCATTGATTTGCTGCCGTGTGATTTTCTGATTAGATATTTGCATTTACTCACCCTGCCACTGTCAAAGTCCTAGATAATATTCATGAACTGCATACCAAATTGAGTCTGTACTATGGATAATGTAGAAAAACTTCTACTGGAACTTCCTTAATACCCACAAACCATTTTTAACATGTTTCAAAATGTTTTTTTTTCGCAGAGCGGAGGTATCCGAGGCCGCCAGCGATTCTGTGGAATCCACACCTCAGAAAAGGAGAGGACGACCTCCTAAGTCACAGACAGCAGCAAGGAAAGCCAGGTACACAGACCCATGTTGCTAAATGCTCAGTCTACATGTGTGTCTAGGTCTGCTTCATGGGTTTCATTCGACTCATATAATCTGTTTCAGTGGTGGGAGATCAAAAGCTGCCGCCAACCAGGAAGAGGAGTCTGAAGAGGAGATGGACACAGCCCAACAGAGTGAAGAGGAAGAGGATGAGTCAATGGACTCACCTAAAGTGAGTTTCCTTCGCTTGAATTCCCACAGTCATGGAAAGCCCAATTAGCTGATTTAAAAACATTTTGGTATCTAGGGAAGGAAGATAAACATCTTAAAAGTCTATCCTTAAAACACTTAGGATGATCTTCTTAGGAAGATCTTCGGTTTGGAGTCTGGAGATTCGTACCATGAATTTATCATGAATAACTTGGCCATATAAATTAATTGATCAGAAATCTTGAAATGTCTATTTAACTCTATTATTTCCGTGTAGAAATATGCTTCAGAAATTTGTATCTAGTAATCATGAATGACCATAAATTTCGTGGGAATTCATTGTTCAGAAACATTGAAACTGTTGAGAATATGTACTAATGACATGTTTTATAGGTGCGACGGAAGGTTGGAAGAAGGGACAGAAGATGAGTGCTTACAGACACAAAATGCAAGATTGATTGGAGATTGCTATACTTAAGGAAAAAGTCCCATAAAGAGGAGTGAACTTGTGGAAGTTTGGAAAGGACTTTGGAGCCATGCATCTGCTTCAGCTGTATTTTGCCGTCTTTTTCTTGCGTATGCTTCTGCCCCACCTATCCACCATGACTTGTGGTTCGTTTTCCATTGTTACGTGTGCCGACCATGTGATCTTAATCTTATGAGAAAGTGTAAATAGTTTTTGGGCTCTTACTCCCCCCCCCCCCCCCCCCACCCAAGGTTAGGGAGGCAACTTGTATAGCTTTTACCTCCAGCTTTAAATATATTGCACCAGCTGATCTGTCCAACTAAAGGAAAAAAAAAATCTGAACAACTTTTAGCAGTACTGTATGTGTCCTGTGTGTCTTCTGTATATCATTCTGTACTGTGCTACACAAATAACCATTTTGTAGGTCCCTTTTTTATTATTATTTGTTCGTCATTTTATCCTTTCCTTTTTTTAACCCTACTCATATGTGTAATTCTTGTGCATATGGTTGTGCATGTGCAAATGTGCCTCTGCAGATAAAAGAAACACTGGTCTAATGATAAATTCATGTCTTTGTTACATTTTACAGCCCAGTATTGATTTTATCAGTGTTTGAAACAGGGAGGAGATGGTACAGAGCATTGGTTTTAATATTGGCCGTGTTGGGAAACAATTGAAGATTCTTCCCCCACCACCAAAATCAGTTTTTCAGTCTGCTGAACCAATAAAATATTCTGTATAAATAACTTGCGTATTTGTTTATTGGTAATGTAGAGTTCATTTAGGCCGGGTTTTTAAAAACTTTTATGCCACTGACCTCAAAGTCCCTTTTGTGGTACTTAAAGTACCTTTAGATTTCAACTCAGATGCAAAACTATGGCTGGCAATGGAATAAATTAATTGTGATTGATGTCTTTAAGGATAACTTAAAGATAACTATATTAGCGTCCAACACAAACACAAGATAACAATTTGTTTATTATAAGCACATGCTGCAGTTTTGTTGTCTGTCTCTTTAAATGCTTGAGCTATGTAAAGCAGGATGAATTCTGATTTTCAGTGTTTTTATCATTCATAAGCTGGATAAAGTCGTTCTGAAAGTGATTCCAACTGTTATATCCACTGTGCCGGTTATAGTTGTGGTGTGGACTATGCTATTCTTTTAAACATAAAGATTTTAAGAACTATCTTCATCATTATACAGGTCCTTCTCAAAAAAATTTGCATATTGTGATAAAGTTCATTATTTTCCATAATGTAATGATAAAAATTAACTTTCATATATTTTAGATTCATTGCACACCAACTGAAATATTTCAGGTCTTTTATTGTTTTAATACTGATGATTTTGGCATATAGCTCATGAAAACCCAAGATTCCTATAAAAAAATTAGCATATTTCATCCGACCAATAAAAGTGTTTTTAATACAAAAAAGTTAACCTTCAAATAATTATGTTCAGTTATGCACTCAATACTTGGTCGGGAATCCTTTTGCAGAAATGACTGCTTCAATGTGGCGTGGCATGGAGGCAATCAGCCTGTGGCACTGCTGAGGTGTTCTGGAGGGCCAGGATGCTTCGATAGCGGCCTTAAGCTCATCCAGAGTGTTGGGTCTTGCGTCTCTCAACTTTCTCTTCACAATATCCCACAGATTCTCTATGGGGTTCAGGTCAGGAGAGTTGGCACGCCAATTGAGCACAGTAATACCATGGTCAGTAAACCATTTACCAGTGGTTTTGGCACTGTGAGCAGGTGCCAGGTCGTGCTGAAAAATGAAATCTTCATCTCCATAAAGCTTTTCAGCAGGTGGAAGCATGAAGTGCTCCAAAATCTCCTGATAGCTGCATTGACCCTGCCCTTGATAAAACACAGTGGACCAACACCAGCAGCTGACATGGCATCCCAGACCATCACTGACTGTGGGTACTTGACACTGGACTTCAGGCATTTTGGCATTTCCTTCTCCCCAGTCTTCCTCCAGACTCTGGCACCTTGATTTCCGAATGACATGCAAAATTTGCTTTTATCCGAAAAAAGTACTTTGGACCACAGAGCAACAGTCCAGTGCTGCTTCTCTGTAGCCCAGGTCAGGCGCTTCTTCTGCGGTTTCTGGTTCAAAAGTGGCTTGACCTGGGGAATGCGGCACCTGTAGCCCATTTCCTGCACACGCCTGTGCACGGTGGCTCTGGATGTTTCTACTCCAGACTCAGTCCACTGCTTCCGCAGGTCCCCCAAGGTCTGGAATCGGTCCTTCTCCACAATCTTCCTCAGGGTCCGGTCACCTCTTCTCGTTCTGCAGCGTTTTTTGCCCCACTTTCTCCTTCCCACAGACTTCCCACTGAGGTGCCTTGATACAGCACTCTGGGAACAGCCTATTTGTTCAGAAATTTCTTTCTGTGTCTTACCCTCTTGCTTGAGGGTGTCAATGATGGCCTTCTGGACAGCAGTCAGGTCGGCAGTCTTACCCATGATTGCGGTTTTGAGTAATGAAACAGGCTGGGAGTTTTTAAAAGCCTCAGGAATCTTTTGCAGGTGTTTAGAGTTAATTAGTTGATTCAGATTATTAGGTTAATAGCTCGTTTAGAGAACCTTTTCATGATATGCTAATTTTTTTAGAGTGGAATTTTGCGTTTTCATGAGCTGTATGCCAAAATCATCAGTATTAAAACAATAAAAGACCTGAAATATTTCAGTTGGTGTGCAATGAATCTAAAACATATGAAAGTTTAATTTTTATCATTACATAATGAACTTTATCACAATATGCTAATTTTTTGAGAAGGACCTGTATATCAACAATCGTCCTTGGTGTGAACGGCCTTAGCCCAACGCTGTGTTCTGCGAAGTGAGAGAGAGAGTGACCGACCGAGGATGGTCCACAATGTAAACCAAAGTTATGGTCAGCCAATCATATATTTGGCCTTATTCAAGTGCTTTTAAACCATTCAAGCGTCATAAGATGCAAACCAGAACTGACGTGCTGTCTGTGTTGGGACGTGCGAACATCTGTCCAGAAGATCCAGATTAAAAAAAAGTTGATTGAGGCAATTCAAATAAATGAAGACATAGCCTACATCATAAGGTCAAACAGAATCTACAAGTGCCGAGTTGTTTGGCCACTGTCTCTTATGGAGTAAATTCTTATTAAACCTGTTTCAATCCAATTGAAATCCATCTTGTCAATGATATACCTTATGCTTTCAACTGCCTTTTTGTTGCTCTGTAAGTCTGCTTACATATAATTTCAAGTTTTGTGAGCATTTGGTTGAAAGCAAACAGTTAACAGAGCATGTTTTTGCAAGAGCAGAAGCGTCTGCTTACCAGCTGCTGTTTGGCATTTACCGGTACTTTAAAAACTGGAAATCTATTAGACTGCATTTAACTTAGCAACATAAAGCCGTTTTGTACAGTAACAGCTTTGTGCAGGACTGTCATTTGCATGCATTTATACACCCACACTATGTAAGAACTCTACTTGCTGCCAACTGCAACAACTGAGAATTAAGTAAATAAGACAAACAATTCTGTTGGTTTAAGCAAAGACCCTTAACGGCAATTTACATACTGTAAGTGGTCTTTATCTATCTATCTATCTATCTTATCTATCTATCTATCTATCTATCTATCATCTTTTACAGATTTTAGTATGTAGCCTACAAATCAGTTTTATAGTTTTTTTTTAGTTTTTGTTTTTTTTAGCTGTTTAACTATTATTTATCTAAGCCACTTGTCTTTTGTCTCGTATAACACACTGTAGTAAAAGTCTGAATCATCCTTAAGTAAATGAAAATCCTGCTTAGCCTCAATCGTTTGCCATGTGTCACAGTGTGTATTGTTGTGTTGGGGTCACGTGACTGTGCTGGCCAATCGGAGTGGGGGATGTTGCGTCGCGCACTAGTCCTGTTCCCTGCGCTCTCATTAGAGTCCCTCATCCGTCTAGTTGCAAAGCGATATCCGATTCATTCATTCATTTACAAGTGTCGATTCGTTCGGTTTGCTGAAATTATTAAATTCGTTTGATTCATCACAATGTTCCCTGAATTCTCACAAGTAACATTTAACGTTATAGTTAAATGCTTCTGTGTATGACTATGTTTTTGACTGGGTTTTAGCTTGTAGTTTAGTAGGCTATCAGTTTGGTGTATATTGAAAAGTGTTCTTCCAAACTTTTTGAGTAATATTATGCCAAAATTGCCATCAACCACTTAGTCAGTCAACCATTTTATTCACACTTTATTCATTAACTAAGAGATGTATTCAATTGAGAATCGGTTCAACCGAATCATTAAAAAGAACCGGTTCATATGAACTATTTGTTCGCGAAACGGACATCACACCAGATTAGGGGTCGAGTGTAGTGAACATGTATTTATTAACACATCCCCAGTGTGCACCCTGAGCCGGTCAGTTGCACACAGTCTGTGTGGGCTGTCGATGTTTTATTTTCACTAGGAATATTATGTGGCGAATTACAGGAACAATCTTCCGTCGGTTTTGATGTCTCTGCGACTGCAGCCTTGAGAGGTGAAAGGTAGGTTTGATTCATAGGATGAATGCCTCTGATTCTTGCGTTGCAAATATAACGTTACATTGGATAAAACTTTCGACTGGAACAAATGCATTGTTATCCCTTCACGCTGAATGACGATCTTGTGTAGTTTGCACATGAAGATAAACAGAAACGCCTGTGTGTGTGAAATGCATGTTTATATAGTGAAAATTACCTTTCTGATGAAGCTCTTTGGTGTTTAAACTTTAGTCATACAGGTTCGTCAGGGATCAACATGATGATGTGTCCATTTCATAAGGATTCCCAAACATGAATGAATGAATGAATTATCAAGTTCCTGATTTCCTGTTATTTAACTGAGATCATGTGCATTAACTGTAACTTATATGTACGCATGTGTGTTATATAAACATATGTGCATCACTTGCATAACACACACTCATGTTTTGTTTTCATGTTTTATGGGGACTTTCCATAGACATAATAATTTTTATACTGTAGAAACTGTATCCCCTTACACTAAACCTATCCATCACAGAAAACTTGCTGCATTTTTACATTTTCAAAAAACATCACTTACTATGATTTATAAGCTGTTTTTCTCATGGGGACCAAAAAATGTCCCCACAAGAAGGATTTCGCTTTATGGGGACATTTTGTCCCCATAATGTAGGGTTTACCAGGTCTCACACACACACAATTATATGTATGATAATCAAGTACTTTTGAGAATACTAATGACATCATGTACATTTGCTGATTGCTGTACATGTTATATATGCAGGGGTGGACTGTGACTAAAAAGTGGTCCCACGGTACCCGGTCGGCAACACACCAAACATAACACAATGGTTAATTTTGCAAGGAGTAATTTTTACACCACTTACTTAAAAATATAAGTTTTTTTTTTTTACTGAAATATTTTTTTGTGCTTATTAAAATGAATAATAAATAAATAAATGCAATTAGAATAAAACATTACAGGGCTGTTCCCAATCAAATGAAAATACACAAAATCAATCTTTGCACTACTGCATGTGGCACGGAAGCTGCACTTGAAGTGGCATTTAAGTGTATTTACACAGGATAGTGTAATAACATTAATGTTTTAAATAAAAATATGTTCAATATAGAAATGTGAAATTTTGGGAAAACATTTATTATAATTTAAATATTAAACTAAAACCGGCAGTCTCTTTCTTAATAGGTGAATCATTTAATGAATTAGCTGCTTCTCAATTCACCTACTTATACTATGCCCTACAAGTATGTACTCTTTTTGTGAAGAAAAAGTACATAGTTTTGAGTGTGTAGCAGAAGAGTAGACAGCTTTGGGACATACTATCACGTCATAAAATAGCGTCTTTAACGGTTGCTCTCTGTCGCTTAATTACAGGCATCCTGTTACGTAAACTGACCTGTCAATCATCTTGTCAAAGATAAAATCCTCCATTTAATTAAATTTCCTACTGTATTAGAGAGAAATGCAGAAGCACGTTGATCTGCTGTCGCGAGACTACTCATATTCATGCACAACAATGCATTTAAAAGTTGTTGGCCAAACGGATCTTTATAAAAGTTCACGTTGTTGTTGCGGTTGAAATATAACACGGATTTTTTTATCAGCTTAAATGTTGATTATTAGTCACTCATATTACTTAACCGCCGTTCTCCGGGTTCTTCTGGCATACTCTTTTCAACATGCTATGCTTTGGGACACACTTATTTTTATCTCACATTTAGAATGGATAGTATGGACATTGAGATGCAGGGATTGATTAATTCAACTGATTGTTTCAAAACAGCTCATTCTTTCAGGAACGAAGCAAGTGAATATCTTCATGATTGGGTCATTGAATCATTGACTGAATCATTTTAGGAGCGAAACACAACTGTGTTGATCAGAGATGCAAACATTTTGCTCTGACTCCGTTTGAAACTATTTTGGAGCAAAACACTCAATTTTGACGATATTGTGTCTAAAATGTACATCATATTAGCTTAAATTTGGTCTATGTTTTAAATTATTTAATTTTAATTAATTAATTATACACCATTGAATAAAGTATTAAATAGTGATGATCTTATAAGAGGACAAATGAGTGTCCGGCTCAAGGTGTGCTGGTAGAAGGACATGGTATTTTAAAACCAGACTGTGCAAACTAAAACCGGACAGATGGCCACCCTATTTAGCATTTTTATTTTGAACAGTTGGGAAATTTTGCTGTATTCTGCCTCGTCATGTTCAGCTCCTGACATCTTACTCAGGCTTGACTTGCATACTCAGGCTAGCACAGGCGTACTACACTGCAGTATGTTAAAAATGTACTATTATGTTCTTATTTGATAAGAATTAGCAATGCTTAGATTTATCTTGACAGAGCTTTTTAAGTTCTAAATCATCAGTTATGGGAAACTTGCATGGAGTAGTAAATCTATCAGCGGATATATTTCTGAACAATAAAACTCTTTATCGTTCATTCCATGAGCCAGACCCGCTGTTTCTCTGTAAGAGAATAATGGTCAGGTGGGTATTGCCTGTTTCTAAATTTAGATGCTGCTGTTCAGTATGCTGAAAACATCCCCCTTGCAGCTGCTTAAATAAGGCCTGTCGAGTTGAGCATTTTAATGAATTGAAGGGACAACCAGATGCAATCGAAGTCTCATCTGTGCGAGATGATGACGCCATAACGCTCCTCTCCCATCCTTCTGTCAGCGGGTGTGATCTTAAAATAGTCTCTTAATGAGGGACCCTCAGAGTCCTCAACGGTGCAGGGCCCTAAGAGAGTTGAAATCACAACGCTCAAAACGGAAGGGCTTGAGAAAGTCACGGAAACGGTTTTGCTTTGATGGCGGTTTGATATTTTCCAAAGGTGTGTTGGAGCGACACTAGTTGACATCTTTCAGTTAGGTGACATTTAGGTCGGCATCCGCTATCTCTTTATTTGATGCAGCGTGTGCTGGACGACCTTTAATATTGCTTGCTTGTTTACGAGACTCAAGGCCAGAGAGGTAGCGTAAATCTAAAATGACTGCTCAGAAAACAACTGTTGTGCGGATATTTTGCCATGGAGAGAGAATATATGTAAATGCAGCCTTTTTCAGTTATTATTGTTTAATTTCTAAAAGGGCTCTATTAAAGTGCCCCTATTATGCTATTTTGCAGGCTCCTAATTTTGTTGTTGGACATCTCCTACAATAGGTTTAGATGCATCCAAGATCAAAAAAACACTTTAATTTATTCATTATATACACTGCAGCATCACCATCACAGTGTCTGAAACTGTTCAATCAAGGATTCGCCTCTTCAAACTCCTCCTTCCTGAGAGCCTGCTCTGCTCTGATTGGCCAGTCTGTTGTGCTTGCTCTACCGCTTACTGCACGTCTCATTATCTGACTTCTGCTCAGGAGCTTCCTCAGCAGTTATATATTTTTATACTTAATTATTTTGACATTAACAAACAGCTATATTACACATTACATGACAGGTAATATCCGAAAAAGCATAATAGGGAACATTTTGTGTAGCAAATTAGCTCAAAAGGCTAAATTAATTAAAATTAGCTTAATTAATCTGTTCGTCCAGCGAACACTCAGTGTTGATCGTCTATTAACTTTAAACATTTAAATTTTCATAAATTTCGTACATTTTCATGAATTTACACAAGTTTTATTAACTAAATCCCAAACACATAACTAATCTAAACAAACATAAACACAAATCATGGATACATGGGAAATGGAAAAGTGAAAGTGAATCAAAACTGGAACAGAACAGATGAATGAAGCTATAAAAAGAGTAATTTAGCCATCTGAAAGAACTATTAGTTTTGTTATTTCAAAACACCTTTTTTAACAAAGGGGTCTACAGCTTCTACTAAACCTCTGTTTAGTTAATGTACAATACTTGCAATGCCATTGACCGAGTGTCAGTCTCAGGAGAAAGTCTTGATGGTTCTGTGAGTCTATAGTGTTGGAGTTGCACTCGATTTTTCTCGCTTTGAATGATGAAATTATGAGGAACTTGTGGTGTTAGCCTGACTTGAGGCCTCTTGAGGAAATTAAGTTCACAACATGCATTACGAAATTGCATTGTGAATTTATATTGGCTTAAAAAGATACATTATGCAAGCCAAGACACTTCCAAAAATAGCCATCTTCTTGCTTGGCAATTTTTCTTCAGTTTCTGTTTTAATTTCCTTATTTCAGTCAGCAAATCATACACGATCAGCCCACATGCTGCTGTGTTGTCTCTTATGGCTCATCTGTGATTTCAGCAGTGGAGTTTCCCCTTTAGGGCAGCTTGTGATTCAACCGAAGAGCCTTTCTGTTTTTACATAAGTCATCAGACTACACCAAACCACTGAGGCATTATGAAATAACAAGATAATCATTTTTTCGTTAAAGTATCCCAAAAGGTGAATTACTTAATTCACAATGGCTTTGTTACACAATCAAAAACCACCCTTTATAGATTCTGGTCATTTTTGTAATTGTGAAAATGGGATAAAAACCTTCATTCGTTCTTTGCAGACATGTGCTAACCCTTCTGGCGGCCCACATAATGGTCTCATCAATTTGCTGGCCAGACCATGTGATTATTGACTGAACCTTGCCAATTGAAATGGAGGAGAGTAGATCAGCATTGAATGTGGATTTGCTTTGAAATGTTCTTTTATTGATCCATGACTTCACTTCTCAAAGGCAATTAGTCTACTTTTACAGCTGAGCACATCCCTTTTTCAAATTCATCTGATGTCATATGTCACATACTTGACAATAAATGAATAAACAAAACCTGAAAAGCTGATGCGTTTAGTTCCAGGAGTATCGGTTATATGACAGTCAAGGCTTTGTAAACAGATCAGAGGTGGCAACGCGGTTTGAAAAGAGGCGTCCACTCTGCATTTCAATTACGGAATATGATAGAAGCACATAAATCTCTGACTGTTTCTTCTTCAAAGCTTTGTGAGGTGCTTGTTGAGGGAGGTGTAGTGTGTGTTTGGAGGTGGGGAAATGATGAACAGCCGTGTGTTGATTGTGAAGCATGATGCTGTTGTACTGGATATCTGGTAACCGATGTGCTGCTGTGAAGAGACGACAACCGCATCTGTCTGTGCCTGTGCAGTCAAGTGGCAGAAGAGCAACAATTTACAAAACCATTTTACCTGAAGAGGAGGAAAATAAAGATTTAAAGGTGCAGTGTGTAGCTTTTGGCGACATCTAGCGGTTCGTTTGCGAGTTTACACTAAGGGCTCAGCCCACTGCTCACCCCTCCCTTTCGAAGAAGCTACGGTGGCTAAAACGGGACAAACATCGTCGTCTGAGACAGCAGAGAATAGCCAGAGTAAAACAAGCTTTTGTACCATAGTCCATTATAAACCACATCATGGATAGTTTACAAAGACATAGTCAGGTAAGGATCAAGGGTCTTAATACATAATATAATAATAGTAATCAGCTGATTGTCTCACGAACGTAACCAGCACATTTCTCCCCACATAGCAAACCCATAATAATACAGCGAGGGAGAAGAACCACATGAAACTATTCAACTAACGTTATATATTTTTTCTAACAGGGTAGTAAAAGTTTAGCTGGCTAATATGAGCTGTTACTGTGGCTGAGCTGGTTAAAGCGGTAAGCCTTGTTTATACTCGACGCGTCCGCATGAGCCCAAAGGTGCGCGCGGCAAAAATGACGTGATTGTAACAGCGCACGCGCCTCCGCATCCCATAGACACCACTGTACTACACACAATAGGCTTTTTTCTCTGATTTTGGAAACTCGATCGACTTAAATGCTTCCAAGATCGACGGGTTGGTGATTCCTGTAACTGTTTTCCGGTCAATGACAAGAGTAGCCTACTAATCAGCTGTCTCACGAGCGTAACCAGCATATTTATCCCCACATAGCAAAGCCATAACAGAGCGAGGGAGAAGAATTAAGTTACATGAAACAATCCAAATACATATTTACACCACTGACAAGGGAAAAGTCACTACTCACAGTGTTTATGACTAGCTTCTTCTAGCTTTCTGCGGCTTCTCTTTCAAGGTAGTGACGAAACGCGCTCTGTAACGCTGTTTGATCGCTGTCGGCTACGGTAGAAACATGATGTCACAATATGGCGACCTTCATAGAAGGGGATTCCCGCGCCTATGTAGATATAAATGCCTCATTCTAAGGTAATAAAAACATTACGGTTTATTAAGTAAGTTCTTTATACACCACTGAACACATAGTTATGGATGTCATATTGCATTTCTGTTAATAAATACTCAAATACAAATACTAGTTACACACTGCACCTTAAATCAGAAACATTTCAGTTTCAGCCAGATTTCACAGACTCTTGCTTGGTATCAAAATCATACAATAGTTCCTCCATCCATCCTTCCTTAGTGGTAACATACAATTATATATGAATCAAAATCATATAATAGTTCCTCATTGATGATTCACTGGGCTGTTTTTCCAGTGTTGTACTGTAATAACTAAATAATTGCATTTTTTTTATTGAAATGGTAACAAATACATCATAATTTGTTGTACATTTAGAATTAAATTGTTATAATGAGATTAAGCTATTTATCTTAATGCAAAAATATTTTTTATTGCCCTAAAAATAAGGTTGTTTTCTATTATTTATTTATTCCTTCTTTTTTGTGGTGAAATATAACAATTCTTGACAGTTTTCATGTTGTTCACCCAGGTATATCTAAATATAAGATTGTGCTGCTGTATAGAAGCAACCAATCAAAGTGGCATATTGGATTAATTTTTTTTTTTCGGCTCAATCTTTAGGTCTGATTTTATGTCTCGCCTCCTCCCTCTCTGTTCCTGTCTCTGTCTGGCTAAGTGGTGAAGATGCTCGGTGGGGTTTAATAGAGAGCAGCATGGACGAGGCTGCCAGCCAGCTGGAGAGAGACCATGTTCACAGCGTGTACGAGAGGATCGCACCCTACTTCAACGACAGCCGCTACAAAGCTTGGCCCAAGGTCAAACAGTTCCTGTTAGAGCAGGAGCCCGGCAGCATCGTGGCTGACATCGGTAAGGCTTCATGTTTAATCTTTAATTTCTTTCAAATGAGAACTAAAACTCTCAGAAGCATTTTTCTGTCCCGCTTGCTTTGTAAACGACGGTTGTCGCGTTTTATCTGATGATTTGCACTCCTACTGCTAAAAGAAACCCATTTAATCTTGTCTTTATTCTTTTGCTTGGAAAAAAAAACAACTCTGTGTGAGTAATGGCCCGTTATATCACAGAGACTTTGTCAACAGCTTTTACTTCACCGTTGCCTGAAAGGAAATGCAATTATTCATTTTAAAGTTTAATAAGGATGAATGGGCACCAAAGTTATTACAGTACGACACTGGAAAAACAGCCCAGTTAATCATCCATGAGGAACTATTTTATGAATTTTATGAATTATTTTATGACATGCACTGATTATTTTTAAAATTATTACAGGATGTGGAAATGGCAAATATCTGCACATCAATGAGGACATCTTCAAGTTGGGCTGTGACGTGTGTCGTCCGTTGGTGGACTCTGCATGGAGTCAAGGTCACGAGGTGCAGCTCAGCGATGGCCTGCGTTTACCCTACAGAGACGGCTGTTTTGACTCAGTGCTCTCCATTGCAGGTAATGCATCAACATAAATGTCCTAAAACATTGAGGTGGATTCATTTAGGTTCTTATTTTGATTCCACTTAATGATTTAGTTCACTGGTTCTTGCTGAAGCTCAAACGAGAATGAACTTTATTGGTTCTCGCGCCTCAAGTGAACGTGCTTGAGCTTCCGTTTACCACAACTGATGTTTGAGTTGATAAATGTTTATATGTAAACTAAATTCAATTTGTTTCATCATATAAAGCGATTGTGTGTCTTTTTTAACTAAACCGCTAAATTCTTATGGATTAGTTTTACTATCTCTTTATGATTTTTTTTTTTTAAAGTGTCAAAGTAGTAGTTCCATAGCTGTCAATGGAGGGGCAGACATCTCCCAGATTTCATTCAAATAACTTCATTTATGTTTCGAAAATGAATGAAAGTCTTATGGGTTTGGAGTGACATGAAGGTGAATAAATGAGTAATGAATTAATTTTTGGGTGAACTAACCCTTTAATACATTCAGGTGGATTCCGTCTGGTTCTGATTCAGATTCCACTTAACAAGTCATTTCCTAATGATTATTTAAGTACTGTTGAGGAAACAACTTTATTAGTTGGACAATTGACTTTCAGTTCAGCAAGTAAGGGAAGAACTGTTCGGATTGATTCAGCAAATCATTAGAATGATTTAGCCTGACGAATCATATGTTTAAGAGGTTTTTTTTATTTTATTTTTTTATTAGTGATTCTTATAAGAATCAACTCATAAAAGGCACTGGTTGTGTTTTTTGTTGTTGTGTGCAACCAGCGAGAAGCATTAACAGAATTTAAAATAATTCAGTTCCATATTTTTTTTCTTTTAAAGACGGCTCTCAATTCCCATCCCAGTGTAACGAACGTAGGCCAGTAAGAGCTGTGCGTGTAAACCTCACTCCCCTGGCCTCAAGAGGCGCGCTAGCGACTGATGCTAGCGGCTGCGGTCTTTAGTGTCCTTGTTAGCACGCCCGTTACCCATGCCATAGACCCCAGTTTGAATACCGCTCAGAATAGGTATGGTTACACCAGTTATTGTAAAAATTATTATTACTTCCCTAACTTGGAAATTATTATACATTTTATGAATGTCACATTTTATTAATTTTTTTATGCACATTTTATTTTAGTGCAGAATGTACTGGAACTGTAAAATGTCATGTTGCTTTAAAAGGAACATCTAGTGCAGACATTTTCTGCACATTACAGCTTGATAAGCTCTGAGATGGGATCATTAGCATAATGATCAATGAGGATGTATGTTCATAGGAGCACATTTCATGTGATACAACCAAGTGAATATACCAGTATTTCCACGATCAAGCCATTTAATTTCAATCTGCTGGTAATGCTGCTATTAACTCAAAAAGGAGCAGGTATATAGGTTTATTTAAGCTTTATGAGGTGGAGGAAACAAGAGGTGTTACTAGGCTACAGGAGATCAGTGGTTCTTGGAAGAGGCCTGGGAGTATTTGTTGTCAGGCTTTACTGCTGGGTCACCTGGCAACCCCTCTCAATCCCCAGAGAGAAGATTCATGTGGCCATTGATGATATCAGAGTCTCATAATAGTTTAAACACTCTGAAAGCCCATTCTAAACACACGAAACAGCCCACTGCTATGAACTGGGCTTTACAGAGCCATCTTTTTTTTATTTTTTATTGTTAATTCACCCAAAATTGAAAAATGTCATAATTTAGTTAGTGTAATGTTGCAAACCTTTTGACTTTTTTTGTTTTGTTTTTGTAAATTTATATTCCTCTTTTTCATATTGGTATAATTTGACCATGTCAAATTGGTCTTTAAGGTCTTGATTTTTCTTCTTCTGTTTTTATCTATGTATTTTGACTAGCATTTGAGAAAAACACAATATTGCTGATTATTATTGAATTTGTAACTCTCTAAAATGCAATACCAACAGACTAGTAATTCATTATCTACTTTGTAAAACCCAAGTTACATTATACATTAATAAGATATAGTACATTATTTGTAAACAGGACATAAAAATATGTCTCGACTAAATAACATTGTTTCATAGAATTTATTGCATACATGCCAAAAGCATTTAGAAATACAAAATAACAATGTAATTTTTGGGGCAAGCTATTCTTCGAAATAACTAGACTGGATATCAATGACTTATGAATACCATTTCAGTAACACTATTTCGATGGTCCACTTTAGACATTCTACTATGAAATGGTACAAATGCATCATAAAAAGTAGCTCATACAAGTTTTGCACTTTAAAAATGGCCAACAAAGGGAATGGACTTCATAAGACTTGGAATATGGTGCACGAGTCATGCCTACTTTTGTGATGCTTTTCTGTCTTTTTATTTTCTTTTTTGAGCTTGACAGCTCCTGGTCACTATAACGTGATTCTTCAAAATGGAGGAATCCATTCCATGGAAATAACAACAATTTATGGGTTTGAAAAAAAAGAAAAAAAAAGACATTCTACTATAAGTAATTTGCAACTTCATGTCATCTAACTATCGTTAGATTATTAGTAGACTGCTAGGTTAGGTTTAGTGTTAGTGTTCAGGTTAATAGAATTGACATTTGACATTTGCAAAGTTACTTCCAGTCAGTAGAATATCTGTTGGGGGAGCATCATAATAAAGATTAGCAGATATTAAGCACAATCTACTGGTACTCTAATGATAGTTAGATGACATGTAGTTGCAAAGTTACTTATAGAATAATGTCTAAAGTGGACCATCGAAATAGAGTGTTACCGAAATGGTATTCATAAGTCATTGATATACAGTCTAGTAATTTCGAGATTAATAGACTGACTGCTTAATATCTGCCAACTCTTTCTTATGATACTCCCCCAACAGATATTCTACTGACTGGAAGTAACTTTGCAACTACAGTAGTCAACATTTGAAGTGGATCAAAAAAGTGAATCAAAGTTGTCCTAAGACAAGAATGGGTATTGTTCAAAATTCATGAATAACTTTGATGAAAGGTTTTGATCCACTTCAAATGTTGACTACTGTATATGTCAACTTATTTTACTAACTCAAACACTAACACCTAACCTAACCTTGCAGTCTACTAATACTCTGATGAGAGTTAGTTGACATGTAGTTGCAAAGTTACCTATGGTTAGTAAAATGTCTAAAGTGGACCATCAAAAATAAAGTATAACCACAATTTCTTTCAATTGCTTAGTCATC
Organism: Meda fulgida; assembly: GCA_030578275.1. Taxonomy (NCBI): domain Eukaryota; kingdom Metazoa; phylum Chordata; class Actinopteri; order Cypriniformes; family Leuciscidae; genus Meda; species Meda fulgida. The sequence goes on from CM060630.1 coordinate 14,469,093, forward strand.
CACCACATGTCCACCAAAGAACGGCGTATCCGAGCAATAAAAGAGATGGCTCGCACCCTCCGTGTGGGAGGGCGGATCATGATTTACGTTTGGGCCATGGAGCAGAAGAGGCGCAAGTTTGAAAAGCAGGACATCTTCGTTCCCTGGAACCCCAATCCACCTTTATCTCCTGCTCTCAGAGTACTCTGCCAAACCAGACAGCGAGTCAACAGAACCCATAGCATCAGCGACGACTGCGCTTCAAGTGACAAGCACAGGAAAGTGAAGAGCACATCCTCCATGTTGGACGAGGGCGACTTGATCAGCCCCAGTCAGCAGAAACAACCGAGGCTTTGGTTCTTCTCCAGATCTTTGGATTCTGTGCTGGACTTCGGCAGCCTGGCCATGTCCCGCTCCTCTTCCAGCAGTTTACAAACTCCTGTCAATGAAGCGATGGAAAGCAGAAGCCGACGAGCTAGTAGTAAAGGCCTCTTCAGGCAGATGTCCAGCCTCTTTTCTTCCTCTTCCAGAACCAGTCTAGAAGAAGACGTCTTCATCTCAGACGCTCACGAACGGGTCCATAAAATCAACAACAGAAGTGTTGGGAATGGAAATGAGACTGTTCCTGTGGAGCTTGTCCATGACTGTTCCTCAGTTCCACTGCCCGACTTGGTGTCCTACCAGAGGGATCAGTCGAATCTTGAAGGACACGAGGAGGTAGATGGAAAATCAAGCCTACAAGAGCCCTTGCGAAGGCAGGAAAGCACAGCGTCTCTTCTGGAAACTGAGGGGATGAATGGACGGAGCAGCGAACAGATGAAGGACTCTTGTCTGCGGTACTACCATGTATTCAGGGAAGGAGAATTGACACAGTTAATCCAAAACCACGTTGATGAGCTCCATGTTCTGCACACATACTTGGACCACGCCAATTGGTGCGTGGTGGCTGAGAAGGTCCAAGTCTGGAAGGTTTAAATCTCATTTTAAAGATCTGGTTTAATTTATAATATCTTTTTTCATGTCTTTTAACATTTTAGTTTGAGATTTTAAGTATTGGGACCAGAGAGCTAATATTAAATATTAGCTGTTCAGTATCAATGGCAATAACAAGCGAGGTATTGATGCTCTGATGTGACCAGTGTTGGTCCAAATTGTTACACTAAAGCTAGTTGTACTATGAAAACTGCTATACTAAATGTGGCATTAGTCTAGTTTTGTTGCATTCAGTTTAAAGTTACAAATAATTTACTTAACTTGCACTGATTTTAATGGTGTATCACTGTTAACTGTCTTAAGCAATGCCTGCCTGGAACAGAAAGCATAGCACATAATTTTTCTGAACCAAATATCGTGAGCACAAAACTAGAGTTTTCTAATGAACGCTCTTCGCTAGTCTGTCTGTGTAGGTGTTGTGTGGTTAGTATTTCCATAAAGCAGTTGTGTTGTGGCGTGAAGCTTTTAAACAAGATTTTAACTAGTTGGCTGCTTGTTAATTGATTGCACATGAATTTCCATCTTGAAAACTTGAACAATTGAAACATGTTTGTGCCATGTTGTTGTGAATTGTGTTTGTATTTGTGTAACTTGACCATGTCATTGTCACAACAAAGGTCTTTAATTTTCCTTTAAACTTAAAACATTTTTATGTGTATTTTTGACTTAAATATAATAAATGCAGTATATTTTGTTTTTATCTGACCTATTGGCTTATTTTGTCTTTTTAGTAAAAGAGTTTTTTTTTAATTGCTTGAAATATTTTAATTCTTAATAATGAGCCAAAGTAATTACTCATAAAAGGAACTAATTATCTTCTTTGTAGAATACTATTTTTTTAAATGCATATATTAAAAGTGATTAAAAAAAACAATATAATAAAACCACTTTTGTTTTAATCATACCCACAAACTTTTTAGTGAAAAGGTATTTTATAAAATAATTTATAAAACAGCTTTTAGGAAACTGCATTATTAAGAATTATTTTTATTATTAAAAAATAAAATAATAAAAGCACTGTTTTCCTGACCCACTGGCTCAAATTAAGGTTACGTTTACATGACACTTATATGCTTAAAAATATTTTTTTCCACATACAGAAGCAAAATGTTTGTCAAAAACGCTGTATTCTGCTGCCAAGCCGTTAGATGGCGATGAAACGCTATAGATTTAACACATAATATGCATGTGCAGGACGTCATCGTTTTTACAGATTTGCGTTTTTGTTGTTTACACGGAGACCGTTTTCAGCTACCAAAAACGCCGTTGCCGTGTAAATGAACGGCCAAAACGCATAAAAAGTTTCACGTTACGTAAAATTTCTGTATGTACTCCTGCAATAAAATAAAAGAAAAAAAGTTTTACGTTTTTAGTTTAAAACAGTATTGTGTAAACAGCCCCTCAGATGTAATGACTTCTCTATCATTTTGTTTAATTCATTTAATTAAATATTATTTTTTATTATAACAGAGCAAAAATTGTATTTTAGCAGATAAGTAAATGTGTATCAAAACCCAACCTATATATATATATATATATAAAATACATTACTAAATGAGGACCAACATAATTTAGCGCTTGAAATTTTTTAAATTTTTTTTATTCATGAAATCTATTGCATCCAATAGCATTGGCACAGCAAAATGTTCATAAGGTCCCTCTCAGCACCCAATGATCTCGGTTTGTTTATCCGCAATCCATTTCCATCCTGGAGTTAAAGTCCATATTCTCTCCAAACCTAAAAGCAGAAATGTGAACCATTAAAAGCATTTAAACCTCTGACAGTGCAATACTGCTGTTTATAGAAAGCACCTGTTTCATAATAACATCAACACAAAAAACGGGAACATAGCATGTGACTCTTTTCCCTGTTTTTTTTTTGAAAGAACAAAAAAAAAAACAATTACAGTCATAAAAATCATAGCAAAACAAACTGTTTTCTCACAATAAAGAGAAAAACAATTGTCAAAATAAATAAATAGCAAGCTATAATAAAACAATTAAAATACTCAATAAATAAAACAAAGTTAAATAATATGAATAAATACTGTATATAGATTAGTACAAGGCACCAATAATATCCATGTTCATTTCACTCAGGTCCATTAAATACCTTGTTACTTTCATTATGGATTCTGTAAAAGCTCACCTTTGAAGCTGCTCTGTGAATTATTGAGTGCCTGCGTGCCAGTCGATCAATATCTCTTGAATAGCCTCCTCCAATGACAGTGGCCACAGGGATGCCCTTTTTTATGACTGTCTGAAGTACATAAAGATCCCTCTGGTAAAGGCCTAAGTCGGGTAAAATGGACAGAAATTAAAGGGTCCATTACATAAAATACTCACTGCTTCGTTATGATATATGATGTATGTGCGTAATCGAGTGGAATGATTGACCTTCATCTGTGAGACGAAGTCTTCCAAGTTCATCCTCCCAGTGTGGATCCACTCCAGAATCATACAGCACCAGATCCGGGTGGAATGTCTCCAGTAACCAAGGGAGGTGTTCCTGGACTGTACAGGAAATTGCTTAATGCATTTGACCATAGTACCACAGATTTAATAGAAATATATGTTAATGTATTGAAATGTATTCAAGTGTCAAAACTGATCTGCTTATGTTTTTGTGTAGATGCAAAGCGAGTCAGAATGAAATAAACAGTACCTCTGGAAAGATACTCTTTGTCTTCAGTACCATCTTCTAAACTGACATCTAGGTCACTCTGCTGCTTTCGCAAAGGAAAGTTTTTCCCACAATGCACTGAGAAGGTAAAAACATTGGGTTCATCCTTAAAGATGAATGCTGTGCCATCACCCTAGTGAACGCAGGAAGGGAAAACATCTGCTATAATTCAGGAAAACAACAGCATTTTGGTCAGCACAAAAAAAATAATTTGGGATGGGAGTTGTTATAGACTTTTCTACCCTATTGTGACATATATCTGAGGGAAAGGGCTTCTCAAAATAGAACGAATATAAGGTGGTACTTGATTTTGTCCATCAGGAATTGATTAGTTGGTTGAATTGTTGCTGTTTGCTATTGGTCGATCTGATGTAAGTGACAGGTTGTCCCACCAGTAAACACATCATCAGAGAATATGCACGATTCTGGATAAACTGAGAATCACAATTATTTTGGTTTCAAATACAGATAACGATTCGATCTCCACCGATTCTGGACAAGCAAACAAAATAACATGTAATTTACTAGAGGTTCTGACAAAATGTTAATTGCTACAATCTATTTAAAAATGTTTCATTAATTTGAATGAATTGTTTTAAAGAAAATTGGTTTGAATGAATGACTCACTCAAAAATGAATCATTCATAGATGAATCAAAGTTTTTGAACGAATCTCTTGAATTAATGATTGAAGGATGTGATGGACAACATCATTATTTAAACCGACATGTTACTTTCAAAAGGTGATTTACTCAAATTGATCGCTATTGTAGACATCAGTGTTTATATCCGAATTATACATTTGATCCCAGTACTTCTGTGATAACCTATCCGAAATGACTGTTTGTGAAGCTAAATAAATACTGCAATATTCCATAAAAATACGAATGGTCAATCTTTATTTTATTTTATGGTTCCTCAAAAAAAAACAAGTTGTACCTGATGTACATCCAGATCCACGATGAGAATCTTCCTCTTGGATGCGGACTCATCCATCAAGTGTTTGGCGGTCACAGCCAAGTCATTGAGCAGACAGAAGCCTGCGCCGTAGCCTGGGAAGGCATGATGGGTCCCTCCGGCTGTACTGCACGCCAGTCCCCTCTGCAGGGCGATCTCTCCTGCCAGCACAGTGCCACCTGGACCACATCTCAGATGAGAGAAATACATTACATGAAGAGATGGCAACTGGACAATATACAGTAGCTTTACAAATCTAGTACCGACTTTAGTACTCATTAACAAATGAATGAATTGATTAAACAATCAACACAGTGCAAAAAAAGTCCAATATTCCATCGCGTGTTTTGCATAAGAAAATTAAGATTTTTTCCATTGTGACATTATTTTCATAACAAAAAGGGTCTACTGTAATGCAAAAAAATAAAATATAAAAAAATGACTACATTTAAATGTATGTCACAGTAGTATTTATTGTAATGAATTTAATATATGCTTGTTTTAAAAAAAGGGTTTATAGTAATGTGTATTTAGGGAAAACTATATTAGGGAATTGTATAGAAATATATATATATATATTATATATATAGAGATATATAGATTGTGTATATATTTATATATATATATATATCTATATATATATATATACCAGTGTTGTTAACTAAAATAAATCTGTTAAACAAAGCTGTAAAAATAAAATATAAATATTAGATTAAACTAAAACCCAATTAAAAAATAATAAATGTTATAATAATATATCAATAATACAAAATATATACACATTTGTATTTTGAGGTAAAATGACCCTGACATTAATGAGGTTCACTCCACTATTTCAGCACATACTAAATTGCATACCTGTTTCATATCTGCAGCGTTGAACTAAACCAGAACTCCAAGGAAATCCAGTCCGCCTCTGATCTTTCTCACTGATTTTTCCACCGATAAAGTTGGACAGGTACTCCTCAGTATGCACACATCCCAGAAGCCCTTTGGAGGCAATCTTAGGAGCCCACACCTACAAGATGTGTCAAGTAGCCTATTAATTTTCCACAAGTAAATTCAAAATATGTGTATTAATGCAAGTTACAGATTCACTGAACATGTCCAACCTGTTTATCTGTTATGACTTGATCTCTGAACAGACTCTCCAGGACTTTGGGGAACTTTCCCATGGGAAACCTGTGGTTTTCAGGGAGGTCACATATGTACTTGACATGATGAACTAGAGGAAGTGCTCTTGATTCAAGGCAAGCCTGAGAAAAACAGACGCAAATGAGTTCCAGCAATTCACTGCAATGGACTGTTAGTAAATGTCATGTCTGAACTAGTTTTACACTTTGGGGGTTTGAATGTGATAATATCGAGGAAACATTACATGTTCAGCGTTGAAAGACCTCCTCCTTGTTCCATGCATTGGGTTTCGTTTCAGAAGCGTTTCATTTTGGAACACATGTCTGCATTTAATAGTTGCTCTATATGTTGGTTTTTGACATAAATTAAACATTGCAGCCTTAGTTACAATCCACTACAAACTGTTTGTTTGCAAATAGCGTGCAGTTACACAATCAGCAACTATAAAATAACGATCGAGAGATACATGACATTTTAGAACGCTTTCTGAATCAGATATAATGTTATTGAAGATACGCACGTAAGAAAATCAAGTATCATCAGCCCGTCACGTGTGTGTATTAGACACTTGTATTTTTCTTGTTGTAATGGAAGTGTGCTACTGCCACCCTCTGTTGAGGAGGGAGACATCAAACAGGATATCAAATGTGGTGGGGTCATAGTCATAGTGCAAACTTTTTTTTCCCCTTCTATTTATTCAAGAGGATATTGTCCACTTGAAGGAGAGAATGGGCACAACAAACAAGTAAGTTTAAGTGTCCTAAATACATGGTACTGACAGGATGCTTTTAAAGCAGAGCGGGTCTTGTACCGGCTTAGTCTTTAAATCTCTGGATAAGGTGAATTTGTTTAAAAATGTGAGAAAACTGGTTGCCTTAAAGGGGTCCTATTATGCCCTTTTACAAAGTCTTTATTTTGATTTTGGGGTGTGCTAGAAAATGTTTTTCATGCTTGTTCAAAAAATGCATTATTTTCCACATATTTTACATGATTAAATAACCTCTCTCCCCAGTCTGTCTGAAACGCCACTTTTGACGAAGCCCCTCCTTCCGAAATATGAAATGTGCTGTGATTGGTTAGTTGGCCCAGTGTGTTGTGATTGGCACCAATTAGCGCATGTTCAGGAAATGTCCCGCCCCTCCATAACGAGTATGGGGTCTCTGCGTAACAAAATTTGAAGGTGTTTTCAAACTGATGGGTGGGTGTTTATAAATCATACAATGAAAATGATGCCCTTCACCCGACCACACCCCTAAATCCTACCCTAACTGTGACTTGGGTAAATAATTTTAAGCTATCGAAAACACCCCTCAGTTTTTGGCCCCGTCCACTGGTCTGCTAATTCCTATTACTCTCCTGCAGAGACCTATTCTTGTCCATAAACTGTGAGTTCTTCTCTAGAGTAAAGGATGGCTTCAAATTCCAAACCAATTCGAGCCCGATTCAGATCCTGACAATGTTAGCGAACAAGAGGACTGAGCAGAATGGATTTAATACACAGACTTTGCAAGCAGGGATTTCACAGGATGTTTTAGAGTGGTATGTTTTTTTTAATTTTCTTATACTACATTATAGATACAATATTATTCACCATTTAATCGTGATATTTGTCAGAAAACTCAGGTAATACAAACAGTAATCGATCACAAAACCATGGCTAATTTTCCTAAGAAGCGATGAACCGTCTTACAGAAGCGAGCGCAGAAAAGCAACAGAAAACAAGCTGTTCTCCATAACATGAGCAGCGCAAAGATAAACGTTTGGATTTTAGTGTTCAGGAACAGTGTTTAAAATAAGTTTTAACCATTCTAAGGTCGTCAGCCTGAGGAAGGTAAAACCAATAAGTTTTGAAAATGTTGTGAAAAAACAGGGGCTCTTTGACAGCGACAACTTCTCTAATGTAGCCTAGCTCAACCAGGCCTTGTCCCCCTTTTTTTTGTATTCTGCGTTTCCACTGTCGGGCCAGGGCCGGGCCGGGCCGTGCTAGTGCATGCCAGGGCCAGTCGCGTTTCGTCACTTCTGGAGCTTGATCGGGGCTTACTCGGGGGCCAACGGCCAGGATTTCTGGCCCGTCGAATACCTTGGGCCAAAGCGGGCCAGCCTGGGCTAGAGGAGTGGTTACGAACAGAGGCGGGGTTTACCTGAGTCTGGAGACGACAACGCCAGATGATTCTGTCAGCATTAAATACTTTTAAAATAATTTAACTCACTTTCATGTTTGAATGTCTTCTGTTTGTGATCCGATGTGGATTCTGATCACCGTATAAGGTAGAAATATTTATAGGCTACGCGATGCAAAAGACTATGCACGCTAACCATTACCATAGTAAACATAGTAGCCTAAACACATAGTAAAAAAACATGGTGAACGCTTGAAGAAATCAGACCAATCATAAAGGCTATCACAATCATGTTTTTATTTTATCTGTCAGTAGCCTACGTCTTGTCTCTTTATACCGGACTATAAAGCAACTTTTTTTTCGGGAGCTTCCTCTGTTTCTCTGACTGAAAATATCAGTAGCCTACTGGGAGTCGTATTTTTGGTGGCATATAGTTGTAGAAATTATCATTCTTTATAAATGTGATTTAAATATGTCCTGTAACTACCAAATAAACAGAAACAGACACAACTGAAGAAGTAAGTGGGTGTTTCTCAAAACGAAGAATGCAAAGAACGGACTTGTGTTCTTGGGGAAACCGCTCTTGCTAGTTGTTCTTGGAAGAATGAACTCACAAGGTGACGAGCACACAGAACGCTGCTGACAGTTTGAGACGATGTGTTCTTGCTGGTATTACGCAATAATTCCCCCCGCACAGACGCCGTCTGCAGTACCCAAACATAACGAGAATTATTGACGATAACAGTCAGGCTTCATCGCCCAAGCCTACCCTCAGCTGAAGAGATTACTACTCTACAACTGTACACTACAATGTAATGTATATTCATAACAATAAAGCAACGCCTGTCTCCTTTTAATTCTGCTTCTGTTGTTTGTTTGTGTACATCACTAGCCAACAACGGCAGGAAAAAAACGCTGGTAAAATTGACCGGCCTCTCTCTGCTTCCCGCTCCTTCCTCGAAGGCCGAAATGAATGCTGGGATATTTCTGCCGTCAAGTTCACACAAGTTACCAACCAATGCATCTTCGGTAAAATGGGCGTGTCAAGAACACTTCCGGGGTTTTTAACCGTTCTTGGCAAAATGCAAACTTGTGTATTGGGACAGTACTTGGGCCACAAAAGATGACATTTCACAAGAACACAAGAACACAAGTACAGACAAGAACACAGATTGAGAAAGGCCCAGTGTGTCCTCTTTCTTTTGTGAAACCTAACGGTAATTTATTTCTGTGTGACTAATGTGCAATTTTTACATACATTAATTAATTATCAATGTATCACTTTTTATTGTAAACCTGTGGTAAAACATCGATTCTTGGGTTTTAAATATTCAAGTAAACCACAAAAATGCCAGCAAACAGTCGCCTGTATCATGTTTGTTTTGCAATGCATGCTGTTTCCAGTGATTTCTTTCTGATTAGTTTTCTGATAAAACTTCCATTTGTTGGTGAAATGATGGGTTAGTGTGACGTTGTTTCTAGAGAGGTGTGTTACGGGCGTGTTTTAGTGAAGCACTGTGAAGCTTCTGGCCCGACAGTGGAAACGCAGGCCAGGTGCTACTGGCCCGAGGCTATTAGCCCAGCACGGCCCGTTTAAAGCCCTGGTATTTTGACTTCATAAGATCCGGTAAAATCGCGTTGTAGTCCAAACGAGTCTTTCCTTGTAGTTCTTGAAAGGGGATTCTGTTAAAATAAAATATCTCCCTTTGGAGTGGATTTTGAGCTTTGTAACCTTGCAGATCTTTTTTATGCTCAAACAACAACATTGTACACTAACTAAAGTTGAAAAAGTGGAAAAGCATATTAGGACCCTTTTAAAGTATTGTATTGTGTATTTAAGTATTAGTATTGAAAAAGTTCAGTTAATTTAAGTTACATTTTGTAAAATCAATTATTTTGCAGTTATTACAATTAGTATATTTAAGTTCGAAGTTCAATTTCCAAGATAAATTTATAACAATTGTTTTATTTAATTTAATTTGTTAAACTAGAAAAGTGTGGGTGAATGAGAAGTGAGGAAGCTTCCTGAGCTTCATGAGTGAGGATACACAGGTGTATCCTTCCCTCGCATCCTAAGTGGGTGGAGCTAAGGCGCGAGGAAAGGAAGCAAGGTAAGGAAACAAGGGGTGCTTCTCAATAAGAAGGCTGCATCCTACGAAGGCTCTAAATCTCAGCTGCCACGCCATCAAAAATTGCTGATGGCCATCTCAATTCGAAGGATCTTTGGAAGGCAGCCTTCGTTTCATGTCCTTCATTCGGCCTGTTTTGAAGGACGTATTAGATGTATCCTTCGCGGTCTTAATTCACCCACAATCCTTTGTACATATTACAAAAATAAACTGACGGAAATTGAGTCGGTGCTGAGATCATCTGAGTTTATTATGAAATATAAGACAAAAATAACGTTTTTGGACATTAAGTACAGATGTTATCTTTTGTTTTGCTTTAAATTAATAACTAAAACTAAACTGACAATAATGTAAGCCACTTGGAGACCACCTACGGTTATCGTACACTGTACTGTATTAAAGCTAGTTAGTATAAAGATTTGTAATGCAAAATTACGTTTAAATAGTATTTTCATGCAGTGACTGCGGGGCAGAAACATTTGTAACGTAGCCGTGCACACTTTCTATACCATCTCATTCTAGCGTTTAATGTTGAGGAGGACCTGGACTCTAGCCAGGAACCGGCGCAGAGCAAGGTGTACTGCTAGCAACTCTAGGCAATTGATATGCTAGTGCGTCCGTTCAGGGACCCGAAGCTGCTTGCCTGTCGCACTGATTTCCACTGTGTGTGCCGCGGCGTCATATAAAGCAATCCGAGTGGCGTGAATACGGATGCCATTTGCCCCAGGAGCCTCTGAAACATCTTCAGTGGAACCGCTGTGCTGCTCCTGAACGTATTCAAGCAGTTCAGCACTGACTGAGCGCGCTCATCCGTGAGACATGCAGTCATGGCTACCAAGTCAAACTCCATACCGAGAAAATAGTTTCTACCTACTTTACAGGGAATTAATGAGTGTACATGGTTTAAATAGGCTGAGACTAACAAGGTAATGAGACACAGGTGGATAAAACCTGTTCCCCTGGTCAGGTGAGCCGTCGGAGGTACCTACCATCAACCACTGGTTCCAGGAGAGCGAGAGGGTATGAGATGAGGCTCATCACCATCTCCAGCAGGCAGTGCGCAGACATAAAAGCTTTGAAAATGTCCGACGAGGAGACACACCTGTATTCCATCCAGGACAGCTCCTCTGGCTCTCTACAAGGGACATTCGTCTGCGCCTGCCCTGCCGGAAATTGAGCCGCTGAAATATCGGTCTCTTCCAGGTCAAACTACTTCTCTACGTCCCCCTGGCCTTGATGACGCGCCTCAAATCGATGAAGAACAAATCTACACTGTCCGTGAAATTCTGGACTTCCGACGTCGTGGTGGCCGTTTGGAATATATAGTCGACTGGGAGGGGTACAATCCAGAAGAAAGGTCTTGGGTACCCCGGAATGACATCCTCGACCCTGCCCTTCTCACCGAATTCTATCAACGACATTATCATGTGCCCAGCAATTTTGGTGTGAGAAACTTCTGCAAACTAATCACTGATTGAGTGAACTGTTTGAACGAATCACTGTTTAAGAACAATAGTGATTCATTCACTATTCTTGTATTGCTAGTTCTGAGTCTAAACAGCTGATAGGAAACACAAAGGACATGATCAGCAAAATATATTCTCGGGTCGGAGTAATCTCCAACATCAGAGAAGGATTTATCTATTTCAAAAGGGTCTAGTAGCCTATTAATATTCCACAAGTATATTCAAAATATGTGTATTAATGCAAGTTACAGATTCACTGAACATGTCCAACCTGTTTATCTGTTATGACTTGATCTCTGAACAGACTCTCCGGGACTTTGGGGAACTTTCCCATGGGAAACCTGTGGTTTTCAGGGAGGTCACATATGTACTTGACATGATGAACTAGAGGAAGTGCTCTTGATTCAAGGCAAGCCTGAGAAAAACAGATGCAAATGAGTTCCAGCAATTCACTGCAATGGACTGTTAGTAAATGTCATGTCTGAACTAGTTTTACACTTTGGGGGTTTGAATGTGATAATATCGAGGAAACATTACATGCTCAGCGTTGAAAGACCCCCTCCTTGTTCCATGCATTGGGTTTCGTTTCAGAAGCGTTTCATTTTGGACCACTTTTGCATTTAATAGTTGCTCTATACGTAGATGTTTTACACAATAAATGAAACATTGCTGCCTTACGATCTACTATATGTAACAACTGCTTGTTTTGCCTTAAAATCTACTATACCTAACCACTGCTTGTTTACAAAAGCATTCAGTTACACAGTCAGCAACTATTAAATAACGATCGAGAGATACATGACATTTTTAAAACACTTTCTGAATCAGACTGAATGTTATTGAAGAAATGCGCGTAGAATACAAAGTGTATCAGCCCATACGTGTGTGCACCATAGACTGCACAAAAAATAAGTGTGCACTGTGCAATTTTAGACACTGGTGTTTTTCTTCTTGTAATGGAAGTGTGCTACTGCCACCCTCTGTTAAGGAGTGAGAGTTGAGAGGTGCAAACAGGACATCAAATGTGGAGTCATTATGTCATGGTGCAATCTTTTTTTTATTCTACATTTATTTTGGAGGATATTGTCCACTTGAAGTAGAGAATGGGCACAATAAACAAAAAAGTATAAGTGTCCTCTAATGGTACCAACAGACATGGTGAGTTTAAAGCAGAGGGGTCTTGTACCGGCTTAGTCTGTAAACCTGGATAAGTTGAATTTACTTAAATTTGAGGAAACTGTTTTTTGGTTTTCAAAAAAATGTATTGTGAACTTAAAATTTGCAATTAATTTGACTTACAATATTTTGTCATGTTAATGAATTTGCAGTTATTTCATCTTGTGTATTTTCATCTAGTATTTATTTTAGTGTACATCTAGTGCTCAATTTCAAAGTCCAATTTACAGCAATTACTTTGTTAAATATCCCTGCAACATTTCAGCCGTAAATTAATTATAAATGTTTATATGTACTACATTATGTTCATTACCTGTCTAGATAAGAGTTATCTAACGACTAATGTGATTGTGTTTCACGCTTCAGAATTTCCATTAAGGTAACATTGAGCATCGAAGCTCAATGGTTTTTACGGTGAATTGTGGGACATTTAGGGAGTGAAGGTTTCAGTGCACAGGAAGGATTTTGCGATTGACAGCCCTTAAAATGGACTCCTCTGGACTACTGAACTAGCAAGCTGATTGAGACACACACTTGGTCTACATACACTGGCGCACTCGTCGTCGTTGTCGTCGAGCGATATATTGGCCAGGTTAAATATAGTTCCAGTGACAAAGTAGGCAACTGTTGGCCTACAATCATAGGCCGTTGCCACAAACAAGTGTGCTGTTTTTGTGCATGGTACACTGCGCATCTCGTTCTAATCAACCGTTAACTTATAGGTGCTTCTGTTGATATCATCCGTTGTGTTTGATTGAGAGTCAATATTTTCATTATGTAGGACTACTTTTTATTTAATTCTGTCAGCACATCATTGGGTTTATAAGTAGCAATGTGGGGAAAAAAAGTGAAAACTGCTTCTTAAATACGAGATAACATTCTTGTGTTTTTTAAACACAGGATAACAAGGGGCTGACAAGGGACAGGTTAAGGTGATTTGTTGTCATGGCGACTGACAAGGGTAACTATAGCAACAAACAAGGGTGTCACATATGGTAACTGGTTTTCGTGAGGAGTTCGTTTTCTACTCAAAATGACCCATTCATCCTCAAACTATCTACTGATTGTTACCGTTATTGTCTCTTAGTTCGGTTGGGTACCTCATTACCTTTATTGTGTAATAAAGTGTCACTCAAAATCCACTGTATTGTTTTCTTAAATGTTTTTAAGTAAACCATACACTTTAAAAGCATGGCTTATTACAGTGAGGAAAATGTACTTGAAACAGATTATTGCAAAGTCAACTTCAAATGAGTGAGTAGAAATGACTCCACAAACTCTTAACTTGGCAAGTTAAATTTACTTATGCACTTTTGTTAATTTTACTTAATTTAGTTAATTCCATACACGTGAAATTTACTTAAAAAACATGAGTGCAAAAACGTATTCACTTATTGTTTACTTACACGGCAACTCAAAACGCACATACATGTCATATATGGTAAGGTTTAATCTTTAAATATGATCGGATGCCGAGGACATCCTGGATGTTATTGCCTGATTGTATGTGTATAATATGACCCATCTTCAATTTACTTAATTTTTTTTTAGGAAACTTGTTGCCTTAAAAAATGTAGGTATTGTGAACATAAACGTTTCAGTTAATTTAACTTGCAATGTTTTGTAACAGCAATTGCAGTTAGGGTTATTATATTAGTATATTTAAGTTCAAAGTTCAATTTATACTTTTTTTGTTAAACGAGAAAAGTGTGGGGGAGGTGTGGTCAGGAGATAAACTTCATAATTTTAGTTAATTTAACTTAGATTTATTCACATTTCACATATTAAAATATGTCTACAAATTAGTAGCATCTACTTATATTTTATAAGTAATCCAGATAAACTTAAATATTTTAAGTAAAAAAAATGATTAGATACAAAATATAGGCTTACGGTATAAATAATTAAAATAAAAGTTACCATCTGTGTAAAACAATTTTCTATAAGATGGGATGTTTTAAAGGTTCTTATATTGGAGGAGGTTTTTGAAGTGATGACAATAGTAATCAGAAGCAAATACTTCTGATTACCACTAAATTTAAGGTGTCTTGCTTTCTGCGTTTTTCTATAACTGTATGACTCGGCTCACTTTACTTTGGCTCGGTTTGCGTTTCCACTGCAGTTTAGTCTGCTGGGTCATTCCGTGTCAACTAGGTCCCCAGCTCAAAATTTTGATCTTGATCATTTTTTTCTGTAGGAATACAAACATAAATAGTGATGAAAGCCAAAATATTAAATGTATATTTACTGCGTAATCCACTGTTTTGTAGAGGGCGGTCAAAATAACAATTTTCACCTGAGATTTGGAGCCAAATTAGAGGGGTGTAAAAATTAATTTATAAAGATGTCAGCATCATTATTTTATTTTTTACACAGAGATTGGTAGAGCTATTAGTAAAATCTACTTTAGAAATCTTTGTTTCATTAAATGCTGACCTATCAAAAATGGAAAAAAAGCACATTTTTTGCCTTAAGTTTGGATGTAACTCAAGAAGTATTAAAGATATCTTAATATCTTTATCAGTAACAGACTTCAACATAAAAGTCCTTAAACACAAGAGAGGGGAACACAAGACAGGAATCATGACAGTGACTTAGTGTTCATATTTCCTTATTTCTTAAGCTTCACTTTTGACTGTTCTTGTGTAAGACTGCCCTTGTGTAACTTTTTTTTACGTTATGTGCACATTGTGGACACAACTAGACTGATGAAAATTATTCTGTGGTGAAATGACTAAAAAAATAAATGTAATTTCTACATTACAAAAGTTAGTTCAGACAATAATAATACAAATATATTCTATTGCTCAATTAAAGCTTGTAGAAATTAGTAGAAAAAAAGTAAATTTTACTTGGAATTGTTTATGTTTACAATGATTCTTTAAGCAAGTATCAAAGTTATAAAATTACGTAAAACCAAACCTCAAATTTCTGAAAAAATTTCAGTAGGTTGCTTTCATTGTTAGGTTTAGTAACTTGTGCTTTCGTGACGAGTTCGTTTTCTTCTCAAAATGACCCATTCATGTGCTTTTAAGTAAACCATACACTTTAAAAGCATGGCTTATTTCAGTGAGTAAAATGTACAATAGTGAAATAACTTGCAAAGAAAAATTAAGTAAATTTTACTTATTGTTTTTTTTTCAGTGAAGAACTAGACTTTGAACACTCGCACGCAAAAGGTAACTCAAGACGCACTAACATTTGAACATTTGACCTCTCTTAATTGTTTCTATAATTCTTAATTATGCCATATATGGTAAGGTTTTATCTTTGTGTAGCCTATGATTGGTTGCCCAGGACAGGATGTTATTGCCTGATCTCTTATATGACCCATCTTCCTTCAATAATGAGAATGTTATGGTATTACACAGGCTCTGTGTCTGTTTGATCATTCTCTCGATATCTCGCGCTGCTGCTGC
This sequence comes from Meda fulgida, assembly GCA_030578275.1. Taxonomy (NCBI): domain Eukaryota; kingdom Metazoa; phylum Chordata; class Actinopteri; order Cypriniformes; family Leuciscidae; genus Meda; species Meda fulgida. The sequence goes on from CM060630.1 coordinate 14,485,148, forward strand.
CACACATCACAGGAGTGCCTGTTTTCAACTGATGACTGATAGCATTGAGGATTCAGATCTAAAAAATGTATTTAACACTTATACACACTTGACATTAAGTAAACTTGAAAAGCACGCCTGTTTCTGTAACTTCACACGATCTTCTTCTGAGATTTTGTTCTGAAGGCAACCATTTGAAAACTAAGGTGAGTTTTTGGAACAGAGACCAACTGGATACATTTTCTACCTCAATTATTTTTGCGCTTTGTCATCAATGCATTGAGAATCGTAGTGTACAACATATGAGTGCATGCAGACATTTAACTTTCCCTGTTGATTCATTTCAGGTTCATCATGGCAATGCTGAAAAGTTTTCTGCTTCTTTTAATGATCTTCTCCATGGGGAATGCAGGAGGTAGCCGATGCATTTATTTGTAAAAAACCCTTGCTATTTAAAACATTTTGGAAATGTAGGCCTATAATATTCCATTGACTAATAATTTACAGAGTCTAAAATACAAATATTTTCAGCACATAATCACACAAACATAAAATAAGCTACACAAATAAAAATAAAAACATTCTTGGCTGTGAATATTACAAGAACCCTAATGTTTATGTACTGGATGCAGTTGATTTAGCGAAAAAATGCCCCGGTGGATGGATCAATTTTGGACACCGATGCTACAAGTACTTCTGTCATTCGACTAACTGGATCACAGCAGAGGTAATGTGTTAGTTACAACAAGGTGATTTGGTCACACTTTATATCAGGTGTCTTTTACTCTTGATAGATAGATGAAAATAACCTGTTGAAAAGTTTGTTATGTTGAGAAAAGTTAAGACTCCCCTTGATTCCTAATACTGTGTTGTTACCCAGATGATCCACAATTTGTTTTGTGATGGTTGGTCTTGAGTCCCTTGTTTGTCCTGAGCATGTTCTTCAGAAAAATGCAGAAAACTTTGATTGTATTTATTTAGAGCACGACTGTATTTATTTTTTATAGTACAACTTTCTTTTCTGCAAATAAATTATACAGAATTGATAATTAGCAAATAATTAATAAGAGCAAACTTTGTTTGCAAATTAGGAAACTGTTGTTTAAAAAGTCACTTATGCTTTATGTGAAAAAGATTAGATTTTGTATTGACAATAAAAAAATCTGTCTCTTTAGAGAAACTGTCAAAGTCATGGTGCGAATCTCGCATCTGTGCACAATAAACTGGAAAATGATTTCCTGCTGAGTCGGTTGCCTTCTTCCACACGTTCTTGGGTTGGTGCTCATGATGGTGTACAAGTAAGTTAAACGAGAAGTATTTGTTTGTCTAATAAAAACTGTCTGCTTTAGTAAAGGCAATGAAGACGTTTCTAAAGAAGATGGTTTCTCTGTATTCACTCTCTTCACTCATTAGGAAGGACAGTGGTTGTGGAGTGATGGAACTAAGTTTTTCTATACCAACTGGTGCCCTGGAGAACCTAGCAATTTACATGGTTCTGAGAACTGTTTGGAGATCAACTGGACCTGTAAGAATGCAGTCTGTTTTTTAATAGGCTTACTTTCAGTTATAATTTACAATTTCAACATGAAATGACTCATTTGGTTTTCACAAAGTGCCTTAAAATGAACATTCTATTGTATTTAGATTCTAACACCATAATGATCAGAATAACTTATTTCATTATTTCACCCTACAGCCAACCGTTGCTGGAACAATGCGCCCTGTTCAAACTCAAAGTCCTATTTTTGTGTTCAGGACCTTTGAGACCATTTGCAGTCATGCTGCTCCACAGTTACTTTGATTGAACTGCATTTACTTTTTTTCTGATCTTATCTTTACAAAAATGTTATTCTGAAATCAAATCTCTTCTCAACTTTAATCTCTTCTCAATATCTTCTCTAAAAGACTCTTCTAATTATTAAAAGCATTGATGAATCAAATAATGTGCATTGTGGACAATTAAATTCATGTATATAAAAATATAAGTATACTGTGTAGCAAGGTTTGAGGATATGGTTATTAGAATGGCTTGTTTGAGATGCGTCTTGCCCATAGGTCTTGCCTCGCCTGAAATGTAGGCGGCTGCAGTGAGGGGAGGAGTGAAAAAAGCGCAGGCAAGACGGACAGATCTCTCTTCTCGCAGCGGATCAGACACCTGAGAGATCTAGCCGGATATCGCGGGATTCACGCTCGTGCACGGTGTTGCTAATAAACTGGAAGTAATTTAAGTTATGTTGCTTTTATATGAAAACAAATATAATGAACAAGACACCCAAAGTACTTGTTATTTAATTCCATTCCAAAATATGTCTTTATCAATATTTTTTTCTTTAATACAGATATGTTTTTTTAGTTAATTTTTTTATTATAAAAATGACATCACATAACCCATATCGCACTGTCAGAGAGTTTATTCAAACATAACGTACGTACATAAAACATGATACCAGAGTTTTAAAAGCAAACATTTAAAAGAGAACAATACAATCATGGTTGTTTAAACCATTGGGCATTAAGCTGTGTCGTCAGCAAGTCGTTTCCCATCATGATTTTTGATCAGCGCAGTCGGTGGTGGAGAGTAACTGCGCGCGACTGCAGAATCCGAAAAGTGCGCCTTGCGGTCGCGAGAGTTTTTTGACATACGTCACCAGGCCCGGTTCTACGGGAGGTGCTAGAGGGTGCTTAGCGTGTGTGCGTCCCGCTCAGGAAATTAGTTCGCTGACTTTCTGAGACGGGGCTTTAGGTAGCCTAAAAATAAGAATTGTCCATTTTTCATCATGGACATAAGATATTGGCTCAAGAAAGCTCAAACCTCTAGTAAATCACAAGATGAAATGAAACCGCCTGCCGATGACAGCAGCGAACCCCGCCCTACAACCTCACTCTCACCGCTCGACACCCCTGCAAACACCGGCGACAAACCTAGTGTCGCGGCCGTTGGCGCCGCCGCCGAGTGACCTTAATCTTTAAATCAGCTGTTTCGTTCAAAAGGACTGATTCATTGTCGTCAGAAACTACATGTTTAAAATGTAAGTTACTTATATTAACTTCATTATCCAACTGCAGAGTAAAATTAATTTCAATTATTCACACATTTGCAATAGGCCTACTGCTGATATTTGGGAAAAACTGCACTCTTTGTGTAACATTTCTTAACTATATCATATGATATAAATGTAAAGGACAAAAACTTGTAGAGGGCATTCCCCCTATTTTGAACTTTGACCAATCTAACTGCATTTAAACCATGCAGTAAATCACTCTAAATGCATCCCCGGTCTCCCTACTATTTCCAGACAGCCCGATCTCATCAAAGTGCGTATCAATACCACGAATGTTATTTCTCGCGCCATTTATACGGCAAAAATTCGTTTTTGCGTGTATATGATACGCAGTTTTCGCGTGCATATGATACGCACTTTATGGCGTGTAATACGCATGCACCCCACCCCCCCCTCCCCCCCCCCTCCCCCCTCCCCCCCCCCTCCCCCTCCCCCTAATCCTACCCAAGGGGTTTTCAGTGCGTAGCATATACACGCAAAAAACACTTTGGGCGTATAAATGGCACGAGAAATAACATTCGTGGTATTGATACGCACTTTCATGAGGCTGCGTTGTTTCAGACTGATGACGATTGGGAGCCATTTCCTATGTTTATGTAAGCAGTAAGCACCCGCACTATTTTCAGAAGCACCATCAGTGATTTGGTTCTAGAACCGGGCCTGTACGTCACCATGACATCTGAGCAAGACTGACTGCTCTCGGACACATTTCTGACAGGTGTCGTGCCAAGGTACTTACCCCTGAAAGGAAGTGTATCCCCGGTCGCGGGAGCGCGCTCACATTCAGCAGCAGGTGTGTCATTGCTTTGTCCAAGGTAAATGAAACTATAACACGCGAATTGTTTAAGTTATCGTTTCACTGTTGTTGTTTTATCGACGAGGTTTAGCAAAGACAGCTATCACGTGGCCCATCAAAAACAAATTATTGTATTCTTCTGTGTGCTAACTTCGAACTTCATGCACTGAAATGTCTAAATGTCTAAAGTTATTGAACCCCCCCCATGGTGAATGGTGTATTATTATCAAAATGATTCAATAATGCATTGCACTTAAACATAGGCTGGTCAATGGCATACACACAAAAAACGATTTTACAGATGATGGCCTATCATCAAGTGTTTTATTTTGTGTATACTGTACATCATGTGTAATAACAGCAGTGCATATGGACACATTTCCCGCTGTGCGGTCCAGCGCAAAGCGGGACGGGTGCCCACCCTAGTGAAAATGCACTTAACTTTTGGAAAGAAGTCACTTCTTGACAGCTTTATTGTAATTTCCGCAGAGTATATTCCATTTACACACAAGGGAACGGAATTTCGTTTCACTTGGACCACAGTGCCGCAAAGAAGAATTAGAATCAGAAAAAGATGTGAAGGAATGAGGAAGGAAAGTACAGACTTAGTGCAGACATACATGTTAATAGAGGCATATAGGAATTTAATAAAAAAAAACATAACACTATATCAATATTAAAAATAAAACAACATTTAAATAATGCAAGATAGTACAGTAATAGAAATGTAGGCCCATATGAATGTACAGATAGGCCCATGTTATTTACAGGTGTCCAGTTTAAGATGCTATAGACTACAGATGCAGGCAACAATTTTGAGATGTTATGTACAACATGACAGTTATGAAAGAGTGTATAGTTATTAGAGTTGTATCTGTTCAGACTGGAGGGCAACAGTTCATAGAGAAATTGGGCTGTGTGTGTGGGGTCCAAAGTGATTTTTCATTAACTCTGGAGGTGTAGAGATCTTGAGCACTATCCGCTGCGGTCGGAGGCCCTACAATTCCCACGCCAGAAAGTGATGCAGCTGACTGAAACACTCTTTATAGTATCTCTGTAGGTGGTTGTGAGGATGGGTGGTGGGGGGCTTTCCTTGCTTTCTTGGCGCCAAAGGAAGTGGAGACGTTGATAGGCCATCATCTGTGGAATATGGAGAGGGGGATACCTTTTATAGCAGGTTTAAATACGGTCTGAAAAAATCTGTATCCCACTATAAGTTTTGTCAGGAAACAGGAAATGTGTCCATATTCACTGCTGTTATTACACATGATGTACAGTATACACAAAATAAAACACTTCATGATAGACCATCATCTGTAGATTTTGGAGGGGGGATACATATTTTGGCAGGTCGAACTGGGGGGGGGGGGGAGGGGGGGTTCAGAACAATTTTATATCCACAGGCTGTTTGCTTGTGAAACAATATGGTCGTCTTGGTTTTTCAGTAACTTTAGACATTCTCGTGAGAATTGATCAATTCAGTGCATGAAGTTCGAAGTTAGCACACAGAAGAATAAAATAATTTGTTTTTGATGGGCCACGTGATAGCTGTCTTTGCTAAACCTCGTCGATAAAACAACAACAGTGAAACGATAACTTAAACAATTCACGTGTTATAGTTTCGTTTACCTTGGACAAAGCAATGACACACCTGCTGCTGAATGTTCCTTTCAGGGGTAAGTACCTTGGCACGACACCGGCATGCATCTCACGATGATCATCGGTGATCGGTTCTGTGCAGATTGTGCTCATTTCAAATAAGCCTAGTGCAAAGCTTTCTTCAGTAAGTGTATGTAAACACTTCAGTAATATGTAAAACTGTATGTCTTATTTGGTGTTGTCTGTCTACATACATATAGGCCTATACGTATCTATATCAAAAGTATGGCGAGCAAACAGCAATTTACATTGTGTTCATCCTGCCCACATTTTATCACGGGTGGGGTCTTTGTGTTGTTTGTTTGGGAGCGGAGTAGCCTAAGTATAAGGTCAACTTCATATTATTATTTAATATAATAATATTAATTACTGGCACCTGTAATTGTACTCTCATTTACTTAATGTCAATTATTCAATAAACTGTGCAGTCCATATTTGTACAGATATCTCCTGTATCATCAGGCCTAAATGTCAATCATCCACCCACTCTCAAGGAGGTATTAGTCTCAAATTCTCGTATTCTATATTTCCCCTTGAAATGTTATGTTTGAGAAGCGTGTGATCCATAATGCGCTGCTCTCACCATACCTAAAATATTGAAATTCTTAGTCTAGCCACAAATGAAATGAATGTTCATCCTCTTTTTACAGTTTTTCTTGTGGCATTATCTCTGCAGTGCTTTCTGGACTGGGGGCCTTATGTTTACAGAAGAAGCTCAAGATTTTCCCGTGCCTTGCCTAAGGCTGTTGATTTAAATCCAAAATACCATTCTTCAGATACTTCTGCCATTATATCATACAGCCAGTCTGCCTCGTGCATCTGTTCAAGCAGGCTGGCGGAATAGTGTATACCACCACGCTGCGCTTACATAAAGGATTCTTCACATGCACAACCAGTCAACAACGACACATGTGTGCAGCAGTGTGATGAGAGAGAAGACCAGGTTCATTCACTTAGCCACTGTAAATGTAAACTTACTGCAGCATCACTCAGTGAAATTATTGAGTTGCAAAGGATTTACTTGGTATATGTGAATTGTTCTACAGTTAGCTTTAATAATAAAAGTGGTTTAGTCTTTCATACGTGGAGCACCTAATGAGATGGTTAGGATAATGCTCAAGCTGGTCATTTACATGCAATGAAAGTGAATGGTGACCAAGCTCCGAAACTGACAAAAACACAATTTAAAAGCAAAATAAAAGTAATTAATTTGATATGACTCATAAGCAGTATTCCAAGTCTTCAGAAGCCTTCATGTGAGGAAAATGCTATTCCACTGAAGAAAAAAAGTTGAATGGGTTTGTGGTGACGTGAGTAGATGATGTAGTTTTTGTCAGTTATTTGACCTTTCAGTTCAGCAAAAGTACAAAGATTTTATGAAATATTCAAAGATTTGACCTGGTAACCCAAAGGTTGTAGGTTCATAGCCTGCAAGGTGCAATGCATAAACCAAGAGTTACGCCACTGTCCTTGAGCAAAATGCTTAACCCTTTTCCGGGGCCTTTTCCTGTTCTAAGCGTTCTGCTGGTTTCTTTAGATAAGAAGGTGTCTTCTCAATGACAAATTGCATTTGAAGTTCATTAGTTCCCTAAGTCAAGCTGGCTGGAAATCTCCTCAGATTTGTTGAGGATGAGCTGTCACAGTTCAGTCCCCCCAGCACATCCACCATGGTATGTATCAGCTACTGTACATGTTGAAACGTTGCCCTGTTTGCTCAAAGCGTGCTCTGGAATTGTTGTCCATTGAACAGATCATGAATGTTATGTTAATTTCCATCACCATGTTAGAGTCTTTCACTCCCAATCGAGATGAAGTTTGAAGTTTAAAATAAGAAAGTCACACATGCAAGATAAAGTCACAATTCTATATACATATATATTATAACATTTTATTGTTCCGCTTACAAGTCAAAATGTGTAATTTATGTTCTAGAGGCACCCAATTAAATTGCAAAATGGACATCCTGTCCCTCTTTGTTTTTGTTCAAACATGTAGTTCCTCCCTAAACTCACAGCATTGGTTGAGCCATCAGTCAGAGCTTTTGAAACTGTAGTCAACTGCCAAACGGCTTATTTATGGATGTCTCTCCATGTTAAGTTGGCATTGCAGAAAGTACAACATAAAAATTGTTATTACTTACAATGATGGTGTTCGTCACATAAAGTTTTTCACAACTTATTTTGTGATGCATTCCCATACTGCGCTTATGTATAATGTAGAAGTGTTTGGATATTGAGGTAATCATCTTCGCATAAAGCATAATATATCCATTACTATGCACCACAGGGTTCTTTCTGCACCCGTCTGCTTTCAGTGCACATGCTGGTATTGTTCAATCTGTGATGGGCTAATGAGACCATGACCTCCTTTTGTTAGTATTCTGCTTGAATCTAAAAGAGTTCAACATTTCAGTCACACTCCCAAACCATTGTTATGTTGCAGAACCGTGAGGCTCCCATTTGACCATCATTTCTGTATCCACGGGACAATCAGATGAATCTGTCCCCTTGCCTAGTGCTTTGACCATATGACAGCGATCCCGAGTGAATTCCCTTTGACTTCTTATCTTCCATATGGCTTCCCCTCCTCTGTGTGCTCACATTGATCAGGGATCGGTTTGATTGAAGGGGGTGGTCGCCTTGTTTCTGACACAATAACAACAGTCTAAAAACACTTCATTGCGACTAAAAAGAGGAGAGATTTCTTCCAAGAGAAGACATTGATGACAAAATCAAACTGTCACTTTAGTAAATGGTGGTAAGTAACATGCATTGTGATGATTGTTATACAGCAAGTGATAAGGGTTTGAGGAAGGAGGTGCTGATGTTTAAACAGCCGTATAATTCGGTACAGTAGGTTTTTCTTTGTTAGACTGGAGAAACTGATAGGTTACTGAACAAATGTGGTTGTGGCAAATCTGAGTATAGTGAATATTTTATTTGGAATTTAACACTTTATCTGATAAATCCGGTTGATGTTCTGTGTATAGTGACAATTTTTGTTCCTTATACTTAGGGTTAATTAGCGTGCTTGACACATTATAATATGGTTGTGCTAACATTAGTTAACACATTATCGTGAATTAACAATACATTTTTTTTTTACACCACTGTTAATCTTGGTCAATGTTAATTTTGTAAATATACTGTGTAGTTTCTGCCTCATGATCGTCAATGGGTTTAAATTACTCTTGAGTTTGATTTTTGAGAATCAATTTCACAAAAATGAATGATACTTTCCCAAATAAGTGATATACTTGAGTTTGACTTAGTGACTCAATAATCCAGTTGTGGAGGTTAACAGCAAACTGGAAAGATTCTCTTTTAATAACAACCTAATTTCAACACTGTAAAACGTGATCGGTTGACTTAACTTTAAATAAGCGAGGAAACCCTCTGCCTTAAAATTATGTAAATAAACTTCATGCATACTTGAAAAAATTAAGTTATGTGGAATTGTCAATTTCACATAACTTTTTTTTTCAATTACGCATGAAGTTTATTAACTTGATAATTTTAAGGCAATGGGTTTCCTCGTTTTTTGTAAAAGTCAGTCAGCTGATAACTTTTTACAGCGAATCAAAAAAACAATAATTAACAAACAAAAAACAACATGTCTCAGATAAGACAAATTATTTTCATGTTATGGTCCACAATCAATAAATATATGATAAAAACAAATTCAAAATAAAACACTAAAAACTAAAATCAGCAATTTTTACATGTTAAAATTCAATCTAAAAATCAATAAAATATACATACTAGCATTCAAAAGTTTGGGTGGGTATTTGGTAAGATTTTTCAAAAGAAGTGCTCTGCTCACCAAGGCTGCATTTATTTGGTTACATTTTTTTTTAAATAGTGTGACATTACGTTTGAAAATAATTGTTTTCTGTTTTAAAATGAAAGCTGAATTTTCAGCATTATAAATCTCCAGTCCATTTCTTATTCCCTAAAACAGATGCTGCTTATTTAACTTGCTTCTGTGAATTCAGAGAGACAGGCTTTCTGATAATAAGTACAAAAGGAAGTGCCAAGAAATTGATCGTCCCTGGAAGTACTGTATGTGTGCTCTACAAGATAAAAACAGTTTGTGCTGAAAGTGAATCCTCTGAAGCGTAAATTGGCTGAGATGGTTTCAGTTATTAAATCACAGAGAACTTGCCTCATAATGAAACCCTGCGTGATACAATCGATTTGCTAGCCGTTTTATTTCTTTTTATTCTCAACTAACTTCTTATAATTTATGTGGGGTTGTTTTCAAACTGTTTGCTCATTAGGAATGGTGAGTCACGCCGTTGCTTTGACACGCATGAGAGAGAGGCAGCTGTCTTGTTCAGTTAGTGTGGATTGAACAATAGAACAGACAGGTGCTGGTACAACTGTGCTCCTGGCACTCATTGCCTGGCAGCTCCACCTCAGTCTCACACACGTTGCATCTCAATGCCTCCCCCACCAGTCTATTCTATGGCAGAATCAAGTCTAGCTGTGCCCTTCATGCACTGTGTAGGCTACTGCTGTTTTTGGTGGCCTGGAAGATTGCTTTAAAAAAAAAAAAGATGTTTCGAAACACTCACAATGACATGATGGATAAAAAAAGATGATGTTTATATTGGGAAACACTCAATTACATGATGGCTTAAAGGAAAACTTCTCCCAAAAATAAAAAAAAATCTTGTTAACTCATCCTCATGTTGTTCCAAGAATTTTCAAAGAATGTATGCTTTTCTTTTCCATACTTCTTTAAAGATTAATAGCAAAAACAAAAAGGGCAAATATTTAGTTGATCAACATATTACCCACCTACTTTTACTCCCAAAAAATTATTTAGACAAAATATTTTTTTAATACCATTAATTACAACAAAACTATCTTGAATAAATATTTAATTAAAAGTAAGTTGTGAAATCTGTAGCACTCTGAACAATGAATTGATTGAATCTGATTCAAATGGCCAACTCTCTAACACGTTTTTTTTGTGAATCTGTTTTCATTTGTTCATAAAACGTACATCATGGCCATAAATACATTTTCCTTTTGTGTTCTAAAGAATAAAGACCATACAGGTTTGAAGCGGAAAATATATATTTTCAGTGAGAATTTTCATTTTTCAGTGAACTATTCCTTTAAAGAGTGACAAACTGATAGTAACAAACTGATGCAATAATGTTTGAATATATGTTTAGATTATAAATAGCTGGTATGAATACCCCTATTTTTGTGCCCTTTTTTCTAAACATATTACAAAGCCTTGAAAGTCAACTTGAACCTCTAACAAAAAACTTTTTTTTCTCTTGAAATGTCCTCGTGAAGTGGAAACTTTGGTTTCATGCCATTACCATTATTATGGTATTATTATTTTTATTGGCGTTTTCTGATACACCTGACAGGAATGTATTGATTAATTTATTGTAGAGTCACAGTTGCTGCACATACTGCAGCCTGGCACAGATACAAATGAATTTTTAAGTAATTAGCCTTGAAAATGAAATCTACAATCTGGCTAAAATTTGCGGAGAAATTCTCTTCAGTCATTCAGATGTCTTTATGGGCATCACTGGACTGTTAAATGTGACTCAGCTGATCAGCAGCCAACCACTTCATGCTTTAATAAAGATTCATTGTGGGCTGAAAAGCGTGTTACAAGTGTGCACAGCTGTGAGCTGCGTGTGCCTGGGTCTCTGTTGAAACAAGCTTGGCCTTTGTGAACTCAGTAGAAGCAGAAGCTGACGGTATCGGCTGCTTGCTAATCAGACACCTCCTATGACCTCCTGTGCTACTGTTATTGAGTCATTAGGAACGAGAGATCCGGCTCTAGATGTGCATGTGTTGCCAAACATATCTCAGAGGCTAACATGAATGTCTTGAATTTCCTGTCCAGGCTGATATCTGTGTTTATAGTATGAATGGAACACATTGTTTCACTGCTATCTGCCTTTGGATGTCATAAACAATGTTGGGGAAAGTTGGCTACATCCGAAATTGCATACTCTCTTGAGTACGTTCTATATGAGTGTGTGTAGAATGAATGTAATCCAGACGTACCGAATACACCATGTTGTCCTTATGTGACCTATCAGTTCAGTTAATTCGCTTCACTACCATTCATAAATCCTCTCCCGTGGCCTCATGGGATACTAAAGTGTCCATCGTATGCACATGCACAATGCATAATTCGGACCTAATCGTATGATTTTGTATGAGTGAGGTTGTACGAATTCGTTCGAATTAGCCACCTTTTATTCACTCGTATACGAATTGATCTAGCGTTGGGATTGGAGAAGAATAGGACACAGGAGAAGAAAATTCAACACTCTTACTGAAGCAATAATAAAACAATGTTTAAGTAATTTTTGCTCAGTATGGTTAAATTTGATCTTCGAAGGTCAGCAGCAAAGACATTGGTTAATAAAGTGAGAATAAGTACAGAAAGTATATTTGTGTTATTTAGCATATTTCATTATTGCAGGTTTGCATACTATTCTGAGTTTGTGTTGTTGTGGCAAAAATTCTGTTAAACATCATCACTGCGTAAGAGACACTCAGAGTCAAATTTATAAAAAGAGAAGTATTTATTCTTGCAAGAATAGGCCCGGTCGCCAACACAGCAGTTACCCTGTGAAGTGAGTGACGCACACCATAAGACATGAGACAGCCTTTATACTCTTTTCAAGGTTCCTCCTCACAGCAGTTACCCTTTCACCCACTCAGATAAGGTCCCCACTGCTGTTCAGTTTCTACTAAAGACACAACCTGGCCCTGAAATAAACTAGCCAAATCTTGACCATTCCTAAGGTCAAGAGGTCCTGTCCCATATATTCCTGAAACGTCACGCACAAGCACGTACACACATATACTTTTACACATTGAATAGGTTCAATCCCTTATGATATCTGTTAGGAATAAATGACTATTAAAATGTCTACAACAGTGTTTCACTGTTTTTATACATTTTGAGGAATCTGAATCTGTTGTTGTGCAAGTCAGATGAAATGCATGCTCACATTTAGTCTAGAACTACAGTAACCATCATGTTAACACAGCACAAACAATGCCTCTGCACTTACTCATGATTTCTCTCAACATGGGGACAGGAGAGCTGCCAGTCAATAAATGGGACAACAAAGTAACTTGCATTACATATTTGAAAAAGTAAGATATTTTGTTTAAAATTTGAAAGTAATGAGTTACTTTACTAGTTACTTGAAAAAGTAATCTGTAACTAGAGTTACTTGTAAGGCATTACCCCCAACACTGGTGGTCATATAAAGCATCTCTGTATGTCTGTAGCTATTTATATAAAACCAAAATACTCTCTAGAGTACACTAAAAAATTATTTAGTGGCGTAAATATCACAGTAATAATTTTATTAACTTAATAAAATCTCTGAATATCATTTACGCACAACATACCAAAATAATTTGTCTAAATTTTACAGTTGTATTAAAAAAAGTTACTAAAGCCTACTAAAATAATTTTGTATTTGACTTAGGCGGCTACCAATTATTTATTTAAAATACACTTAATATATTTGATGAATTTCTATCAAAATATTTGAAAATGGAGAATTAAACTGGCCTGTTTCAAGAACCACAAATATTATTAATATTTAACACACTCTAAAGAAAGTTGAGTAAGTTACTCAATTAAAACAATGCACCCCTCCCCCCTCTCTGACGTGACAACAACGAGAGTGAGCGCGGGCTGTTTGAATTCTCTAGTCTCCAGAGCAGTTCCTCTGTGAAATTCAGGTTTGTGTATGTTTTATTTTATCTATAAAATCATTACTGTCCTTTGAATAATTTTATTTAATGCAACAACATACTAGTCTGGGACGCAATTGGAGTCACCTAAACAAGTGTCAGGTCTGTGTTTTCGCGTGATTGGAACGCCTGAAGCCTTGGGCAAAACACACGACTTTATTCCTAAAGATAATAAATATAGTTAATTTGGATGATAAAATGTTCTCACAACTGTGCACTGTTTGTTTATTTGCAGGTTATGGAGTCAGTCGCGTCATCTTTCGGCTATGATTGAAAAGCAGGATGGCGTCCTGAAGTTCACCCGCAGAGCGCGAAACCGTCTCCTGCACGAGAACGTGCTGTTACGGTGGAAATTGGATTACAGACCGGTTGTTTACACTTGAATTACTTTTTAAATGTTTTAGTTTTTACTTCTAATATGTTTGTTATAGTTTTAAAATATAGGCAATGTTGTAATTGTAAAATATGCTGTTTTGCTGTAGAAGCCTTGCCTACTCCTCGACAATATGTAATGTATAACGTTAGGCCTAGCTGCTACCTGTGGTTGTGTGGTGTATTTTATAAAGGTTACAGGAAATTAAAAGTTAATATTATATTATTGTTTAAAAAAAAAAAAGTTTTTCTCTATTATTTCTACTCAATTTTATTTGTTAATTTACCAAATGCAGTTACTCAGATCTACTTAAATTTTTTTTACTTACATTTTACTCAGTTCATATGGTATATGTAGCCTAATTGATTTCACTGGGTTAAAATTTAATCAATATTTTTAAGTGTAAAAAATGTTCACAAGTTTTTTTAGTAAATGATAGTAAAAGAGTTTAGACGTCTCCAAAGTGAATTTGGAGAACATTAAAGCCATTCTGTGTGAAATAAAGAACGGTAACGGATTTCAATAATTTGAATTTCAGTATTTTTTATTGCTGCCTTGTTGGATTTGGAGACTCTGCTGTATATGTCTTAGCCTGGTCCCACCACTGACCAGACTCTTGTACATTTAATTTGTACATATCTGAAGGAAAATGAAAATTGAGCAGAAGGACGTAGGAGGGCGGAGCCAGGCTATATATGTCTGTAGCTTTATATACAAACAAAATGCTTTTTGAGTATAGAAACAGATACGTTTCATACTCATTACCAGAATACACTTACAAAATATTAAGAGGGAGTGCTTGTGAATAAGCAATTATGGTTAATGCTCCTTTTGTGTTAATTTGAGCTTATTTGTTATTTTGCACTGGGAAATGAAAATCACTGTTGGAATTAGATTTATTTATGATTTTGCGGTCATTGAGGACTGTTATTTAAAAATATTTTGTTGCTTATATAAAGAACATATGCATGTGATGATGAAATGTAACATTAAACTCTATTTTTTAGGAAACTACCTGCTTGATTCTGTTGGCCATCACAGCCCATGTTCCCCGCGTCTGCTGCTGCCTTTCAGTCGAAGGAATTTGCTCCCTGATTTTGCCCATCGCCTGAGCAAGTTAAGGCAGGTGAGACTGGAGTGTGTTTTTAAGATGAATTAATTTGCTCCTCATTCCATTGAATATTCCTGACATGCTGCGTTTTTCTCAGATGAACACCGCAGAGGTCACATAAACACACGTAACCACTCCTCACGCCATTTCTAGATAATCACAGGGAGACTCTAATTTACACTGCTGAAATAACAGGTTTCTGACAGGTTTCTGCTATCATGACTCTTCTGTTGATAATCAGAGTCACTACTTGAATGTCCCTCATCACACACCGTCATCAGCTCATAAAAGACATCTGCTGTGTACAACAAACAAACATGCTCAAAGCAGTGCCGTGTGGTGGAAGTCTGAAATGAGGAGGGAAAGTTTGCTTAGTTTCTTTGGGTTTTTTCAGTACAATCCAAATTCATGTTTGATTTAATGTTTACATGGTTTCCCAGTTAAACGGACCAATAGTTTTTATTAGTATAACAATACTTTAAATATTTTTCTCGATAAATATTAGTTGACATCAGGTTTATACCTTTCTATACCTATCTACCTTTATACCTTTGTATAAAGGTATATACCTTTATACCTTATATATTTCTCAAAAAGGCGATAGCTAAAAAACATTAAATAATAGATATCACCAACCTGCCCGAGTTGATTACGTTAAGAATTGCAAAACAAATTTGTATTACAAGTTTTATGAAATGTTTAAATATGCAAATGATACATTATCTAATGAAATGTTTACTAATTTGCATATATTTCCAGATTAGAAATCTGAAAATTGGATGAAGCCAGGTTCAAACTCTTGCTTCATTTTGTTGTTTTATGTCAAAGAGTCAAAGGTTTTTACAGAAGCAATTTTTTTATTGCTCCATAAATCAGAAAATATTTTCAACAACTGGAAAAAATTATATATGAACAAACCCTCTGCAAAAACTTGCAATTAATATAGATAGGAATAATGTAAAGTTTGGTGTATGTAAGTGCTACTGAAGTGGAGTTTTTTTTTTGGTTCAGTGCATGAGAAACTCAATTTGAGAAAACAGCCTTTAAAGATATGTATTGTAATTGAAATCGTCCTGGGTTACGTATGTAACCCTAGTTCCCTGAAGGAGCGAGACGCTGCGTGAAACGCTGCAGGAACGCCTCTTGCGTTGTGCGTCATGAAGCACGTATGGAATCAACCCAATGGCGAGAAGGAACGTCACGAGTGACGTCATCGACCAGGAAACTATAAAGCACACCCCTGAACACAATGGCGACAGCTTCTGGAAAAGTCTGAAGCAAGTCGATCAAGGGAATGCCGGGAGTATTGCAACGACACGCAGCGTCTTTTTCCTTTAGGGAACTAGGGTTACATAAGTAACCCGGGACGTTCCCTTTCAGGAACGTCGAGCTGCGTGAAACCCTGCGGGAACGCTAATACCCACGTCGCCATAAGAGCAAGTGACCAACTGTGTGAATCAACGATTAAGTTCAGCGGAAAACACCTGCGCCCCAGGGGTGGAGCTTAGGTCTAGGTCATAAAACCTGACGAAAGTATGCGGTGAGGCCCAGCCTGCCGCATCACAAACGTTCTGGAGGGAAACTCCTGACAATAAGTCTTTGGAAGCCGCCATACTCCTGGTAGAGTGAGCTCGGACAGCCAAAGGTGAAGGCTGATCAACCGACTCATAGGCAAGTGAGATGGCCTCAACCACCCACTTGCTCATCCTCTGCTTAGACACTTGGGACCCCTTCTTAGGTGGTCCAAACAAACGAACAGCTGTTCTGATTTCCTCCACAGGGCAGCTCTGTGGACGTAAGCATCTAGAGCCCGAACAGGGCAGAGCAGATTAAGCTTTTCCTGATCCGATGATGAAAAAAGAGGAGGACAGAAGGCCTGCAGAACTATAGGTCTGGTCACATTGGTAGGAACCTTAGGGACATAACCTGGCCTGGGGTGGAGAAAAGCCTTCACCTTCCCAGGTGAAAACTCCAAGCACGAGGGAGCAACCGAAAGAGCCTGAATATCTCCAATTCTCTTAAGAGAGGAAATGGCAAGGAGAAAAATTGTTTTCAAAGTAACAAACTTATCAGCAACTACTTCAATAGGCTCAAAGGGAGCTAGGGAAAGACCTTCTAGGACGAAAGCTAAGTCCCATGCTGGCACCCTCGTGTGGACTACAGGCCTCAGCCTCAAAGTACCACGAAGAAAGCGGGTTATAAACGGGTGTCTCCCCAAAGAAACTCCACTGAAAGGGACATGGTAAGCAGCAAGTGCCGCCACATACACCTTTAGTGTGGAGGGGGATAGCCCTGAGGAGAAACGCTCCTGCAGGAACTCTAGCACTGCACCCACTGGGCAGTTAACTGGGTCCAACAGGTGTTCTCCACACCAAGAAGTGAAGAGCCTCTACTTCAAGGCGTATAACCGCCTCGTGGAAGGCGCTCTGGAGTGAAGGATGAACTCAACAACCTTGGTTGAGAGACCAGCCCCTACGAGCTGGGCCCCCTCAGAGGCCAAGCTTCCACAACTCTGGGCGGGGGTGAAGTATCAACCCCCCCAGCAGACCCCCCTGATGGTTTATGTAAGAGACCACCGATGTGTTGTCGGACCGGACAAGAACATGATGACCTCTCAGGTCTGGCAGGAAGTGCTTTAGAGCCAGAGCCTGAAACACTGCCAACATCTCTAGACAATTTATATGCCAAAATCGATGATGGTCCTGCCACAGACCCTGGCCTGGGCGACCACTCATGATCGCCCCCCAGCCTGTGAGGGAAGCATCTGTCGGTAGCGTTACACGATGACAAAGAGCTCCCAACACAGGTCCCTGGGACAGAAACCAAGGATCCCTCCACATGACCAGAGCACGGAGACAACTCCGTGTAACTTTGATCACGCGGAGGGGGTTTCCCCTCGGGGAGAACCCCTTGGTCCTGAGCCACCACTGTAATGGTTTCATGTACAGCAGGCCGCAGGGTATAACACTGGACGCTGCTGCCATCAGACCCAGCAGTCTCTGGAACTGCTTTACAGTGAGCAATTGGCCTAGCTTTACTCTTTTTACAGAGAAGCGACAGGCGAGCCCGCGTTGCTACAGAATCCCATTATACCCCCAGAAAAGATGTTATCTGTGATGGAGATAGAACACTCTTCTTGGCATTCAGCCTCAACCCCAATTTCTTGATGTGTGCGAGGACGACATCTCGATGCCGAACCGCTTGCTGCTGCGATTGAGTGAGAATCAACCAATCGTCTATGTAGTTCAATATACGAATGCCCTGGAGCCGCAGCGGGAATAGCGCTGTCCATGTCCATGCACTTCGTGAACGTGCGGGGAGATAAAGCTAGGCCAAACGGAAAAACACGATATTGGTACGCTTCGCCCCCGAAAGCGAACCTCAGGAACTTCCTGTGTTGCGGAAGGATGGAGATGTGGAAGTATGCGTCCTTCAGATATATCGTGACAAACCAGGCCTCGGACCTGATTTGTGACACGATTTGCTTTAGCGTAAGCATCTTGAATTTGAGCTTGGCTACAGCACGATTTAATAGGCGCAGATCTAAAATTGGACGCGACCCCCCATCCTTCTTTGGAACGATGAAATATCAGCTCTAATAACCTGACTCCTTGCTGGGAGGAGGAACCCGTTCTATAGCCTCCTTTTGAAGGAGCGTTTTCACCTCTTGTTCCATTACCAGAGCCTGCTCGGGGCCCACCACGGTGGGCAGGACCCCGTTGAATCGAGGAGAAGGAGATCTGAACTGAATGGCATAACCCCTTTCGACTGCAGAACCCACTGAGATATTTTTGGAAGACTTTTCCACTCTGCCAGAAAATCTACCAAGGGTACCAGCCTCTCGAGGCTGGCCTCTGGAATATTTTGAGCAGCAGACACAGCGCCCTGTAACGGCGCACCGGCAGGGAACAACTGGTCTGACTGCTCTAAACCCCTCCTCAGAGGGGGCGAGCGTCCCTCGGGAAAGCGCTCCCTGGGCCCGTCTGCGCCCCGACACGAAGGCGGGGTTGGCAGAAGGGACCCCTGAGGCCACCGTGAGAGAACAGGCACCGTCTGAAGCGGTGAACACCTCCCTCTCACCAGGGGACCATCTCAGCATCCTGACTCAGCATCAGCATTCTTAGACGAAGCCTTCTTAGCCATAATGACTGTCCTCAGATCAGTCTTACCACCAGAAGGCTTCGCCTGAGACTGTCGCGTCTGTTCCCACTGTTTAGAAGGGGGGCCACGAGAATCGACACTCTGCTTTTGTTGCGCCCTATGTGAGGAGCTTGTCGACGGCTTGGTCTGCCCTCGCCCAGCATACCCTGAGACATGAATTTTGAGTGGGAGCAATTTTTGAAAAGCTGCAGCTTGTTTCTTTTCTTCCTGAAATGTATCTATGACCGTATTCACAGTGTCACCAAATAAACCAGACGGAGAAAGTGGAGCATCCAAAAGAAAAGCTTTCTCTTTATCCTTCATATCAGATAGATTAAGCCACAAGTGTCTCTCTGCGGCCACCAGGGCTGCCATAGAACGGCCCATTAGTTTAGTCGATTCCCTGGTAGCACGCAGAGATAAATCTGCAGCCTGATGCAGTTCTCGAACCACGTCAGTGCTGACCTCCTCACTCTCACTCATATCTTTTAAAAGATCGGCTTGGTATGCCTGCAGTATAGACATAGTGTGCAGACACGCCGAAGCCTGACCAGCCGCCGAGTAAGCCTTACCCACCAAAGCCGAAGTATTTCTGAGAGGCTTGGTGGGTAAAGCTGGTGCCTTAAGAGACGAGGAAGACTTAGCAAAAAGATGGCTAGCTAGAGTCTCCTCCGCCTTGGGCATCGCCCCACAGCCATATAATTTAGCCCCCGAGATATTAGAATATGTGGATGTCTGGAGACTAAACACACGATAAGAGGCGGGTCTCTTCCACGTCCTCGACACCTCGGTGTGGAGGTCGGGAAGAAATGGAAGGCACCGCCGTGGAGGCTGAAAGCGGGAAGGCAAAAATCGTCCATCAAGCTTACTTTTAGAAACACATTCCTGCCTAACAGCTGGCCACTCGATGCTTAATTTAGAAACAGCCCGAGTGAGCACCTCCACAAGCTCCTCATGTTCAGGAGAGTGAGGTGACGAGTCCTCAACATTCCCTGTTTCAATACTGACAACACCCAGCTCCTCAGAACTGGATAGCTGCAGCATTGGTGCCTCAGCCTGGTTCCGTCTCGCCATTGGGCTGATTCCACACTTGCTTCATGACGCACAACGCAAGAGGCGTTCCCGCAGCGTTTCACGCAGCTCAACGTTTCTGAAATGGAACTACAGATGCAAAGATGTTAGTACAATACAATAAACACTTAAAAGTGTATTTTGATGTTTTCTTTCCACTATTCTGAAACAACCTATTATGAAAGGCCAGATATCCCAATACTGTATATCAAAATTGACCAGTGCATGAAAAAAAAAAATTGGGCAATATTGTATGTATGAGGGTCACAGTTAAAACACCTCACTATCATTATTTCAAGTCATTTCAAGTTGATTTTAGTTTGAACGTAACTGATTTTTTCTGTCCATTTCTGTGAAACAGTTGTGAACATAATATATGGGTCTTACTGTGTTGACCGCCAGTCACAGTGATGTGAATGTCAATAATTTGTTTTGTAATATTCATTTTACTTTTGCACTTGATTTTTTTTTTTTGGGGGGGGCGGCACTGCTTCCTTGCCTCCACATAGAAACCGCCTCTGACACAAAGTCATAAAAGTACTAGTGGTCTGATCTATTCCTGCAGCGTTTGCTCTTTTAGTCCTTTTGTTCCGAGCCATTTTCCTGTTGCTTAGTTTAATACTGGTGATTTCAGCTGGTGCCAGAGGGGTGTCTAGAGGCCCCGGCGGTTCCCTGCTATTGGTTTTGCAATGAATCTGGAAATCTATAAACCCCAAAAGCACAAATGAGGGAAAATATCAACACTGAGGTTTCTTATAATCCTCTTGGGAAGTCACCAACCAATCATGTTGTCATGAAAATAGGAGCGAGTCCTCCGCACAGCCGGAGCAATGACACTCTGGTTATTCATAAATCTGTGGAATGTTGTCATCTATTGCCACATGGCCTAAAATATGGGCGAAATGCTTAAAATATGGGACACTGGAGATTTGATGGAATGTAAATGTAAACCAAAACCAGTATTTAAGACCTGAGATATTTCAAAAATCTTTCTGCAATAAACGTGTCATGCAGAAATACTGCTAATAGGAAAACTACTGATAGATACAATGGAGCTTTGTAAGATCAGCAAACTGGTATGCTTGCTGGAGGTTTTGTTGCATTAGTGTTATTGTTTGCTTCTTCAAGTGAACTATTATTTTTACAAGTCAGCAACAAATGCTTGTAATACTGATAATGCACCAACATTGCTCATCAGGGAACACTTTTGGGTCCACTGAGCAGATGGACTCAAACTGAGAGATGCCAGTTAAAGACATGGGGTTGATCAGTCAGCATATTCTCCTGATGGGTCATCTGTAGTGCCATATTCATCAGCTGTTGTTTCACTGATCTGCATCTCTTTTTAATTATACATTTAAAGCATTTATTAATCTTAGTGGTTAATTTCAAGAATTACTAATACATCTGTTAATATCTAACACAAACTAACATTATTAACATTAGCAAAGATTAATAAATACTGTGACCAATGTAGGCCTATTGTTTATTGTTAATGCACTAACTAATGTTAATTTATTGGAACTTATTGTAAATTGTTACCAAAAGATTAGTGTTTTGATTTATTTAAAGGGATAGTTCACCCAAAAATTTAAATTGCCCCATGATTTACTCACCCTTAAGCCATCCTTGGTGAATATGAGTTTCTTATTTCAGACGAATCCTAACGGAGATGTATATAAAAAAAATGTCCTGGCTCTACCAAGCTTTATAATGTCAGTTAATGGAGAGCGGAATTTTAAAGCCCCAAAAAGTGGATCTATCCATTATAAAAGGGATCCAGGTGGTTAATAAAGGCCTTCTGAAGCTAAGCGATGCATCTGTGAAAGAAATATATACACATTTAAAACTTTAAAACTAAAATAACTAGCTTCTAGTTATTAGTCGATTTACAGCAAAAGAGTAACCCCTGACATTACAAATGACAAAGATCTTCAG
The DNA here is from genome assembly GCA_030578275.1 of Meda fulgida. Taxonomy (NCBI): domain Eukaryota; kingdom Metazoa; phylum Chordata; class Actinopteri; order Cypriniformes; family Leuciscidae; genus Meda; species Meda fulgida. The sequence continues at coordinate 14,507,040 of CM060630.1, forward strand.
TTTTGGAATCACAATAGGGTTTGAAATCCTTTTTGCATGCTCTTATTTATTCATCAGCAAATAGACCATCACCTTTTTTGGTACCCAAGTCATGTACAACAACCCTTAACCACATGTTTTAGAAACAACTGCTTGGAGAACAAAGTGAACATTGATCCATTGGCTCTTCTTGAGCCTGACAGAAGCACATAATGCAAAACCCAAGGTTGGTAAGTTAGTTGCCATTGAGGCCATTAAGTTAGATTTATAAGGATGGGTCAAGTGTCTTAGAGTGAAGATGGAACTGAAGTGTGTTGTGAGGAGATAATGCAGTACACCTGCCTTGGCTTTCTGGAATGTCGGGAATCTTTCAGAAAATTGAAACGGAATGGGAATATTGAGTCAAAGATAAAGGCATCACTGGAATGTTCTAGCAAGTTGCTGTGCTGGGATGTTTTTTCCATTCATCTTTGTCTTTTGTGATTTTTTTTTCTAGAGGCAGTTTAATGTTACATAAGTGTCTGAATCTCAAGGTTTAGTGTGGGATGAGGCTGGTTAGAAGTGCTGGAGGTTAAATGCCATTTGAGCATGAAAATATTGGGCAATACATTCCAATCCCTCACCTGTTTTCAGCATGACTGATGTTAGAGTATTGTTAAAGCCCATTGTTGGAGTTTTGCCAGACTGTCCCTTTCTTCACCCATGACTTAATGTAAACGCTCCAACACTCCAATGTTGCCCACTATATTCAGACATACCTTTCCATGTTTCCACTCTTTTCTTTAGTCTCTCTGTTAACACTAGTTGGGTGAAGCTTCATAATCTTCACTTAGAAAAGAGCAAACAATGGCACAATAGAACCATTTCCACATTAATCTGTGGAATGCCGCTTGGCAAATGTTTAGACTTTTTTTCGAGGTTAAAGTCTCTTTCTCTTGCTTGTTGTGATCAGAACATTATTTTTATTATATATTTAACAGTGTAACATGTAAATCTGGATTTTAAATAGTACAATGTAACATTGCATGGGCATTTGTGATCCATGTTAACTTCCTGTATAGTTTATTCTGATTCAGAGATTTCACCAACGATTGATAGGGCAACTCACTAAAAAACGTACTTTGTGAAAAAGGAACAGGCCTGATCTGTGCTTTATGGAGGTATATCAATATTTTTAGATTTAACGAGATGCACCCTGCTTGAGGTGCTGTCATATTTTATGGCAGATTGTGGGGGTTGGCATATTGATCATGGTGAATGTGTCTGTATGGCTGACAACCGTAGATTAGACAGTATGTGAGGAATAATTCCCCATTAGGGCTAAAAAAAAAAATTATAACCAATGGTTTGTGTTTTGTTCGGCTCTCTTTGCATTTTCCTGCAGACAGATTACTCGGTGGTATTCAGTAAGAATGAATTGTGTTGCTTGTTAAAACTGGTGTTTTAACATCCGACTCACTAAAGAAATTATGCAATTCAGGTAACGATCTAAACCCAGCCAAAAGAATTGTGCTGAATGACATTTGTATGTGCTATTTTCCATTTTGAAGGTCTGTTTTGAATGATAGGTTGTGAAGATCTTGCATGCTTTACTGGGACTGTGCATCACTGAAGTGATATGTAATCTTATTATTTTATTTAATCTTATATAATTTTATTATTTATTATAGGCCTACTGTTATGGAATATAGACTCAAGACAGGGATAAAATCAAGAGATGTTGGTTTATTTACAGAGATGAGAATATAGTAATGCAGGTGAGTATTTGCAGACATAAATCACTGTTCGAGGATGAATGATATCAACAGTCTTTGTTTTCGCAGATGGATTGGAGATCGTGGATGAATGAAATGGAGCACACACCTCGTTTGCTTAAACAGGTAAGTAATGGCTTTGCAGGAACACTGGGAACAGTCAGACGGTAGAGAAGCGTAACATCCACAAAGTCACTTGGAGAGAACCGGTAAGGAGTCCATTGCTCTAAAGCCAGACAATGTGTTTAGCTAAACTGTTTGCTTTTATACAGAGGATGATTGGTGAGGGAATGATCTGCAGGTGTGGGTGATCAGTACTCTGGTGATTGGGATCGCTGTGATTGTCTGACTGTGGAGCTAGCAGATCAATGACAGTACCCCCCAACATTGTGATGGCCACCCTCTTCCACTGGGTGCAGTATGATCTGGGTGAGTTTCATGGAATGTGATAAGGAGGGCTGGATCTAGGATGTCATCCTTGGGAACCCAGGAGTGTTCTTCAGGGCCAAAGACCTCCCAGTCCTCCAGATACTCTAGATGGCCACCACGGCGCTGGGAGTCCAAGATCTCATGGACAATGTAGACTGCTCCATCCTCCAGGATTAATGGAAGGTGGTGTTCCTCTGTTGGATCAGGCTCTATGGGAGAAACAGAAATGGGTTACTAATATAGTTTTAACAGGGAAACATAAAATGAAGGATGGATTCTGTTGTGTAAAGGTAACGAGTTGGTACATGACTTTGATGGTTGATCTGACAAATGATGGTGAAGGGGCCAATGTTAACGGGACTCAAATTTCTGCAGGGCAGGCACATCTTGATGTCACGGGTGGAGAGCCAAACTTTTTGTCCTGGTTGGAATAAGGGAGTGTTGGCCTTCCGGGCATCCGCTTGAAGTCTTTGCCTGTTCACTGCTCTCTGCAGATGGTGGTGTGTAGCGTTTCAGATCCTCTCATTCTCTCAGAACCAATGATCTACCATTGGGACATCCGATGGTTTCCGGACCACGGAAACAGTGCAGGCTGAAAACAGAGTACGCACTTAGCAGGAATGAGTACAGTTGTAGGTTGGCAGAGGGAGTTCTGCGCGTACTTGGCCCAGCCCAGGAATAAATTACAAGAGTTCTGGTGGCCATGGGAGAAGGTTCTTAAGAAACGCCTAATCTCCTGGACTCTTTCTTTCCATTTGTCCGTTAGACTCAGGATGGTAGCCAGACAAGAGACTCATGGTCACACCTAGGAGGATAAAAAAGGCCTTCCATACCTGGGAAATAAACTGATGTCCTCTGTCAGATACAATGTCCTCTGGAATCCCGTAGTAACGGAATACATGGTTGAACATGAGTTTAGCGGTGACCATGGTAGTTGGCAGGCCCTTGAGAGGAATCAGACAACATGAGTTTTGTTACCGTCAGAAGGGGGTAGGTCCATGACGAAGTCCACTCCTAGGTGTGACCAGGGGAGTTGTGGAACAGGCAACGGATTGAGTTTGCCAGATGTACGATGACGTGGGCTCTTGGAGATGGCACATTCCGAACATCCTTGAACGCACCTTCTCACATCCCTGGCCATGCTGGACCACCGTTATTGTAGAAATGAGATGAAACATTAGCCCTTGGATGGCCAGTGCTCACTGAGGAGTGTACAGAGTGGATGAGAGTGGTGCGTTGTGCTCTGGGAACATAGGTGCAGCTTGGGGAGAACCCTGGCGGAGAGGGCTCAGAGGCATTGCATTGAAGGAGGTGTGTTGCTGGTTGAGTGTCCATTGGATGTGCCTCATGATGAGATGACGTGGTAGGATGGATTCAGGTCGCTCCTTTCCATAGGAGCATGAAGACATGACAGGGCATCCGCTTTGGCATTCTTTGAGCCTGGATGCTAGGAGAATGGAAATTTAAAGCACGTGAAGAACAATGCACTTCTTGACTGTCTGGGGTTGAGTCTCTTAGCATCTCTGAGGTATTCTAGATTCTTGTGATCTGTGAGAACAATGAGTGGTTCTTGAGCCCCCTCCAACCAATGCCTCCATTCCTCCAGGGTGAGGTTGATAGCAAGCAGTTCTCTGTTGCCGTTGTTGTAGTTTCTCTCCTCCGGGAATAATTGTTTTGGAAAGAAGGCACATGGATGTAGTTGCTGGATTGCCCTGATGCTTAGACAGCACTACTCCTGGTGGCGTTAACTTCAACTATGAAGGACTTGTTGGGGTCTGGATGGATCTGGAGTTCTGCATGAAATGGTTGGAGAACCTCCGCTCGGTGTTGGCGGTGTTTCGCCATACTCCAGGAATACACAATGTCATTCATGTAGACTAATAAGAATTGGTGGAGGAAGTTCCGGAGTGCGTGGAGGATTGGAATGTGGAGGGGGGGTTGACCAGGCCATACGGCGTGACGAGATACTCATAGTGCCCTGTAGGAGTCATGAAGGTAGTCTTCCACTCGTCCCCCTAACTTATCCAGATGAGATTGTAGGCACTGCGGAGGTCCAACTTGGTGAACACGGCTGCACCACATAGTTGTTCCAGGGCTCCAGTGACGAGGGGAAGTGGGTATCAGAACTTGACAGTGATGTTGTCAAAGTCAATTGAAGCTCGAAAGAGCTGGGTACTATAGATGAAAGGATAGATGTATCCTTGTTGAAGAGCTTCCTCAATGTACTCCTCAATGGCATTCTGTTCAGGGATAGATTTAGCCACGTTGCATTTGCTCACCCGGAAGAAGGTCGATGGCAGTCCCATGGCCGGTGTGGAGGGCAACGACGACGATTTTTGGGGGGCAGAATAAGTCACTGAAGGGGGCGTAACAGGCTAGGATGTCCAACAATTGTTAGTATGGTAGTATGTCTCTGGTTCAGCATCCGGTTTGAGTGCACGCTGGCGCGTTTAGTTGCCACTACTCATTGGTGAATTTTTAATGTTTTAAAGCTTTGATTTTGTACCTGTATTACTGTATTTTGGATTTTCACTCATCCAACCATTAATGCTTAGTGAGAGAACACGTATCTACCTCCGGCTTCTACTCTGCTCTGTTTCTGAAACTGCTTACCATGTGGACCAACGCTATCTACGTTTGGTTTGCACTCATCTGGATTCTATCAATAATTCTCCACCAACCTGTTGCTGGTCTGTACCAGTATTCAGTCGCCGAGCTCCTCTGGATTCGCCATCTTCCTGGATCTCGATCGGCTCCACTACATCCCGATATGGACAGCATTCATCCTTTCCGCCGGAGATACATCCACCGCGGGTCACGTAGGAACCATCACTATGGAAATTCCACTGCAATTAAATCCTTCTGGTCCACTTCTTGTCATCCTCACAGGAATTCCAGCCGGGCAGCTGATCATTCTTCGCTGGCCAGCCTGGCCAGGTCGGCTAATACCACGTATGGATGTGGCAACACTACCGTCAATTTTGGCTTCCTCAATATCCGCTCTCACTGGAAAGGGTCATATCATTCACGATCTCATCAATGATCGTGACCTTGATTTTATGTGTTTATCTGAAACCTGGCAACAGCTAAATGACTTTTCCCAAATGAATGATGCTACTCCTCCGGGGTTTGTTTACCTTTGCAAACCACGCGGTTCTTGCGGAGGAGTTCTCGCGATAATCCATCGCGAGAAATGGAAAGTCTTGCCGGTGTCTGTTCCTGATTTTAATACATTTGAGTCTTTGGTTTTTAAATTACAAGGACCAACACCAACGATCATCACATCAGTCTACCGTCCCTCTAAGCCACACAAGGACTTTTTGCTTGAATATTCAACTCACTTATCTACACTTTCATCTAATGTAATAGTGCTTGGGGACTTTAACATACATTTGGACAATAGCAATCTTCCTCTCACCAAAGACTTTTCATCATGTCTGGACAGCTTTGGATTTAGTTAATATGTCAATTGTGCAACTCATTCCAAAGGTCACTGCCTGGATTTACTGTGCTGCTCTGGACTTACTCCTCTTAACTGTGCAGTTGACAATCTCTTTATCACCGATCATTTCTTTATTTCTGTTAGTGTTACGCTTCAGCTCTCTTCTACCAAACCAACCCGGTCTATCTCCTTTAGGAATATCAAGGACATTAATCCTGATACTCTCTCCTCCTGCATTGATAATATTCCCCTGCTGGTCAATAACTCCTTACCGGATGAACTGGTTACTCACTATAATGATCAATCAGCTTTTATCTTAAACTCCCTTGCTCCAGTTAAAACTCGTTCGGTTTCTTTCACTCAGTCAGCTCCCGGGTTTACCCATCAACTCTGGACTCTGAAAACTAAATCCAGACTGCTTGAGCGCCTTTACAGGAAAACTGGTCTTACTATCCATAAAGAAATGCATAAAGCTCATATATCTCATTACAAGGACTCAATCGCACAAACCAAATCACATTATTACTCTGGTCTAATTAACTCCAATAGAGGCAACACTAAGTCACTGTATTCCATACTTAATAAGATTCATCAGCCACCTGATTCTCTTCCTTCGCTCATGTATTCTACTGCCACTTTTGATATTTTTTAATGATAAGACTCGTAACATCCATTGTCACATTGATCCTAACATCCTTCCATTTTCATCATATGATCCTCCCCAAAAAAATGCTCAGTTTTTGTGTGTGTCCCTTTAAATGCAAATTAGCTGCTGCTCCCCGCCTCCAGAAGACAGCCAATCCTTTACACAAGCTTCTTCGGATACAAACAATAACAAAACACGCAAATAATCTCACTCATCCAAAATCTCAGAAATAACCAGTAGTGGAGTGCAGCCTTACAGAGAGAATCAGGAAGAGGTCGCAACTTTTAGACTGCACCTGGACGTTTCGGAATGGTTAGTGGATACATTTATGTAGTTTTTGTGGAGTTACATTGATTAATCCATTTCTGGGGGAATTCCGTTGAAAATAAAATGAATCCACTGATCTCCAAATAATGTTCTGTGCCTGTCTGTGCAGCCAACAACAGAACAGTTTGCATGCTTTGCTCAAACTTTTGCCATTGTGTTAAAACTGGTTTCACTGTTGTCGCTTGTGAAAACCAAATGGCGGCGTCGTGGGTGGAAACGTGCAGATTAAGGGTCGCTAATATTATAATAAGATCCCCTTCCTAAATCAGAATGGGAGCAAAATCTGATCGGCTTATTTTTTACATGCTTGCAGAGCTTACCAAAACAAAGTTACTGGGTTGTCACTTTTCATGTTTTCTGGGTTGGTATGCACCGCAGACCCGATTATAGCACTTAAACATGGAAAAAGTCAGATTTTCATGATATGTCACCTTTAAGCATTTGCCTATTTATGTATATATATATATAGAGGTCCTTCTAAAAAAATTAGCATATTGTGATAGTTCATTATTTTCCATAATGTAATGATAAAAACTAAACTTTCATATATTTTAGATTCATTGCACACCAACTGAAATATTTCAGGTGTTTTATTGTTTTAATACTGATGATTTTGGCATACAGCTCATGAAAACCCAAAATTCCTGTCTCAAACAATTAGCATATTTCATCCGACCAATAAAAGAAGTGTTTTTAATAAAAAAAAAGTCAACCTTCAAATAATCATGTTCAGTTATGCACTCAATACTTGGTCTGGAATCCTTTTGCAGAAATGACTGCTTCAATGTGACGTTGCATGGAGGCAATAAGCCTGTGGCACTGCTGAGGTGTTATTGAGGCCCAGGATGCTTCGATAGCGGCCTTAAGCTCATCCAGAGTGTTTGGTCTTGCGTCTCTCAACTTTCTCTTCACAATATCCCACAGATTCTCTATGGGGTTCAGGTCAGGAGAGTTGGCAGGCCAATTGAGCACAGTAATACCATGGTCAGTAAACCATTTACCAGTGGTTTTGGCACTGTGAGCAGGTGCCAGGTCGTGCCGAAAAATGAAATCGTCATCTCCATAAAGCTTTTCAGCAGGTGGAAGCATGAAGTGCTCCAAAATCTCTTGATAGCTAGCTGCATTGCCCCTCCCCTTGATAAAACACAGTGGACCAACACCAGCAGCTTACATGGCATCCCAGACCATCACTGACTGTGGGTACTTGACACTGGACTTTAGGCATTTTGGCATTTCCTTCTCCCCAGTCTTCCTCCAGACTCTGGCACCTTGATTTCCGAGTGACATGCAACCACTGAGCAACAGTCCAGTGCTGCTTCTCTGTAGCCCAGGTCAGGCGCTTCTGCAGCTGTGTCTGGTTCAAAAGTGGCTTGACCTGGGGAATGCGGCACCTGTAGCCCATTTCCTGCACACGCCTGTGCACGGTGGCTCTGGATGTTTCTACTCCAGACTCAGTCCACTGCTTCCGCAGGTCCCCCAAGGTCTGGAATCGGTCCTTCTCCACAATCTTCCTCAGGGTCCGGTCACCTCTTCTCGTTGTGCAGTGTTTTTTGCCACACTTTTCCCTTCCCACAGACTTCCCACTGAGGTGCCTTGATACAGCACTATGGGAACAGCCTATTTGTTCAGAAATTTCTTTCTGTGTCTTACCCTCTTGTTTGAGGGTGTCAATGATGGCCTTCTGGACAGCAGTCAGGTCAGCAGTCTTACCCATGATTGCGTTTTTTAGTAATGAAACAGGCTGGGAGTTTTTAAAAGCCTCAGGAATCTTTTGCAGGTGTTTAGAGTTAATTAGTTGATTCAGATGATTAGGTTAATAGCTCGTTTAGAGAACCTTTTCATGATATGCTATTTTTTTGAGACAGGAATTTGGGGTTTTCATGAGCTGTATGCCAAAATCATCCGTATTAAAACAATTAAACACCTGAAATACTTCAGTTGGTGTGCAATGAATCTAAAACATATGAAAGTTTAATTTTTATCATTACATTATGGAAAATAATGAACTTTATCACAATATGCAAATTTTTTGAGAAGGACCTGTATATCTCTCAGTGGCGGCTGATGGTCTTTCAAAGAGGGGAAGCTAATTTTTTTAAAAAACTCGACTGTCAGTGGTCAGCTGGTGAAAAGAGCGAGGACTCAGGTGCAGAGTTGATGGGCTTTATTTTAATAATAAAATAAAAAATACAATTAAAAACTACGAACCAGCACAGGACAAGGAGAATAAATAGGGAGCAAAAAAGGCAGGTAATGAGGGAGGACAGGTCGGCAAAATAACTAATGATCAGGAAACAAGATGAGAGTCGACACAATCGACAGGAGAGCACATGGCACAAGGAAAACACATGACAAGCCATGTTTTTTTTAATATGACAAGCCATGTGGGTTCACATCTCGAATAGTTTCCGCGTCAGCGACTTTTTAATGTGCGAAATCGCTGTCAATCAAAAGGAGATGCAGTCCTCCAATCATCACGCAGACGCCCGGACTCCAGGCCCGCCCACTTCCCTATTCTCCCCAGAGACGCCGAGCTTCCGTGGGCGGGACATAATCGCACCATTTATCCAATGACCGTCTAGTTTCGAAACACTGAAAAAAACTGTTCAAAGCAGCCCCATTGAAGTCAATGGACGCTGAGCTTCAACGGAGAAATGCACTGTGACACGCTATGGGAATGTATGAGAAAGAGGTCGAGTCAGCCGTCCTGATAGCTGATTCTGAACGAACTCGTCTTCGAGATGACCGTGTTCTAACACATTTTTAGTCAATAAAATGTTAACACAATAGTACACATTTGACCATTAATTTTTTGCCATTATAAGGGAAGCTGAGCTTCCCTTGCAGTCTTAAAGAAATCGCCACTGATATATATGTGTATGTGTGTGTGTGTGTGTGAAGCGAATATCGTGGATCATCTTCTAACAAGGCCACATATTAAAGGGATAGTTCACCCAAAAATGAAGATAAGCCATCCTAGGTGTATATGATATTCTTCTTTCAGGTGAATACAATCGGAGTTATATTAAATAATTTCCTGGCTCTTCCAAGCTTGATAATATAAGTGGATGGCTGTTTGACTTTGGAAGTACATTAAAGCACATCTATTCATGAATAAAGTGCTCGACACGGATCTGCGGGGGTTAATAAAGGCCTTCTGAAGTGAAGCAATGCGTTCGTGTAAGAAAAATATCCATATTTAAAACTTTATCGACTAAAATAACTAGCTTCTGGCAGATGGCCGTACGCATCGATTTACGCCAAGAGTAACCCTTGAATTTGACACACAACGTAATGACGAACGCAGTTGCCCAGCCCTATTTATTTGAACCGCGAGAGGTGTCAATTGGCATCATTACATTGTGCATCAAGTTCAAGGACATTTTTTAAAATAACTCCGATTGTATTCGTCTGAAAGAAGAATGTCCTATAGGATGGCTTCAGGGTGAGTAAATTATGGGCTAATTTTCATTTTTGGGTGAACTATCCCTTTAGTGTCTGGGTAGGCTGGAATGAAGATCTGACCAACTTTGACAATTGCCAAATTGTTATGGGAAGGTTTGTGGGTTGCTGGTTTGGCTGAGAATTTACCAACTGTTGTCCCAGGAGGGACAAACCACACACCGAAACCAGGGTGTTGGGAGCCCATGGCTCATCAATGCACAAGGCCAACAAAGACTATCCCGTCTGGTCTTAATCAGCAGAAGGTCTACTGTGGCATAAGCCACACACAATTTTTAATGATGGCTATGGCAGGAATGTTTAATGGCACACTGTGCATCACATTTTGCTGCGAATGGGGCTCCGTAGCAATGGACCAGAGTGCCAATAATGACCCCTTTCCAACGTAGAAAGTGCCTACAATGGGTGTTGTGGCCGAGTGGCCCCTTTGGGATTTTGAAGAAGCAGAAAGGTAATTTTTTTTAAAGACTCATTGAAGCCATTGTTAAAGAGTAAACTAAAGTGTATTAACTGACTTCATGGACATGCCCCAACAATCAAAAAGTTCGCAAGCACAACCACCCTCAGCCATGGGAGGGCACTGATGCTCCACTTTTTTTTAACACATACGTAACAGATTATCATAAATACAATTTTCCTTAAAAAACAATCTAATCCATATGGCCTTTATTCAAACTCAGTATTCCCAAATAATACATACATACTTTTATATGTTTCTTAACATTAGTACACCACAATGGGCATGTGTGGTATCTGGTGCCATTTGGTATTTTTACCAGGGTTTTAAAGTTGTTCAGAGTGCTGAACAGACCCCGCTTCTGCGATGATTAGAGACAAGCACAACAGAAGCACAAGTCTTTGTGGCATTCAGTTGAACGTGAGTTATTGCACTTCTACAGGAGAGAGAGATAGTTTCTTGTCTTCCTGCCTGTCTCAGTAAGGGAGCCCTACAAATCTAACAGACAGTGTCCAACAAACATGGCTGCTTTTCAGCACTGGAGGAAAGAGATCTGAGGAGGGCCTCTTTGGCTGAGCTACATGAAGATCCAGCTGTGTTTAAGCTGGACCTCCACAGCACAAAGAAGAGTCACCTCACCTCCAGGGCTTCACTGCTTCCAATAAAGACATCCATTCACACAGTCCTGCCAATCGCTCAGCCTGCTGCTGCTTTTCATCTGCTGCCCTTGTGGTGATCTCCATGTAGGACAGAGTGGTGGTGACATAAGCCCTTTCTTTTTTAAGGTCTTGCTTTTTTCCTGCTCGAGTGGCTTTGAAGATTATGGAGTCTCAGAGTAAATTTTGGCAACTTCCACGGCAATGCTGAGCCAGCTTTGGCTGCCGTTCAGTGTTTCTTTATTTCATTTATTTTGTTGGTAATTCAACTATAAGAGTTTATTACCAGACCTAATAATATCAAAGAAAGTTTTAAAAACTTCAATTTGATGTAAATGCGCTACAATAGTGGATATTTTGAGTCAAATAATGCTTTGGCTTAAAGAGGGGATTGTTCACAAAAAAAACTATGTATTAAACTTTGGCTGGCCTGGTAACTCACATTTTTATCTTTGTGCTTCGAACATGTAAGATGCTTTTTTTTTTTTAAGAAGAAGGAGGACTTTGCTAAACAGCAGACTTTTTTCTTGATGGATAAAATGATCAAAAATAACCCCTAGACCAGGGTATTCAATTAAAGTTCCAAGAGGTTCGGTCGCTATATTTCCTTTCCAGCGGAGGTCTGGACAATACTTTTTTGGAACAGTTACACATTTCCATCGGTGCAGCCGTAGTACTTTGTAAAATAAAAAGATCCCAAACACTCAAAGAATTAATCAAGAGCCGCTTTTCCACTGCCGGGCCAGGGCCGAGCCGCGATAGTGCGTGCCAGGGCCAGTCGCGTTTCCACGGCCACTTCCGGGGCTTGATCGGGCCTTAATCGGGGCCAACGGCCAGGATTTCTGGCCCGTCGAATACCTTGGGCCAAAGCAGGCCAGCACGGGCTAGAGGCTGGTCAAGGTAAAAGGCGTAGTTTATCGGTGCTAGGGAAAGATATGGTCTGTGGCAAGATGCACATTTCACTTTTTATATCGCGCAAAATGATCGCTGCACGAAATGTAGAATCGCCTGTACTGGTCTGTTGAAGATACCAAAGCTCTTCTGAGCATTTGGGTAGAAGAAAGAGTACAACGTCAACACGGCGTGTGCAGAAACGAGGATGTTATCAAGTACATCGTTGCTGAACTTGCTAAGCTAAGTATTCGCTGAACAAGGCTCATCTTCCACCATGTAAACACCAACAAAAGCAAACAAACAGATGCTTCGGTCCTCTCCATCTCGATCGTTGTGTCTTGCCTGAATGAACTTCATAATCCCCGCTGAAATGGGTGTGGTTGTATGAAGTTCGATCCAGGAAGGCGTGTTAAGGGCGGGGTTTAGGGCAGTGCAGCGGGGCTAGTGGCCCGGCAGTGGAAATGCAAGCCCGGTGTTTGAGGCCCGAGGCCATTGGCCCGGCTTGGCTCGGTGTTAGCCCTGGCCCGGCAGTGGAAACACTGCTAAGGATGAGAATTTTGGGCCCCGAGAGCCAAAGCAGTGACGTCTAATTTTTACCAATATTTACCAAAAAAGTAAATATTTCTCCCATCTGGATAATGAATATAGAAAAGGTTAGATCAGATGTTTTATCAAGCTATTTTTTTCTTTTACATTTTAGACACCTATGTGTATGGCAAATAGAAGGCCTTTTGACCTGATAAAACATACCGGGTGTGCAGGGTTCAACTCTTTAAGTGGCGGTATAATGCCCCTTTTTACAATATGTAAAATAAGTCTCTGTTGTCCCCAGAGTATGTATGTGAAGTTAAAATTGTCCCTTTTTGAGGGTCAGTAAAAACACATTTTGCCTTTATGTTTAAACTGAAGTCGGACAATGATGGAGAGACTCAAGAAGAAGTGACAACATGTAGAATGCAACAGGACATTTCTGAGTGTTTAGTTGATGAATTTATGTTGCTGATGTGGATTTAACTATTCAATTATCATATTCTGTCATGGTAATCTATAAATCGCTCGTATGGGAGCTGTTGTAAGATGCCTACAGAGTGACATGCTATTGCATTTGTGTTACGTACTGTATTGCATATGAAAAGACGGATGCGACAACTTGAGCAGACTGACAAATGTGCTGTACTACAACAACTCTTCCTCTTCTCAACATGGACTGCGTGTTCCCGGGGGCGGCGTTTATGTGAATTTTAGGGTTTGTGATGCCACTAACCCGTGAGGAATGTCGTGTAGTCCCCTCCAGCCGTTTGTTGTAGTCCTTAAAAAAACGATTTCTTTAAAAGCTTTGAACTTTGATCTTCCTTTGCTTTGAACTTTGAGCTTTGTAACTTTGCAGATGTTTATGCTCAAACAGCAACATTACACACTAACTAAAGTTAGAAATGTGAAATCATAATCAACCACCCCTTTAAGAAAAGTATGGATTATTTTTTATTTATAAATAACTAAAAACAAACAACGTAAAAAAACAAATCTGTAATTAATAGCGATTAATAATTAAGCGATTAATAAAATCTAACATTACAGTATTTAATACATTATTGTATTGTAATAATTTCACCTTTAGTCAAATCAAATTCATGTGCAAACAACATAAAGACAATATCCCATCTTTAAAATATTTGTTTAAAGGGATAGTTCACCCAAAAATGAAAATTAGCCCGTGATTTACTCACCCTGAAGCCATCCTAGGTGTCTTCTTTCAGATGAATACAATCAAAGTTATATTAAAAAATGTCCTGTCTCTTCCAAACCTTATGGGAGTAAATGGGTATATGATTTTAGAAGTCCATCAGAGCCTTATCCATCCGTGATAGAAGTTTCGTCTAAGAAAAATGTCCTTATTTAAATCTTTATCGACTAAAATAACTAGCTTCCGGCAGATGGTGTGGTGAAGAGATGAGTCCCAGCAAAGTGATGAGCTATAGATTGTGAAATTAAACATTTCTCGTCTTGGTGTTTTTTTATTTAGCTTAGATAGTAGCATAGCATTCAGCTATCTGAAATGATTAGAGATAATGTTTTTTTTTTCACCGTCTACGATATTTTTCGATAATAAATATGATACAAGCATAATTCTGTTTGAGAATTAATTAGGACATGACATGCTTGTATTTAAAAAAAAGTTATATTATGCCTTATTGCTTAATAACAATTAACAATGTCATAAAACATACCTAAAAATGCAATTTCTTTCACTTAAACTATATAAGTAATCAGGATAAAAATAAAAGATTATTACATTAATTAAAGTTGGATTGATTACATTAAGAATCATGAGAACAGCTTTTGATCAGGTATACTTCTGGGGTCCTAAGCTGGGACTCATCACTTCGCTGGGACTCATCTCTTCACCACAACGGCCGTACGCAAGTCGACCTACGCCAAAAGAGTAACACTTGACGATGTATGACTTAGGAGTAGCGTAAGCTTGCGGTTCAAACAAACAGGGCTGGGCAACCACGTTCGCCATTTCGTTGTGCGTCAAGTTCAAGGGTTACTCTTTTTTCGTAAGTCGACGTATACTGCCGTCTGCCTTGTTATTTTAGTCGATAAAGGATATTTGCCTTACATGAAATATAAATGCATCACTTTGCTTCAGAAGGCCTTTATTAACCCCCCAGAGCCGTTTCGAACACTTTTATCATGGATGGATAGGCTCTGATGGACTACAATCATATACCCATTCACTCCCATTATAAGGTTTGGAAGAGCCAGGACATTTTTAAAATAACTCTGATTGTATTTGTCTGAAAGAAGAATGTCATATACACCTAGGATGGCTTCAGGGTGAGTAAATCATGGGCTAATGGGCTAATTGTCATTTTTGGGTGAACTATCACTTTAATGGCATCTTTTTATGAAAGAAGGACAGTATCACCGATACACCAATACCGCTATTGATATCTCTATGAAATTGATTTTTTCTTCTCAATTTTAGCCTGTGAAAACCCTGACAAACTGCCGGACGAACTCTTCCAAATCGAGGCACCAATCACAAGCGTTGAGGCGGGCTTTACACTATGACGTCATGTCCTTCATTGCTCTGATTGGTTTGAGGTCTATCCAATTGCATCCAGAGGCATTTGAGCGACTTCTGTTGGTGATGCCCCTTTGGAAATGGGCTGTGAATGAACCTTCCCCAGACCCACTCTCAATTACAACTGAGAAGGGTTTGGTGTCAACCAGGCTACAGGCATTAAGCTTTACAGTATAATTGAAAACTATAATTTTTTAAACATTTATTAGGCTTTAAATAATATTACAACTTTTAATTTAAGTGAACTGAAAATAACCTTCACATAAACCCATTATAATAAATGTCACATTTACCTGCCCTTCAATATATCAGGGCTTCTTTTTTCCATTGGCCCAGTCAGGCCGGTTCAGATTTTTACTTGCCCTGTCAAAATGCACAAAAAGTGAATGTTTTCGTTTTTTTTAATCCATGTAACCTTGCAAACATGGCTTTAATATAATAAAAATGTATTTGATATTTATTAATGACCGACATCAAAACAGCAGGTTTATTTGGCCGCTTTCTCTTTAAGACCTGCAGCTGCTGACACACATCACATTTTCTCACAACTCTTTACATTCATTTAGGACTTCATTTAATACATTTAAAATGCATGTGAGGATACTCGCATTATACTCGACAAAACAGCATTTTGGTATGATTTTGTGTGTTTTTTTCCATTCAAGCATTGTCTTTAGAGGCTTTCTGCACAAGTTGTCAGGAGCTACACTGACAAATGGTTTAAACCAACTGAAAAAAATTATTGTATGCGTTAACACTCTATTTTGGCAGCAGTTTCAATCTATTATATATATTTTAGCATTTTAACAATCAGTTAAAATTTTTGATTGATGTATTTTTGAGTGCGCATGTGCATAAAAGGGAACCCTGGAGTACGATGTAGCCTGAGGAACTCCATGAAGAATCAAACATCAAATAAAGCAAAATGACATGGAACAAAAAATAGTAAAGCAGGCATCAGGTGCCATGTTCGTTAATGCAGCATATTTGACAACTTATATTGGGGAGAAGGCTGCTGAATAAATTAACCGCTTGTATACGGGATTCAATTGTGTGCAATTACATGGTTCAAACAAAGGAAGTGTTAGTTGGTTAGTTTCTCCATCAATATATTGTAGGCTACTAGTAGTTAAACAGCGAGTTACATCATTGTGGGGAAAACGCACCAGAGGACCCTAGCAACCACAAAGTACCATAATAAAAGACGTTGTGGCAGCGAATTTTTTCTATTTTTCTTTTATGTCCTTTTTAGAGTAGATGCAAACTTCTAATTTAAAGGTTTGGAATTTCTTCAGCTGTATCCAGTAACATTAACAATATGGTACTTGGAGGTCATACAAGTGACAATTATTATAATTGATTATAGTCCGAGAGTTGCACATTTCAAAGTTAGCCTATTTCATGTTGTTTTAAACTTACAACAGAAACATTAAGATGAATTGCTACTGAGGCTTTTATTTTTGGACTAATGTGAAATAAGTACCTACTTTGAGTAACATGAAAGCATTTGCTGATAGTCTGAAGTAGCTGCAGGCAGAATGGAAGAGTGTGTTGTGAATGAATGAAGGGGATAGGGCTGCTTCTAGATGGGGTCAGCACGAGTCCATGTTGATTTGTGACTATTGCTTCCTCTTGGGTGAATGTGGACAGTGATGAATGGACAAGTGGATGGATGTAGAGGGAAATGAAGGTGTAATTTTGGACAAGAGAACATCAGTATTGGACCTTATCAGATAAAAGTAAACATCAGGGGAGTCTGCATCAGAAACCTGCATAATGCTATGGAGAATCAGAATCATGTCTGAATCTACATTTTTATAAATAAATGTTTGTATATTATATATATATATATATATATATATATATATATATATATAGTTTTAAGAAATGTAATTTTATAAATGTGTTTTAAACTAAATATTAAGAATCAGAGCATGACTGATTCCAAAGTTTTTATTTATTTAAAATTTCTAAAATGTTTAATGTTTCTATTTTTAGAAGTGTCGTTTTTTTATGAATAGTTTTTTTAAACATCCTTTTTTTCTTTTTTACTTGGGATTCCTTTTCAACCAAGAAATAAGCATTGTATCCATTAAACACTTGCTAGGTTATCTTTTACATTTTGTTCTAGATCATTAGAGGTGATGCTATGATTCCCTGGAAACTGAACTGAAGTACCTTCATACAAAAACGCTTTCTGATAAGCCATTGACATATGCCTTATGACAAATGATCCTGGGTGATCCAGACAGATCTCCTGATGGAAAAAAGCCATGGTGAAGTAAAATATCCCTTTCTTTCTTGGTCTGTCCATTTCTTTTGGTTTAGAAAGTATCCGTATGGCTTTCTGTTGATAATGGTGGTGTAACCTGGAATGCATCCAGCCTTGTTGAACTGGGAGTCCGAGCCATACACTGAGACATGGATCTGTTCTCCTTCACAAATAAAGCCAGTGCTGGCTATTTACATCCAAATATACTTTGTGGAGCGCCTTGTTTACACAACAGTATCTCCTCTCTTCCTCTCTCTCTTTCACCCTTTCCCCTTATCCGTAACTCCTCCTCCAAACCATCATTCTAACAACTATACATTCTTTCTCCCCTTCCACTCTTACTCTGAATGTCTTAGTCACTGCATGCTGAGGCTTCCCGTTGCCTGTGGGGATTTTGGGGAATTTGTGATGACAGCACCTCTCCTTCTGCAGAGGAGTTGCCTTGAATATCCAAGGAGAAGCGCAAAAAGAGACGCTTTCGAAGGCTGAGCGCGTTCGCACGCACGTTTCTTGGTTTTAATGGGACCTTAGACACTTTTCAAGCTCCTCATCATGAACTTGATGCCTGTTGGACTTCCCAGCACATTCTGAAGTACTCTAAGGTAAGATGGTCCTCAATCTGTTTTAACATGCAGAGGTCAGTCTTAAACAGTCTTCAGTGCAGGTGGATGATGGTTAAAGTTCATGACAGAGAATACTGATGAAATGCAAACTTTGAAGTCACTTTGATGAATGTGTCTGTCAAATTAACACATTTTAAGTTTCATTAGCTTCTAGATGTGAAAGTGAAATATCAGGGCTCATTGGGAAACATTGTTTCATATGATTTCCACAATTTTAGATCACAGATTTAGATGTAGTTCACATATTCTGTGACGTGAAATGACATTCTGTATTTACTGCATCTAAAACTATTTTAAGTTTTAAGTTAGTTATTGAATAATTATTTATGCATGCAGCTTGAACAATGATGGAAAGACTAAACAGATGCCTGTTTCTCATGATTGCCATTTTTATATCTCCCAATGTGGATTTATATCTTGCAATATGACAGTTATATTGCGCAATTACGATTTTTCCTCTTAAATTTCAACTTTATCATAAATAATTCAAACTTTATATCTCACAATTGCATCTTTATATATCACAATGTGACTTTATGTCTTGCAATTTGATTTATATTTCTCTGTTGTGACTCTTCAATTGCAACTTTATTTCTCATATTCTTTATACTTTATACTCACAATTATATATTTATTTTTTTACTCTGAGGAGGAAACGGGACACATTTTAAAACTGGAGGACCATTTAAAATAAACTAGTGACAGTAAAAAAAAGTGATTAAAAGTACTAAAAGAAAATGGTGATAAGGTACAGGACGTTATATATTATACAAACCTTCCCTTGTATGTTCATACAAATTTGAACATTTAAAATCTTAATCTCACTTATCTAAAAAATCTAAACTAAAACATTTCATAAAAACATGACTCTGAATGATGCATATCAAACATCAGGAACATAGCCTTTGTAAGGAGCTGCAGGATTACTTCAACTTACATGAGTCAATAACTCTGTGTACGCTTTTTACTGGACCATTACAGTTCTGGTAAAATGTACACTGTGTAATGAATTAATAACGATCTCTGTAAAACGAATAGGATAGGCAGCGTTAACAGTCACTCACAGTTTGTAAAGTGAAAAGAAAACACTGTTCGCCCCTTTTCATGTCTTGCAACACTTTGCGCTCAACGAGAAACTTGTAGAACACTTGAGTGACATTCACAGTACAGAATCCTCTTTGGCTGTTTGGATCAAGTCTTTTATACAGCTGGGAATGAGGAGGCCTCCTTTTACTGTGGCTTTAGAGAAAAACGGGCTAAAGGAAAGGAGGTGAGAGGACTAGATCTAATCAGGGTTACTCTTGCAACACTGTTTCTCATGAGAGACAAAGTATTTGGGCAAGTTACAAATAAATGTAACTTTAGCTACAATAGCCAATTGCAACATCTGAATCCTGTCATATTGAGTGAGTGATTATTTAAAATGATTTTACCGGTAAAGCCATTATTCTCTAGGTTATGTTTTAGTAGTTTTTAGGCAGATTTATTTTAAGATTTTAGGCTTAAATGATATGCACGTACAAGGAAAAGTGTAAACTTTAGGTTCTATAACTGGTCACCAAAATTGTCACCTTTTTGTTCATTTTAAATGGTCTGATTTGGCTAATTATTTTTTAGTTATCTTCAAAAATGGTGTTTAAAGTAGTTTTAAGTGGAGTACAGCGTGTTGCAGGATATCTTCCAAAGTATTTATTGTCATGTTTGCGAACGCAAGTTCTTGTGCATTGTGATATTTGACATAAAGTTTTGCATATTTCATAACTTCTGCTATATACCATGTGTGATTTCATATGAACCTTGTTTGCATGTGAGTCACTGACCTTGTCCGGTGTTTGGTCATAGTTCTTATCAGCTTTTAAAGTTTAAATGTTTTGTCAAGGGCAGGTGTGTGTTTTCCTTTCTTGATGAAATTGGACCATGTTTTTGTGAGTTTGTGACACGATAGAGACAGAATGAGAGCAAAGCGCAAGGCAAAGTGGTAAATGAGTGAAGGCCACAGTCAGGGCTGCCAGCTGGCCCCATTCTCACATTTAACAGCACAGCACATGGAGCTCTGCTTTTCTATGCATGCTTGGAAGTACACAGGAATATTCAGTCTTTCCATCTGTTGATGACCGCTGGAAAAATTTTCATACAGGAAGGTGCAGAATAGTGTATCATTCAGTGAAATATGCTTTGTTTTTATACAGTGTGTCCTCTGAGGTGACAGCGAAAATAAACTTCAAGACTTGGAGATAGACCAATATTGTCTTTTTAGGGCTTTGTATGGCTTATATGTATAATAATATAATTAATATATATTAATTATGTACTTATTATATAATATATTATTATATAATAAATATATAATAAATACTTTTTCAACTAAATGAACACAAAAATCATTTTCATCTATGTTTTGGTCATGGATATCAGCCACATAAATAATATCTTCCATCTTTGAAAGATGAAAATAATTTTTGTGACCATTTATTAGATTTTAACATTTGTTTTATAATTTTTTTTGACAACAATAACTAGATTAATTTAATTGTTGGTTTTAATGCTATTATATTTATGTAAAGTTGTTTTGAGATCTAAATAGGCACAAACTGCCCAAAACCAAATGTCTTTGGGCAACTCTCAGTTAGGGATGAATGGGTCTTATTTAAATATTTGAGTAAAATGTTGCCGTTTTTGGTTAAAAGTGTAAAAAGTATGTCTCTTTTCAAAATTATAAACTTTATTTTATACATGGGTGGATGCGAGACTACATGGGATATTTGTACATTTAAAAAAATTATTTTTCACAATAGATACTACTTAAGGGCTAAAAAGATGACTAAAAATGTTGAAACTTAAAAATGGTGGTGATTAGTAACAGCGTCTAAAATATACAATTGCCTTTATAAATTCATATGAATTTAAAACTAACATTTCATTTTTATATAAAAAATAAATATTTTTTTTTATGTTATTTGTAATTTACGCATTTTTTCCCACACCCTAGAGTTCACTTCTGGAATGATCACGGCCCTGTTTCCCAAAAGCATTGTAAACCTAAGTTGATCATAAACCAATTGCACCAAAGGACTCTACAATCTATTTAGGATTATCATGCTTTTGGGCAATGGAGTCCTGGCCTGTCAGATGCAATTCGCATACTAAATTAATAAATCTGACAAAAATAAACCAATCACATCTTACTATAGCACAATTGAGTGGCATGATTTCACGCTATCAGTCAATTGATAGGAACGTCCTGCCAAGAATAATCTTGGTCTTTCACAGTTCATTTAAGCTAAGGTGTCAGAAAGGAATGTTCTTTCTTTCTCCACCAATCAGACACATTTCCTGCGGTTTAATGTGTGTTTTTGTGCAAGTGTGGTTGGAGGGTAATGAGGGGGTTAGCAGGGTTGCTAACCACAGCCTGGTCTGGGAAATTTAGGTCGTCTGATGAATGGACGGCTACATTGTAAATCAGCCACTGGAGAGCGAAGAGCCAGATTCCTCATAGCACTGATGTCACCATCGTCGTGCCTTTAACAGATCCAGACTTGAACGCTCTCAGCCTGAGCCAGATGTTCAACCCCTCAAATCCCCTGTTATTCCCTCCTCTACTTGCGCAAGATCCCCTATTATTCCCTCTTTGCCTCTCGTGGATTCCGTTATCCCTTCTCTGCGTCTGTGAGATTCTCTGCTATTCCCAGACTCTTTGGGATTCAGACTCTTTTGGGATTTCCCATGCTGAGAAGAAAACGCAAATTGAACCCATCTAAGACACATTTCTGTTTTATGATGGTCTAACTGGTCCCAGCCAGACTGACCAGCTAAAAAATGCCTAAAACCCCTCTTAAAATCTGCAAAACAGACTGTCACACCAGCTTGGCCTGGCAAGGAGATTCTACCTTTGGTTTAAAAAAACAGGACTGAGAACTACTCCATCAGAAAAGTTATTGAAACATGATTGCTTTGGAAAAGCATCTTTTTAAGTCTGCTAAATTAAATAATCACAGTTAAGTAAATGTATCTAGCATGAAAAAAAATCATGCAGACATTCAAAGCAAACTCATTACAATTTCTGTTCTTTCTTTTCAGGATGATTTGCACAAAATGCTAATTTGTAAAGAGGAACCAGTTCAGTCCAAATGGGGGAGCATGGCCATTTCTGGCATTATACAAAGACACTTTTGGAAATTCCTTATGGCTAGCTCTAAACTGTAGCTTGAAACATGGACAGTCGACCTATGATGACTTTAGAAGGACAGCGGTTACCAGCGTTGCAAGAGGCTCCCAAAATGACTTTCTCGGTAGAGCTTTCAATGGCAGACTCAACCGTGGATGGAAACCTGACAATAAAAGATACCTCAGATTCTCTATTATCTGTTTTAGATGACCAAACACCACTTGAGCTGAAGAACAAAAGTTCATTAGAGAAGATCAATCAAATTGTACCGGTGCTAATGAGCAAGGATGGACCTTGTCTTCGAATCTCGAATCTTCTCACAAAAGAAAAGACAAAGAAATGCATCAAACACAACACCAATTCTGCTCCAATATCAAGCCCAAAACATGATATGAATGGCATTTTTCATGAATCTGACCTCAAACTATACAGTGAAGCAGGGATCAGCTGTTTTTTGACTTCCTCAGATAGGTCAGTGACCAACAACCTTGATGTAGATCTCTCAAACACCTCGTCTACTAGTCCTTTCTCTTATTTGACTGTAAGATCCATTTCAGATCCCGCTCACTCTTTAGAATCCTCTCCATTGGGGCCGTCCCACCTTGAGCCCCCACACTCTGCTCCTTTGCCAGTCTCTAAGGGGACCGATCTACCCCGAATAGTCAAACACAAGCCCAGCTCCATTACCTTTGCAGATTATGACAGCTTTTTGGGTTTGATCGAGAACGCCCGAGCCAATGAGAGTTCAGATGCATGTGAGACCTCTTCTGAAGATGAAGGCCGTGGTGATGAGGTGTTCCCAGAGTGCAAAGAGTTTCTCCCCAGCTCCAGACGAAAAAGGGGTGGATTGGAGAAGCAAAGGAGAAAAGGAACCTGTGGACAATCGAGTGGAGAAGAAAGTTCAAGCATCAACCTCCCACCGACCAGCACCAGCAGTTATGAGGCCGAGGAGGAGAGCAGCAGTACTGAGGTGAGGATGCAGTGATAGTTTGATGTTTTATAGGCCTTTTTGAGATTTGTTCAAACTTAGCAATGTCTTTAAGCAGGATATCTGGTTTGGTTTTCAATGTCTGTAAAGATTTTACATTGCTTTCAGTTCAGCATTGTATTAATAATCCTCAAATGTTTTGGCTCAGGTTTGTTCTCAAATTATAACATTCAATTATAAAGTTCTGGGATTAATTTTAAGCTAAATGTTTTAATGTATGCGAGACGAGTATACATTTAAAATGTTTTGTTGATTGTTTCAGCTTTAGGTGCTATCCAGGTTTCTCTTGGTCATGGAAAATCTGGAAATTTTAGAGAGTTTTTGTGATTGCCAGGTTTGTAAAAGTCATGACAGTTAATAAAATCTTAAAAGTCATGAAAAAGTAATAGATATTTCTGTAGTAAACATGGATTTTTCTCATTTGGATTTGATCCAAAATATTCTAGTGGCTAGATTTTGGTCTTGCTTGCTCACAAGCCATAGATGATGTCTCACTTGACGGGAGCAAATTGTTCATTTCTAGTCAATTATTTCCATTAAGTCAAATTTTCCAGGATACATCATGGAAAAGTACTGGAAATTCATTGGTCAAAAGGTGTGTAAACTTTGGCTAGCTATTTTTGGGTCTTGTGAACTTTGTTCTTTTTCTTTTTTAGAAAGTTAAGAATTTTAAGATACATTTTAAAAATCTCTCATAGACTTTGCTAGGATGTGCAGAATTCAAATTTTAACTGAAAGAAATGACATCATCACAGTATTTGCATACAAAATTGCGATTTGGTAAACTTGCTTGCATTTATTTTCATTATAAATTGAGAAAGCACTGCTATATCCTTTAGGAAAATCTTGAATATTTTACCACTTTTTTCTATACAAAGGAATATATAGAATGCTTGAATATATAGAATGAACCAGGAATGGCTGGTTATTTGTATTAGCTAAAACATTCTCGGTGTGAGGCCTGCAGTGTACTAGAGCTGTGAATGAACCACTAGCTCAACCACCACATATTGTCATGCTGATAGACCGTTCATGCCATAAAGGCCAAGCTTTCCTGAGCATTTGTCATAGCCTCTTTTTCATGGAATGCCAAGTCTGATGTCCTTCCTGTCGCCTGTCAGAGCAAATGTCTAGCAGTGAACTTAGCCTTCTATTACTTACAGGTCCATTTAGTTGGAGCCAGTCATGGATGATTTGCATCTTTCTCTTAAACTCCTGCCTGACCTCCCCAAGTTTCACATGGACATACATGAAAACACAATCGCATTTTTCCTACCATGCTTGGTTAAAATGTCCCATACCATTCATACCAGAGATAACCAGGACAAAGTGTAAATTTGAGGCGATCACACCCTCTTACTCTGTTCTTATCGCTACATAAACTCAGTCAACGTTGTTCAGTATAGATTCAGTTTGACATCTTTTGCTATTGTTCGTTGTTAGTCATTTCTTTACATACATTTTTATACATATATATATATATATATATATATATATATATATATATATATATATATACACAGATATTTTAAATGGGGGGGAAAATTTATTTACAAATGTATTCAATTAAAAATATAATTATTGTAATTAATTAAATAATTTTAAACAAATTGAGAGTTTTACTGTCTCTTTTTATGTTTGCTAAATACATAAATGTATAAGTAAATGTTATTTAATAATCTAAAATTTAATTATTTATTTAATATATAATAATTCAAATTACATTTATTCAGAAAACTATTATTCATATTTACTTCTAAAGTAATACTTTTTAGTATTAAGAGATTCCCGTCTCTTCTTTCCCTGTATAGCAATTATTTTCAGAATAAAACTAAACAGATTTATAAACAGCCTTTTAAGAACTGCTGCACAAAATGCCCTACATCAATTTAAAGTTATCTTGAATGTAACAATATCTATACGTAGCTGCAAAACCTAAAATTCACACAGATTACAAATTATATATACAGATTATATATATACAAAAAAGTCTATTTCTAAAGTACTTCTAAAATACTTATTTTTAGTACAAGAAAAAAATGTCACACCAAGACAGGCCAATTACATCTAGGGTTGTGATGGCTTACAGTAACTGTAACAGTACAGTACAGTGTCCATGGTGTATTTACACTAGTTAGCAGAATTGTCCGAGGTTAAATGATTTTTCTAAAGCAGGTGTGTCCCTCTGTGGTGCACATGGTCAACTCCCCCCTCCTGTTACTCATTCTGAATGCGGTACCCCTCACATGAGCGCCGACCTTGCTTCATTTGCACCTTCTCAAGAAATACCAGAATGAGCTGTCAGTAGATATGGACAGAAACAATCAAGGAAACATGTTTTTAAATATTTGTAAAAATTGATATATATATATATAAAATTAAAATGGAAATTTTAATATAGCACACTACTCTTGAGGTTATCATGCATTTTGCCTCTTCACCATTTGGAGGCGCTCTATACAAACCTTTACACATACTGTGTGGCCAAACGCACTGGAAGAGTTGTTTATACCTGTTTACGTAGATTTTTCACGTGCTTATGGAATGGAATCGTGGAAAACTGCAGCATCTCTAGCCTTCTTTGCATATATCCTTGTGAGGAAAGACACTGAGTTAAATGACACTGAGTTACATTTAACGGCTCCTGTAACAAAAAAGCAGGAGGATTTTCTTCCTCTGTAGAGACTTATCTGACCTGGATTTGAAGCAGTTCAGCAAAGGGATTATGGCTGGTGGCCTTTAAGGATGACTTATTGCTACATTCTCTCGGTGGAGCTGGCTGGCACGCTCAGTGGGTGGCATGGCCATGGCAGGAAGCCCAGAGCAATGCCAAAGCCGGGCACTTGACTCCTCATTTCCATGTCAATGGCCCAGGCTGAGATTTACAATGTGGCCAATTTGCGGCGGTGCAGTTATGGTCCTCGGCCATTCTGTCCACCGTGGAAGATAACAATGATGAGCTGATCTGGTGGGACTGACTCATACCGGCCTAGTTGCCATGACAAGTGTATTTTCTCACGACTGACAGGGCGGAAAGGGGTGCTGTAACTAATTTCGGGTTGTTGAATACCACAAATTCTGTGCAAGGATCGCATTCCAAAGGCTGCCACTAGACAATACACTGTTTTTTTGTGGCAATCAATATTATTTCTTTGTAGTAAAAAAAAGGAGACATTGGTAACACTTTACAGTATTTGTTATCAGTTGACATTAATGTATTACGTATCACGAACTAACAATGCACAGTACCTTTACAGCATTTACTATACTAGATTATTATGAATAACCCATTAGTTCATATCATGAACAAACATGAATGAACATTAGTATTTTTTATTAATTAACATTGCTTTAAAAATGCTGTTCATTGTTAGTTCAGGGTACTTAATGCATTAACGTTTTTGTGGGAAGTATGATGCATTTTTGTCAGTATTGATGAATAGACAAAAGAACAATATTTACACTCTTGAGTTTGACAAAACAAATAAAATAGATTAAATAGATTAAATAGATTTAAAATATCTTTTGTTGCCTAATAAATGTCTTTACTGCCACTTTTGATCAATGTAATGCATCCTTGCTGAGTGAACGTATTAATTTCTTTCATAAAATCCGAGAGGATCCGAGAAGTGTTTGCCGTAAACCCAGAAATCATACCTTAGCTTTAAAGTCTTAGTGTTACTTTTAAAAGTAATGTGTTATTACGTTACTCCCTAAAAAAGTAACTAATAAATGCAGCTTTTGGAAAGCATAAGAGACTTCTTTCAAAAACATAAAAAAATTGTACTGACCCCACATTTTTGAACTGAGGCTGATTCTGTTGTGTCTCTTTGTCCGGTCTCTGAAGGAATGTCATCATCTTGAGTCTAATTTGTTAAGGGTCTTACCATGGCCACATTCCTTGAGATTTTATGCCGTATGTGCTGCCCTTTTCAACCAAACCATGTTTTTCTGCTGCCTGAGACAAGCCATGACAGTCGTCAATAGCATCATTGTGTGTGTATGAGAGGGAGCTGTAATCTCTGCCTTGGGGCTTCAGATCTCAAGAAAGACTTGAGCGTTTCCGCCTGCTGTGTCTCCCGTGCTGGGACGTTACTGTTAAATGTTCCTCACAGTTCATCCTTGCCTTCTTCCTGCTTCTCTGGCCCCTCCACTTCCTGTTGGTAAAGGGGCAACCCTGTTGATTTACGGCTTGGTGAGTGAGGTAGGTGAGGGTAATTTATAGCCCAGGAACTCTCTGCTGTGTCTGAGCTGGATGGGACAGTCTATTTATACTCTTTGGCAGGGGTGACTGGGGAGTAGTGAAAGTAGCTCTGGAGAGAAAGGAGAGGAATACCATACAGCTATGTTTGGACAACAATGGGAGCTGGGTTGCTTGCTAATTTTGGTTCAAATGTGGAACATTTGGCCCTCAGTGCTATTTACAGCACAAGGGAGACTGATCACAACACCTTCTAAATCTATCCATCCATCCTTCCATCCATCCATTCATCCATCCATCCATCCATCCATTCATCCATCCATCCATCCTATCCGTCCATTTCATTTGTTCCATCCATCAACACACGATTGCAGTGATTTCTCAAACTTAAATCTCAATACATCTCAGAATTGACTCGAACAGTTCTCATCAAAATTCAAGTCAGAATTTTTATTTTATAGTTCTGTCCTCTTACCGTATTTCAACAGTTGTCTTATTTGTTTCCGTTATATTTCTCCCAAGAAATTTTAGGAGAAACACATGAGACAGTAGATACTGAAACAAAACAACTGAAAACTCCATCAAGTCTAAGCATTAACATTTTTCTCTGGGAAAACACTTTTTGGCACAGTTCTGTGTTTTCATCCACAGTATAGTTCAAAACCAGTGTTGGGTCATCAAGTTGGTTATTTTTGGCTCTGTACATCAAGGAAAAACAGACCCTTGACTGAATGATCGAGTCTAATGTAATGACTCTGCTTAATCAATTTTATCTCCAGTGCTTATTTTTCTGTGATGTCCTACACTGTCTCTTCTGTGTATATGCAGGAGTCTCCCCAGGTCCTGACTCCATGGTCTGAATCTATGACCCAGCTAATACAGAGATTAGATCAGCTCAATCTGGATATAGAGGAAGCGCTCAGTGCTGGCTCCTCCCCCTCTGACACACCCAACACCGCCCGGAGACACACCGCAAATGACAGAGCATTCTTGCAGGTCACTCTTATTTTCTTTCTTGTCAAATATAATGTAATAATAGTTTGTTGATTAGACGGTATTTCTTGGTGAAAAATATGTTGTTTTCACTTCCTTTAAACAGGCAGAATCTTTTCATCATCTGGATTTTATCTGACTCTCAGTGTGATCTCTATTCTATTCTGTTCTTGTCTATTCTATTCTATTCAAAATTATTTGATTGGTTCACACTTGTGTGTGTAGATAACTGATACGAATTCAGTCAGAAGAGTATGTTGTCTGATATTGCTTGATGTGCCAGTGCATGGTGTCTGCCTGTGACATGGGTTACATAGTATGTTCTGCGCGCTGGCAGAGAGTAGACCAAACTGGTGACACTGACACAGAGGTCCATTGTCTTGGGAGCTTGCCATGGGGAACTTTCAATGCAAGTTTAAAAAAAAAAAACCTCATGCAAGCTCGCGACATAGCTACCCTGTAGCAAGGGTTCACAGAAAGACAAAAGTGCCTTTTGGATCCTCAAGACAACGATGTCTTGTGCTTGGGGTATGTTATTCTGTTTATATCACTATGTCCATTAGGGGTGGTTATCAGAATGACATGATGGGTTTCAGAGCTCTCAACAACCGTTCCTGGTTTTTAACAAGAGACAAGATTTCCCTTTGCACGCTGTTCTGGAACAACAAGTTCTCTCAAGTTCTTCCATTTTCAACAGTTTTTGGGCTCTTTAAAATGTTCTGTTGAGTTTGTGTCTGCCAGTGTAAGTCTCAGATACTGACTACTTCTAAATCCATCTCCAGAGATCATCCGTTCCAGACAAAGTGTGTCCCGTCCTTTGCTGAAAGTTGTTGTGCTGTCATTGCAGAGCGGAGCTGTGGGGGTGAACCAGTCCCTCAAGTGGAACAACATGGCCAGAAGATCCGACATGAGGGAACGGCATTGCCAAGAGAGACTTGTGGGAGCCACTTCCTCTCTGGGGAGATCACATGGTAAAAAGACAGAGGTGAGCATTTGATCTTACTCAACTCAAAAAGTTTTTAGGCACTCAAAAAAAAGTTACACTTACAAATATCTGAATGTCTATTTGTAGCAAAATATTGAAGCCAATTGGCATTTAATTTAGCAGAACAGAGCAAACCATTAAAAGAAAAAAAGTTTGTGATTAGTGGTTATCATGTGGTAATTAGTACATTAGTGGTACTGATTTAGAACTCAGGATTCTTACATTTTTATTATCTGATTTGGCTTCATGTGATCAGTTGTTTAGCTTTGCTCGGTGAAGTCTTTTTTAAAAATAAAGACACTGTGTGTCAGTGACCAGGACACATGTTCATTCCAATAGGTTTCTGGGGTTGAGGTTTGATGGCCTAGGATTGTTTTTTATTGTCAGCATTAGTGGAACTGAATTAAATAGGTTTTCCCCTCGCTAATTCAAACAGGATTCCCCCTTAGTCTGGAGAATTGAATTAATGAATTCAGAACGACACCAAAGGAAGTCTTTTAATGGGCCATTTAAGGCCATCACATCTTGTTTGGATTCCCAACCAGTGTAGCTTAGCTTAACCGGTGATTTGTAAACCCCTAAACATGTTTAATGATGATATTTCTGATAGTTATTGCAATGTGCCTGATGTTTTTTGGTTTTGATTGGTCAAGACCAATATGTTTGCTACATATAATATATTTAAAGTACGCAGCTAGTCTGTTGTGAAAGTAAGGGCTTCGTTTCCAGTTGTACATTTGTAACTGGACAAGGCATTTCTCAAATAGAGATTTCAGAGGTCTGTACGTGTCTTGCTGTTTAGAGCAAGCACAGAGAGATCTGACAACTGAGCGATTTACGAGTTTGGGGCTCGTGTGAAAGATACTGAAAGGAATGTTCTATCATTCTGGAAACAAATCCGACGTGCAAAGGATGGAAAATAAGACTCTTCACAGACGATCACTGCAGCTGATATACAGCTGTCTTAGTCCAGCTTCAGATCGACCGCAATTTATGGTGGACTTTGTGGACTTTTGTCTCAAGCCACCCTTGCCAATAGCGAAGACAGAAAACAAGCAATCGCCAGCTCTTCCTTTAAGCTCATCATGAATATTTTTCATTTCAAAGGCACGCACTCCCTTGCATTGTTCCCAAAACAATATCTGATGAGCAACAGTGGGTTTAAAGGAACACAATATCTGTGGGAATTCGGTCCTTTTCCGTCCGGCTGGAGAACTGGGCCAGATGTGTTTGTTTAATCTCCTCATAGCTGAAACAGCACTGGTACTTTCTGTGGTCCGTACATGGGAACCCTGCTAAAGGCCTCTGGCATGGGGATCTGGGAGGTGGACGCGTTTATTAGAGTGAGTGAGAGCGCTGGAGAGAGAGAGTTGAAGAGGGTAATTGGATTGGAGGGGGTAATAGAATGATTTGGCTTTGTGCACTCTGACAAAATGAAGTCTTGAGGTTGTTGGAGAAGATTAGCAGGTCAAAAGCTCCAGAGGCATGTGGAGGCATTCAGTCCAATGGAATGAATGTAGTCCACCCTCATGTAGATAACAAATCCGCATTTTGAAAGCTCCCATGGCATTTTTTCCAAATGTCTTCTAACATTAACACAATTTGTGAATTCCACCAAGGCTGTTATCCTTGTTCAACTCTTATTGTCTATACCAAGTCATGAAGAAGGTGTCCTGCAGTCACACAGCTGGATAGTCTTGAAGGTCTCGTCTGATCTGATTTAAAAAGAGAGAAACAGTTTTGCATTCCTACATTCCTTTTACATTACAGTTTTAATATCCATTGCTATCAGGTTTGGCTACCTTTTACCATAATTCGTGAGTTGTAATTTGATTAATAATATATAATAATAATAAGTTACATTTATATAGCGCTTTTCTGGGTACTCAAAGCACTTTACAGTTCTTTACAGTTATATATATATATATATATATATATATATATAATAAAATTATAAATAATAATAGTTGATTATGTACTAATCATATTATTCAAGATTTTATGAAAGTTTTTTTTCTGTTCTGGCAAGGACGTACCTGTTAAACAATCTTATGGTTTAATTCTACTTTAATTAAAAGTTAAACTCAATTCAAATTCAGTTCTGAAAGGCAAACAGCCCAAGTCTCCATCCAACTTCTCTCTACACGCATGCTCACTGTGACGTACATCAACACAGACTTGTATTATTTCTGGCTAAAGTTTGGTTGGCAGCTTTTACATTTTTTTTTTAACACCAGTTATTGGAAGGGGAAAAGCTAGCCTGTCCGATGAAAGACATATCAGCTACTTTGAAACTGTTCATGAATCAACACTGAGAGAATGTTTATGTTGATATAGTCAGTGTTACGAGGAAGCTGTACGTCATGAATATGACTCACAAGGATCCGGGGCCAATGTAGCCCATCTATTTATTAGTGCAATAACATCAACCACTGTGAAAGAGGTTGTTTCAGTCAATCACGTCACTACTACACCACACCATACAGTTGACGCCATCATAAAATCTTTTAAAGAAAACATATGTCTCAGAATGCTTGTTAACTTGGAACCAGCGTTTATTTAAGATGTTGTAAGCCCCTGTTTTAATGTAACTTCCATATCTGTAAAGAACCCACTGTGGAGGCTCAGCCATATTTTACATTACATTCACATTTATGCATTTAGCAGACGCTTTTATCCAAAGCGACTTAAAAAAAATGGAACAAAAACAATTGGCTGACGGACTTTTTTCATCGTTTAAAATTGAGAGTTCACCCCAAAATTAATACTGTCATAATTACTCACCTTCATGTCGTTCTAAACTCTAGTGACTTTATTGCTTTTGAGATATTTTTGTTTGTTTGTTTGTTTGTTTGTTTGGCCATGCATACAATGAAAGTCAGCTGGGTCCAAATTTGTTTTCATTCCTTTAATTTGCTTAATTATGTGTTTGTGACTTGCTCAGAATTGATAAACATTTGTGTAAACTCACAAATGCTTTGGCAAAATGCTTCTCTACTGCCTCTAACCTATTCCTCACCCTCAATCTATTGTTGTAAAAGCTTGGAGGTGATGGTGAGCGATGGGAAGCTGAGTCTTCTCCATCCATCTGTGTGGAGGGTCCACATCGGCCCTCTAACTCCCTGCAGGGTCCTTGGTTGGGGCAGGAGAGGGGAGCTAAGCGGCTCAATAGGATGAAGATAGATTACGGGGCCAAGTGCAACTCAGGAGGCCAGGATTTGTTCTGCTCCAGCAGAGGTTAAGTCTCAGTTTGGGACGTTGGGTGAGGAGCGACCCTGCAAAGTTTCAAAATACGGCTGGGTTAAGAGGTCAATGCTGTGAGCTTTTGCTCTTTTTCTTTTCCTCTTACTTTTGTTGGACTCTTTTAATTCCTTGTGAATCTGCATGAGCTGGGAGTTACATTTTTTTCACTGTGAGAACTTTTCCATGTCTGACTTCAAGGTATATTTCACCTCAAAATGAAAAATGTGTTCAAAATTGCTGATCTAAACCTGTTTTTTATTTGTTCTGTTGAAGTTTAGCAGAATATCCTAGCTTGGAACAACATGAGGTTGAGCAATTTACTTAACTAGAAATAATATACTAGTTACTAGATATGTTGATAGAGTCGGTTTAAAATGGATCCCACAATGCTCTAGACTAGAGCATTGTGGGATCCATTTTAAACCGACGCAGACGCTATCAACATATCTTTGAGACATGTGACCTCACATACTCTCATTGAAAATAATCATAACATCCTCCTCAAAGATTCCCAAAACATTTGCTCATCACGGTTTGTGAATATTGCAGCATGTATGCCGTCAGTGTGCTAGTTCACATTTCCTGTGACAGAACAGAGAATGCTTTATGTAAACACCGTCCAATGACCTGTGATTCCTCTGAAGGTTCATCTGGCTGTCATTGAAGATTGAGGTTACAACTCCAATTGTTTAGTTGTAATATGTAATTACAAACACATACTTTATATATATATATATGTATATATGTATGCGTGTGTGTTTCATGTTTATAATGGGATCTAATTTATTCATGTTTAAAAACATTTAATGAAAACATTTAATGACTGTCAATAGAGAACGATTCTTTTGGGACCAGATGGTGTAATTGTGATTTTAGTTGCACTTCGTGTTGGCCAGACTTATACATGTGGAACCTGTGCATGAAATGCACATTTGCCCACATACACATCTTTGCAATGATGCATAGACCTTTCACCACCACTAGCCTTGAGAGGCATTCTGGCAAAGAGCCTAAAAGCAGAACAGCTCTCAAAGCGGGTTTTAACATATACAGCACTTTCAGAAGCAGCAACATGAGGTGCTTATTGAACTCCCCGTGTTTTCTTTAAAAGCAGGACTAATTCAGGAATAGGTTTGATCCTACATTATCCTTCCTTTTTAAGTCATCTTTCATTTCCTCAAGAACTCAACCCTACTTCTTTTGTTTCCTTTGCAGAAAACAGGCACATGCTTGTGCAAAAGATGGGCTTTATTAAGCTGATATACTGTCCGCGTACACATTTACCGCATGCACAGAATCCAAATTAAACACATACGCAACCTCAGATAAGTCTTGCCCGCAACATCACCCGTGACATTCCTTCTTTTCTCCCGCTGCATTTCACCAAGGCAGTTTCTGTCATAACACAACCAAGATCCCGCGTCATGCTAGCTGCATTTCTTTGACATTCTCTGGATGTCAACTTCAAAAAAATACCACCAACTCAGCTGCCCTCCTCAGCTTGCAAGATGGATGGTTCACAGCCTGATAGCCCAAACAGACCGTCCATCAGAACAGCAACAAACGTATAAAACAACAGGCCTGATTAGAAAAAAAGCTGAAATGTGGTGGATAACGCAGGAACTAGTTGGAACATATTCCAGCGGGTTGAGTGAGGCTTAAGAGAATAACTAAATATAGAAACATCCTGCTGCAGGGGTTTCATGAAATGTAAGATGGATGAGGCTTTACTCGCGGGACCACATCTGGCCCGCCCGAGCCCTCTGGGGTCACTTTGAAGTGGATGCCGTCAGGGCTTTTTTTGTACTTTACAGCGCGTACTTTTTGTCTCATCCTTCTATTTTTTATCTTTCTCTTTGTCTTATATTCTCTGTCATTTTAAACCCCTAAATTGTTCTTAACCTCTTTGTTTTCCACGTGCCACTTGGTTTATGACTTTTAAGAATATTGTGAGCATTTTAGATTCCCCATTATCCATTGCAAAGCATTTTAGAATGGTAAAATTGATCCTATTTACTTTCTTAATGCAGATTATTGGTCTTATTGTAAATGATTTATCTGTGCAAGTTGTTCCCCCATCTTCTCCAAAACGTCTTTTCATGGTTTCATCTTTTGGTTGACATCACTAATCTTATTAACTATCCTATACTGACCGCTTTTCCTGAATTAGTCCATTTTAGATGAAGACAATCTCTCAGACAAAGTCTCACCTCTATTTTCTTGTTTAAAATGCAGTTTCTCTCCGAAATACTTCACTTTCGGTAGTGAAAAGGGTTGCGCCTTTGTATGTTTACTTTAAATGAGTCGGTTTTGGCCGATCAGCTCCACATGGAACATGTGTGTAATATTAAACATGTATTTTTGAATCTCCAGTGCGATGAATCTTATGATAGATGTTAGTCATGCATACCAGATAAAACCACTAAAAATGAACAAAAACATGAATTGAACTTGGTTGTTATTCAGTGTGATCCAAAATCTCCTAACAGCTCATAATTCAGATTCAGCCCAAATGATGTTTGTGCAAACTTTATGTATCAGTACCCTTGCCTCTGTAAATTATGGCGTCTATTTTCTTTTTGCTGCGTGGAAGGATCTTGAATCTCATTCTGAGCCAATGCAGTGTAACTTGCACAGTTACTTTTCCTGAGTTTCCTCTCAGGCATTATTATTTTACATTCTGTCTATCTATCCATTATTTCTGACTGAGAAATTATTATACTTGTAATCCTGACAGCCTTCATCATTCACACTCAGGAATCCTACAGTTCCAAGAAAATTACATAGTATATCCCAGGAAGGCACTCATTAATATATAGACCACGTGTCAAAACAACTTCCTTCTCCCTTCATTGTTCTTTTCTTTCGCGTTGTGATCTGTTTTCTTGTATTTGATTGTGTTAACATTGTTTGTTTTCTTGTAATGTGAAGGTCTTGGCCTTGAATTTCTTGTTCATTTTGCTGTCAGGTTGATTGATGGATGTGTGGATATTTCAGAGTTGTACCTTTTACATCCAGATCTTTTTTTGTAAGGCAGGCTCTTCCTTAAGCTAGTCATCATTCATTTGACGCTTAATTACATGTCATGTAACCAACATTTGTGTCAGTGACAATTACTGCTTTGAAACACAGCCAGACTTTACTCCAGTGCACACTCTTTCTTCCAAGAATTCATAGTAATCCTCAGCAAACTTGTTATGAAAGGCGACATTCCAGTAAGCAGCCCAGTAGTCTTGTCAGAAATAACATGTAATATACATACCTTGAAATGGTCTCGCTTTACAGTTTTTCACGCACTGTTTAAGCTGTTTTATGAGGGTAACACCCTCAGTTGTGCTTGCGTTTGAATGCCATAACTCTTTAAGATGTGTGGTGAAAATTCAACCCCTCATTGCAAAATCTCACAGCCTATAAGCAACCATGACATCATCCATCATTTCCTTTCCGCTGTGTTTTTCAGACCCAGATCTCATTAAACAGAGGCAGAGGGCCCCAGTGTACATTTACAGCTGAGGGAATACTCGAGCAATGATCAACAGACACTTCAAACAGCTTCTTAATGTGTTGTATTACATTAAAATTACTGGTGTTTTGTTGGTTGCTGTGATTACAGACAACACATCTGCTTTCTTTCAATGAAATACCCTAACCTTTGGAGACCCTGCCAAACATCTTTTTTTTTACATCATTGTTGTGTTTAGTAGAAATCTACTGCCTCTGCTACTAAAATTATCTATTCATCTGAGTCTTTTTACTCAGACAAGGAGGGAAAAATGTTGGTGAGCGATTTTCAGTGAGAGTCAGTCTTGAAAAATTTGACAGTACCTATCGAGTCACAGGGTTTTCATTTTGTGGACACCTCTAGATATATCTAGATATATAATTTTAAATACAAATGCAATATAGTGGTGACTTCAGCTGAAAAACAGCCGCAATGCAATTTTCCTGCTATCACAGAGCTGCTTTGTTACAATATGTGTTGTATAAAGTGCTAGGGGTGACATGAAGTATAATTGAAAATGTAAATTATAATAATTTAAAAGTTTTAATACATGTTGTGAAATTTATAAGTTCAGTGTGATATTGTTAGTGTAATGCTGAATTGCTTTTCTTAATGTCTTGAATATCGCTCGATGTAAGTTAAATGTTAGTTATTATATTATTTATGTATAATAATAATGAATATTTAATTTATATTGAGAGATATTAACAAAAACATTCAGCATGTAACTTAATTATAAAATATATTATTAATATTTTATTATAGCACAACATAAAAGTTTGTAAATATATATATATATATATATATATATATATATGTATATATATATACACAGACTTTTATGTTAGGTGTAATTAATCACGATTAATCGATTTGACAGCACTAATTTCCATTTAATTAATATTAATTTTAATTTTATTATCATATCATATATTTAGGTTATTTTATTGGCCACACCCCCCACACATTTGATTAGCATGTATTGTCTTATAATAAACTTGCTAAATTAAATAGTGAGTTGTTGGGTCTCAGGCGGAAAAGTTGAATTTTGAAAGTACCGTGATAAGTCCCTTTCACATGTTACCTGAGCGTAGTAGGAGAAAGGAGAAACTAAAAAACAGCTTTCTCATGGATTACAGCTGGAATGTTGGACACGACATCTTTCTAAACAGGTAGAACTTTCTCTCTTGGCTGGGCAAGAGTACTGTAAATCATAGTGACCCGGGTCAGTGTAGCGTTCAGCAGATCCGTGGGAGGAAATTCAATGGTCAGGTGTTGATTTTATCCACAGTGGGAGAGGAGCAATACTTCAGTGCCTTTGTTTTGATATTCCATGAGACAGTTTTATGTGATATGGTTACTGTTAAACTGTTATGATGTTAAATATTAACTCAGCCTTGATTCTTGTTTTAAGAGATTTCATGTTTTGTTTTCAGATATTCATCAAGAAGAGGCATGGAGGTATGGGTGAGTACACTTTTTTTTTTATCAAACTGCGCTGGCAATAAGAAGTGTTTGGATGAAATGGGCAGAGTAATGAATTTATCAGACTGGGCTAAATGCATTTGATATTGTTTGCTCCTTGGCTATGTGAAAGGGTCTCTTTGAATGTACTTTCTGAAAGTTATAACTTGTCTCCAATGTTCTTAGATTAAGATATTGTGGGTATGTGCACACTGTCAGTTTTTGGCATTGACATTTACTTACAGATGTGAGTCTCGAAATGTCCCGTTCACACCTTAACTTAAAGTAGCATCTCGATTACTGTCTGTATGAATATGCAACAGGAGTAAAGCCTGTAGCCACGGTGTCAGTGACCAAAATAATATAAAAAATGGTGATGTTCATAAAACTGAGACGTCTTATCATTTTTGACATGCAAAGAGTCCAATCGAGCTGCAAGTTCATCCGTCAAATCTTCACTAACCGGCAACTTTTATATCTGGTGCAGAGCATTTGAGTCGTGCCGCTCGTGTGTAGAACACAAAACTAACATGAGCAGCTCCAGTGGAAAACAACAGTAACTGGATCTAAAACCTTCAGATGACACACAGCTCATATCGTCGTGGCTGTAAGTTACTGAAACCACACATGAAAACCCGCACCACACGATAGACACATGTTTGAGCAGCGCAGAGTGGCTCTCTCGCACTGTATGACGTGACAGAAAACTATTTGTCCAGTCCGGTTCCGTTTACAGAATGTTGGTTTTCCGAGAATGTGGTTGTGAGTCCTGAAAATGTACAGGTGTTAGTCTGGTTATAGAATGAGGTTGTCACTCCCGTAAATAACTGAACTGTGTGTAAATGTAACCATATTAAGGACTCAAATACAAGACGGGCAACAGTATTCTGCAGCTGTGTAAACATGGCCTATGTCCTACATCTTTGCTCTAATCAGTAAAGAGACGTTCACTAATTAGACCGGCTCATTGTGAGGCTTTGTAATACTTTAACAGGGTGTATCTGGTTTTTAGTGAGAGGTTGTCTGAATTGCTCCTTAATGTAATTAAATGACTAAAGCATGCAATCTTGAGACAGCTCAATCATTCTAGTCCTCTGTTCTCGAATTGCGCCCTGAGCTTGTCCCCAGATTTGCCCAGAGTGTGACTAATTCAAGGATGAAACAAGATGCTTGTTGTGTTATCCTGGACTGG
Source organism: Meda fulgida (assembly GCA_030578275.1). Classification (NCBI taxonomy): domain Eukaryota; kingdom Metazoa; phylum Chordata; class Actinopteri; order Cypriniformes; family Leuciscidae; genus Meda; species Meda fulgida. Next base: position 14,545,805 of record CM060630.1, read on the forward strand.
AATGGGCTTTCCTTTAATCTTGACAGATGTCACAGTTTGAAATCTCTGAAATTGAATCTCACATTTCTAATATATTCCCGGGACGTGTTTTGCTTTGTGAACTTGCGAACTGTATTTACAAGTTAATTAAGCTATATTATAGTATATTAAAGTTGTTATGGACTTTACAGGATAGGAAGAAGAGCTTGGAATGTTGAGGAGAAATATGGAAAATTTGATCAAGGACAGACTTGAGCATGTGGCCTACTGTGAAAGAAATATGTAAATAAAGAAATATGGAAGGAAGGAAGGAAGGAAGGGAGAAAGTAAAATGAAAGGAAGGGATACAGAAGAAATGAAGGAATACAGAAGGATGAAGGAAGGAAGGGAATACAGAAGGAAGGAAAAAAGGAATACGGAAGGAAAGGAATACAGAAGGAAGGAATACAGAAGGAAAAAGAATACAAAATACAAAAGGAAGGACAGAAAGCAATACAGTTAAGCAATACAATTAAGGAGGAAGGAAGGGAATACAGAAGGAAGGAATACAGAAGGATGGAATACAGAAGGATGGAATACAGAAGGATGAAGGAAGGAAGGGAATACAGAACGAAGGAAAAAAGGAATACGGAAGGAAAGGAATACAGAAGGAAGGAATACAGAAGGAAAAAGAATACAAAATACAAAAGGAAGGAAGGACAGAAAGCAATACAGAAGGAAGGATGGAAGAAAGGAAGGAAAGAAAGGAATACGAAAGAAAGTAAGTAAGAAAGAAAGAAAGAAAGAAAGAAAGAAAGAAAGAAAGAAAGAAAGAAAGAAAGAAAGAAAGAAAGAAAGAAAGAAAGAAAAAGAATGACAATGAAACAAAAATGGAAAGAAAGAAAACAAGTGACAGGAAATAGAAAAAAAAAACTTAATGGAAAGAAATACATAAAGAAGGAAGGAAAGAAAAAGAAAGATAAAACGACAGAAATACAGATGGAAAAATTCAAACCAGAAGGAAGGAAGGAAGAAAAGAAAGAAGGGGAACTAAGGAAATAAATACAGAAAGAAGGAAAGTAAATAAAAACGTATCTTGTGGAGCAGCTGTAGTGTGACAGCCACAGACAGCTGCTCTTCTGTTACTGTGTGGAGAATGTGGGAGACGGAGACCCTCATTTATAGCCCTATTTCTGTGAGACCCAGTTAAACTTAGGAGGGCGGAGCAAAGCATTGTTACTGTTACGCTAAGAAGAACTAGTTTACTTGGCTTAATGTGGCATTTTAATTTTAATTCATTACTTTTCCAAATCAGTTTCAGCTTTAGTTTAAATGGTCCGTCCACTCCGGATTCCACCGTCACTTTTATTTAGTCTAACAACTAGCCATGTGTCCTCGATTGAATAGCCATGCTAACAGTAATAACAATGATGATGCTATAAAAGAGAAGCGTCGAGTTAAGGGCACATGTGGTGTAGTATTTTCCCTCTGGTATTTTACTGCAGGGCGATGATGTCACCGTGCTGAAGAGCCAGATAATGGACTGGTCACTTCTTTACAGTGACAGTCTCCTGAAAGCACTGGAGCGTTTAATGACGACATCTAAAATCAAAACAGGTTATTTCTTTCAGATCACTGTAAGGGCTATTATTTAAAGCTCTGTGTTGTGTAATTGATTAGGGTTAAAGATTATGCTGTGGCGCAATGAGGAAGTGGCTATAAAATTCTGTTCAGTAAATGTCTGCAACCTTTAAGAGGAAACCTAACCTGTCTTTTTTTGCCATTTGATTCGGTTGATACCACACAAACTGGAATCGCATCAAAGCAGGATAGTTCATGTTTTAGATTAGCCGGATAGATAATGAGAGACTTTGGGAGAAAGACAAAAAAATAACAATCAGAGGTTGCTAGGTCACTGTTTGGGTGTGCTGCTCACTTGTGAGACATATGTTACACTATTTTCAAGTTTATTAACTGAAGCCAGAATGTTCTCAATATAGCATTTTTAAGTCATTTACTTTACTGTTATTTACTTTGCTATTTTATTTTATTTTATTCGTACAGTTTTCATCTCAGAACAGATCTTCAGCCTCTTCTGACTCTGTTTCTGTATCATTTTTAAATGAGTGGATTTACATTTGTGTTTTATTTTGACAAAAAAAAAATTCACACGTTCCTTTTTCACTTGCATAAGGTACAGTGCAACAGTTTAAACAAAAACACTATCCGAATGAGTTTGGCTCCTAGAATTTTAACTTTGAGGCCACATAACCAAGTTCCTGTCTATAATGGTCACTTGACACACCCACCACCGGCCCCGCAGGGTCCTATAAACAGAAGTAGCCCTGCGCCTCGTAAAAGGCCATTAGCTCTGATGCAGACCAGCGCCAGACCCCTGTGAAGAACTCAAGAACCCTGTTCACTATTCGGATTCCTCTCGTGCACCAGCCCCTCCCCCTCTGAAGGGTTCGATAGCTGTACTCAAAGAAACTGTTTTTATACATGTCTAGACATGTCAGTTATTGATTGAGAGGCCTGTCTTATGACCAGATGTGAATTTATAATCCATATCTTATGCTATATGACTCCATGCAGGATCACCAGAGATGACATGACTTATACAGCAGATTCCTCAGTTCTCATGTTTGAGAAATGCAACAGCCAGACTTATGGAAAATTACTCAACCCCCCTGACCCGCTTCATTTTTTTCAGATGTTTGTCTTTACTCAGATACAGTATAAACAGAAAGTTTGACCTCTTCTCCATCACCACATTGCTTGAAATTATGTTGTAGAAGAAAGGATACGCTAATCCTTCAACCGTTTACTGTATGTAGGGGTTAAATCCTGAAAAAAATTCCCATATGCGTTTTTTTGTGTGCAAAACAAACAAACAAAACAAAACCAGCTCTGTTTTTTGTTTAGTTTTTTTTGTAAGGATGTTGTTCATGTTTGTTTGTGTGTGTGATGAAAGTTTCATCATTATGAAACAGCTTTAAAATTTGGAATTAGACGTCCCTCATTTTGTTCCCTGTTCAGCGCTGTTTTAAGAGAATGCATGGTCTTTTTGTTATGGTAAATATCACCTTGTCAGACCTCGCGTCTCACAAAGAGAGACATGACTGAGAGGCAGAGTAAAAGGTGACCCAGAACTGTCAGCTAGAGGCCACTGTTGCTGAAGCCAGAACCTGGACAGACAGCTCCGAACACGGAGTTCCTTCTCTAAGCGAATGTCCTCTTAGCGAAAATCCAAAGCCATTCAGCCACTGAATGAAAACAAAGTGAGACTTAAGGATTTTGAAACATTCTTTTTCTACTTTGGACACTCTGTTCTCTCATCAGCTTTAGGAGAAAGCTTCCCTCCTTCCATCTGTCGTGCTATTGTTCTATAATTCAGTTTGTATCTATTCTATCTATCTGTCATTCTGTCCATCTTTCTGCCTTTTCTTCTGTCTGCCTATCTGTCTGTCATTTCATCCATCCATCCATCCATCCATCCATCCATCCATCCATCCATCCATCCATCCATCCATCCATCCATCCATCCATCCAGCCAGCCAGCCAGCCAGCCAGCCAGCCAGCCATCCATCCATCCATCCATCCATCCATCCATCCATCCATCCATCCATCCATCCATCCATCCATCCATCCATCCATCCATCCATCCATCCATCCATCCATCCATCCATCCATCCATCCATCCATCCATCCATCCATCCATCCATCCATCCATCCATCCATCCATCCATCCCCCCATCCATCCCTCCAGCCATCCATCATTCTGTCTTTACATCATTCTGTCTGTCTATCTATCATTCTATTTATCACTCTTCCATTCAATCTACCTGTCTGTCTGTCCATCCATCCATCCATCCATCCACTGTTCTATATGTATTTCTATCATTCTGTCTATCTTATTCTATTTATCACTCTGCCATTCAATCTACCTGTCTGTCCATCCATCCATCCATCCATCCATCCATCCATCCATCCATCCATCCATCCATCCATCTTTCCATCCAATCTATCGTTCTAGATGTAGACAGAATTTGTCTTCAGTTGATTAGATAAAACTGTAAAGCAATATCATCTCTTCAGACTAAACAAAAGCACTGCAATTATGTTATTAAACTCAGTGCAAATCCGGGCCATTGCAATAGAGTAAATAGAAAGACCCTGCACCAAAATGATCAATGCAACCATCACTGTAAGGAAATTATCAATCGGCCTCTTTGGATATGATCTATGCTATGGTTATATACCTTATTGATTTTGCACTTCTGTTTTAGTTTTATCCCACATCAGTCACATCTTAATGATCAAATTCATTTCCAACTTCATTGGTAATATCGACCCTGCTGAGTTAATGTTGCTAATGCAATTTGTAATGACTTGATATGCCCAGAAGACTACGTGCACATTAATCACCTGTAGCACTCCCTCTGTCCCATAATCCCATACAACTTTCCTTTGTCTTATTGTACTTTCCCTTTCTGTCTTTTCCTTTCTATTCTGTTCATTTATCTTTCTTTTTCCTTTTCTTACTTTGCTTTTCTGTTTCTTTCCTTTAACCTTTTTTCCATTTTCCTCCTTTTCCTCACACTCTTTTTCCCTTTCTTCTCCTTTTCTGCGTCATTTTATTTTCTTTCCTTTCCTTTTTTATTTGTCCTTTCTTTTCTCTTTTCCCCTTTCCCTTTCCCTTTCTTTTTTCCTTTTTCCTCTTCCTTTTTTTTCCTTTCTGTTTTGCTCCCCCCCTCTTTCTGCTGTTCTAAAACTGCCAGCAGTGGTTATGTAAACCTCCTAAACTGCATATATGTGTTCAGAGTGAATCTTATGAATCCTGGCTCTAGCCAGCTGCTCTCCCAGACTGGCTCTCTTTTTCTCATCCAGGGTGGCTTGACTCTTAGTAGCCAGTGAGGGTGGCCCTAACAGCTGCGGTCACTGACTCTGCAGTCGTATCTGGCTGGCCTGTCTGTCTCTAAAGAGCCCTCCATACTTGAGGCCCTTTCAAGACAGAAACCAGGAGATCTGTGCCTGGTTTACTGTGAGATGAAAGGGAGTGATGTCCTTGAAGGAGACTTGTTGTTCAATGCTTTTATATCTAGGCTATATATTTAATATTTGCTAAGGGTGTATATTTTCACACACAGCTTCCACTGTTGGAACCCATTGTGCTTCAAATTAGGGTGGAACTGTAAAAACAAACCCAGTGATAGGCATTATTATTTTGACCTTGGTTTCCACCACATCTTTCAAAATACTAATGTTAAAAGAAATGAGTAGCTGCTACAATTGCTCATAGAAGCAAACCCAATTAATACTGTTAGATCCTTATTTTCACTGTACGATGGATGAGATACCTTTGACAATAATAGTTTTATAGATTGTTGTTTGAACTAGACTACTATTTTTGATGGTGACACAAAGCAAGGTAATGTGTTTGTTTGAGTGGCGGCCAGAACTTTTTAGATTTTTGACAGATTTAGAGAGTTTCCCCCCCCCCCTTTGGGCTCAGGCAGTATACAGTTTATAGTCCACCTGTTCTTAATGGAAACAGCGAGGGTTTCCACTGAAGAGATAGGTGGAAACATTTAGGCTCAGTATCCTTCACAAACGTATTTCAGCAAACTTAAAGTTATTTGTCTATTATCATTTTAGCTGCTATAGATTGAAGTTCAGTAACCCAAAAATCTTAAGTGGCACCTCCATTTGGTCACTATGACTGAAGTGAGACAACCATACTATTCCTTCTGCTGAAGCCGTCAGTCTGAATTATTTCAACATAATGTTTAACAGCAGAATTCCTGGTGAAAAACTACATTACCCATGATGCTGTACAGAAAATGACACCAATCAGAGATTTAAAAAAAAAGCAACATGCGTAAAAATGGCTCTTTAGCTCAGCCCACTCCCATTAAGCACTGCGAATGATGCAATTGAGTCGATCTCCCTACGCTCTCAAAATGCTGAAATATTTGTATATATAAACAGTGCAGTGCAGTGCTTCAGGGTTCTCCGTCAGAACGCTGACTCAGTATTGGCTCCTGCGTCAGCACCACACGCATGTGTCGTGGTATTCACGTGAACACAGTCAGAGACTGACACAGAAGAGAAGAAAATGTTGAATAAAGTCGTTTTTTGTTTGTTTTGTTTTTCGCAAAAAAGTACTCCAATCGCTTCATAACACTAAGGTTGAACGACTGTAGTCACATGGATTATTTTAACAATGTCTTTACAACCTTTCTGTGCATTGGCAGTGGTAATGTCGCTGCAGTCTATTGGGGGTCAGAAAGCTCTCGGATTCCATCAAAAAATATCTTAATATGTGTTCCCAAGATGAATAAGCTAAAGGTCTTAAGGAATTTGGAATGACATGAGGGTGAGTAATTAATGACAGCATTTTCATTTTTGTGTGAACTATCCCTTTAAAAAAAGTTGAAATAATGCAAATAGATGAATAACAAATGCACAGACTATCGATTTACAGCCTCGGATAGTTACAGTAGGTCTGCTTACAGAAGGCAAGTTTTCGTTACAAATAAATTTCCTTATGGAGAAAATGAAATACTATGAAAATAGTTTCAGCTGTGACCCTTTTTTCCCAATATAATTTAGTCTATTTAGTTATGTATCAAACACAGTTATTTTCCTTGATCGAGATCTATGCTGTTCGTAATGCTTCATGGAATTGTAGTTATTTCCCTTACTAAATCCGTTCAATACACAGCCTTGTAACTTTTTTGCTTCAAATCAAAGTTTGTAGTGTTGCAATTCACCTCGTAGCTGATTCTTTACAAAGACTATATAAAAAAAAAGAAAGAATAATAATTAAATAAAACCTTAAATGAACCAGCACGCTGAAAAAGGGGGTGGGCACTGTTGCACTCGATTGTAATAGAATCACCAATCATTTTTACATTTAAAAACCTTTATCTCTGTTGGAGCCAATAGCCTCGTGAGCAGAGCTCGAGTTCGAGTCCCGGCTCATGGACCTTTCCTGATCCTGCCCCCATCTCTCTCCCACTTCCTGTCTACTCTATACTTTCCTATTACAATAAAGGCAAAATCTGCTAAAAAAGCTAAAGTTAGTTAGTATGGACTTTCTTTTCACATAGGAGAGTATGCTATTATGTGATCTTTTTAGCCTTCCTCTGCTCCTGCATGGCCAAAATCAATGACATCATGAGTTAAATTTACAGGCAGGTCGTCATGTGGCCTGGCAGGCTGTACTGTAAAGAGAGCCGCTGCCATAGGGAGTGCATGAAATATTCCACATGTGGAAAGAAAGAAAATGGCCTGTGGCTTCTTGTGGACTTCCATTGTTGGCACTGGTAGTTTGGAATTCTGTAATGCTGAATTGCTTTTTGGTCTCAATTAAGTTTTATAAGTCCTGCGATTTGTTTTTGTGTAAGGATTGATGGATTATCTGGTTTGCCTTTGTGTTTAAAAAGCAATTTGCACAAGGTAACATTTGAAATTCCTTACTGCATCATCGCAGGTTCTTGCACTATCTTTCTCAATAATTCCCCTATAATTTGATTAACCCATGCTTGCCAGAGTGTGATTTCCTCTCAATAGAGATGTCGTAGATTGATTGAACGGCCACTAATTTAGATCAGGCCCCATTGTACATGACTTGTCACCTCTGCAGTCCCCATCAATTACATGTAGTTCTCTGCAAATCCCAGGATGGATAAATGTCCAAGAACAATCTAAGCAGCTGGAAAGTTTTTCTTTTTTTTTTAGCTTTGTTTTATAACTTAAAATGAAGTGAAGCCATGTAGCTTTGTGTGTGTGTGTGTGTGTGTGTGTGTGTGTGTGTGTGTGTGTGTGTGTGTGGGTGGGAACTGAATTCTTGTCAGAATTAAAATCCTCCTCCAATACAGTGAGGCATCTCCAAAACAGAATATGCAGAGTAATTAGCTAGGAACAGAAGCAATATTTCAATGGAAGTAAAATGTGTGTTGATGTGCATATATGCACCATTCAAAAATTTGGGATCAGGGTTTTTTTTAAATATATTTTTAAACTCTATTATACTCACAAATGCTGCATTTATTTGATCAGAATACAGTAAAACAGTAATATTGTGAAATTTTATTACAATTTGTTTATTATTATTATTATTTTAATATATTTTCAAATGTAATTTATTACTGTAATGGCAAAGCTGAATTTTCAGCATCATTACTCATTACATCATTGACACATGATCCTTCAGAAATCATTCTAAAATGCTGATTTGCTGCTCAAGAAACATTTATTATTTCTACTCAATAAAGAATGGAAACCTTGATATACTGTAGTATCTATTTTCAGAATTCTTTGATGAACAGAATGTTAGAAGATAGAAATATTTTGCAACATTGTTAGTCTTTACTTTAATTTTTTATGAATTTAAAGCTACACTGTGTAGGATTTTCTCCCATCTAGGGGTGAAATTGTATATGACTATCAACTGAATTTTACTTGCTAGCCCCTCCCATTCCAAGGGTGTTTTAACTCCTACGGTGGCCGTATTACTGCAAATCTGCCGGCAGTCGCGAGTAATCTCCCCCTTGCATTCGTCACGGTGCTACTGAGTGTAAAAACGCGTAAGGCGAGGCTTGAATTTCCAGGTATGTCCCTCTTTGGCTAATGTATTTTCAAGATGGATGCGCAACATGGCTTCCACCATTCGAGTGGCCCGCTTGTATGTATTCTAAATGGCAGATTCTACGCTTATGAGAACACTAGATTAGTTGGTAGAAGTAATTGCACATGAATAAGCACAAATAATTTTGAAAGAACAAAGTGTTTTTTTTTTTTTTTTTTACTAAGAATCAACTTAAAAATTACACAGTGTAGCTTTAATAAGTCCTTGCTGAACAAAAGATCAGTATCTTTATTATGTTGGACCACCATGTATTATGACCACCTTGTCCTGTAAGAAATGTTGAAATTCAGATGTTTAATTCCAAACTCGTAAAATGGGAAGACAATGTAAAGGTGACTAAAAAGTCATTGTGTTAGTACTTTTGTAAATTGTTGGCTGTAGTGGTGTAGTAGTAGTATAATATATTGCAGTTTTTTGTATTAAGGCTATTTTTGCTTAATTATCCAAACACTTCATGTTTGGCTCATGCTTGCACAGGAAAGCCGCTGTGTCCTGCAGGATAGTGGGGCTTTCTTGTGGTTAAGTACTTATTAAACAATTTAGCCCTGCAATCAGAGGCAACAAAGAGTAAAGAATCAACAGATGTTCTACTCTTGGTTTTGTGCCAAACATCTCGCCTGGATCGCCTTCGTTTTTTTTTTACTTCTATTAATTTATTGCGTTGTTAGTGAACAGCCTGATATTTAGAAGATTTGGCTGCCTGTTGTGCTTTGCTAGTCAGAACAATTGTCTTTTTTCTTTCTTTCGGATAGAAATCAGAAATCAAGAAATCAGAAATTCTTCTCTGAAAGTTGAAATCTAATCTAAGATTCATTTCCAATCTTGCTTTGCCAAAAGATACTTCTCGGCTTTATTTAGCCTGCTGCAAAGATGTAAGATGGTATGAGTAGAACATTTTATTTGCTTGTTTGTAGCTTGTTTGTTGTTTTATCTTGTGTCGGGTCGGGTTGGGCTGTACAGATGTCATTGGATTGATGTGATCCTAATCAAATGAAATGTTGACTGAAATCAGATGGTAATCGCTTATATAGCATTCAGCCAGTAGACATTTTGAGTCATTTCCATTAAAATGAGAATTTGAACATACAGAGGCGCATACAGTGTGTTATAGTCGACAAATCACAGATTGCATACATGCAAATTGGGTAAGAGGGCACTGTGTGTGTGTGTGTGTGTGTGTGTGTGTGTGTGTGTGTGTGTGTGTGTGTGTGTGTGTGTGTGTGTGTGTGTGTGTGTTATAATCTGCTCTCTGCTAATAAAAGCCAGGTGGTGTGTGTGTCTGTGTGACTGTAAATGTTTTTCCATGGACTTCTGTGGTTGGTTGAGGCCTAACAGATTCTGACTTGACAGCATTACATGCTTTGTCATTCTGCTAGTTTGTAACACTGAAACAATAGCATTCACAGACCCCCTCTGGCCCCTTCATGACATCTGTATGTAAATCTTTGGGTTCTTGTCTACATAAGTAGTACATAAGTCTACTAAGGATAGCATGCTCTGATCACAAGTGACTTAAATAACAGAAAAGCTGTTGATTTAGCTACTATTTGTTTATTGGTGATTCAGTTTATTTGATTTTTTGTTCAATTTGTTCCTTCTGTTCATTTATTTACAATTGGCTAGCAAATATTATACGATCTGTAACTGTTTATTGATTCATTCATTGATCCATTTGTTTGTTTGTTTATTCAGTCGTTCGCTCATTTTGTTCAGTCACAAGTGACTAGCAAATGTGATAGTCACTGTTGATTGACTGTTACTTTTGTATTAATGAAGTTTGTACATTCAGTTTATTTGTTCTGTTTGTTCAGTCACAGATTAATATAGCCAATATTATAGTATGGATTCTGTTACTATTTATTGATTCATTTTATTCATTAATTTAACCGGTTGTTCATTTATTGATTCAGTTGTTTGTTCAGTCGAAAAAACAGCTGAATACTTTTTTAGGGATTAACACAATATTGTCATGCATTACTTTTCAAAGTAACTTTCCCCAACACTGGTTCCCTTTCGTTGTCACTCCGAGTTCCCTGGGATGACGACGAATGGGGGTTTCGCTTAGAAAGCCTATCGAGTATACAAAACGAGCCAATGGCAAAGAAATGCCATGGGTCTGCGGAATTTGCATAGCGTATCTCCGCCTTACCTCGTGGGTATAAAAGGAGGACGCCGGCAATATGCAGATATGTTTTCGCTTCAGAGCCAAGAGTATCTCTTCACTCCACAGTCATTTCTGACTTCGCTCTACGAGACGAGCCTCTCTCTCCGGTGTTGGTGTGACGGTGATCTGCAGTGAGTTCACATTGCATGCTGAACTGTGCAGTGATCTTCCAGTGAGTGTGTTTCTCCCTGCTCGCTTCAACATCGCCGAGTTTTTTCTCCTCTCACAAAAGAGCTCGCACGCAGCACGTCTTTTTAAAGACGGCTCGCCCGTGCATTTCTGGTTGCGGTCGACTCATTTCCGATTTTGATGGGCACATTCTCTGCTCTGCGTGTTTGGGCTTTAATCACGCTAGAGCAGCGTTTGTGGATGACTCACGTTCTCCCCGCGGGGACGTGACCATCACGTCATTACGGTCAAGACTCAATGATCTCGTTAGAGAGAGAGTCCCCTCATCCACACCCCTATCTAACACTCTCCACGTGGGGTGCTACTTCGGCTGGTGGCCAGGGTGACCAGAGGGTGGAACAGACCGCTGACTGTTTGTCCGTGGACCACGCCCCCCTCTTCAGTGACGCAACGCGCGAGTGTTCAGGGGATTCCCCGGGTCTATTTTCGGATGCCCCGCGTGTTTCCCTTGACGCTCCAGAATCGGATCTGTTGTCCATCGCAGCTTCACAGGGCGGGTTAAAATCTCCAGGAAGTGAAGATTCGACAGTGCTGCCACTTTCGGGTGTGCATATGGTATTTGTCAAGTCAGATCCTGAGATGACGGTCATGCTTTCCCGGGGCGCTGCGAGCATCGGACTAGAGTGGAACCTTTCACCCTGTCCTGAGCGCTCGCTGCTTGACGATTGTTTTTTGGGTGTGGCCGCTGCAATACATTTCTTCCCGGATGTGCATCAGGAGATCTCGAAATCCTCGAAGACCCCATGTCTTCCAGCGATCCCTTGTTGATCTCCTCCGCCCTTCCTTCCCTCGATGGGGCCGGTTGAACGCTCTGTTGCGATGCTACTGTGTCCTCAGAGTGCTTCTTCTCGGCGCGATCCTAAGCACCCGAAGCCTGTAGTTTTTCGTCTACACTTATGGCGAAATCCTATAGCGCCTTAGGACAGGCAGCCGCCTCACTGCATGCCATGGCCATTCTGCTGGTCTACCAGACCCAGATGCTCACGGTCATGCACGAGGACGGGACTGACCCAGGGCTCTTCAATGAGCTGCGCGCCGCCACTGACCTTGCTCTCCGAGCGACGAAAGTGGCCGTATGCTCCCTGGGTCAGGTGATGCCCACCATTCTGGGGCTGAACCTGTCTGATGTGCAGGATGTCGGGTGGACCCGTCTGCTCGACACCCCCATATCCCAGGTTGGCCTCTTCGGCGGTGCGGTTGAGTGCTTTGCCCATACAGTTCTCAACCGCCCATGAGCAGACTGAGATTTATTCTGCCCCGACGGCCCCGCCGTCCGCTCAGATCCCTCAGTCTGCCCTCCGTCGAAGGCGCCCTCCCGCGGCTCCAACCCCGCCCGTTCAACCGGGCTGGCTCTGGAAGCCGCAGGCGGACGCCACAGCCCTCTCCAGCCCCGCCCCCCGCTATACCCTGGGTTAAGCGGCACTCTTCAGACGGGCTGCCCAGAGATGGGACTCAGTTCTTTCCAGGAGCTGGTAGCAGGGCCACTCCTTTTCCCGGTGGAGGGCTGGGGAAGAATCCTTATTCTCAGAAAGAACTTACTCTCCCGTCTCTGAGCACACAGAGTTCACGGACGACACTGTGCGCCGCCCCCGAGCCGTGCACCCCTCGTCCCCCTCTGTCTCAGAGCCGGATGAAAGTGTGTGCCGTCCCCGGACCGTACCGCTCTCGTCCCCCTCTGTCGCCAGACCCCTGACAGAGCAGGCCCCTGTGGAACGCTGGTCCTTCCCTGGCCTCCTCTGTCAGGGTGCGGTTATGACCATGGTCGGTCGCCATGTCCGCGCAGCTTACTAGCGAGCACGCACAGTCACTGCTGACTTGTCTGAGACAAATCGAGCACAAGAGCGCGGTTTCATTGAACTTTTTCAGAGGCTCCTGGGGCATATGGCATCTGCAGCCGCGGTGACGCCGCTCGGATTGCTTCATACGAGACCGCTTCAGCTTTGGCTTCGCGACCGAGTCCCGAGGTGGGCATGGCAACAAGGCACGCTCCGAGTACCAGTTACTCCGACCTGCCGTCAGACCTTCACCCCGTGGTCGAACCTCAGTTTCCTCAGGGCTGGTGTCCCCCTGGAACGAGCTTCCCGGCATGTTGTTGTGTCAACAGATGCCTCCACCACGGGCTGGGGTGCCATGTGCAATGGACATGCTGCCGCGGCTCCTGGACAGGACCCCAGCGCCTATGGCACATCAATTGCCTCGAGTTGCTGGCAGTACGCCTTGCTCTGCACCACTTCCGAGCGTTGCTCAAGGGTCAACACGTACTAGTCTGATCAGACAATACCGCCACTGTAGCGTACATCAAGGTGGTCTACGCTCCCGCTGTATGTCGTAACTCGCCCGCCACCTCCTCATATGGAGTCAGAAGCATCTGAGGTCGCTTCGAGCCATTTACATTCCCGGAGCCCTGAACTGTGCAGCCGAAGAGCTCTCACGGCTTCAGCCCCTCCCTGGAGAATGGCGACTCCATCCCCAGTCGGTTCAGCTGATTTGGGACCAGTTCGGGGACGCACAGATAGATCTGTTTGCATCCCACGACTCGACCCATTGCGACCTGTATTATTCCCTGACCGAGGGCACGCTCATCACGGATGCACTGGCGCACAGCTGGCTGCGGGGCCGTAAATATGCGTTTCCGCCCAGTGAGCCTTCTTGCGCAGACCTTGCGCAAGGTCAGGGAGGACGAGGAGCAGGTCATTCTGGTCGCGCACTGGCCCACCTACTCCTCACGACAGCACCTCCCTGTCCAATCCCTCTGAGGAAGGACCTCCTTTCTCAGGGACGGGGCACCCTCGTCCCGATCTTGGAACCTCCACGTGTGGCTCCTGGACGGGACGAGGCAGGTTTGAGTACCCTACCACCAGCGGTGGTGGCTACCATTACTTCCGCTAGAGCGTCGTCCACGAGACACGTCTACGCGTTGAAGTGGAACCTCTTCGTCAGCTGGTGCTCTTCTCACCAAGAAGACCCCCGGAGATGTTCGATCAGTGTCGTGCTTTCCTTCCTTCAAGAAGGGTTGGAGCGAAGGCTGTCTCCCTCCACCCTCAAAGTCTATGTTGCCACCATTGCCGCACACCATGACCCAGTCGAAGGTAAGTCTGTGGGGAAGCACGACCTGATCATCAGGTTCCTGAGAGGAGCAAGGAGACTGAATCCTCCTCGCCCTCCTCTCGTTCCCTCTTGGGACCTTTCAGTGGTTCTAACTGTCCTGCAGAGTGCTCCCTTTTAGCCCTTGCAATCAGTGGAGCTTAAGTTCCTGTCAATGAAGACAGCGCTCCTGGTTGCATTGGCCTCCATCAAGAGGGTAGGGGACCTGCACGCATTCTCCATTGACGAAGGGTCCCTGGAATTCGGACCGGGTTACTCTCACGTGATCCTGAGACCCCGGCTTGGATATGTGCCCAAGGTTCCCACCACTCCCTTCCGGGACCAGGTGGTGAACCTGCAAACGCTGCCCCTGGAGGAGGCAGACCCAGCCTTGGCACTGCTGTCCAGTACGCGCTCTCTGTGCCTATGTAGACAGAACGCAGTGTTTCAGGACCTCAGACCAGCTCTTTGTCTGTTATGGTGGGAAGCTGAAGGGAAAGGCTCTCTCCAAGCAAAGGTTGTCTCACTGGATAGTGGACGCCATTGCTTTGGCATACCAGCAGCAGGGTCGACCGTGCCCCCTTGGTGTGACTGCCCACTCCACACGGAGTGTGGCGTCCTCTTGGGCTCTAGTCCACGGCGCCTCGCTAACAGACATCTGCAGAGCTGCAGGCTGGGCGACACTTAACACATTCGCCAGATTCTACAATCTCCGAGTGGAGCCTGTGTCCTCTCATGTACTCGCTTCAACCAGCTAGTACTGGACCCGCTCAGGTGTCTTCGCTTGCTCGCCATTCCACTCCACGGACTGGATAAGTGCGATATTTCCTCGGTTGAGCTTCTCCGCAAGCCCTGAGTTCCTCCAGCACTGTTGACGTCAATGTCAGTGTCTATTGCCTGCACGCTGGTTAGGTGCCTCCCGTGTGCATGGTCCCTTCCCTGAGTGACCCCCCACATGTGTATGTCCACTGTAAGCCTCTCTGAGCATGTGTCTTTCCCTTGGCAAGCCACCTTGCCACCCCTGGGGTTGAAATTTTCCACCTGCGGCTGGACACCCCAGTGTTCTCCATATGCTTCCCTCTGGGTCATATGTGTATTCTCTAAGTCCCACCCCCTCTGGGCTGGCATTAATTGCATATTTCTCTGAGATATGAGATATGCTCCCCAGTGTACCTTGGTATTCTTGTGCTAAATAGGAGTCCTTCGTCCGTGCCAGTCTCACGACAGGGATCTCAGATTTACGCAGGGCACTGGAAGACAGCTGTGAAGGTGGCGTGATTAGACTGGTATCCCCATTCGTCGTCATCCGACGGAACTCGGAGTGACAACGAAAGGGAACGTCTCGGTTACGGATGTAACCCTCGTTCCCTGAGTAGGGAACGGAGACGTTCCGTCTTCCTGCCACTTCCTCTGTACCGCGGGGATCGCCTGAGTTCAGTCTCGGCTCCTCAGCGAAGAAACATATCTTCATTGCCGGCGACCTCCTTTTATACCCACGATGTAAGGCGGAGATACGCTATGCAAATTCAGTAGACCCATGGCATTTCTTTTTCATTGGCTCGTTTTGTATACTCGAAGTCGATAGGCTTTCTAAGCGAAACCCCCATTCGTCGTCATCCGACGGAACGTCTCAGGGAACGAGGGTTACATCCGTAACCGAGACGTTATCTTGACAAAAAAATATTTTGCTATTTCAAATTTTTATTATGAAAAACCTGTAAAAATACCTTGCCTTTTATTTATTTCATAAATAATAACTTCTGGAAACTTAATATGTCAATCTTTAAAGGAGTGCATTGCATATATATATATTTGTACTGCAGAAATAGGAAGAGAAGTGTGACTAAGAATGCTATTTCAAACATAACAGTCACTCAATTACATTTATGTAACAGCGATTTAAGAACATACAGCTAACCTCATGATTCTAAAGTGATAACTTGATGTTTTACACAATGAATCACATTCACTCAGTAAACTTTTACTTTAAGACCTTTCCTCCCCCTCAAGCCCCTAATGTAAAATCAGATATACATTACATTTGTGATTTTCTTTGGAAAACTGCAGCCCTGGCTTGGGAATATTTGCTCAGGAAATTTATAGTGCATGCATAAGATGGGCGAGTGTGAGTGGGAGAAAAGGGTGGTTAGGGGCGAATTCCACGCCTTGAATGCATTAGGCTGGGAAGCGTGATCCCCCTGGAGGATTCCTGGAGCCTGGCTTCAGACCTCATGGCCAAGTGAGTGGGCCATTTGGAGCCCAAAAAACAAAATCAGCTTCTCAACATCTGGGCCTTTTCTCATTGCAGCTCAGTGGTCAGTCTGGAGCTCAAGTCACTGGGCTTGTAGCCAAACAAACAAGAGGTGCAAGAGAAGATCACATGCGGTTTCATGTTTAATTCATAGTGCAGATTAAATGAAACCACTTGGGGTGAATACATATTTTATTTAGATGTGTGGGAACCAACACAAGGCATGAGGTTGATGATTAATTGTGCTCAAGTCTTTCAGATAAACTTCTTTTCAGCTAGTTTGCACCTTAAAGTCGGCATGAAGCGGAAGTTGTGATATAGTCTTTTCTTCCCTATTGTCACGTACAGTATATTTGAGTGAAATGGCTTCTCGAACAAGAAAAAATTTTGGGAAGGACATTATTTTGTCTGGAATTGATTGGATCATTGGATTGTTGTTGTGATTTGCTGTGATGTCATGTTGTGTGTGTGAGGTTGTCCCGCCGTCTATCCAGTGAACGCATCATCAGAGAAGAGATGTCACTGCAATTGGGAGGAGAAGTAAATTACATTTTCTTTAAATGATGTGCATGAATGAATTATTTATAATAAACACTACAATATTCCATAAAAAACTAGAAATTGCCCACTTTGATTTCATGGAACAAAGTGCATTGTATTTACACAATGCAGCTTAAAGGGTCTTTTTAGAAAGAACATAAGAGCTTGATGGGGTCTTGCCAAAACAAGCAACCCCAGTGAGTTTGTGTGGACAGCCATTCACATTCTGACGACCACTTCCTCCCCTTACATCACTGCTTCCTGTGTGTATACTAGTCTATAGTCTAGCCATAATAATCTTATCCTTGATATCAACAATCTTATGATACTGAAAATGTCACAGCAAAAGGAATGATAGCACGGAGCCATGACGCAGGGCTTCCTGTCAGAGGCTTTGATCAGGAACGTGACCCGCGTGACCCCATTACTGAGCACAGGACCAGACTAAAGGCTTGCGTTAAATAGGCTCAAATATTTTTTTAACGAGGAATTTCGGTATCTGAAAGTTCATGTGGTTTCAATTGCGTACCTCAACGCTGGTGAGAATGCAGAGACACCAGCTTGGCTACTGTGCAAATGCTCTGCCTGGCAGAAGTCCACCGAGTCATCTGTACAACATTTATTTTCTCCCTGGCAAACGTTGAGGGTTTGCTCTGTAATTCTGTGAAACTAATTATTTGGTTACTTCATATAAGCACTCATAGATCCACATCTGGGCTGACAGATTTCTTTCGCAATATCCATTTCGGTTTTAATCTCGAAGATCAGTTTATTTAATGAGACACTTAGAGCGGTTATGGACGTATCAAGTTGGATTTATTATGAGTTATGGTTTAATGCTTTCTGGTTATTTCGTTGTAGATTGCTTGAAATGGAACGTGACCGCACAGACAGCAGACGACATGTTCGGCATCTACTGCTTTGACAGCGAGGGTGAGAGTCATCAAGGTTGTGCTGACTGCTAGTTTGGTATTTTGCTCCCTGGACTGGTTTTATAATGGAAAGCCTGCCCTGCACTGAAGTTTAAAGTGATGGGTTTCTCGAAGAGATCAGCTGCTGACAGACAGGAGATCAGGGGCTCAGAACAGCCAGCTGGAGCAGTGATGGAGTGAGACAGTTGCTGAGGTGGACAGACACTTACTTTGCAGTATTAAGCGGTCTGTGTGTTAGACAAATGAATCTGAGAATAGAAAGCTGTCATTTAGGTGGTCCTCATTTTATCTTGTTTTTTTTAACCACTCAAGTCTAGATATTGAAGTTAGTTATGTAGCACTATTTGTGTATTTTAAAGAGGTCTATCTATCTATCTATCTATCTATCTATCTATCTATCTATCTATCTATCTATCTATCTATCTATCTATCTATCTATCTATCTATCTAAGCTATCTATCTATCTATCTATCTATTTATAATTTATTTTTATAAACTATTACTATATATAGCCATATACACTATTTATTTATAAATAAATTACATAAATATAGTTCTAAAATGCATAATAAAATTGGCTTTTCCACTCAAGTTATCATATTGGCACAATTCAAACTTGGTCGACCTCTGAGCACACCAATTCCTAGTCTTTTCTTTCAGTGGTCAGACGGTCGTATCGCCAACCCAGGCATTCCAGTGCAGATCACTCAAGAGGGGAAATGTTTGGCCCTAACCTTTGACCTTTGACACGTAAGCTGAGGCACAGCAGATGACCCCCTCATGTTCTCCTGGTTGGTCTTTCCCATCAGATGACTCCATTAGTGAATAAAGCTCAGGCGCATTAACTCTCACCTTAAAAACGGCCACGCACCTACCTACCTGTTCCCTACCTAGACACACGACTGGCTGGTTAACACTGTTCTGTCTGATCTCAAAAGACAACAAATACTGCACTTCTTTATGTTAGAACCTCATTCATTTCATAACAAATATTGGATCCAGGAAGAATAGACATTTATGTAAAAGGTATTTGTTTCTCTTTTTGCCGTCGCCTAATTTTTACATTCTAGACCTCTCAGCTTGGATCAACCCTTCAGAATTAGACAGAAAACCTGTCTCACAAAGCAATCTCCACTCTGTTATTATGATAATGCCATGCTGAGTCCAAAATGGAATCCATAGAGGCCCATAATTAAATGAGCCGTCAGTGTTCCTGGTATGTCTACCCTTCCTCAGCATGACCTTTTTTCTCAATATGTACCTTCATTTTTGTAGACTTAGTATGTACTATTTTCAATCTAATAACTTGTTGTTACGTTATATTACGCTACATTACATTTAATATTATATTATATTTTAGTTTAGACCAGAGTACAGAGTTTTGTGCTTTTTGCCTGGAGTATTTGAAAAGTCACTGTCAGAATACAGGCCTATAGTATAATGTTATTGTTTATATTTAATAAGTATTTATTCATATTTTAAAATAGAATGTATTTTTGTTCGCAAATGCATTGCATGTGATATTTATTCAAATTCTACACTGTAAAAAATATATGATCAATAAGTTATGACAACATATGTTTTTACATTGTCATACAAGATTCAACCATTTTTCTAAGTCAGATTAATGTGATTTAAATTGAAATTACTTAAAAATCCAAGTTGATTGTAGGCTACTTAAAAATTGAAGGCAGCTATTTTTAATATATATATATATATATATATATATATATATATATATATATATATATATATATATATATATATATATAGAGAGAGAGAGAGAGAGAGAGAGAGAGTGTGTGTGTGTGTGTGAGAGAGAGAGTGATCATATGTTACAAGCTGAAGGAGAAACTTCAAACAAACCCACATCTGCTCTGCAACACACGGCGACTCCAGACAGCGGCTGCGCGTCTTTTACCAACGCGCGCCTTAAACTGGATTAATTGGGAAATTATTGCAACATTTTTCGTTTCGCTATGCATTTATTTTTCGGAAAAGTTTCCCGTCGCGGTTTGTGGCTGCGGGGCAGGTGAAGAGTACAAGGAGTCTCTGAGACACTAACGGGAGTTCGCGCGCGAGATTGATTATTATTATGAGCGCGGATTAACGATGACAGCGAAACGAAAGTCTCTCACATTGAGACTCAGGCGAACTTTCAGTGAGCATCTCAGAGAATCCACGACCAAAGCTTGGGATTTATTGTGGAAAAGTGTTAGAGAGAGACGACTTGCAGGTTAGTGACACTGAAAGTTCACGCTCCCTGCGTTGTAGCGTTCATGTGATATGACGTGCACAACATGGGTTTAGAAATAGTTTGCATTAATTTACTTTATTCTGATTATAGAGCATTGATGTTGAAGTTTAAAATTGCTTAACCTTCGTATTTTCGTTAGCGTTAGTGGTTTGGAGATACATCGGGCAAGTTGTAGCCTTGTTGCCATATTTCTCAGAGTAGGTGTAATTTTGAAAGTGAGTGTCTGTATAGGCATTTACATATAACGGGGGAAAAAACCCCGAACATCACCACCATTATTGCCTAAAAAGATAAAGTTTAACATTGTGCACGTTGTCATAATATAACCTGCTTATAGAGCAAATAATAGGATTTTCACTTTCAGCGAAATTTAAACAATTATAACACATTGATTTGTCAAACAATTCTTGGAGCAAGGTAACATATCATAGAATAAATTACATATCATAGAATAAATCACATATCAAAAAATAAAAGTGCTATTAGTACATGGTTTACGTTTATAATATAATTTGAAGCATCAACATGCCACGACCTGAAAATAGACTTAAATGCTGCTACTTAAACTAGGCTACCGCAACTTCATTTCATACTTAACGAATGAGGAGTTTTGCTTAATCTATCTTCTGCTGGCAGTACATTCAACATTTAATCTTAGTGCATTTGTTAAAGTAGAAATTAACTGGCAGACGTGTTAAACATTTTTAGAAACTACTATTTACTGGACTTGATGTATTCAGAACGGAGACTCTTAACGACAATTTGACCACTAGATGTCAGTCAATGCAACCTGGTGCTTTAGTGGAAAACACTTGTAATCACTTTTCATATTGGAGTTTCACTTTTCTGTGTGGCCCATCTCTTTGTTTTATTGGACAGTAATTAAAACTCTGCTGTTATTAGATTTAAATCTTTAATAGCTTGTATATTTGTCTAGTTTATTTGGGCATGGGGATGGTGATGAAATGTGGAGGCATTGTTGCCATGCGTTAATTTCCATATATGTATTTCAGTGATGTGATGCCCTATGTAGGTGGCAGTCATGCGCACGATCTGGCCTGGCTGTTTATTCACATGCCAAACAATGAGGAGCTCTTTGAGGCATGACGGTGGAAAGATCAGCGTGGCTCCCAAGAGGGGTATATTTCAGTCTGACTTGAGCCTCTATTAAAAGTTCAACCATGAAGGATATTGTGGCAGATAGAGCTCCGCCTTTCAGTTTTGGCCTTCAAAACAAAGTCTATTGTTATAAGCTTTAGACTAATTGAAATTGAGTAAATGACAATTTTTACAAAAAAAAAAAAAAATTTTACTCACTAAAGCAGCATTTATTTGACTATAAATACATTCAGAACTGCAATATTTTAAAATATTATTACAACTTTTCTATTTAAATATATTTTAAAATGTAATTTATTCCTGTGACGGTAAAACTGAATTTTCAAAGCTAATCCTTCAGAACTCATTTTAATATGTGACCCTGGACCACAAAACCAGTCACATGGGTAATGTTTTTAAATTGAGATTTATACATAAGCTGAATAAATAAGCTTTCCATTGATGTATGATTTGTTAGAATATGATAATATTTGGCCGAGATGCAACTATTTGAAAATCTGGAATCTGAGGGTGCAAAAAAATCTAAACATTGAGAAAATCACCTTTACAGTTGTCCATTTATGTTCGCGATTGTGCTGCATTCACTCACAAAAATAATTGTTTTATATATTTACGGTAGGAAATCTACAAAATATATTTATGGAACATGATCTTTACTTAATATCCTTATGATTTTTGTCATAAAAGAAAAATCTATAATTTTGACCCATACAATGTATTGTTGGCTATTGCCACAAATATACCCGTGCTACTTGTGACTGTTTTTGTGATCCAGGTTCACATATGATGATTTGCTGCACAAGAAACATTTCTTATTATTATCAGTGTTGAAAAGAGAAACCATGATTCTTTGATGAATAGCAAGTTCGAGAGAGCAACAATTATTTGTAAATCTTTTTTTTTTTTACATTATAAATGCATTTGATGTCACTTTTCATCATATCAATGCATCCTTGCTGAATAATTGTGGGGTAATCTGATTTAGATCTATTATGAGTTTATCTAAAATAGATTATACCACAAAAACAAACTAGTATGAAAAAAGGTTAAAATAATAACACATCAGGTTCCAAAGCCAGAAAATATTTTTTAATATTTCCCTCCAAAAGTAATACTGATAATTTCACAGATGTAACTTATATCACAACTTTTTTTAAAGAATTGATGTTACTAACCGTATAAAATTTGGCATAGTGATTATTTCTCGAAAGTGCTCGCCATTCCAAACTAATAATTTTTTTTTTACTTTCTAGAAGATCCATAACAAACTTAAAAAAAGCCATTCAGCTTAGTTAGAACCTGTAATTTCACCCAGCGTTTCACTTTTTTTTGTACAGTGCATATCAGAGAATCAGTGCAGTGAGTGTGGCATCCAAGACTAAAGCATGGCAGCCCACTGCCCACATACTGTAGAACGAGGGATTTGTGTATTATTGTTTTATGGTTGCATTATGGCCTCAATTTCAACACTTTTGTTTCATAGGCTAGCACACCAAGGCATCATTCAAATCTCCTGACAATCCATTTGCAAAAGAGCCACTTAAACTAAAGGCAACAGCTAGGATATCATGGGCCACGGGAAAGACGCATTACAACAACATTTCACGGTCCAGTCTGTTACCATATAAAGTTAGGCTTAAAAAAAGGACCAGATTCCTCATAAATGTGGTACAGCTTTGACATTTTTAATGAGAGATTCAATCAAACCAGAATTCAGAGGAGACCGTAGAAACATTTTGTTATCTGCCGTCTCTCTCTGCCTGGAGCGAATCGCAAGCACCTGCTGGTTTTATCTGGCAACCGCCCACATTCAGCGGCCCTTCCCAGAAACCCACAGAGTAAATATTATGCCGATAACTTTTCTTTCCACTGGCTGTGTTGATATCTTCGCTCTCTGTATGCCTAAGTTGTGGAGTCAGCATCCCAGACCGGAGTTTCTCAGCCAGGAAGTTTTATTCGGAATCCGCTGTCATTCTGACAGGCCTCTCTTGTGGATAATCCTCATCTGACCTGATTGTGGAAGCCACAAAACTGTTTATTTTTGTTTCCATCAAAATGTAGCTATTAATTCATGAAGGTGTACAAATACAGTTATGCTTTCTTGGCAGATGCTTCTGGCTTCTGCCTTGGCTAGTGGAAAAATACTCAAATTAAGTACCAAGATGACAGTGAAGTAGCGCTGTCTGTATAACATCCAAAAAAAAACATCCACCGCGCTGTTAAAAGATCTGAGGTTAAGATTTCTTTCATGCTGTAGCCATTGAGTTCAGATTGTGTTAAGACAGCTAGATTGAATATGGAACAGTGGCTTCTCTTTCTATGTTGGCTGAGTAATAACATTGCACATGAGTACAAGAGTTGAGGGCCATCTGCAAGCTTTGAACAGATGAGGAACTTGGTTTTGCTTCATTACAATTTTTTATGAATTAATTTTTGTCATCAGAAAAAAAAGCGTCTTATTTATTAATTAACGATGCAGCTGCTGTCAGATCCAGTTGGCTGCTTCCATCTTTTAACAAAAGTTTATTATTGCACTATTACACTGTACCGTGTTTACAAAACGATCTTCAGTCAAATGCCCAGAACAAACAAAGCGGACGTTCGTGTTAAAGTGAACGTTCTTTCACTCTTTCATTTGTCCTGTTGTCCACACACTCAAGCGCATGGAGTATGTCAGAAATTGAACGCGTATCTGTATAGACCCCTTCGATGTTTGCAAACATCGAAAGCCTAAGTTGGATGCGCGCGCAGCACGGGGTCAGAAAAACGGTGCGGCTAATGGCTAATATTCGCCCGGTATATTGTGTCAAGGTATGCACTGTCTTTGCCACCACAGGAACGGGAACAGTACCATAATAAACTTGTTTTAGCTATTTGCGATTGTCTGCCTGATCCCGAGCTCCTAACAGAATGGGTAGACAACGTGAACAAGTGGCCAGATATTCACTGGCCCGCCATATAATTACGTAGTCTGTGGGCATGTCCAGACGGTTTTATATAGCGATATAGGTTGACAACTGACTGTTTTCTTTGTCAATGCCAGAAGTCAAATGTTGACTATAGTGAACTACCGTTTCACATGTGTCCTATTGTATTTCTTGAATGTATTTTGTTGTCTGTATACAGATGCACTTTTTCTGGTTTCTATGCAGATGCACATCAATTTTAAATAATTTACAATTCCATTTCATTATTCAGTAGCTTAAATAAAACAAGTGAGAGTAAAAACACGAGCCTATTTGATCGTTGCACTGTCCCAGTCTGCCTGTTTAATAGCTTGCAGCCACAGATGTCGTCTTTTTTTTTTTTTTAAACGGATGAGATCCTGCAGGAATCCTGAAAAACTTGACTCCATAACTGGTGCGATTTTGACGACCACGACGCAACCAGTAGGCATTTTTTTCTTGACTAGAAATTCTCTGTCACAATGAGGAGTCGTAGATCCAAATGCAAGTAAAACAGTTTATTGTATACACAGCCCAGGGGATACTCAAAACACCACGTTTAGCAGGCGGGAGACCAGGAGGACAACACTCCGACTGGAGTACGTCAGGAGAGGATGTACACACTCGACAGGAGATACTCAAAACACCACGTTTAGTAGGCGGGAGACCTAGAAGGAGTCCGACGGGGAAATCTCCAGCGAAGGAAAACTCATAGTCATGTGAATGGACCCAGGCGAACTCCCAACCGGCTGGATGCGTAGAAAACACAGACAGAAAACTCCGCACGGAGGATAGGACACAGGAACTGTGTGAGAGACACAAACAAGAGAGACGAACCGACACTAAGCACAGAAAACTCCAGCGATATAAAGGCAGCTAATAAGCCTAACGATAAGCCGCAGCTGAAGGCTGATGAGAACCAGCTGGTGCTACCAACAACAAACAGGTAGAACACACCCACAAACCCACGCCTACAAAACACACCAACAGAGACACAGAATGAACACCGGGATTGATGCACCGTGACACTCTGGTTAACACACAATTGAATGGGATGGAAGGAACTTTCTGACCCCGACCTGCGCACTGCGAATTTTCCTGTGACGTCAACTGTGAAGGGGTCTATACTGTATCCAGTTTAGACCATGTCAGTGATTATAATATTTTTGCTTTTGACGTGAAGCTCACATTTACAGGTGTCAGCCATTAAGCGACTGAACGATAGTGGACGGAACCTATGGAATGATAATGTATAACTATTGGTTGATGTCTTCCTCTAGTCTAGAGGTCTATATGGCTCGTGCCCATGTGACACTACAGATCCCACAATATCCAGCTGTTTTTGGAGCTTGATCAAATAAATGCTCGTTTTATAATGAGGAGGACGTTTTAAGCTATGAAACTTGCAGGATGTTTTAATGGTACAAAGACCTTAAATTTTCAGCCACCGTCAGCGTTTTTGATCATTTTTACAAAAATGTAATGCAATATTTTGTTGTACGAATATCTGAACATGCTGTATAACAAAAGAAAGAAACGAGCCTTTTATATATATATATATATATATATATATATATATATATATTTTTTTTTTTTTATAGATTCTTCTACGCATTCTTTTATTTCAACATTTTAATGTGGGTAAGTTTCATTAAAAAAAGCTGAGAAAATTGCTTTTTTTAAAGACCACCATGTGCATAAGCAATGCTTTTATTGCTTGTTTCTGCTCCTTTTTTTTTTGCCTGTGTGAAGATTCTTTCTGAGATTCTGTTCTCTTTCAGAAGATGCTAAATAGCGCCTAATTGCTATAGCAAGATTATTTTTTTCAAAATTTGGATATGTAGTTGTAATAATTAACAAATAATAGTTGGCCAGGCCTAATAAACCTTTACTACAACCGTTCTAAGGTGTCCCTTCAAGAGAGAGAGAGAGAGAGAGAGAGAGAGAGAGAGAGAGAGAGAGAGAGAATGTGGAATGTACATTCTTTGGCAAGTGGTGAGGAGGATCTGCTCTCTCCTCCACTTTTGCATACATTTATTCTGAGAGCTGTCAGACATTCATCCTTGGCTCTAGTATAGAGATGATGAGAGACTTGGCAGTGGCAAGTTTGGCTCTGAATATTGAGCTAAATTTGCAAAGCAATGCACTCAGTTCTGCATGACAATGATGTTTGATCTGTTTTCAATAACACATCTTCGCCTACATGAAGCAGAAATATGTTGGAGGAGAGACATGAATCTACAGGGCAATCTTGGTCAGTAGTTTATAGGTATTATAATAGATTTTTTTTATCACTCATTGTAGTAGCCGTAGACGTATACACAAAAACCTGTCCTTGATCTCGCTCACTAAAAATAAGCTACTGATAAATGAATTGACTGATCTACACCAGTTGTAACCTTTTTAAATCGTTTTTTGAAAGTTTTTTTCAGAGTGCTTCACCAATCACTAAGTACTTGTAAGCCATTTCCATTCAAAACCAATTAATGCGAGAGGACATTGTATGTCTATATTCATGTAGACCAATTAAAGTGACTGAAATTATGATGATGATATAATAGCTGATTTTGTGCTCATTGTGCTGTAAAATGGGGTCAGTGAAGTGCATAGTACACTTGTTACCACCTATTTCCTCCAAATAAACCAAACCTGTGCCAAAACTGGAGTAGGCTGTCACTGACTGAAGGATTACTAAACACAAGAAATGAAATATTTGAAGCAGTTAACCGTTAATCATTTATATTGTGGCCAAAAACTCAGTACATTTGAATGGAATATTATTTTTTCCGTCCTGTTTCACAGTCCTGAAGGGATTTGTGTATAGTCATTTTATTTATAACACTGCATTTAATTTTATTATTATCAATGGTTTTTTAAAAATTATATATTTTTTTATTTACTGTGCTGTATAAAGTGTTACATTCAGGATAACATTAATCATGTGTGGTTCTTTGTGGAAAACGAATCACATCATTAGAGTTGGTCCATCACCCAAACTCCTGCTCAGGGAGTTACACCTGTAGTGAAAAGAGCACCTTTGTACATTATTAGATAGCAGGAGTGCGAACTGTACCTTGTTTATAAGCTCAAGCTTTGGGTCAACACATGAGATCATTTTTAATGTAGCGACACAGCCTGTGCAGAACGTCTTAAAACCGTTACAGAGTAGAAAACATGAAAACTTTCCTGTGGCGAGGGGCGTTGGAGTGAGGGATAGGGGTAGTTTATGTATAAATAACTGCAGGATTGCAGGCGCTGGTTGAATTGCGGTCTTTGTGTGGTTTCGAGTACAGTTAGTGTGTGCCAGTCTGGGAGGGGGCACAGAATGTGTTTAACTTGGTGTCGGGCCCATTCGTACCCTGTTCATTTGTTTATGTGCTCGCTCACACATAGACAAGGAGCGAGAGGCATATAATGCATGCTTACAGTAACTGTATGCTGTTCTCTAGTGCATTAAGTGTGATGGAGTTTAGTCAACAGAGGGTGGAACTATTTTCAGTCTGAAGTGGAGTCTATTTTCAGTCTGAAGACTCTGGTTGTTCCATGCAGCAATGGAACAGATGCTCTTGCAAACCTTCCGTTCATTCATTTTCATAATTCAAAGAATTATGTAATTTTTCCTTTACTTTTTCATTTGCACATATTTGTATTTATTTAGTGTGCTTTAGTATAGCTAAACTGTGAGTGCCTTACTTTTTTATGAATTTCATTTATGTACACTACATTGATATTCAAGTGCTTTAGATTTATGTACACATGTGACATGTTTAACAGATGGCAAGCGTGCAATTTTGGATGTTATTTGCTTTATTGATAGTTACAAAGCAACTACTTTAAAAGGAAATTTGTATTGCACACGTTTGTCTTTCATTGAACCATCAGCATTCATGAAATATCAGTTAATGCAGAAAGCATTAGAGATAACTGCTTTTTCTTGCTTGATTATGACTGATACAGCTGATTTAACTGATTATGACTGATACAACTGAACTGATTATTAACTAATAATAATAACTTATATGCATTGCATACATTTTTTATTTCTACTTTTGACACGATTACTAAAAGTATTAAAATAAAATTACAAAAAGTTATGTAATTTTCATACAACATTAATGTACTTTTATTGTAATTATAAATAAAAAATAATTAGTTTCTTTAAATTTATTCTCTTTTTTATTATTTTATTTCTAATAATGCAAGTGGAGCTAAGAGCTAAGTGTGCTAACATGTTATTAATGACTCACATTTATTTGGCACCACGTTTAAAGAAATATGGCAGGAAATTCAGGCCAGGTGATAAGTGCACATTATTACATCACAAAGAAAGGTATTTGTGTTTGACCTACAGGTAAGACGTTTCCTTTTTAACCGATTTTAATGTGTGAAATGGCCTTTTTAGCATGAATGGCTGTTTCACAAGGTGAAGCCCCACTGTGCTCAGAGCAAATAGGGGGTTGGAGATCGAGTTTACCAACAAGACACCTTTTTTTTTTTATCTAGGCTATAGTCAATTTAGTCACTTCTGTGTCTTTTATTGAATATTGCAGAATTTATTATAAATGATAAATTATCTGTGCACATCATTATTTTCTTTTAATTAATGTGCCCTCGTAATCTTTAATCAAAGCCTCCCCTCCTTCTTACAGTGATCTCTTCTCTTCACAGCATAGTAACCCACAATGATCCGATCAATTCCTCATAGACAAAATCAAGCACGTCCTACATTTTGTCTTGTTCGAGAAGCTGTTTCTTTTGGATAAACATCACAAAAGGGAATAAAAGACAATGGTTAAGTTAATGGTCTATAAGACCATGCTTTTCTGCCACTTTTCCTTTCTCTTTCCTCAACTAACAAACTCCTCCTGTGCAAACTTGGCTCCTGAGTGGTGCTTCACAGCAGCAGGCTTGTTCTTTTTGGTCTTGGTGTTTCTCTTAGCCACGCTGTTTTTCTTTTCCCCCTCCCACGGCCCCCTGCTCTCCAGCTTTCTCCACTCGCTCAGTTCACAGGCATTCCTCTGGTATTTATATTTCCCTCCTGAACCGAGCAGCGCTCGCACAGACCTTGAATTCAGCTCAGTCACAAGGCTTTCCTCCTCCGTCCTAGCTTCTCACTGGCTCACCTCTAGTCATGTGACTCAAACAGGGGGCGGGCCCAACTGTTGGCTCTCCTCCCAGGTTCTAGTGCTCTACGGACTCGCACCTCACATGTGCTGGTTTGTTGGTAGACAGACGGACAGTTGCTTGACTGTTTCAGGTGTTTGTTTTCAGGGTGGGGGGTGCCGGACGTTTTACATTGTGTGATTATGTACAGGCAGTTGCCACGCACCGAGAGCAGCGAATGCCTGGGCAACATGACCCCAGAGACGCAGGATATTTACCTGAGGATGGACCACCTCAGACGGCGCTCCGGGTACAGGCTGGGCAGGATCATTGCCCGCCAGCAGCTGCTGAAGAGGATAGCGGCAGGTACGACCAGGTGGAACAACATCGCATAAGTTATATGAGATATAATGAGTCAAAGTCGAGTTTCTGTGGTGTATCTTTACATTGTGCTTTATAACCTTTTGAAAACCTAAAGACATATCCAGTCTTTTTTTGGACATTATACCCATTACTTTGTCTTTCACTTGAACTTTTAATTGGGAACGGTCTCAAACTATGGGTCGGATAGTGTCAGGACTATTTCTGTGACTGATTTATCTCTAGTTAGACATTCAAAAACTAATGAACTTAGTTACACGTAACAATCCCTAGCTTGACCTTTGAACCTTCATTTAACTCAAAACCTTATGTAGTTCATTTCTTCATTGCACTTTATTCATGTTGCATTATATTGAGGCAGAAAAGAAAGTATATTTAATGGGGACATTCTAATTTGTCGCCATCACACCTCCGGCTCTTTTCAGCTGAAGACAATGGTGAGCCGTTTAGGCATTTGACATTTTAACTCCTCCCCATTGCTTTGTGTTCATTAAAAAGAGTTAACCTGAGGGCGTCGGCAGACATTACAGGGTGATTGAGACCCTGACAGACCATTCACTCTTTTGAAGGGTAGCCCTCATTTAACATATTCTTGAAGATATCACCTGTTTCTTTCTTTTTATACCAGCAATTGGACATTTCATCTAAGTAGAAAAACAGTATGAGACTTAATGACATTCTCAGTTATGTTTTATTTAAGCATCAGCTGTTGTTTTCCCTAAAGTTTCCCAGGAGAAATAAAAATAAACACAAATCGGATAATTATTAACATTCGGGAAAGTGTAGAGCTTTTTAAAATTGTGGTTCCCTCTCCTTTTGATCTCATCACCTTCTAGGATAAATAATTGAGATATTAAAGAGATTTCAGTTGAAAATTCAGTTCATATTGAAATCTCATACTTTAGCCGATTTTCCACCGTCAGGCCAAACGGCTCTCATAGCGTAACCGTTCCATTCCGTGCCAGGTGGTACGGTTACGGTTTCATTTTCCACTGTTGTTGCCTTGGTAACGAGATGG
The DNA here is from genome assembly GCA_030578275.1 of Meda fulgida. NCBI lineage: Eukaryota > Metazoa > Chordata > Actinopteri > Cypriniformes > Leuciscidae > Meda > Meda fulgida. Next base: position 14,576,402 of record CM060630.1, read on the forward strand.
TTTACTGATGATATGAGATAAATGTACTATGATATGACGATACTGATGATATGAGATAAATAGCAACCGCGCTATGGAGAATGATCAGCTATTGCTTTTAATTTTATTATTGCTTTGTTTACTTCAATCAAATAACGTGCTTAACCAGCTACAGAGAAACTGGTAGCCAGGCAACAGACAAGTGACCAATCCTGAGTGGCGACGTCTGTTCACGGATTCTACCAGTACGGTTTGGAATAGTTAGCTAACCGTGCTAAGAATTCCAGGCCGAGAACGGTTTGTAATCATGCCGTGCCGTACATGGAACCGTTCCTTACCATTCTAAGAACCATTCGGCCCTACGAAGGAAAAGTGGCTTTTGATATTTGGGCTAATCTGAGAACAATTTGACACTTTTTTGAGCGTTCCTTTGAAACTCTAGAGGAGATGTGCATTTACCAGTTTTTTTTTTTCATTTATTTTAGAACAAATTGTTTGGAGCAGAGCACTTCAGCAAAAGTCTCAGTTCGCTCTCCTTTTAGCCTCATTGCTTTCAAGGAGAAACATTGTATACAGATATAGATATATAGATGTATTAAAGCAATCTCATTTGTGAGTTTAGAGTTATTGAATTTGATTCCATAGCTCAGATAATTTGGTTTCGGAAGAATTTGATCATATGAGTTCATATTAAAATATCAGACTTTTGATGGCAGCCTTTGTTGTTTTGGCTCATCTGAACACAATTCCAGACTTTTTTGAGATCTCTTTTGAAACTCTAGATGAGACGTGAGATTACCATAGTTTTTTGTAGGAAAAATAATTTGAGAAGGAGAATGCTTCAGCAAAATCATGAGTTCACTCTCTTTTTAATGTCATTTCTTTCCAGAAGAAACAAATGAGACATTAAAGAGATCTTTTTGTGATTTGTCTTTCCCATTTTTTTGTCACTTGCGTGGACATTCTTTAACTGACCTCAGAGTTGTTTCCTTGAATGTTCTCAGGTTACCTGACACAGAATGTTCTCTGAATGGAGATGTTCTCAGAAATGCAGGGATACGTCTTGCGTTTGGATCTTGATGGGCTGCGATAAGGTGTTACAGCAGGGCGTGTTGGGTCTTGTCCTCTTGAATTTGTGGTGTCTGGTTTGTCATCAGGGGTATCTAGTTTAGGAGGAACACAAGACAGACAACTGCTGTAATACCTTCCTTATGTGTGGTATTATGGTGGTGTCAAATCCTGATGGATCTGCTGCATGCTTGTGGAAAAGGTAAAGGACAAATCCAATCCAAACAGGAAGTCCATTCACAAGTTGTATAGACAATCAACCTATACATATTGTAGAAAGTTCTTGTTTATGTCAGTCACGTACAACCAGTAAAACATCTGATCTATTGTTTGTTTACACAGTAAAGGTTTTTCCCTCCTAAAGGATGTTTCCCGTATGTTGGCATAGTGCTGAAGAGTGCGAGTTCAACCTAAGCTATAAGGAGGCAAAAGGCTCAAATTTCCCCTACTCTGTTTTGTTGACATAGACGCTGACGGGGCCAAACTAAGAAAGATACAAATACCCAAAGTTTACTTTATGTGTGTATTTGCATATCGTCTCCAAAAACGCTACTTGACAGGAAATGGAGAAAACACTGAATTGAACTGAATTGTAAAATTTGATATTGTGGCTTTATATGTGGTCAGACACTTGTATGCGTCATTATATTATTTAAATTTTACCCAAATCAAATGGAGTTACAAGGTTTTTGACCAACGAATTTCTGAGAACATCGGACATACGTATTTGTTTTGTCCTTTTGGCAGTAAGTGCATCACATTACATTTTCATCAACTTACGCACAGGCTGACTCGACGACGAATGCTAGACTAAAATACTCTTCTCTGCTCCTCAAAATACATAAAACATTAGCCTTTATGCATGTATGTATACTAGTGTTTCTTGAGTAAAGAAAACAGCCAGTTCTTTATTTACCCTTGCATTGCAAACAATCAGACTTGCTCAAGAATCATTCTAATTGATGCTCAAGAAATTATTACAGCTCCTCTCTCCCCAGTCTGGCCCAAACATGTCGTTTTTTTTTTCATATTTCTTTGAAGCCACTCCCTCTGCAATACAAATTTTGCTGTGATTGGTTAGTGGGCCCACTGTGTTGTGATTGGCAGTGCTTAGCGTGTGTTCAGGAAATGTCCCGCCCCTCCATAACTGCGAGTTCTTCTCTAGTGTAAATATTGAGGATGGCATCAATTTCAAACCACTTAAAGCCCGATTCAGACCCTGACAATGTTAATAACAATAGGATCGTCCAGAACGGACTTCATGCACAGACTTTGCAAGCACGGATTCTCCATAAAATGTGCAGCACACAGATTAGCGTTGGGTTATAATGTTCAGAAACAGTGAAAATAAATTTCATCAACCTTAGGAAGGTCAAACAAATGACTTTTGGAAATGTTTTGGAAAATACCGTGTCTCTTTGACATAACAGCAGCTCAACCAGGCCTCGTCCTATTTCTTTGCGTATTCCGTATGCGGGGATTATTTAAATGAGTCACATTGTGACTTCATAAGACCCGGAAAAATCGTGTTGTACTCCAAACAAGTCGTTTGTTGTAGTTCTTGGAAATGGATTCTGTTAAATAAAATATCTCCCTTTGGAGCCTTGCAGATATTTTATATGCTCAAACAGCAACACACACAAACTAAAGTTGAAAAAGTGAAAAAGCATAATAGGACCCCTTTAAGTACCATACTCATGTTATTAATTTTATTACATGGCTGAAGAGTATGGGAGTTTTAAGATATAGATATTTTAATTTAATTTGTGAAATAAACCTCAGTGGAAAACATGCTGATGGAGTTGTGAAATGCAGCACAAATTTGTTTTCTTTTTATTCAGTGAATTAAAACCTTTTTTTTGCATTATCACTCAGGAATGTCCACAAACATCCTCATGTGGCATTACACATGCTTTAAAATGCTTTAATATAAATAAGTATTTAAATATTGATATTTAATATACAGTAAATATATATATATATATATATATATATATATATATATATATATTCTTTTTGTCAGCCTTTTTGCTGCTGATGTTTACTTCATACTGCTAAATATCTTTGTCTTAACGCTCTTACACTCACAGAAAATTACATTTGTCTAACAGTTTTCACAATGTTGGTTGATTTTATTTGACTGTGTACAAAATCATCTTTAAATAGATCATAAATGTTCAATATATTGACAGGTATGAGCCTATAAGAGCTTTTTATGGCTTTTTTAAAATAAGTGCACTCCTTCAACATTTTTTAAAGGCTGATATATATATATATATATATATATATATATATATATATATATATATATATATATAATAATAATAATAATAATAATATTTATTTATTTATTTATTTATTTTTAACGAGGCTTAAGGAATTGGTTGTTATTATTTAAGTTCTGTTGTTGTGGCAACCGTAGACAGGAAGCTCTAGTTTCTCCCACTCAGATATAGCATTAGAAGGCACCATTAGTATCCTTTACTTATCTTGTTTCTTATCTTTAAGACTCTACTCTGATGGACGTAGTCTCCATAAAGAGTTTCTTTTTCCTTTTGGTGTTTGAGGTAGCTGTGAAATGAAGCTCTAGATACTTTAGTGATGTTTATAGTAATGGAGCTGCTTTGATTCCTGTGGTGCACTGGTGCTTTGAGTTCTTATAGATGCCCATCTGGACACCAGACACTCTGCACATCTGTTACAGCTGCACACACACTATTCAAAAATTCCCATCCTAACACATAAACACCCATTCATACATGGAGACAAACACACAGAGACACATTTTGTCAAAGCATAAAATCAATGAGCTATTCATATCTCTGGAAAAAAATGTTTAATGATAGTTTCTGATTTTCCTCCCTGGGTTGAGCTAGCTGATATTTCCAAAATAGTTTTATTTGAATGTAATTCGTTTGAATATGCCAGAAAACAAAATTTGAAAGAACGTTTGATTTGCCAATAGCTAATGAGAATGCCAAGGGCTGCTGACAGTAATAAAAACACTCTCATGACATTGAAACAGACTAAGAACTTAGCAGAGTCATTTTGATCAATTTGGCAGTATAAAAATTGATCACCTGGTGCCCATTAAATTTAAATATCTGGACTCAAGCCATCAAACAGGATTGAGAGAGGTATTAAGCAACAATGTGTCATCTAAGATAGTGTAAAACTCAACTGAGGTGTATTGTAACCAAGCCTAATTAGTTGTCATACTTAATTTATAGTATCCAGTGCAGGGGTCAGGAGTCAGGACAAAGGGCTGTGTCGTACCCGACCTCTCCCACACAGCTCGTAACGACTCTCCCTGTAAAGATCATTACCACACTGTTGTATTGCTGTCACCTCCCATCCTCTCCCAGAGTCATTTTTAATATGGTGTTTACGGGTGATGCTCACTTTTATTTTTCTAACTACAACTCCTCTGACTGTTCTAATTTATTGATGGAATTTGATAATTGAATATCTATCTATCTATCTATCTATCTATCTATCTATCTATCTATCTATCTATCTATCTATCTATCTATCTATCTATCTATCTATCTATCTATCTATCTATCTATCTATCTATCTATCTATCTATCGTATTTATGGGCACCTATAAGTTATTTTTTTATTTGCTGTTGAGGTTGTATTTCATTTATCTATGGAAAACTGTCTTTACGTTCTTCGCTGTGAGGGTGACCAGGTCATTTGGGATGAGGACTTTGAGAATGCTTTCACTAGAGCTGCATCATGGGAAGGTTTTGAGAAGCACGACGCTGGACCCCCATGTCCCCGTTGTCTGCTTTTGGAAGTATAAGTGGGGGAGTGGCCCGAGCCACTCGAGCCAAAAGCATCAAAAGCACTTACCTTTTCTCTTGCTCCTTCACTGGATATATCCCATTCTTTGAAAGCGTAGTGCCACTCAGGATGGCCAAATGCTGGCATGTTTAAGTGGTTGATATCGGATTCGTTGAAATGGTCTTCTCCGAAGAGCTCAATTGCAATGCTGCCCCATCAGGCCCAAAGCTCTCTCTGATGAAGGATTCTTTGTAGGGAGGTGAAGTCTATTTTATTCAACAGTGACAGTGGCTTGTCCGTTGCTCAAGGGGATCTGATTCGAACATTTGATCTGGAACATCATCAGATTGTAATATCCTGAGAGTTCAAAACCAAAAGGGGCCTTGGAAACCACAAGAAAATGAGTGTTGATTTCCAGGCTGAGTGCTCATTAGTGCAGGGGACAAAAGATTCCCAGAGAACTTAAAAAGCTTGTAAAGTAAACAGGCTCCTCAGGTTTTGTTCTTAGACGTGGCTTTGGTCCAGTGTGGATGGAATCTGGTGGGTTTCTCTTCAGAATTTAGTGTCCTTAGAGTTCCTCAGATTTAGAGACTTCCGTCGATGGTAGACGAGACATGGTGAAAATGTGTGTACTGAGGATGCATAAATGTTTCCAGTAGCAAACCAGCAGTGGCTGTGATGGTAAACCCATTTATCCTGAAAGTCAATGAATCCAGTTCTCAGCAGTCTCTGTAACTCTCCTAAACTGCTTTATTATAACTTCTTTACATTTTTGTATTTCATACATGATGGATGCTTTGTGTTGCTGTTGTTAAACCCAGCTCGTGAATGTGTATATGCACAGCTGGTAAGGGTTATCTGTGTCACACGAGGGTAAATCATTGACAACCTTCACTAATGTGTGCCAGAGCCTGAAAGCAGTGACCATGGATGACGTGACATTAACAGACCCGTGGGTCGTGACTTTCTCTGCATTTCTAAATATAACCCTGGCGCTGACAAAGTCTGAGAGAGATGAATAAATCACCAATGACTGAGAATTATTTCAGTGGCTGTTCAAGGATAGAATAAAGAATGTAGTAAGGTAATTTTTTTTTTCTCCCTTTCAGTAGTGCTTTGTTGGCTTTTTCAAATATTCTGCTGGCATGTTTTAATATATGATGGCAATTAAGTTAGACGGCAAGAAGTCATGGAATCACAGGACTTGTCTTCTGTCTTTATACTTATTGTTTGAGAAAATGTTCTTTTAAATATTTGAAGACTATTTTTTTTCCAGTTGCTTTAGCTTAGACAGTGACAGTTAGTTACAGTGACAGCTTTAGCTTAGACAGTTTAGATGAAGAGAGACCCCTGCTGATGCAAATGTGAATCTCAATGCTTTATCATTTTAACTCAAATTAATCTACACAGAACTAGAAAGCTTATATGGATAGTTTGGCTTTTAATATATAATAATACCATGTGCAAAGGCAATACCATGTGAACATGATAGCACAATAATATTTTTGAAATACCTGGAAGTGCCATAAACACCATTTTACTTCAATACGCTATTCATTACCCTCTGGTACCGCCACATACATTTTTGTAAGAAGCATTTTTCTTTGATATATATAGACACTCTTGAGTGAAATTACAGAGATTGTAGTTTCTTTTAAACCTGCTATGCAGCAAGAGCAAGATATGTGTGCTGATAATTGCAACATCCTACAGCTGTGAGACATTGGCACGGAAAGCCAAATTGCAGTGTTGTGAGAATGTTTATACTGTATCACAAAGCAACGTGAATTACAGGATACATTCTGTGTTCATGACATGGAAAATAGTTGTGAAACAGTATTTTTAAAATCACCTATTGATTTTAGGTGCAAAGATTTGACATGTCATTATAACAGTGTCTGAGGTGTTTTTCACACGCTGAACACGTATGTACAGGCTATCATTGGGCTTTGTGTAAGTATGCTCAAAACATTCACACATGTCCTGAGGTGGGGAAGAACTAAATAGAGGAAGTGACTGAGAAGCAGATAAATAATTAGTCCACTTATTTTTGATAAACTGTTATGACAAAAATGCAGCACCATCTTTTCCTCATTTATTTCGTTCCAAACCTGTATGACTTTCTGTTGTCTATAGAACATAATAGACAAAAATTGAAAGAAATCTTATAACAAATTGAAACTAGAGCTGTCAAGCTTCAAAAAAGGGCAAAAAAGCAACATAAAAGATGCCATAGGATAGCTTTGGGTTTGAAAAAAATACTGAATTTTATGCAGATATTCACTGAATATATTGACATTCTGTGTCTTTTTCATGAGAGTTCAGGATAAAAGTAGTAATGAATCAACCGAATCAAATGATTAATTGACAAGATTTTCTGGTGACACTTTATTTTACGACCCGCAAACAACTGGGTAAGTACATTGAAATTACGGTGTACATTTCTGTAATTATAGTGTACTTCCGTGTAGGTATAAGGGAACAATATGTTAATTTTGGGGTAATAAGGGGGTAACAAGCAGATATACAACCTGCAAATAAATTCGCAAGTAGACTGAAATTACGATGTATGTTTCTGTAATTATAGTGTACTTCCGTGTAGGTGTAAGGGAACAATATGTTAAGTTTGGGGTAATAAGGGGGTAACAAGCAGATATACAAGCAAATTATTTAATTAGTTAAAAAATAACAGGTACCTATTCTTTTAATATATACCAGGCAAAAATTGTACGTCTGTTGTTAATAAAATGTATCGCATTTCTCGCAAAATAAGTTATTGTGCAATGTTACATGGTAATTTTGACATCTGTGGGTTGAAAATTAAACATACATATATATATATACTATGATAAAAATCACATTTATTGGCTTTTCTTGCTAGATTACATAATGTTAAATCAAAATAATTATTTTCTGTTATGATTTTAATTTTGACTGTACCATGTGGTAATTAGTACTTAGCTTATCCCACTGAACGACACTTAAATGTCAGGGCAAATATACTGTGTAATTAAAACTTTTTTTGTTGTTTTGTTTTCTTGATAACAGTACCGTTCTCTGTAATTACAGTGCAAATAGTGTTTCGTATTCCTACATAGTAAGTGGTGCTTGTTACCCCGTTGTTCAGTGTAGTTACAGGGTAAGTGTAACTCCTGCGGGCTGTAAATTAAAGTGGTGCTTGTTACCCCCTTGTAACAGAGTTACACTTACCCTGTAACTACACTGAACAAGGGGGTAACAAGCACCACTTTAATTTACAGCCCGCAGGAGTTACACTTACCCTGTAAGTACACAGAACAAGGGGGTAACAAGCACCACTTTAATTTACAGCCCGCAGGAGTTACACTTACCCTGTAATACACAGAACAAGGGGGTAACAAGCACCACTTTAATTTACAGCCCGCAGGAGTTACACTTACCCTGTAACTACACTGAACAAGGGGGTAACAAGCACCACTTTAATTTACAGCCCGCAGGAGTTACACTTACCCTGTAATACACAGAACAAGGGGGTAACAAGCACCACTTTAATTTACAGCCCGCAGGAGTTACACTTACCCTGTAACTACACTGAACAAGGGGGTAACAAGCACCACTTTAATTTACAGCCCGCAGGAGTTACACTTACCCTGTAACTACACAGAACAAGGGGGTAACAAGCACCACTTTAATTTACAGCCCGCAGGAGTTACACTTACCCTGTAACTACACAGAACAAGGGGGTAACAAGCACCACTTTAATTTACAGCCCGCAGGAGTTACACTTACCCTGTAACTACACTGAACAAGGGGGTAACAAGCACCACTTACTATGTAGCAATACGAAACACTATTTGCACTGTAATTACAGAGAACGGTACTGTTATCAAGAAAACAAAACAACAAAAAAAGTTTTAATTACACAGTATATTTGCCCTGACATTTAAGTGTCGTTCAGTGGGATAAAGTAAGTACTCATTACCACATGGTACAGTCAAAATTAAAATCATAACAGAAAATAATTATTTTGATTTAACATTATGTAATCTAGTAAGAAAAGCCATTAAGTTAGATTTTTATCATAGTATATATATATATATATATATATATATATATATATATATATATATATGTAACGAAGGTTCTTTGTTGGGGATGAAAGAAGACAAGGGTCGGCGTGACGGGGCTCGAACAGTTTTATTTCAAATAAAAGAAAGGCAAAGTAAATGTGCGCCACGTGCGCGGATAGTAAAAACAAACGAAAAATCCTTTCAGAATCACTTTCTGGCAGTTGGTTGCTTGTTTCTCTGTTCAGAGTCCCCAGTCCTTCTCTCTCTCTCTCTCTTCTGGACCAGCCGGTTTATATGCGGTCTCCCCACGCCAATTACTGCAATCAGACACAGGTGTTCGTCATTTTGCACTTGACCTACTTACTTACCGCTCGGCTCCTCCCTCGCTCCCCCACTGCAGACTCCGCGAAACCACGCCCCCCTCATCACATACCCCCACCGCCCGACTCAGGCCGGGGAGCCATCCGGCCTGCAGCCCCCCCCCCCCTCCTCCTGGAGAGGAAGTCAGCTACAGCCATCTGCGCCCCCGGCCTGTGGACCACCTGAAATTTAAAGGGTTGTAACGCCAGATACCAACGGGTGATCCGCGCGTTGGTATCTTTCATGCGGTGGAGCCACTGGAGGGGAGCGTGGTCCGAACAGAGGGTGAATTCCCGTCCCAAGAGATAATAGCGGAGGGTGAGGACAGCCCATCTGATGGCAAGACATTCTTTCTCAACGGTGCTGTACCTAGCCTCTCTCTTAGAGAGCTTACGGCTAATGTACAGCACCGGCCGCTCCTCACCCTCTATCTCCTGGGACAGGACAGCACCCAACCCCCTGTCCGAGGCGTCTGTCTGCAGAATAAATGGGAGAGAAAAGTTAGGAGCCTGTAAGAGCGGCCCGCCACACAGAGCAGCCTTAATCTGGGTAAAGGCCTGCTGACACCGCTCCGTCCACTGGACGGTATCTGGTGCCACCTTTCTAGTTAGATCAGTCAGCGGGCTAGCAAGGTCCGAATAATTAGGCACAAACCTTCTATAATATCCCGCTAGCCCCAGGAACTGTCTAACCTCCTTTTTGGACTTAGGTCTCGGACAGGTAGCAATTGCTGCAGTCTTATCAATTTGGGGACGCACCTGTCCATGACCCAAGTGGAAGCCCAGATACCTAACCTCCACACGCCCAATCGCACATTTCTTCGGGTTGGCCGTGAGCCCGGCCCCTCGCAGCGTCCTGAGGACAGCCCGCAAATGCTGCATATGACGCTGCCAATCATTACTATAGATGATAATATCATCCAAGTAAGCAGCGGCATATGCAGCATGCGGCCGGAGAATTCTGTCCATCAGGCGCTGGAAGGTTGCCGGAGCCCCGAACAAGCCGAAAGGAAGAGTGACAAATTGGTGTAATCCAAACGGCGTTGTGAAGGCAGTTTTTTCTTTAGACATTGGAGTTAAGGGGATCTGCCAGTATCCCTTCGTTAAATCCAGCGTCGAATAAAATCGAGCGGTGCCGAGCCGATCAAGCAACTCGTCAACCCGAGGCATTGGATAGGCGTCGAACTTCGACACAGCATTCACCTTGCGATAATCCACACAGAACCGGACGGAGCCGTCAGGTTTTGGTACCAAAACTATCGGGCTTGCCCAGTCGCTGTTGGATTCTTCTATTACCCCCATGTCTAGCATAGCTTTCAATTCATCCTGAACTACTTTCTTTTTATGTTCAGGTAATTGATAAGGCCGGTTGCGCACTATTACACCCGGCTCGGTCTCAACGTGGTGCTGAATAAGGTCGGTTCGGCCGGGCAGGGGCGAGAACACATCAGCAAACTCCGTTTGTAAATTGCGTACATCAGTGAGTTGGAACGGTGAGAGGTGGTCTCCACCAGGTGCCAGAGCGAGTGATTGAGACTTTGAATTCGCCTCTGGACCAAGATCCTCCTCCCTACTCACTACCGTTGCCAACATCACTGACTCCGCCTCATTCCATTTTTTAAGGAGATTGAGGTGGTAAACCTGATGTGCCCCACCCCTATCCGTACGAACGACTTCATAGTTGAGGTCCCCAATTCGCCGTGTGACCTCAAAGGGTCCTTGCCACTTTGCGAGTAATTTCGAACTAGACGTGGGGAGTAACACAAGCACTTTATCTCCCGGTGCGAAATTGCGTAGTCTAGCCCCCCTGTTGTACAGCCGACTTTGTTTGTCCTGAGCCTGTAACAAATTCTCCATAGACAGCCGCCCCAAAGTGTGGAGTTTTGTTCTCAGGTCCATGACATATTGAATTTGACTCTTGCAATTCGAAGGTCCGTCCTCCCAAGTTTCCCTAAGTACGTCCAGCACCCCGCGGGGCTGACGTCCATAAAGAAGCTCGAAGGGGGAAAACCCCGTGGAGGCTTGGGGGACCTCGCGTACAGCGAACAAGAGGGGTTCTAGCCACTTATCCCAATTTTTGGCGTCTTCCTGTACGAACTTTCGAATCATTGACTTCAACGTGCGATTAAAGCGTTCGACCAGTCCGTCTGTTTGTGGGTGATAGACGCTGGTGCGGACCGATTTAATGCCCAATAATTCGTAAAGCTCGCGAATAGTACGTGACATAAACGCCGTGCCTTGGTCGGTGAGAATCTCCTTTGGGATTCCCACCCGGGAGATTAACTGAAACAGTGCGCTCGCTACACTCTTGGCTGAAATGTTGCGAAGCGGCACTGCTTCTGGGTACCGTGTTGCATAATCCACCAGGACTAATGCAAAACGGTGCCCCCGTGCGGATCGTTCTAATGGCCCGATGAGGTTCATGCCAATCCTTTAGTGGGACCTCCACTAAAGGAAGGGGGCACAATGGTGCTTTTGGGTTGGCCAGTGGGTTTACCAACTGACATTCACGACAAGACGCGCACCACTTGCGCACGTTCTCGTGAATGCCCGGCCAAAAAAATCGGGTCATTAGACGATTTAGTGTTGCCGTTTGCCCTAAATGTCCAGCCATAGGATTACAATGAGCCGCCTGGAAAAGCATTTCCCGACGGCTTTTCGGAACTAACAACTGTGTTGTATCCTGCTTTGTCTGGGCGTCCTGGGTCACCCGATACAACTTATCTTTTATAATCGAAAAATAAGGATGTGAAAGAGGTCGGTCGGGATGGAGAGGCTGTCCGTCGATTGTGCGGACCTGATCAAAGGCATTTTTAAGCGTTTCGTCTCGGGACTGTTCCAGAGGAAAGTCATCACGCTCCGAAAGATCCTGTCTTTCAACAGCGTTCCGATCCTCTGGCGCAGGTCCCGACGGTCCCGGCACAGCCTCTCCTACCTGAGCGACCGCTCCCTTCCCTCGCTTCCTTTTAAACCCAGAAACACCCGCACATAAATGTCCCAATAACATTTTAAACCCCGGCCAATTGGTTCCCAAAATTAGCGGGTGCCGGAGGTGCTGACTTACAGCTACCTCTACACTATGCTTTTGGCCCCTAAATTGAAATGTGACCGGCACTAAGGGATATTCGACCACTTCCCCGTGTACACACCTTACCTTAACCATGCGGCTATTATCCAATGCCCCAGGTTGAATCAGACTTTGGTGGATGGAGGTTTGGTTACAGCCTGAATCCACCAAAGCCCGAAAAGTACCCCCCTTTATACTCACTGGTATTTGGTACAACCCAGCCTGATCGGGGGCGGCCTGCGGCGTGTCAGGGACCCTTACCAGCGTCCCCACCTCCATTACTGGACAATGGTCGACAAAATGTCCCGGGTCCCCGCAACGCCAACAGGCCGGCCCAGACCTTCCCGCCACCCCAGCGGCGGGAAGTGGGTCAAGTGGTTGGCGTGGGGAGAGCGCGGGAGCCGGGAGGGAAGAGAAGCCCGACACGGAGGCGGGTCCCCTAGGCGGGGCTCTGGGCGCTGGAGCAGGCTCTGTCCCGACGTTGGTCCTCCACCGGGGCGCCGGCCTAGGAGGGAAACCGCCTCGGGACCTAGGGAGAGGAACAGGGCGAGACGACACAGAGGAAGGGGAGGGAGAGGGAGAAGAGAGAGAGAGAGAGAGAGAAGCTGCTGGTAGGGGTTCGCCGACCCCTGGGCACGCCACCATCTGGTCCTCCGCCAACTGGATGGCCTGGTTCAGCGACGTCGGGCGGTGGCACTGGACCCACTGCGCGGTCCTCCGGGGTAACCGCGCAACAAACTGCTCCAGTACCACCTGGTCGATGATTGCCTCGACGTCACGTTCCTGGGCCATCAACCATTTGCGGCACGCGTCCCGGAGCTGTTGCGCGAAAACGAAGGGCCGACCGGACTCCCCTAGCTCCAGGGTCCGGAAACGCTGTCTGCTTTGCTCGGGGGTCCGGCCGACCCGCTGCAGGATGGCGCGCTTGAGGTCTTGATAGACCAGGAGGTTCGGGACTGGCAACTGCTGTGCGGCGATCTGTGCCTCTCCGGACAACAGGGGGATCAACCGCACCGGCCAGTCCTCGGGCGGCCAGCTCCAGGCCTCGGCGGTCCTTTCGAAAAGCTCGAGGAAAGCTTCCGGGTCGTCCTGTGGGCCCATCTTGTGGAGTGGAACGGTCTGGGCCGAGGCTGAAGCTGGCGTTGATGGTCTGGCCCGCCCCTCCCGGTCCATCCAGCTCCGGAACAGCTCGCGGTCCTCCTGCTGGGCTCGGAGGAGCGCCTCGAACCGACGCTCCTGTTCCTCCTTAACTGCCAGCAGGGCACGGTGTTGTTCTTGATGTAGACCCGCGAGCGCGTGGATGACATCCGCAAATGGGGACGGAGGCTGTCTGGCGGCGGCTTCTTCTTCCATCCCGGGTTTCGGCACCAGTGTAACTTACCGCTCGGCTCCTCCCTCGCTCCCCCACTGCAGACTCCGCGAAACCACGCCCCCCTCATCACAATATATATACTATGATTGTTACCCCCTTATTACCCCAAACTTAACATATTGTTCCCTTATACCTACACGGAAGTACACTATAATTACAGAAACGTACACCGTAATTTCAGTGTACTTACCCAGTTGTTTGCGGGTCGTAAAATAAAGTGTTACCGTTTTTTGAGATCATTATTCTCTTAAAAATTTCTTTGTTTATGTTCTACGGCCAAAACCGTAACGACATGAGTAAATGTTGACCTGACTTTCATTTCGGATGAACTATCACTGTTCATGAGAGTTCAAGATGGAAGTAGTAATGAATCTGAACCGAATCAAATGATTCATTGAAAAGATCAGACTCTAAAGAATGATTTTGAGGCCAGTACCTTCAATTCTCTTAACGTTCTATGGCAAAAAGAAAGTGGGATGTGCTTGGAACGACATGAGGGTAAGTAAATGTTGACCTGATTTTCGTTTCATATGAACTATTATTTTTCGTGAGTGGATTGTTTTGATATTGTCTGGTAGATACATATTTGTCTCCTCCTTTGTCCAGACTTGTTCATCTCTCTTGTGATGGTTCAAGAATGATTTGTTTGTCTTAACATGGTTTTCGAAGGTTCACCCAACGGATCTTCCTGTAGGTCTTTGAGTATCGCTGAGTGGATGATGGCAGCAAGCTTTGATGAACAAATTCTGCTGAAATGCACATTAATGTTGTTAATTCTATGAAAATATACACAAAATTAAACCGCAGAGCTCCTGAAAAACACTTTAGCATGTGGGAAAATGGCTGTAGTCCAGCGCCTGGAAGTGTTTATGTGGCACACAGAGATGGTCTGCTAGATGTATTTTTTCAGGGAGCTCATCTGATTGATTTTTTTTGTCTTGTTTAGGGGATCTTGTGTCTGGAGGCAAGGTCCTGAGGTATTCTTGTGGTTCAGGTTGAGCTGCCTTTCCTTGTATAGCTGCTCACTTGAGAGGTTTTAATGGAAGACATGTGTGGCGGAGAGACATATTGACCCCTGAGGTCAGAAAGCGAACACCTGCTCTATGGCTCTGGATTATAGTTTCTTAACACCTTTGGCCACAGCTTAGAAAATGTTTTGGTCAGTACCTCCTTTTAACATTTCAATGTTTTGACTGTCAAGAAACATTAACTAAGCTTTTGATAAAAAAGAAAGGCTGCAAAAATCCTTGCTGCACTTTTCCTGTCACCTCACTTTGGTTAAAATCCTAAAAAAAAAAAAAACACAACCTGTTTACGAAGTGTCATGCTTTACATTTCCCAGATGTTTGGTAACATTCAGAGCATTGGATATTACTCGCCAATCCTTATTTAGCCCTCTATTTTGGGGAGTTTTAGAATCACTGCTCTGCGGTTAGGAAAGTTGATAAAGTATGAATGTCTCGGTTTTACTTGAAACTGGAGGAGTGTCGGTTTTTGCCGTAAACACTTGGCATTCTTCATTGCAGTAGCTTTTCGGCTTGGTCCACAGCAGCCGCAATGTCAGAAATGTACTATCAATTTACAGCTATGGGGCCGGTGAATTTAAGACCCGTTATGCAGAGATGTCATGGGCTTATTTGGTATACGGCTACACTTTAATCCTCCCATATATTTCCTTTTTTTCCTTTTGTGGAGGAACGTTCTGTTGTGTATCATATTTTACACAAATGTGCAGTGTGACAAACAACCCAAAGCGATTTTCCGTGGTTAGAGCGATCCAAATATTTACCAGACAAGGCTCTTCCACCACGTGCAGGACTCCCGAAATGGACATTTCATTTTAAGCTGTCATTCTTTGTTAGGATTTAAACAATGTTGACTGCATTTAGGTTCACATTGATGTCAGTATTCACGAATAATGGACACATTGTAAAAATATCATTAAACGTTGATAGTTCTTTGATAGCCTTCATCTATTTTACATGTAGTTTTAATCCTTATGGGTTTCTGTCATAATTCACTCACCATACATTTTTTTATTATTTTGAAGTATCTTCACCCAGGTCTTTTATTAAAGAATGACCACATATTTTAGCCTCCAAAAATGACAAAAAAGCACCATAAGAATAGTCTACAAAGAACACCAAAACGTATGCTAGGTACATTGAATTGATTCACTATAGTAAAAGATGGTATATTTTTATGGTGAGTGACCTCAAATAAGGCTTACCCTGACTGAGGTTTGTGGATGAAAGCAGACAATCAGTGGGTGTCCTTGAATGGATCAGGCGAGTGTTACCACAGCTGCGCCAGTCTTGTTTGAATTCATTTCAGGACAAAAACACACAGAGTGACTCGTGACCCAATGAGCTTTATCAGCCGTCAACAAGTGTTTTTCACTCTCAAAATCAATAAGCTCTCACTGTGTGCCTTTGAAAGTAGACCCATACTCCTGTTTTTTTTTCTTTTCTTTTTCGTCGAAAAGGGGTTGCACGCCTTGATTTTGCCAAGTTAGATGCTATCCTGGGTCAACATAGTTTACTGATCCTGGAGCAACATTCCTGTCCGAAAATGTAATCCTAACCATATCCCTACCCCTAAACCTAACCCAACCCATAAGCTATCCCAAAAATCAAAGGGAAATGAATGCTAGGTGAACACTGATGTAAAAGAACCAAACCCTGGTTGTAAGCTTAAACTTAACATAAACTAAAAACGTGTGCCTCAAATCTAAATGGGTTGATTGGAATGTTGTTCATGTTCATGTTGCACTTGATGAAATCGGGTTCTCATAAAGGGGTTAGACGAGCAGATACTTAGGAAGTCAGATTCAGAAAGGACTCTTTTTGGCTTATAGTATGAGACGTGCTGCATCAACATCATGCCATGGAGGAAAGTCATAAAAATAGCACAAGTACACTAACTGTATGAGACTTTACATGTAGTTGTTTTATTAATCCTGATTTGGTGCTAACACGAACCTGCTGTTTTCATCATAAAATTGTACTCGTTTAAAACCCATGACATGGTCTGGAAATGAGTATTACGAGCGCGATGTCCTCCCAAAAAACCCCAACTGACCTAATCCTTGTTGTTTTGCCAACCAAGATGGCAGCAGTTCTTCCAAATGTTTTGTCAGAAAGAATAATTTATTATGTCTTATATGGAGGGCTGCTTTTGTGCGTACTTCCCAGTGATTGTAATTTCCTTTGCCCCACAGCCCAGCTGTGAACCTCTATCGGTAAAACTCCTGCCACCGAGGAGTGGACGTGTGATGTTGTGAGATTACTGAGTGCCACCTCTCTTTAATTCCTGACTATTGTATGTAGGATGTTGCCCAACAGGGGTTCCTGAAGCTCTGGTGCTAGTGTTAATTAAAACCTAGGCAGTGAGATAATAGAGGAGTTTTCCCACACCGTTGCCACCATGACCCAGGGCTTTTCCCTGTAAAGCCACGTTTTGCTTCGCCAGCAGTTCCGACCTCTGAGTTGAATAGGGCTCTCAATAACTGTTGGCGCTGTCTGTAAGTCTTCAAGCATCAAGCTGAGCACAAACTAGTTTTCACTTGATCACCTTCACACACACACACACACACACACACACACACACACACACACACACACACACACACACACACACACACACACACACACACACACACACACACACACACACACACACACACACACACACACACACTTTTGTTGGTCCATTAACACTATATCAGACATCACAGGAGAATTCTGTGTTTTTTCTGAATCTCAAATTAAGTTTGACTTGCTTGAAATATAAGTCAGGTAAATGATGGTGAAAATGTAATAAAAAAAATTGGAACAAACTATTGTCTTGTTAAGGCTAATAATATAGCTCGAATTTTGTTTATCATATATCCACAAAAGTAAACATTTTCACAGAAATTAAAATTTATTTTGAATTCTAATAAAAGCTTTGATTGCGTATGTGGAAAAATAATTCAGTTTACTATAGATATTTAACAGATCATTTTTTTATATCTCATTCTAAGCATGCTTTTCATTGTTTCCTTTTTAACCAAGTACAGTAACTTTAGATATAGTATATATATAGTTTTTTTAAGTTTGTAATCTACTTTTTTATGTTTTTGGAAGAAGTCTCCTAGCTCATGAAATTTATTTGATCAAAAATATAGGAAAAAAGTAAATATTATTACTATTTAAAATTATGGTTTTCTATTTGAATATACTTTGAAATATAATTTATTTATATGCATATAAGATAATTGCATTTTTAAAACCATGATAATTCATATTTTTATGATGGATTTCCATATTGTATTATTGAAAGGCTGGATCTGTGACAAAGGTAAAACTAAATCTATCCATAAAAGTCATTTGAAAAGTAGCCAAAATAAATGATAAAAGCATGGTCGAAAATGGCAGTGGACCACAACCATTTGTATAAATGGTTTATTTATTTGCTCATGTCTTATCTCCCCTAGCACTGGCATGACCTCAGAAAAAAAGGTAGATGACGCTCCTGCATTGGTCAAATGTGTTTAAATGAGATGATGCTGGGTGAGATGAATCATTACCAGTTTATATGTGTTTTGGTGATGCATGAACACTTCTTTGACGTCTATAGACTCATCTGACGTAGACATACATACAGTGAATGATGTTTTAAAAACCCAGTGTCCCAAAATATTTGACCATACATGGCAATCAATCACGTTATGCTTAACCGCAGACATGTTTATACATTTGCTGCCCTTTACACTGTGTGTCACATTGTGTGGTCGTAATTTAATCCCCATACGAACAATAGGGAGATGGTAATCTGAGCCGGATTTATGTCTGTTTTGACGTGACACACCACATCACTAGCCAGACAAAACGTACACAGATTTTGGGTACGTCTGCATGTCCCCATACACATCGCATCTCTTTTCATGCACATGAGCCGCATTACCACGTGTAAATATTTAGCTCTTGCTCAAGGACATTACTTTTAGATCAGGATGTGGGGTAGTGAAGTACCGCTGATGATAAAAGCTTTTGGAAATTGAACAGGCTTAAAATCTATTCATGTTTGAGGATAAAATTTTCTTTTCCCCCTGTTCGACATACAAGGTTTAGGCTTAAACCTAGTCCCAGACTAAAATGCATGTTTGAGCTGTTTTAACTGAAATCAACTGGCAATGATATATCTTAAAATATGTCACTGCCATTGTTTTGTTTCAAGATGCACATCAGCAATGTTTTTTTCTAAGGCGCATTTATAAAAGCTACTTAAATGTCCTGATTGAACTAAGGACTAATCCTGGCTTAATCTAAACCCTATCTGTGAAACCAGGCCTACATCTAAGTAATGTCATGACCAGAATAGTGGCCAAAGAAATTTTCTTTTAGGATATATATATATATATATATATATATATATATATATATATATATATATATATATATATATATATATATATAAACAGTATATATATATCTTTAAATGTTTGGCCCACTGATTTTGATGCATAGTTTTTGTCTTACCAGCTGTTCGGATGTTTTACCATGACACATCCAGCACAGAGGTTTTCACAGACAACAGTCTCATGTTTGTCTGTCATTTAGTATAGAAGACAGTTTCCTCTTTCAAGGAAGCTAGTCTATTCTGACACAGTGGAATCAGAAGTTGAAAAAAGCATGTGTTTGAGTTCCAAGAGGTGCCTGTCAGTCCTGTGTCCCCTCAGGGTGGACTCAGCCTGACTCAGCCGGTGGAACTTTGATTCTGTGCCATGAATTATCTCCAGGTGTTTTCCAATGAGAGCATCAGGCTTTACTGTAAGAGATTGTGAGCTTGTATCACGGTGGTTTTCAGTCACTTGACAGCCCTGTCTGGCTGATTCATAAGGTGGTCGAAAAAGGGTTTTACAGCCGCTCCTTGTATTGCTGTTCCTGGGTTTAAAGGTGTAGTTGCCTGAAGCCTTTTTTAAGATTCATGATAAAATATGTGAAGAAATATTAAGACTGACGTTATGGAGGGCTTGTACTCCGATAAGATTATATATCCAATTAAGAGCCTACAGGGTTTATTATGTAAATTTTATATATTGTTCATTTTATACATTATATATTCTCATAACCCTAAGCCTTGAAAAAAATAAAAAAAAAATATATATAAAATATAAATATAAAATATATGATTTGTTTGAAATAATTTATTTATCCATGTACAATTATATTTTTTGTATTAAATTATTCAGTATGTTAACATTATTTACAGTGTATACCTTTACATTTATTTAATGTTTTTAGTATGTTAAATATATTTAAAAGTATCGATGCACAATATCTAATGTACCATAATTGGTTATCAACATAACCATTATGGTACCGATAATAATAATTATATCCACCTCATACTTTATATGTATTTAACAAAATAAATACTGTTTCAACATTTGTTTGTATTGCATTGCAACTATGATATGGCCCAAAACCATTAATAAAAAAGCTTGATCAGACAACAAAGATGTTCTTTTGATTTTGGTGGAATGCTTTCTGGCATTCTGTTGGCGACAGTCTTTTGTCTTCTTTCTTTATTGTTTGATCCCACTGCAGTAGCTACAGCCCACAAGGGCCTTCCCATAATGCCTTGGGTCACATTTCTGATGTATGTAACGATCGGTGGGCAGAAAACACTCAGCTGACACTAGATAACGTGTTGAAATGTGCCATATTTTCCCCATTGAATCTCTTTTAATGTTCGCTTCTTTTGATGTTACATTCTGTTTCGCTTTTCCGTCATCCAGAGGGGCATTACAGGAATTTTGATCATTTTGGTTTCCCCCAGTCTGTCCCATTTCCCCAGCAACACGCTTAAAGATAAAGGTTCCAAAAGGTAGCGATGCCATTGAAGATCCATTTTTGGGTTCCCCAAAGAACAGTTCTTAAAAGAAACATTTCTTAGAGTGAAGAACATTTTAAAAATCTGAATATAAAGAACCTTTTTGTGTAATGGAAATGGAAGTTAAAGGTTCTACTTGAATCTGTAGAACCTTTTAAGAGGGAAGAGGGTGACTGTTTCACCATGCTTGCTTGTACAGGAAGATTTTGCCAACATCAAAGTCGCCCCCCAAGCTATAAAACTTAAAGTTAAGGGATGTGAGACATCCTGCAGTCTTTACTATATGAGCTAGATTGTAGGTTTGGGAGACCGATGGGATCAGTGGGGGTTGATTACATCATAAGACGGCAAGAAAAGAAAGTCCCGCATTGCCAGTGTCCTGCCACTTACAGGGCGACCGAAAGGGCAGTGCCAACAGAAGAAGGAGTCAGTTGTGATGTTAAGTGGAAGAGAGAAGAGGAATGGAGGGGGTAGATATTCTGGAAGGGGGCTTGGACTTGAGGACCAATGAGAGTAAATCAAAGACATAGGGAGTGAAAAATAAAGGGGAGGGAAAAAGAAAGTGGGAGAGAGAGAAACACAAAAGCTTAGAAGAGAGAAGCAGAAGAGGAGAGAGTTGAGAGCGCACAGAAAAGATGTTTTGGGAAGAAGCAATTCTGGTTTAAAGTTTACAGGACTGCATTTTTTTAAACAGGATGAAAGTCTCTCGTAAGTAAATGTACAACTTTATTACATTTCATTGATCTGTTCTTCCACTGCGTTTAATTTGTTTATTGCTTATTTCAAAAAGTTGCATGGCATTTGAATAACTCCCAGAATCCACACATCTGTGAAGCTAAACATTGTGACAGATGTCTAGATGACATTTTTCAAGAAAATACAATTTCATTCTTTCTACTTAAAGTACATTTTTAATTTTGTTACTTGTCATTCCTTTGTAATTATTTGTGGAATTGTGAAAATGCTACAAATCCTACACCAAATTCTTGTTCAGTGTATTCAATTCCTAACAGGATTTGTGACATTTTGCCAAAGTGCCAGCGTGTGCCATTGGCTGACCTTGAGTGAACACAGTATCCCGCCTTCTTCTACATAAGGTTATTCAACGAGGAAAGGAAGGTGTCTGTGTTTCGCACACATTAAGTGGCACTCTGTTTTTAGCATTGTGTCGGTGGCGTGCTGTGTTACAAAGTTATTGTTGTGGCAGTCATTGTACTCTGCACGCAGTTTGGTCGCATTTAAAAGCGAGAGTTTCCCCCGCTGGTGGCGAGCCAGTAGCTGAGCTCTTTATCCTTCTGATTCTTTGAGAAAAGACAATGACAGAAAAGAAATCGTAGTTTTCGGGATAGTGTTACGGAATACTGTGCGACGTGGAATTCCCAGCTTAGGTTTCTGGCTGTTACCGTATTGGCTGCAGCTGTGGAACGTTGATAAGGATGCCACTACACTTTCAGTGTTACTGTAGAGTGCAGGAGGTGCTATGTATCACCCACAGCACTCCTAGGAATTGACGCTTAGTCAAGGATCATGTGACTGAAGACTTGATTAATAATGCTGGAAATTCATCTTTACCATCACAAGAATAAATACATTTTTTCAATATATTAAAATAGAAAACAATTATTTTAAATTGTAGTAATATTTCTAAAATATTTAAATATATATATATATATATATATATATGTATATATTAAATATCTGCCTCATTGGTTAACCTTGTCTAAGTATTTGTATCACCGACTAAGTCAACCACTAAACTGTTTTTTGTGATATTTAGGGAGGACCTTGTGAAAATACATGTATACAATCAAATGTTTGTAGTTTCATGTCATATCGTGGGCACTTGAACCTCACGGACATTTTTTCTGCTAATATTTGCCAGTAGTTTTGCTTGTTACATGCATTAGTTTACCTCAGTCAGATAAATCCCTCAGAGGTTACTGCTAGTTGTGCTGAGTAGCTATAGGCTCTGAGTTTCGTGACATACTTATAAAGAAAAATCGTATATCTGTTGACCTCTGCAGCATTTAGTCTTTCCCACAGGAGCTGCTGAAGTGAACAAACCGTATTGTTCGGTAAATGAGGTGACACAAAAGAAAATGTAATCTTAGTGGGGTGGAGGTAGCGCAGGAATTCTCACCACGATTATACATGTTACTGTCAATATGTTGACTGGAAACCCAGGCAATTGACTCTCTGACGCAGCTTGGAGGGCGGGCATATGGCCTGCACCCACCCATAGGAGACCCTTTGGGGCGTGATCTGGATTGTCAAGCGGTTTGGCATGAGATTCAGGCCATTTTTTTTAATTGAGCTGTTGAGAGTTGTATAAGTGAAGGTCACCTTATAGAGTCACTCCTGTACCGCTGAATCAGGTGAGAACTTTTAAAGAGACTTTAAGATTTAAGAATCAGTAGAAAAGTTTCTGTTAGATTCTAATATTTCAAAGGTTCTAAGATACATTGGATGATATACAGTTTTATTGATTGAAAAATGAACTAAACATGATCTACCTACATTATATTGTCACTGGGTGTCTGTGCATGTGTGTATAGTCTGCATTTGTTTAAACTTTGCTGGTCTGTGTCTTGGTTCCTCTCATGGTTTCTTCCTCATCTTATCTAAATTAGAGAATTTTTGGCTTGATCCCTGTGGGTTGTGTTTTGTATTTTGAATAGCGCTAAAAAAATACATTGTAATTGAATCGAATGTGACTTTCAGTCATTCTTATATGGTATTAAAGTATGTAGTACAATAGTAGATGTCTTTTATTATGATTTGTTGACAGCGAACTTGAGTAACTTGATAGCTGGTTGAAAAGCGATGAAATCTTAAACAAAAGAAAGTATGTGCTTATGTTCTTATATTGTTTTGTATATATTGGATTTAGCGGTTTCAAGCCCAAACACTGAATCACATTTTGTGTATTTTACTCATAATTTCTGAGATCAGCTTATGAACAGCTTATGTCACTGACTGTTGTCATCTTTGTCTCAGATATTTCTCATTCTACCAAAAAAAAAAAAAACACAAATGAGACAAGTATTGACACATGCAGTAAAAGTATCTGTAAAACGAATGTGGATGGTATAGATCATATAATGTGACTTTGAAAAATTTTGATCAGAAAAGTTGGAGTAGATTTTGAAATCTCTTTATTGCAGACTTTGCTGTTGGCTGATCTGAACATGTGAGTTTATTGGGGTGTTTTTCTCAAGAGAAAATGATCTTGAATTACTCTTTTTATCTCATTGCTGCTATTTATTTGTGATTTTCCTTCCCGTTTTTATTATTTACACTCTTGTGTCTTAATGACCAGAGGGTCTTTGTCCTTTTTGGTCTAACCTAAAAAAATAGTTTTGTTCAATGGACCCACAAATCAATATATTTATGAATGTTCCATGCCTTCTGGAAGATAATATTAATCACAAAGTTTCCTAGCGTTATTCCAAAGCTGACCACTAAAAGCTTTCTTTTTTTCTTTTTTTTTTTTTGAGGAAAAATCAATAACAGGCTTCAGACATTCTACTACATTATGTTAACCCTCCAGAAGCTTTGCGTCAGGTGACGTCCATTGTGTCACGTAAAAGTCTTTGGTTATATGAACAGGATCATGATGCCAATATGTAACTGATCTCTTAGCCTGAAGATCTTGAGCTATCCTCGTTTTATCATGTAGGATTACGAGCAGACTTTACAGGCTCGCAGGGCTGTGTGATTATCTTGTAACCTGGCTGGTTCCTGACCTACAAGAATAACCTTGTTCATGCAGTGGCAGGAAGAGAAACATAATTAAATCACAACTGATTATGTTATGTAATAGCTCCTCACTCTTGCTCTCTCTCTCGCTCCCTCCCTCTCTTCCTGTCCAAGAGCACACAAGCTCTTCTAAAAATAGTTTTGATGATAACTGTCTATAAAACAATATGCTAGTGGTCCTCCTAGTCTACACTGTGCCCTTACTAGGATGCAACAAGTTTCCACTGCCAGTAAATATCTGAACATCCGTCTGTCTGCCTGGCTGTCTGTCTGTGTGTGTGTGTATATATGCATGTTTATATATATATATATATATATATATATAGTGTGTGTGTGTGTGTACACACATGTGTATATACTATATATTAATAAAGAAAAATACTGATTAACTTTTTTGACAGTACACTTTACGCAAAACTGCTGCATAGCATATGCAATCACAATATGCGTAATCATGCATAGCATACACAAACGTTAAATGCAATCACCAATCAGCATGCATTTTATGTTTAACAGTTATGTGGAGATGGAATTTGGACCAATGAGATTTCACGGTGGGCGGAGCTATTCAGCCAACTTGTTGCAGTCAGAGTGTTATAATATAATAAATATAATGAGTGAAAGTTTTGCCACTCAGTATAGTTAATTATTTGTAAATCAACCGGAAGTTTATCTTCCCTATATTGAGAGTATCTTAAATGCTAAAAGGCACAGGATTGTATACAAAATATATCCATGTGAATATGCTGTACTTTGGCTTTGTTTTAGAGAGACATGAAAGATGCCTGACTTTGTTATTATGTGGTCATTATGATCTCAAAGTTCGAAGCAACCCATGAAACCGAGCCCTCTAATCTTTTTTCTTCTTTGTCTTTATATATTGAATAGATTGACGTACTTTATGAGTCTGACATGTTCAAATATTTTGTGTTGCAGAAATCGAGGCAAAGGAAGCTTGTGACTGGCTACGGGCGGCAGGATTCCCCCAGTACGCCCAGCTCTTTGAAGGTAACACTTCACCACACAAGAAACTTTTCTAAAACCTCACAAATGTTATCACACCCAACTGTAAAGTTGTAGTTAAAACTGATTCGAAGGAGACTGGAACTCTCATTCAGATTTTGAAACAATCGTATGACATCAGCATCATTTTGCGCAAACACAAGCTTTTAATGTGGGGTTTAGTTTCACACGTAGTTGTGACAGGCTCGAGTTAATGGCTGCCAGACCTCTTTATGTTAAGGTGGTTTTAGCTCATTCATTTCCTCTGTGGTAGGATGTGTATCTTTTTCATATCACCTCAAATGTGTCTCAAACTCTTACATCTGAAATTTTCATCTGAAATGCTGAGAGGTACAGGTCATTGGTCAAACTGGTTCCACTTAAGAGGTACCACTTGAACATACTGGAGTATGACATCTTCAAAGGGAAACAGAGGTCATGGGAATAACCTTGCCACAAAAACACTGCCTTTTTCACTCGCCCTTGGCGAACGCTTTTGATGTTGTAGTGTTAGTCTTTGGATGCAATTGTGTGAACACTCTCTATTTTTCTTTTATATTTTTTAAGCACCCCAGGTGTTCTGGGATATTTTTGTATAATGCATATTTACTAGAATCCATTTGAAGTTTTAGTGCATTTCCATATCTTGATATTTCATATAAAATAGATATGAAATTATAGATTATTATTTAAACCTGGAAATAAGACATTGGCTCACAGTTTTTGTAGCAAGATAAACAATAATTAAAGTGCCCTTATTAAGCTATTTTAAAGGTTCTTATTCTTTTTGGAGGTGTCCTACAATAGATTTACATGCATCCAAGGTCAAAAACACTTTATTTTTCTGATAATATACATTGCACATCACCTCATTCTTCAAAGAGTCTGAATACGGTTAATTCGAAGATTCTGTCTCTCTTAACCCCTCCTTTACGATTGCCTATTCTGCTCTGATTGGTCAGACAGCCCAGTCTGTTGTGATTGGTCTACCGCTTACAGTGCGTGTTGGAAACAAAATGCCTATTAACGTATCTGAATTTCAGCTCTGTTGTTGCATTGTTACATAGCTATGTAACATGAAGTGAGACTCAATTGCAAATGGCAGACACAGAATCAAAGTGCATAATATAATCTTCCCATAATGCATCTCTTTAAAAGTGTCGTTTTGGAATTTGTCTGGATCCAGTCACCCTGTTACATAAGTTGGACACCATACTCAATGGAAGACGTAATGGCTTCTAAAAGCCAAGCTCAGTTTTTGGGGGCCAAACCCTGTCTCAGTTTATTAGCATCTGGAAGTCTAAAACAAGTTAGCTACTCTCTTTGCCTTGGCTATCGCTCTGGAAAGAATGTGTTGTCAGTTTTTTTTTTTAGAGTGTGGGCGCTTGAATTCCTCTGTGTTCACTGTGAACATGCAAGATTGGCCTGTTAACGAATCAGAGGGAAATCATTACGTCCCTAAAAGACATCTGTTTTTTTCCAGCATTTGACTATAATGAGCTTGATTGTTGAAATGGGATATGCCTGTGTTTCTTTACAGATTCTCAGTTTCCAATTGACATCTCTCCTGTAAAGAAAGACCATGACTTCTTGGACAAAGACCTTGTGGAACCTCTATGCCGGTAAGGACTGTTTACTTCCTAAACCAAAAAAGTCCATAGTTCATAAACCACTGAACCTAATGAACACCTCAATTTAAGTCATTTAGAACATTTTGTGTTTCTTGGGAAACACAATGAGTGTAATATACAAACTTTATTGAGCCAGTTGTTGCTTTAATTATGACATTATTTACTTGTGTGTTTAAAAAAGGTTGACATGAGAGAATCTACACTGGACTTGAGCTTAATTGACGCAATATACAATGACAGCAATAAAACATAAAGACAAATTTGACTCTTAAGACCTTGTCATTACTGATGACTATAGGAAATTTTATGGTGATAAACTAATCGTCAATTACAGGACTTCATTTAGATCTACTATTTTGCAGTGCTTGAGGGTTGTAACCCTTCTCAGGCATTGCAAATCAATGGCTTTTTAATGGTCTAAGTCATCAGAAGTGACAACAGGACCTTTTTTATTGCTGTCATTGTGTGTTTTAAAAGTCTGGTGTAGTTTTTCTCATGTCAATCTTCTTGTAATGCAGAAGTAAATAATGACATGATGAAAGCAACTACTGACTCAATAAAGTTTGTAAATTACACTCATTGTGTTTTCCCAGAAATAAAGTACAGCATGTTCTCAATGAGTTAGCTTTTCCTCTTGTTTAGACACTGAATTTGAGTTCCCAAATTAAGATGAAAAGAGCCTTCCAGTAACTCTGGTTGCCTTGGAGACTACCCTGGTAGGAGAGCATTGGGGGCAAAGGGGGGCATACTCAAGCTGGTCAACTGTGACTCTAAACAACCCTTAAGCAACTCATCGAAATTCCAAACCTGTTTACTGTTGTATGGGAAACAATGTCCGACATTCCCACCTCTCCTCCTGACTTCTCACTTTTATACAGCCCCGGAGGGGAACAACCCCGTAAACAATTCTAGCACGACATGCCTAGTAAGAGCGCTGAGGAGGAGTTTGTTAGTTGTGGATGTTTGCAAGCACCAGTGAAAAAGTTAACATCTTTAACCTTTCTGACACTTTGCTCTCTACAATTTGCAGATGAAGACTGCTTGATTTGTGGACTAATAACTTAACTTGTTTAATAAATTAATTATCATTAAGTCATCAAAGTAGCCCTATTAACTCTTCATATTTTACGGCAAATGTCAATACCAATACCAGTGAAATTCTTAATACAAATTTTGATTCCACTATAAAAAAAACTATGTTAATATTATATTAAATATTAATACATTAGATGGAAACAAAGTTAACATTTATGGTGATGTCTTGCCTTATTGGGACCAGTGTCTTATTTTCTTGAGTGAATTGTTTAATCTTTGCTCTCCATTGACTATGGCCAATGTCTTTCAGTTTGTTTCATTATGCACCGACTATGTTCTGCAATCCATGTTTTATATCTTAAGTCTTTTTGCTTTCATGGCACTCACACAGACCACTGAACAATATAAAGAGTCATAAAATGTCATAATTTTTACATCACAAACACCGGCTTGGTTTCCATGCATGCTTAAGGCACGCAATGTGTTGTCGTCTTTTCCACAATATTCTTTTATTTCCCTTTACAGCATTAACAGCTTCTAATAAATCTTCCCTGCACACTTTCAGATCCAGGAGGAGACTTTTTTATTTATTTTACATTTTATTGGAAATATTGATACGTTGCAGTGTTGCTTCAATACTATTACTGTGAAAGGTTGTAATTTAAATGCTCTGCTATTCAAAAAGACTCAAGTTAAAAGAGAAGCTTGAGCCCACAACTTTGTCAAAAGCTCAGAAAGCTGCTTTACTTTCATCCCAAAGGAGTTTTTCATATTTGATGGACCACGCAAATGACTAAAAAAGAAAGACCTATTTTCAAGAGGTTTTGGGAATGGCATCAAAGAAAAGCAAGCTCTTAAGGTTTTTGTTCGATGTTTTGAATTTGAGGGTAAAACAGGCCTCTCAGACCTGGAAGAGTGACTATGTGGCAGCTGGAATCAACACCACATTAGTTGCTCTTGAGGGCCATTGAAAACCATGACAACTGCAGCTCGCAAGCTTTGCCAATTAAAAGCAAGTGTACATGAGAGAGAGTAGGACATTGGCCAATTATTGAGCCTAATTAGGTTTGCTGCTCACCAGAGCTGAGTGTTGGATAGCAAGGACATAGATCTTATAGCTTGATTATATTAGAAACAGCCACAGAAGGCTGGTCTGATGATATTGTGTCCACATCACTGCTGTATACGCAATCCAAAATAAAACCAGGTGGCTTTTTGAATTTCTATCCATTTTTTTTCTATTTAGGCGACTGAATACGCTGAACAAGTGTGCCTCTATGAAACTTGACGTAAACCTTCCCAAGAAAAAAGTAAGTGTTGCATAATTTTTATTTAACACTAGCAGTGTATGTGCATTGTTCTAGCGAATTCATGTTATGGTGGTTTTGATGCTAGAATTAAGAGGGTTATCATGCCTTTAAAAATCTATAGAATGACTAGCACAAAACGCCTGGTGTTTTAACTCTAAAAAACAACTACAGCCCTTTTTATCACAATAAGATTGATATATGACAAAGCCACTAGCATAGTCTTGAGTGAATTGATATTTCTGCTTTCTTTCCTAAAGTATTGTATCACTTATTGTACCACCTAAATATATTGAGTAGAAACTGATACTTTGTGTTATATCACACTGGTTATATAATCATTTAACAGAGGAAGTAATGTGCCCTTTGAAAACATGAAAAAGCCATTTGAGTGAATCTAAACTGTTACCTCTGGGGGTTCTGGATTGTGGAGAAGGAAAAAGGAAAAAAAAAGAGGGAGTGAAAGAAACAGTTTTCTTGAAGGATTGGGATGGTATTCAAGTGTTGAATTGCTAACCCAGTAAAGGTAAAGGTATGACAATAAAAAGAAAGACATATTTATTCATTCCCTTGTTGATTTGCAGAGTGAGGATTCAGATGAAGATGACCTATTTGCCATCAGTGACAAATGGACCTTTGAATGGAGCAGTCGCCGCTGGTCCAGGCTCCAAGACATTGATTGCCTGCTGAGGGGTGTGGAAAACAAGAATACAGGGGAGAACTCTACCCTGAGGCCAACAACCAGCAGCGAGAGTGTTCTAACAGATTTGAGTGAGCCAGAGGTCTCCTCGCTCCACAGCGAGAGCAGCGGTGGAAGCGGCGTTATTCCTGCGCACAGCGCGGAAGACTCGGACAGCTCACACCGCACTTGCTCGGACTCTGCAGCCATGCCTGACCACACATCACTAGGTGTGGCCCATCTCTCGAGCTATGGTTCGCTGCCTGTAAAGCATGCCAAGCGAGGGCGGACACGAGCTAAGGAGTTTTTACGCCGCATGGAGGTTTTGCAGTTACGGGGAGCAATGGGTGGAGGAGGGAACAGGAGTCTTGTTATAAGTGCCCCGGTTCTCCAGCAAGAACCCCAGGCTGTGAAAACTCTCCGTTGTGTGGAGATTATCAATTGCGACTTGCGTCCAGTGGAGCAACCTTCCGGCATGGGGTTGCCATCCCAGTCCAGCAGCGAAGGGAGCAGCAGTCAGTCCAGCGGGAGTGCCGTCAGTACGCCAAACCTGAAGGAACGCAATGTCCACCGGGCCAATCACAAGCGTAGCGGGATGTACCTGGAGGACTTGGATGTGTTTTCCAGTCTCATCCAGGGTAAGCGCGTGGCCGAGCAGAACCGCCGCAATGAGTTCCGCTCCTACGAGGACCTGGTGGTGCATATTCCTAAAGATCACAAACCTGGAACCTTTCCCAAAGCTCTGTCCATTGAGAGTCTTTCACCCTCAACGGCAACCTCCATCAACTGGCACTCGGCAAGCATGGACTCAGATGTCAAACGTCCACCGAGCATCAAAGAACCTCGGCCCATCACGCAGTGCTGCACACGAGGCAGTCGGATCAGCATTTATGACAACGTACCTGGCTCACACCTGTATGCCAGCACTGGTGACCTCATAGACTTGGAAAAGGAAGACCTTTTCCCACATTTGGACGATATTCTGCAACATGTTAATGGGCTGCAACAGATCGTGGACCACTGGTCCAAGAATGTACTGCCCAATAGTGAAAGTGCAGGGAAGGAGCGAGTTGATCGTAATGGAGAGAGACAAGGGGATATGAAGTCATCCAGCCAGATCACATTGGACTTTGAGGGACAATCAGTTCTGGAGGGTCAGGCTACCCTCAGTGATGTAGACAGGGATGGGGTGTCGCTTAATGAAACAGAATCCATAGGAATGAGGGAAAGGAGAGACTCTGGTGTCGGGGCTTCGCTAACCAGACCAAAACGGTAAGATTCAGAGCTAACAATGCTTTAATATACAATATGTGTTGCATTCAGAACTGTAGAAGTTAATTGGAAATAATGATCAGTTGACTGGTCTGTAAATAAGTATGTATGCATGTGTATGTAAAACAAAACCTTTATGTAGTAGTTTTTTGAGATAGACCGACCGAATTAGCTGATTTTCCGCATGCTTGGCCCGCATTTTTGTGCCAGCGGCACAGGCAATAATGTCAACTGCTCATTTTCGCTCTCTTCTCTCCAACGGCGAAGTAACATACACCCACTCCCTCTCACTCTCGGTGCGAGTCCACTGCCGTGGAGCAAGTGGAGCAGAGCGAGTGTTTTCAGTTCATTCCAATGGATGTTGAGCTTCACACTCACGCACGAGCGTGAAGCACAAATTCCATAGGAATTAATTGGAAACGCTCACTCTGATTGCTCCGCACCGGTGGACTCACACTGTCACTCCTCTCATTTGCTCTGGTTAAATAGTGCTTGTATTGCGCATGATCTTACTAATTCCTGCAGGTTTCGTTTTCACACCAAAACCGTGTGGACCACTGAATGTCTTGGCGAGCATTCAGTTAAACAGAGTCAGTTTTAGAATGTAAAGAGTTGAGAGAAAACTAATGTTTTGTAACAGTTTATTAGATCCGTGCATAAGCTCTTAAAGTGATACCAGCCTAAAATTCTTGCTGCTGTCTGTTTTTAATGTTAATCCAACAACAGACTCACTGCAAAAAATCACTCACTGCTCTCGACTGAATAACTTTTGTAACTTAAACAAGGATTAAACTGTATTTAATTATTTAATGTTTAATGTTATTTTACATTTGCTTACTTTAAATTCTGTAGTATTTCTTGAATATTAACCGACTGTTACAGTAAACCCACCTGACAAACTTAAAGCCGTGTTTATTTCATATCTGTCTTTATTCTGTTGCATTCATTTATACAGTTTGCAATTTGTTTATTTGTTTTTATTTTATTACTGACGTTTTACCTGTTTTTTTTATGAAAATAAAATGTTGCATTAAAGAAAAGTAGATTTTTGTTTGTATATGCTGTCAATTATAGTTCTTAGAAAGAAAATCGGAATCAGCAAAAATTGGTATCCACAGATCACATTAACAAAAACATCGGAAATCGGAATCGGCCAAGAAAATTGCAATCGGTGCATCTCTTGTAGTTTTAGAATTGTCCAAATGCTGGTTTGAGTCGTTGTGTTCATTCACCCTCAGGTTTGAATCCCTAACATGGTTCTCTGCTCTTTGTTTAGCTTGCGATGGCCGAGCTTCCAGATTTCCAACCGCCTCAGCCATTCGGTCGCCTCTCTCCAGATCTCCAGCCAATCTGCGTCCCAGCTTAGTCTGCTACAGAAATTTTCCTTGCTCCGTCTCACTGCCATTATGGAGAAGTACTCCATGTCCAACAAACATGGCTGGACCTGGTAAGAATCTGTTAGAAAAATAATCAGATCCTATGGGATTTATGTCACTGTTTAACTGTAGTTTAAAGCTTCAGTCTTAAGTGGTTGTGTTGTGATTAGCTCAAGAGGGAGTACCAGTAAATCCTAACCCGTGCACCCTCTACTGGTCACTGTTGTTACAGCAGCCTACTGTTGATAAAACTGTGATAACTTCACAAAGCTTTATTGTTTAACTTGACTTTACTACTCTTAAAACATAAAATATAAAAAATGCCTCTGTGAAATAGGTTATATGGTATAAAAACCTCTCAATTATTCCTTATGTCTCTCAGGTCTGTGCCAAAGTTCATGAAGAGGATGAAGGTTCCAGACTATAAGGATAAGAATGTGTTCGGGGTTCCACTTATTGTGCATGTTCAACGCTTCGGTCAGCCTCTGCCTCTTGGTGTGCAGCAGGCTTTGCGCTACCTCAGGAGTCAGTGCCTTGATCAGGTCAGTCAGGCTCCTCAAATTAACTGCATCAAAATCTAATGGCAATCTGTAAACACAGTAATTAAATGTTAATGTTATTCTTCTTCTAAATGCAAATGTACATTATACTGTATGTGCACATTACGTTTTCATTTTCTTGTAAGTCAACTTAATATCTTTACATTTAAAATGTTCTGTTTCTTAGGTGGGTCTTTTTCGCAAGTCGGGAGTGAAGTCTCGTATCCAAGCTCTCAGACAGATGAATGAGAGTTCTCCAGATGATGTCAACTATGAAGACCAGTCTGCGTATGATGTGGCCGACATGGTCAAACAGTTCTTCAGGGATCTTCCTGAGCCACTTCTGACCAGTAAACTGGGTGAAACCTTCCTCCACATTTACCAATGTAAGAAACACTCCCTAACTCTTCTCCTACTTCCATCTCATGCATTCAGGCAAAGAAATACATACTTCCTTTACTCATCTGATCCTCGTTTCCTCTTTAGATGTGCCCAAAGAGCAGCGCTTACAGGCTGTGCAGGCGGCCATCATGCTGATGTCAGATGAAAACAGGGAAGTATTGCAAACACTGCTCTGCTTCCTGAGCGATGTCACTTCTGTGCAAGAGAATCAAATGACACCCATGAACATCGCAGTGTGTTTGGCACCTTCGCTTTTTCATCTCAACATCCTGAAGAAGGACAATCTTGCACCAAGGTAGCAATTATATCTACTATCAATGGTCAGGTTAGAAATCTTTATTAATCCTCATAAAGGAGAAACTAATTTACCATTTTTTCAACTATACATTATAATTCAACACTACATTCACACACACTATTATATTAACTATTTTATACACCATTTTATCTACTATTATATATACCATTAAGTTAATCCATCCATCCGTAAAGCAACATTAAATTAAGATGCATTTTCCCAATAATTAATACTATTTATGTATGACATGACTTTCAATTTTTTATCATATTGTTATTTTAATTATTATTATTTTATATTGTATTATTTTAAATATTTTTTTATTCAATTTTTTGTAAAAATAAATATTAAAATACATTTGATAAAAGTTTATTGTCATCTTAACTAAAGCATTTTTCTGATCTGTCAACAGAGCAATGCAAATGCAGAAAAAGTATGCTACAGGGAGGCCAGACCAAAAGGACCTGAATGAAAACCTGGCTGCCACACAGGGCCTGGCACACATGATCACAGAGTGCAACCGCTTGTTTGAGGTGATACACATACACACACTAAATGTTTTTTTTTTTTATTGGCCTTTTCAATTATCCCTACTGTTGAATACAAATTGTTTTATTTTCCCTCAGATTCCACATGAAATGGTGACACAATCGCGAAACTCTTACGTGGAGGCGGAGCTTCAGGCTCCCACGATTGAGGAGCTCTGCAAGCGGCAACATCAAGAGGAAGAGGGGGAAGATGAAGGCTCCTGGCCTGCTTCCATGGAGGCCAGACTGCGGGGTCTCCTCAAAGAATCACGGGAAAAGGCCAAAGGTTGGGTGTCCTGCCAGAGCACCGGCAACACCGAGCTGTCCTATAAGAAGGTATGAATAGAGAATTTTTACTGCTTTTGCAATATATAGAGCCATCCCGTGACCGCTTCACAGCATCCCTCCACCTCCCCATCGCCTCACTCTTGTCTGGTTCCTATCCCAGTCAAAGAGGGGGAGTACTCTGGGTTCGGGCTAAATTCCGAGCTCGGAGCCCTCCCCCACATAAGCATACTTTACTATATCTCATTTCATGTCCATGTGAACTTGTGAATTAATACTAAGTAAAGTCCTGACGTTTGACTCCAGGTGGGTGATGGGAACCCTTTGCGATGCTGGCGGGTTTCGGTGGAGGTGGAGGCTCCTCCGTCTGTGGTTCTGAACCGTGTTCTTCGGGAACGCCACCTGTGGGACGTGGATCTGATGAACTGGAAAGTGTGTGAGGTCCTGGACAGGCAGACGGAGGTGTTCCAGTATGTCCTCAACTGTATGCCCCCACATCCCAGCAGAGACTTTGTAGTGCTCAGGTTGGTTCCAGAACTGAGGATGTCATAAATGAGTAAAATACTCCAGTCATGGAGGAGTGTTGCTCACATTGTCTCTACCAAATCCCTCACAGGTGCCTAATACTTGTCCACCATGAGAAAATGTATAGAGTGATTGTCATGATGAAAAAGTGTCACTTTACTCCTCCCCCTTGCAATGAAATACATTTTGGATGTTGTTAGATCCAAAATTACTGACTTGGTCTCATGAGATCAGAGTATGGATTCCCATAAGTCGATATTTTGTTAATATGGGCCTTAGAAATGTCTAAATGAGTTTCTTGTGCTTTGGCTACAGTTGGTAGCTCCTGTGTGGACAACAACAATGCATTTCACTTCTGCACTTGCGTTTTACTGTGTGAGCTGAAACTCTTTTCACAGCTTTCACTAGCTCTGAGACACTTGGCATTTCTCCTATTCTTTTCTTAGAAAAAAATCACTTGTTACAAAATGAAAGCTTAAAAGTAAGGCCTGATTGTTTCAAGTCCATTCTTTTTGAGTCTCTGTGTTACTTTAGCTTTTTTCACACTAATAATGTTGCTTTGGTAATCCTCTTGTACCATTGTCCTCTTTTATGCAAATAAATAAGTCTTCTGACAATTCTCTCCCAAGTGGTTCCATTGTTGGCAGCATTAAGTCTGAGAATGATTCAATGGGCTATATAACACTTTTAATTGTTGAGACATTACTCTATCTATGGTTCAACATATATGTCTAAGAGTATATATGTACATATGTATATACACACACACACACAGTAGATCAAAAAAGTTAATCAAAGTTGTCCTAAGATAAGAACGGGTATTGTTCAAAATTCATAACTTCGATTAAAGGTTTTGATCAACTTCAAATAGATTAATTTGTTTACTGCATCGATTGTATGATTGTATATAAAGTTACAATGTTTGTCTTCAGGTCATGGAAGACGGATCTGCCGCGGGGGACATGTTCTCTGGTGTCGGTGTCTATCGAGCATGAGGACTGTCTACCTGTATGGGGCATCAGAGCTATAGTGATGGAATCCAATTACTTACTGGAGCCTTGTGGCTCTGGCAAGTCCAGACTCACCCACATCTGCAGAGTGGACCTGAAGTGAGTATATATATAGCTGATTGAGACACACACACACACACACACACACACACACACACACACACACACACACACACACACACACACACACACACACACACACACACAACTCTTCGACTGTAACTGCTTTGTTTGTAGAATTGAAAGCATGTCAGTGTGGTAACTTTTTCTGCTCTGCTTTTCAGGGGGAGAACTCCGGAGTGGTATAACAAAGCATTCGGACACCTTTGCGCTGCCGAAGCCGCTCGTATTCGCAATTCCTTTCAGCCGATCCAGACAGATGGTCCAGAAACAAAAATTTGAGCCGTGCTATCATTTTGGAACCTGGAATCTCAGTTCTGTGACCCTCAATACCCTGAGAAACGTTCTGCAGATCTTTGCCCTTTTGCACAATGGGCAGAGTTGCCTGGTCTGGGTAATAAACCCAAACAGGAATGTCGTCAACTTACCATTGTACCTTTAGCTTGTCCATTTTTAAGATTATCTTATTGTAACTATTGTTATTTGTATTATAATTCATTATTTTATTCTTTTATATGATCTTATACAATGTATAGGACACCTAAGCTCTTAAGTGCTTCTGGGAAGCATATGTTATTTAATTAAAAAAAGAAAGCTATATTTGCACATGCATGCACCGCATGTCCATGTATGTGTTTGTTTGTATTTGTGTGTATGTGTGTATGAACACACATCTTGTATATATATATTTAAATGTTCATGTAGTACGAACATTTTGCATTTATGTCTTTGATATCTCCTTTTGCACAGATATCAGTGTAATTCATATGGTACAAAATGTTACTCAGTTGTAAGCTGGGTTTACTTTGCTTTCTCTGTTTATTTTCTAATGTTTGTCCATGAATGGGTGTAATATTATGGAATTTTAACTTGCTTGTTTGGACAAAATGACTTGGGTTTGATTTTTTCAGACCTGCTTTTGTAGTACTGGATTACATAAATGACAAAGAGACAACGATTTTTAATTAAACTATGTAAATTAATTAATATTAATTTGTTTACTGTCTTTTGTATTGTACTTTTCTTTGTCCTATCATCTACATGATCATTGATATAATAACAGTTTTTCATAACAATAACACCATAACCATAATCATAACCACTACCGTTAAAAAGTTTAAGGTTATTATTTTTTTTTGAAAGATGTATTAAACTGTGACAAATTAATGTTAGTAAATATTTGTTTAAAATCCTGTTTCTATTCATCAGTTCATGAAAACAATATCTGACCGTTTCTACAAAAATAGCTTTTGAACATACTAATGACATACATAAAAACATTTTCTTGAGCACAAAATCAGCATATTAGAATGATTTCAGAAGGACAAGTGACACTTAAAATATAATTCCTAAAACAGAAAACAGTTTAAAATTGTAATTGTTTCACAATGTTAGTTTTCATTTCTTTTTAAAAACGTAAAAAAATCGTATCGACCCCAAACTTTTGAAAGGTCTGATTCCTTAATGACAATGAATGAATTCTTCTTAAGCATTTTCTAAACAAACCAAAATAGTATTGCTTAAAGGTGAAGTACTTCTCTTATCCACTAGATGTCAGTTTTTATCTACGACAAACCTTTCCTTCATGTCAATGACTACCAGATTTTATTGGTGTATACGGGTCCTTCTCAAAAAATTAGCATATTGTGATAAAGTTCATTATTTTCCATAATGTAATGATACAAATTAAACTTTCATATATTTTAGATTCATTGCACACCAACTGAAATATTTCTGGTCTTTTTATTGTTTTAATACTGATGATTTTGGCATACAGCTCATGAAAACCCAAAATTCCTGTCTCAAAAATTAGCATATTTCATCCGACCAATAAAATAAGTGTTTTTAATACAAAAAAAAAGTCAACCTTCAAATAATTATGTTCAGTTATGCACTCAATACTTGGTCGGGAATCCTTTTGCAGAAATGACTGCTTCAATGTGGCGTGGCATGGAGGCAATCAGCCTGTGGCACTGCTGAGGTGTTCTGGAGGCCCAGGATGCTTCGATAGCGGCCTTAAGCTCATCCAGAGTGTTGGGTCTTGCGTCTCTCAACTTTCTCTTCACAATATCCCACAGATTCTCTATGGGGTTCAGGTCAGGAGAGTTGGCAGGCCAATTGAGCAGTAATACCATGGTCAGTAAACCATTTACCAGTGGTTTTGGCACTGTGAGCAGGTGCCAGGTCGTGCTGAAAAATGAAATCTTCATCTCCATAAAGCTTTTCAGCAGGTGGAAGCATGAAGTGCTCCAAAATCTCCTGATAGCTGCATTGACCCTGTCCTTGATAAAACACAGTGGACCAACACCAGCAGCTGACATGGCACCCCAGACCATCACTGACTGTGGGTACTTGACACTGGACTTCAGGCATTTTGGCATTTCCTTCTCCCCAGTCTTCCTCCAGACTCTGGCACCTTGATTTCCGAGTGACATGCAACCACTGAGCAACAGTCCAGTGCTGCTTCTCTGTAGCCCAGGTCAGGCGCTTCTGCCGCTGTTTCTGGTTCAAAAGTGGCTTGACCTGGGGAATGCGGCACCTGTAGCCCATTTCCTGCACACGCCTGTGCACGGTGGCTCTGGATGTTTCTACTCCAGACTCAGTCCACTGCTTCTGCAGGTCCCCCAAGGTCTGGAATCGGTCCTTCTCCACAATCTTCCTCAGGGTCCGGTCACCTCTTCTCGTTGTGCAGCGTTTTTTGCCACACTTTTTCCTTCCCACAGACTTCCCACTGAGGTGCCTTGATACAGCACTCTGGGAACAGCCTATTTGTTCAGAAATTTCTTTCTGTGTCTTACCCTCTTGCTTGAGGGTGTCAATGATGGCCTTCTGGACAGCAGTCAGGTCGGCAGTCTTACCCATGATTGCGGTTTTGAGTAATGAAACAGGCTGGGAGTTTTTAAAAGCCTCAGGAATCTTTTGCAGGTGTTTAGAGTTAATTATTTGATTCAGATGATTAGGTTAATAGCTCGTTTAGAGAACCTTTTCATGATATGCTAATTTTTTTAGATAGGAATTTTGGGTTTTCATGAGCTGTATGCCAAAATCATCAGTATTAAAACAATAAAAGACCTGAAATATTTCAGTTGGTGTGCAATGAATCTAAAATATATGAAAGTTTAATTTTTATCATTACATTATGGAAAATAATGAACTTTATCACAATATGCTAATTTTTTGAGAAGGACCTGTATATGTGTAATGCTTCAAAGGCTGGCTGCAGAGTTACAAATATCTCAGCTTGTTTTGATTTCAAACTGCTTTATCATAATTTGTTTGGATGTTAAAATTGGAGACAACAATGATACAAACAAAAAAGGATTACATTTTAATGCATGTTTATGCAATCATGGAGTGCATTGACTACACCAAATGAACTTTGAATAACACTTTGTTGCTGTAAATAAATTTTCATGGCTTTTAATCATGTGAGAGCATTACAGATGGATGCACACACACACGCACACACACTCTATCCAGACATCAAACCTCATGGTGTGGTTTCCAGCTGACAGCCAAAGAATCAATCTATCAGATGGCCTCTGTCATCTAGTGAACTGTGTGGTTTATATAGCATCAGACTGACAGAATATTATCTTCTCACCACAGTGAGTCAAAACATATTTTTTTTAATGACACAGATACACAAAGAGATTCACATTCATTCATTAAACAAACATACAAAAATATGGTCATGTTTTTAGTCACAAGATACATCCGTTTACACCTCATGCTTATTATGCAGTAGCCTAAACTGTGTACATTCAGCAGGCAATGGATCAGGAATAATCTTTCTAAAAGCTTAATAACATCATTAATGTCACTAATGCAGTCAGACGTTTTGTGTCTCCTAATCATTTACTGGCTTCATCTAAATAAAAGATTTAAACCTTGCCTCGTGAGGTTGTGAATGTTATTGCTCACTGTCCAAATGTTAAAGACACCTTTGAAATGTGAGTTGTCTTCACAAATAATTCAAAAGTTCAGTAGCCTATGTTTGCTGAAATCTTACAGATAGCCTATTACATTTGCTGATGATTGCACCAGTGTATTTAACGGCTCTGCAGTGACGTGACCCATGATATGTAAGGCATAATATACAGTCAGCAGGTCATCATCAGATCATACGTGGATAATAAACATGTTTTATAGTTTAAAATATTTTATTAATTATTTTAATAGTAGGCTAATTACCACACCAATAACATGAAAGTAGTCCATCCGTCTATCCATCAATCTATCTATCTATCTATCTATCTATCTATCTATCTATCTATCTATCTATCTATCTATCTATCTATCTATCTATCTATCTATCTATCTATCTATCTATCTATCTATTGTATAGAATCCATCCATCCATTTTAGAGAATGCTATCAATCTATCTATTTTAGAAAATCCATCCATCCATCCATCCATCCTTCCATTTTAGAGAATCCCATCCATCCATCCATCCATCCATCCAATCCTTCCATTTTAGAGAATCCCATCCATCCATCCATCCCCGACCCATAGGTGCAGACAGGACGCACACTGCAGCCTACGGTAGTCTACTGCACATAGAGGGCGTTTTCCCAGCGTGAGAAACCTTTGATCGGTACACCCAGCTGGGCAATGCAAACCCACATACTACATCACAGAACACAAATCAGAAAGGGAAGACAGCGATCTCAAGTAGCCTACAGTGCGGAGCATCCAGACCAGAGTACTGTGAACCTGCCACATGCGTTTCGACTTACAGCCGGTGGATATTTAATTACTATCGGAGATTTTGTTCCCTCTTTTAAAGTGGCTCAAAAAAATAATCGAACTTGATTTGACTAAAACACCTCCTGTTCTTGATGATACAGCGCTGTTTTTAAACATTGCGGCTGACAGGATATGGCGAGCGTTCAGCCGGTGGCCACGCCGGGCGACAGAGAACCTCATCCCGGCCACAGGCATTACGGAGCCGCCGCCGCAACCGCGGGCTCCGGTACCGGTGACATGGTGATGATGATGTCCTGCTCCGGCTCGGTGGTGATACCGGCCGGGGTGATAAACCCCTCGGTTCCGATCCGGAATATCAAGACGAAATTCGCTGTGCTCTCCGGTCTCATCCAAGTCGGCGAGGTCAGCAATAGAGACATAGTTGAAACAGTGTTGAATCTGGTAAGTGTTACTTCTTGTGGCTGTTTCAAAATCTACTCACTACGTATAGGCTAACAGCATTTTTTGTTGGTGCTCCTTGAACGATCCAATGGACTCTAGATAGGCAGATTTTCAGGTTTTGAGACTGACTTTGTGAGTCATAAACCCCATGAATGAATAATGCTGTGACATTATCACATATTGTGAGTGTTCGGATGCAGCGTTTTGTGCCCTTATGTTCTCATTACAGTCATATGGCAAAGTGTCTGTCATACTTGTTAACAGTAACCAAACAGGTGTCCTGCTCTCGTTAACATGACACCGTGTTTCTATCCTACTCTGGAAAAATTACTCTTGATCTTCATTAAAAACATCCATAAAGCAAGGTCTTTGTTAGACTTTTTGTTGACTTAAAAATGCTTCTTCTGAAAACAAATCTTGTCTTAAACAAGTTTGTTTCTCAAATAGGCTACATTTTTCATGTTGCATGTTTTACTGGACATCTAGCCAAAAAAATAAATGATAATAAATGTTTGTCAGTGTAATAAGATATG
This sequence comes from Meda fulgida, assembly GCA_030578275.1. Classification (NCBI taxonomy): domain Eukaryota; kingdom Metazoa; phylum Chordata; class Actinopteri; order Cypriniformes; family Leuciscidae; genus Meda; species Meda fulgida. The sequence goes on from CM060630.1 coordinate 14,618,416, forward strand.
TTTGATATTGACAAAAAAAATCTAATTTTAAAGTTTAACATGTTCTTCATCTAAAAATATATAAAGATATGCTATAGCCTATATATATAGATTTGATTTGATTATGCTTGTTCTTTGACAGTGTAAAAACAGGCAGGCTTATGGCATGCTTGTTTAGCTATCATGAACTTTAGTCTTAAGTTAATAGTCGATTTGCTGAGTATTTGTTAAAATAGATTTTCATGGAACACACAAGACCTGGACCAGGGTGTTTGGTCAACATTACTTATTCTTTAACTGTGGTATTACAAACTTTAGTACTCATTGTGATTCTTAGTTAATAGCCTGATATGAGCTATCGGGCAAACGACACTGACCTGCTGTAGACTAACCATGTTAAAGATATTCATCCGCCTGGGTGTGATTTTGAGTATTTGATTGATTTGACAATCACAGACTTCACAAAATCTGATGCATTGGACTGAGGAATAAAGATGAAGAAACCACATCCAGCGTAGAAAATCTCAGGATCAGGTGTTTCTTTTGTGAATGCTGTCTGTCTCACACAATAGCAGCTCATGGTGAGTCAAGGAGGCGATGCTGACAGCATTTTAGACAACAGGTCTGTTCCTTAGCTCACAGGTGCTGCTGTTTACGGCATGCCGGGGTACATTTCTGATTTGACAGAGGAGGGAATAACTATTGCCCTTCCCTTAGACACCATTTGCCAAGGTTTCTTCAGCCACAATGCACAAATTGTATTTTCATAAACAGTGTTTATCAGTCAGACAGTTGTTTTCAGTTGTTTTAGAGAGAGAGAGAGAGAGAGAGAGAGTTTTGTGTACCTTTTTGGTATATGTGATTTCATGCATTATGAATATGAAATGGAAAATATTTCTTATACAAAATATGCCTTTGGTGATATAGACAGGTCCTTTCATTCCCGAAAGTAGGCTAGGTGCCACTGGAAAGAGATATTCCTCAGAATTCTGAGGAAAAAGTCATAATTGAATGATGTTAAAGTCACCATGAAATCATTTTTTTTTTAAAAAAAATGAATATGCCTCGTTAAAAAACTTTAACCTCCCCTCCCCTTCGAAAATGGTGTCTGTTCTCTTCATGACCATAGACTGTAAAAAAATATGGACGTAGTGTCCGTGATGTCACCCGTAGGTTTCTGAGGAGCGGTTTTGAAGCCTAAAGTGGGCAGGGCTGGCCATCGCCATCTTGGCAGCGCGTCACCTCTCGTCACACCCGGATAAAATAAAATAAAGAGGTGGGACGTGGGTGGAGCTGAGGTGCTGCTAATGCTATATGCTACTGGCCTTGCGCTAAAGTGAAGCTGATTGAAGAAGTAAAGCCAATAGTTAAAGTTTATGTTTTTGCCTTTAGAAATACTATAATAGTTAAAAGACGTAACTAAAAGTGAGACTATGTATCGTGATGCATTATTATTCTGGTAGTTAAAAATGTATTATCATGCAGTAACTTACAATATTGCTCTGAGCTTGTGCGTGTGACAGTGATTCATGCGCATACATGTCAAGCGCGGCATCGCACGTCAAGTTCATAAAGCGCTTTATTCAGTCCATTTTAAAATCTGATTTTAGCCTCAATTTCTCAAATGGGTTAAACCAAAGAAATTACCTCAGAAGTTCAAGTAAATGCACTAGAAATCCACGCTCATTCAAGGGTGTGCATATATTGCATGGACGGAGAGAAAGCACTGTCACTTGCAGGATATCATCTGACGGTACTTTTTATTTAACACTAAAAAGTTAAATAAGCATATCTGTTCCGTGAGAGCATCAGTACCGTATAACGAGTGTGGTCTCTATATCTATAGACGTTTTCAAATCTAAACTCCAAAAAGCAACGAAATTGTCAGACATCCATTAGTGCATGCGAGGAAAACAACTGGAGATACAGCGCTGGTTGTTCTCTCCATTCTCGACAACGAGGGAAACCAACGGCGTGGGCGAAGGTATGATGCATGTATTAAACTGTATGAAATAATCCAGAAAAAAAAGCACACACACAGCAGAGATGGCAAGTACAGCAGCGGGTGGAATTAGCTGAGGGTGACGGTAACACACAGCAGACCAACGGCTAGCAGTGACAGCAGCCGCAATCCACCTGTCACTCAAGTGGCCACACCCTTAATTATGCAGAACTTTAAGGCTTAATATAATAGAGTTGTAAAAAAAATTCACCCCCCTCACAGTTGTCATGAAGGGCAAAATTAGCTGTATAGACCAAAACCACTTTTTGCTCCAGACTGTAAACATATTTTTTTCTGCTGTAAAGTTGGGCATTTTAACATGGGGGAGATACAGATTTGACTCACTTTTGCTGCCAGTCTCAAGCGGCCAGTCAATGAATTGCAGTTTAATTCACTTCCGTGTTGGTTTCAAGAGAGAGACAGGGAGGCTGCCGCTTGTTCATGACGTATGTCTTGGCGGAGGGGGGGACTAAAAATCCTCCACAGCTGACTGCAAGTTGGCATTCAGATCTGCCTCCATTTAGTTGGCAACGCCCAACTTCCTACCATCCAGTCAGTTCCAGAGGGCGAAATCCAGTCCCACCCTACATTTTTTTTCCCTCATTCCAGAAGCCGTTTCACTTGGATATACGTTACAATAGGGAAGAAAAGACTATCACTACTTCCGTTTCATGTTGACTTTAACAAAAAATTGAGAGATATAAACTTGGAATTGTGAGAGGAAAAAAAGTCCGAATTGCGAGATAAAAAGTTGCAATTACCTTTTTTTATTGTTTTACCTAGTGAAAAAAGGGGTTATCAGTTAAAGGAGGGATAGTTCACCCAAAAATGAACATTCTGTCATAATTTACTCACCCTATGTTGAACACAAAAGAAGATATTTTAAAGAATGTTGGTAACCAGGAAAAATGGAAGTCAATGTCTATCTGGTTACCAACATTCTTCAAAATATCTTCCTTTGTGTTCAACAGAAGAAAGTAACTCATACAAGTTTGGAACAACATGATGGTGAGTGAATAAATTATGGCAAATTTTCATTTTTGTGTAAAGTAAGCCTTTAAGACAGACCAACAGTGTTTACATCACCAAGACAAGCATTTTGACCGCGTTAGACAACAGTTGATGTTCTATTATGTGAACAAAGGTTAAAGTCGGCATTACACAGAAGTTGTGATAGCCCTTTCTTCCCTATTGTGACATGAGTGAAACGGCTTCTCGAACTAGAGAAGGACTTGATTTTGTCCATTGGGAATTGATTGGATTGTTGGTTTTTTGCTATTGCTGCAATCTCATCTGAATGGCCGGTGGACATATCATTTTTTAACATTTAACTTTTTCTGCAACACACTGAAAGATTGGTATCGTTAAGTCTTTTTTTTATTGTAGTGTCAATTTGATACTTTTCACTGTCAGATCAGCATAATGAAGAGCTGGTCCTCTGTTTAATCCAAGCTATCGATTTTTCTTTTTCATTATTTTATCGTGTTAGAATCCAGGCCCAGCTATTTTCGATGTGCTACACTGCTTTAACCTCTACATATCTGAACCTTGATATTTGCAATCTCATTGTTCCTGCTACAGAGTTTAATTACCAGCCGTTCTGTCACAGTTGGAAGCGATGAGACCATACCGGCCAAATGTGTTGCTGCACTTGGCATGTCAGGGCTAAGGCATAGTCCTGTGACTCTAATTGACTTTTGATACTCAGTGCAACTTGGACATCTCTTGAGTAACCGAAGTGAGAAGAACAGCATGCCCAGGCAAATCTCACCAGAGAGGCGAATTCACAAGTCATGATGTGACTGTCAAAATCGTTCCAGAGACATTTTTGAGAAGTGCCTGTTTTTTGTGTCGTGATTAATAGTTACAATCACACCGCCATTGTGTTATGACCGCTTTTCTTGTCAGCGCCTCAGAAACACAGTATATGAGAAGAACAGTACTGTAGTGTGGTTGCTTTGATGTCTCGATTAAGAATTGATCGCTAGAGTCTCTAGTGTGCAATGACTAAGAGATGTGTAATGGAATTGATCCCGCTAGATTTACTTTCGCTGTTTTGACCGAGGCATCACTCTCACTCGACTTTATCGTATCGTTAAATCTGATCCAAAGGAATGAAACGGTGGGAAGTTGCACCTTGTTTGTCACATTGTACTTTCAGCACATTTTAAATCTTGTGTGTCTGATTCTCCGAGAGACTTTGACAAAGCAACTCGTAACTGTCGTCACGGAAGTGTAATGTGATACATGCATCCCTCGTGTTGGACAGGATGATGTGTTCGAACAGGAACAGGAAATAGGGCCATTAGTCAGCCAGGTAAGACACTTAGGCAAAGCCAGCAAGCCGGACTCAATCTAGCTGAAGGAAACTAGTCATCCGGTGTAAAATTCAAAGCCAGTATAAATTCCAACCCTATTTTTTTTCTTTCCTATTTTGTCTTTTCAGGGATGCTGCTGTTTGTTACAGTTGGGCTGTTTCAGTTAAAACTCAGACCTATGGGTGGTGACATGGTGACTAGTAGGATACAGAGAACATTAACAATTAAGAAGCTCTTTCAAGGATTTTAACAAACTGCAAAAGATTCTTTTCAAGAAGTCTTTTCAAAGCTGGTTCTATAAATGTATTTTGTATGATTCTGTGAACCAAGTCATTTTATAAAGAGTTTGAATGAAATAAAAAATATTTCTAGAAAATGCTACTTCTGATCTTCTCTTTTGAGTGTAGTTTTCAAAATGTTGTCATCATTTAGTCGCCCTTTAGTCGTTCCAAACGCTGTTTATGTACAATGAAAGGCAAACAACAGTGGACCCCATTGACTTTCATTGTATGGACAAAGACATTCTCTGTTTTGTTCTATTCTGTTTACATTGATAATTGCACCTGCTTATTCATAGATGGTACTGTACTAACTCTCCAATGTACAAACCGCAAATGGACAATGAAGAATTGGAACATTGGGTTCGTAAATGCGTTGTGTCCAGTGCAAGTGTAACCGTTGTTTTTTTTGTCTAGAAAATATCCCTTGAGAAAGAGAAGTACAATAAATGGAGCAGAAAGACAAATATGTATACAGAGCATTGTCTATTTCCAGAAGGTCATGTTTTCCTCTTGAGTTGGAAGCTGCATTCAGTCTTTGATGTGTAGATTATATTTGTGATGTATTTTGAACCTGTGCTTTCTTTGTATTCAGTTACGGCACTATAAACCTTAGAATACGTATTAGAATATCTCTGAAATTTTTGCATTGCTGCTAAATTTAACTACAACATTTTAACAGTGATGGCTCAGGGATGGAGACACTGATTGTTTTTTTTCTTTGCACAAAGTGAAGCATCTTATGTTATGTGTCCCCCCCCCCCCTCCTCCAGGTTGAAGTTTTGTTGAGCATAAGGATTAGGTGCTCGACAATTGAACTATGGTTAGCGCCCAAACGCATTTTTCTGTTAATACTCTGGTTCCATATGGGGGACATGGTCTTGCCTCAAAGGGTTATTTGAAGACTGTGAGATTATTTGTACTGTGAGATGAAATCTTTAAATGAACATTGAATCGCCCTGAAGTTTAAAAGTGAACAGGATTGTGTTCATTAGAGTTGAAGAGATAGTTCATCCAAAAATATAAACTGTCATTATTTATTCACCCTCATGTCATTCCAAACCTACTTACTGTGAAATACAAAATAACTCTTCACACGGCTTTCTTCCATTCATCCATAATTTCTCGTGACCGCGACCTGAAACGGAAGTGCTTTTTAATTCAAATCATTTATTTGATAGTGAATTATTCAACTGGGTATGCAGCTCTCAAATAAAAAAAGGCTCCTAAATGGCACAGGTTTGATGTGGTGACAAGAACCCATGGCATCCCATTTCAGTCTTTTCCTCATCCGAAGTCTGAGAAAAGATTTGAAATACTACTTTTATGGTGTTTTTATTTTGCCTTTTTGTCCTTTGCGGAGTTTGACAGCCCATGGTCACTATAAACTGTCATTGTATGGAGGTGTGGATATTTTTCAAAATTCTAATTTTATAGCAGTGCAGTATACAGATTAGAAACAAGGTTGAGTAAATAATTACTTTTTTTGGGGGTGAACTATGATGAACCCTCTCAAATGATTGCCTAATCTCAGCAATAAGCTGACTTTTTCATGATAATAATGTGAAATAATGAGCTTGGAGGTTAATGTTTTTGCCTCTAATTCCCTTCAACAGTTTGATTCCTGTACAAAGCTTTTCAGAGGCCTAATCGACAACAAATATCCATAATTTCCGCAGAAGCGAACACAGGAACCTTTAGCGGTAGAGGCAGATCTCTCGTGTTCCCAGTCATGTCCTACCAGACTGAGTCTTGACAATGTGTCTTATCTGGACTAATTAAGAACGACTATGTCGTTAATCTCCCTCTGCCGCGAAGTCTACAATGAAAGCTGTTATATTGATAAAGTGGGAATGTTTCACCCTGTAGGTAGCTTTTATTGCTTGAAAATTGTTAAATTAGGTTAATGTGAACAGAAATCTATATGTGATATAATCGCGCTGTCTTAAACAATCACTGCTGTTTTATATCCATGTGGATTTACTTTGTGGAGTCGTATGTTACGTGTATACAAATAAATACCATAAAATGAATGGCTGACTTGATAAACCACAGTGTTTTTTTTTTTTCTTCTCCATTTGTCATATCCCACATACAATGTTTCCAATCTTAAAATGCACGTTGATGCCATTCTGTTCTGGTTGTTTGCTGCACGTCTGCCATATTAATCAAAGGGTTGAAAGAGATGACATCCACCTTGGCCTTACCATTGTGGAGTCCAGACAATCTTTTGTTCATCATTTTAAAATAAATATGCCATATATGAGCACTTAGTCTCAGCACTGGATCAAAGTTTGCAAAGCCTGTTGTGGTTTTTCTCTGATTGCTATTGCTTGACCATAAGTATTAAACTGCAATGTGTATCTCACTCCATTTGTTCTATGCATGTGAATAATATCTTAATTTTGCAGCTAACGGATAGATTTCATTATAGAAATTTCAGTCAAAAGTTGGGTTCTGTTTTCAACGTGGCAAATTCTTGTGACCACTTGAACCCTTTGTGAAACCTGCGTGCGGAAATCATCCGTCTTCACTAGAAATTCCAGATTGTGGAGATTCCCATTGAAAAAATGACTGGATTTTGCAAAAAAAAATTCGTAGAACAATGGTAAATATGACCACATCTTAATTCTTTTCTAAGCTTTCAGACCTGCGATTTTCAGTAGACAAACAGAGGTGAAATGAAGTAGGATTCTGGGCAATAATTTCCAGATTGTGTGGATTTCTATTGAAATGACTGGATTTTGCCCACAAAAATTTGCCAAACAGCAGTAAATGACCACTCCTTAATACTTAAAAAAAAATATATATGACTTGCCATTATTACTTAGTAGACAAAACAGGGGTAAAATCCCATTGAAGGAAAATTCTGAGAATTATTTAGGGACCAAAATGTCATTGAGACCTGTGCTTTTTTGACCTTGGTGAGTAAGCAACCAACAAGCAATGCCCAAGTAACCACCCGGTCAACCCTCTACAGTGCGAGGAAATCACTCGAATATGTGACCAAATTTCTTGCTAGGTGACTAAATATGTATTTAATTAGCCAATTGCTTGTAAATTAACTGAATTACAGGTGAGTGAAATCGTACAGAGGCAAAAAATACGTTTAGCGCAGATACAATTGCCTGTTGAGCTTTACGGACCGCTGTTTGGCCAAGAGCGTCCTCTGTCGCTTTCTCTCTCAAACCCGACACAGAAGCTTTGCGCAGTTCCACTGCGTGAAATCTCAAGGCCCACAGGGAAGGAAATGAGTATTTGTTTGTTTTTTGCGAACAAAAAGTATTCTTGTCGCTTGATAAACTTAAGATTGAGCCACTGTAGTCACTCAGACTATTTTAATGATGTCTTTCATAACTTTTGGGCCGGCAAGTTTCGATCCCTTAAGAAGCCTATGGAGGAGTGATCCAGCTCTCAGATTTAATCAAAAAATATCTTAATTTGTGTTCTGAAGATGAATGATGGTCTTACGGGGTTGGAACAACATGAGGGTGAGTTATTACTGACAGAATTTTCATTTTTGAAAATGAAATTAACCCTTGAAGGTGAATTAACCCTTTAACCCACTAGATCTAAATGTACTAAGCACTGACCGATGATGGCCAAGAGTTGACGGAATGGTCACTGTTTATCATTTCCACGTGTTTTGCCGCATCTGGCAGCACACAATTTCACACAAAATTATGTCTACATTGTCTGTGTCTTGGCAAATATCCTAGTAAACATAGTCGGTTATATCTTAAATTAACATAAACATTTGTGAGACAACGCATGTCTTAAAGTGACAGCAGCCTAAAATTCTTGCTGCTGTCTGTTTTTAATGTTAATCAAACAACAGACTCACTGCAAAAAATTACTGCTCTTGACTGAATAACTTTTGTAACTTTAACGAGGATTAATCTATATTTAATAGACCATGCTTTGTTATTTTACATTTGATTACTTTATTCAATTTCTGTACATAATCTACCTAGTCTGCATCTTAACTAATGTTAGATCTAACTAAAAAACCTGAAACGCACTGTTTATTTAATTTGTATCTTTGTTCTATTGGGTTTATTTGTGGTATTGCTTTGTAGTTTGATTATTTGTTCATATTTTATTGCAGACTGTTTACTTGTCTTTAATGTCTGAAATTTATATTTTACATTTATATTTTATTTAAATAGATTTTTTTCATTAGCATTATTCTTGCATTCCATGTAAACATTCTGGCGAGTAAAATAAAAATGTACTAGCCAATGGCGACTCGAGCTTCAGAGTGTACATAGAGGGTTGCACCTTAGCAGCCGCTTAGCTATTCCCTCTTAGACTTATTTCTGCCATTGTGACTTTGGGCCTCAATTGGGACAAATCGTTCTCTTTTCTGCTTTCTAATATAAGGTTCTGTTGGTCCTTGATATTGCTACTTGCAGTGCTGAGAGCCACCAAATTCTGATAAAGTGTTGACCTGCATTTGCTCCATATCTCCTCGCTGTCCCAGATGAAATATAGGTTTTAAAACTCGAATTCTTAAGTGGGCTGTGTAGAATTGGCAAGAGCAGCTAATTTTTCAGAGGTCAGACATGCTTACTGCCAGAACGCTGGTAATGAGGTTCTAGGTTTGTTTCTGTCGCCCCTCTGCGCTCTGTGCTTGCATGGATTATCAGCTCCCCTGGCTGCCGATACAGGCTGAATACCTGGTGTAGGCATGAAAACCTCCATCAAAACATAGTCACCAGGCTTTCATAAGATTTAAAGAGCTGTTTATCTGACTGTGCTAATAGCATATGAATGCAAATCTATTTGCTTTTCAGTATTCAACTTAATGTCATAGTTAATGATTTAATTTTTGTTTTCTGTTTTTAGTTGCAAATTTCATTAGCATAATGTTAGATGATATTAAATATCTGAAGTGTGTATTTTTTTCTTATGTTAAATACTTTCGCTAGTGCCAGTTTAATATGCAAAGACGATACATAAGCCATTCACTGAACACGTAATATGCATGCGCATGACGTTACCCTATTCACAAATTCGCGTTTTTGTAGTTTAACTTTTGTAGTCTAACTGTAGTTACGACACGATAACTGAATCGTTTTCTAAAACGTTTTCACAATATCACTGTTTTAATGTATTTTTGAGCACAAGAGACTTCTTTCAAAAACATTATATAATTTAAGTCCACGGTGCCATTCAACAAATAACATATTTTACCGGTAAATGCTGCGGTTGACCAATCAGAGCCAAGTATTCTATGGAACTGTGTATTAAAAAAATATTTATTCATCTGTCTGTCTGTCTGTCTGTCTGTCTTTCTGTCTGTCTATCTACCTGTTAAATAAGTTATTTGATATTTTTAAAGTGTGAGGAAATATTTTGTCCTTATACTGAAAAGAGCACAGCCTAATAATTAATTATTGATTTTCCCTGACAAAGATACTTTGGGAATGTTCTGATCATTCCATTAACGATTAGCTATTTGCCAAGGAGGTAAAACGTTAACATTTACTTGAACTAGTCATGTGCTGTCTTCCATGAACGTTATTAATAGGTTAATTTAAAACCAAACTTTTGGGAAGACCCAAAGTAAAGAGCAGAGCTCACCTTTTAAACTCTTCTCCAAAGCTATATCCCAAACTATTCCAGTCATGAACGAGTGTGGATAGCAGACCATGCAAATGTGACCTTATGTGCAGTCGATACACAAGACTAGAGAAGCAGTCAAGCAAATAATGGCTATCCAAGGGTTTGGAAGTGAAACAGCTGTTCAGATAAATTAAATCTGCTGATTTCATGGTGAAATTTGATGGTTAATGTGAGAGTTGTGTTTTTCATGCATATCTAGTGAGTCCTGTTAACGTCAGGGATAAAGTGTAACTGTGTCCAAAGCATTAGTCACAGTCCTCTGGCATTGTGTGTAGAGTTCTGGAATGGTACGCGCAGGACTGTTGCTTCAGCAAATACATATTTGCCTTTTGAAAAAGGGAAATGAGACAGCTAATCTGAAAATTCTCTATTTGATCGCAACACATACATGAAGCTTATCACAAATTAGCCAGATTCAAACCTCATCTGTTGCACCCCTGAGTGCTATCCTTACTGGATGGTCTTATTTTTAAAGGACATTTTAGGGGCATCTGGCCTGGTTGTAACATTACATTTGCAGTGTAGTACATTTCTGAAATCTGTGTGACTCATAATGAAAAATAGCTGCAATAGTGATTCATGATGTAACTGGGGTGCATTTAAAATTAAAAGACAAATGATGAGCTAAAAAGATCTTTCTTAAAAGGACAAATTGTAAGGGTGTTGGAAGCACTAATCTAAGCCTAAGCCATTGAAATGACTAGGATCATATTAGTAATTATTGGTGACATGTGAAATTGTTCCCTATTCAGTGATTTTACTCTCCAGTGAGTGTGCTGTTTAATCATTTTCCCCCCGCCTTGGCGTCAATAGATAATTTTGGGAAATAATATAAATTATAGGTATTCAAATTCAGCGAGGTATACATATAGGTATACATTTAAAGTGGTTCATACGGTGTGGGAATTTTGTATTTATAAGTTGGAATGTCGTAATTGCGACGTCAGGTGTGTTAATATCACTTTGGCCTGAACAAGATGGTGATTTACTTTTTATATGACAAATACAGCAAGGTTTTCAACTGCTTCTACAAAATGATAAAAAAAAAGAATGTGCATCAGATGTGTTTTTAAATTGCTGTAAACTGATTTGTTATATAATTCTACTACTGTGTTTTTTACATGCAGCTAGTTTTATTGTAAATGAAAAAAAAATAATCTTTTTTCATGTTTTTTCACCTACAGCTGCTCGAGTTCAAAATCGCTCACACAAATTTGCCACTTTCACCAACAGAAAGACTTTGGTTTGAAAGTAAATTCTGTGTGAGTGAGTGGTGCTTCATACATTGCTACGTTTTGGACAGTGGTCCTTTTTTGCCCAGAAAGTTTTGCTAATGTAACCGCACCTTTATGCAAACAATTCTTACTTCTGTTCATGGCTTTTGCTCATACATTCTTTCATTGTCGGAATACAGTACTAAAATATTCTGACAGACCTTCAGTACTACTCATTTAGTGGCACCGAAACACCGCTTTTGAATGGACAGCGTGAAGCATACAGCTCAAGTCTGTCTGATACCTGAACTAATGTGCTGGTTCTTTTTCATGAGTGATTGAAATATGTTACCACATGCTTTGTTTGTGTTTAAAAAGCCTGCGTAAACACACCTTTTGGAAGAATTGTTTTGAACGTTAAGTTATTATTTTAATGATCTCATTTCTTTTTTCAAAATATGTATTCCTTGAAAGAACTAAAATAATAAAGTCTAAAATATTGTACCTCATGCAGCACAGATGGTGTTTCATTGCAGTGTCATTCTGTATATATAGCCTATGTATTTTATTTTAAGTGGTGAAATGTCCTCCATAAATCTCAGATTGTCATTAAATTAAAGTCCAATAATGAGAAGATGTTTATGGTGTGGGACCAGAGCTTAAAGGAAGTTAATGCTCCGTGTCTTCCGCTTTCCTCCCCACCGACTCCATCTCTGATGTCTCAGAACAGCAGGCATTGAGCAGCGGAGCGCGAGCAGCTCGTGTAAAGCCTCAGACCTCTGGGAAGACCCTGGGATGTGTGCTCCTATCTCGTCCATGCCCTCCGCAAGACCGAGGATTTAGTGATGATGAAAAGCTGACATTTTTGGAACAATCAGGGATCATTGCGTTGCCTCAGCCCTCTGTTTCTACTCACCCGGGTTGACAGATATGGCTGTTCCGGAAGGGCCATATCAGTTGCAGGCACTGGAATCTGTTTATTACCAAAAACGTTTTTTATTTTTTTTTGAAGATGGCTTGAGGGGAAGATTTCACTCTCCGTGTTTTGAGCGCACGGCTTTTGTACTTCACAGGAAGCATTTAAAATTCATATTGCCCCAGTTTTGCCTCTTGCCGGAAAAACGGCACATCAGAAATGAGGCACAATGTCTCCAGTCATTGAAATAAAGCTGCTAGTTTTATTTACAGGGAGTTTACAAGATAAAAGACATGGTGTGTTTGAGGTGTTTCCTCCCGTGGGCTCATAACCAGATTCTCCTTGACAGACATGTTTCACAACCCACATGCAGAAGCATTTCTTTTAATAACTGAATCTATCATCAGTCTACATGAAACAGAACCCTAACCCCAAAGTGGAGTGATAAAATACTTCAGTGAGATTTACTTATAGAAAGTGTTTGTTTGTGCTCTTGTTTGCGTTTTGTTATATATTATGTTTTAAAATGATGCCTGTCCTACATTCGTGGCGTCTATTTTGCCCAAATGTTTTTTTCTTTCTTTCAGGTTAGCACACTTTTTTAATAAATAAAGCTTAAGAAACAATGAAATATAAAAACTTGTGAACCGTGAAGAATAAAAATATATATATATATATATATTTTTTTTTTATACCTTGATCTTGATTATATATACATTTTACCTAAATGATATACAATGTATATATATATATACACACATATATATATATATATATATACACATACATATATATACAAATTTGTTAAACATGTTTTATATATATATATATATATATATATTAGGGGTGTAACGGTTCACAAAATTCACGGTTCGGTTCGATACGATACACTTGTGTCACGGTTCGGTACGGTACATTTTCGATACAGAAAAGAAAGAAATGCCAGAGAAATTTCCTTGATTTAATTTTTTTAATTATATTTTTATTAAAACTAACATCATAAAGTATGATTTTTTTTTTTTTTACTTTGAGCAATGATTGAGCTATAATTGACTCTTCTTAGGAGCATATAAAACAAAACAGCTCCTTGGACCAAATGAAATGTAATATTGCAGTAGTTATAAACAAAGGTTTATTTTAGTCAGATTAACATTTGAGGGCAGCATTTGTATTCATAATGTCAAAATAAAACCAACGTAATGTTACTTGAAAGCATTATAGCCTACTATTCCTGCCAAACTTGCATGGTTACATTGAGTTACTACAGTAAACCCATGGTGAATGTTGCTGATCTGTGGACACTGGATAGTTCATTCATGGCACAATGTTTCTTTCTGGTTTCCACGTCAGGGCTGTTTGATCCGTTAATAACGCAGAAATGTGAATGCTTCTCTCTAGATCTCGCAGCGATGATGTTATCACTTCAGTAGCGAATTCAAATGCTTTCTTTACTGGATCTCGCTGTGTAGTAACAGTGCTGCTTAACCAAGATCGGCTCGCGCTGCATTGGTCCAAACTGTTAAAGTGTCCGTCGGTGAAACCAAATAATAACGAGTAGCTCAGTTTCGTTCCGCTTACATTATATTTGCCATTTGATGTTGGGCAATGTTGTGGTCGCGCCAGCATCTCGAGCGCGCTTGCCACGTGCGACGCGCCTACATTTGAAATAACTAAATTTTGGCCGGCAGGAAAAATGGTCCAACGAACCGTTCGGTTTGAAAATGCGTACCGAGAACCGAACCGAAAGCCTCGTACCGAACGGTTCAATACGAATACGTGTATCGTTACACCCCTAATATATATACAAATTTGTTAAACATGTTTTGGTTAAAGTTGTGAAAAATACCCTAAAATATCCTTTGCTTTTGTTTGCTAGTCTATATTGTAAGTCATTTTAATGTCTAAACAAGCACAGCAAGATACAGACCTCACTGCCAAATTGCCGTATTTTTTAAATTCCAAAGTCATATTTCTGCTCCTTTTTTGGGGATAGACTTTTAAGAAGTTTGAAAACTTTGAGTCACAGGATTCACACAATCTTTGAATAGACAAACTTTTGGTAGTCCTAATAAATGTATCATGGTGCCATCCCGTTCGTCTCTTTCTCCTCTCTCTCATACGTCTCATGTTCTGTGACTCCGGGGGAGGAAGTGATGGTGCGTTATCTTCCTGTCTGCCTTTGCGAAAGGGCTGTCTGAATTCCTCAGAACCTCAGTAGACAAAGGCTAATGCAAAAAGGAGCATCATTTGGATGCTACCTGCATGACGAACGAACGATCTGTTAGACTGCTCAGAAGACACACATGCCCACACTGACTATGCTATATTTGATGTGTACTTGGCTATATTTATGTGCCTTTGAAGCTCTTTTATGCTGGTGAGTCATCACCCTTGTTGAACTATGTGGGCCCACAGAAGTGATGTTGTGTACATTTATGATCCAAGCAGACAGTATCCCGGCTTCCTTTGCCTTTTTTCTAAAGTGTTTTTTAACTTTTTTATACTTGTAGCTCAATCTTAGCTCATTGCATGTAAGAGCCTTTACAAGAAATGATTTCAAGTTAGACCTTTATATCTTTTTTTTATGAACAACCAACCTCAGATGGTATCTTTGCTCTGACATGAAAGAGTGAAATCAAAATGTTCTTTGAAATCTTAGTGATTTTATAATCTATCATAATGAATTCTGATTGAACAGTGGAATAAGAATAATAAGATTGTATTAGATAATTTTTTTGTTTGTTTTGTCCATAAGGATACCATTCCTATGAAAGGTTAAAATAAACTGATTTGTATAGGCTACTTACATTTAAATGATACATAAGGAAGTTTATATAATAACAAGGTTATAATAATAGCTTTTTAATGACATAATTGTTTCTACTCGTTTCTTAAAATATAAAGGGTGACCAATTTAATTTAAAAGGTGGCTGACATGAAAATGACGGATTTATTCAAACATACATACTGTATAAGTAAAAAAAAAAAAAGTAAATATGAAATGTAGCATTCAAAAGTAACAATGAACATTAAAGCTTATTGCGATTTATTGGATGGGAGGCACGCTACAAAGTTTTGTTCATACATCAACTGAAAACAGCATAGACCAAAAGATCAATTCTTGGGATTGAAGAATTGTTATCGATTCATCAAAATGAGAATGATTAAGGAATAAATCAATATTTTTACCAAGCCATCCCTACTTTTTAGTGTTTCCCCTGCTAAAGCATATCTTTTTTATGTATTGCTTATGTGCATCTAACAGAGGTCTGACCATCATTTCACATGCAACCAGGGCTTGACATTAACTTTTTTTGATCACCATTAGTTTGTGGTTTGTGGTATTAGTGGTTTTACAAAGTTACTAGCCACTCAGCATTTTCACTGGCCACAATTTTGACATTGATACCCTGGGGAAAAACATCTCATAATTTAGCATGATATTATCCTGCTGTCACTTTAAGCCCGGACACACGGATCCATTTTACTGTTACACATGCGTTTTCTTTCTCTACTGTTTATGTTCACTTAAAACAACTGACTGAGTTTACGTGAATAGTCGCCAAGACCGGTATTGATTGTTTGAGCGCATTAAGCAGCAAAAAATAATTCGATTTACTACTGAAAGGCAACTTTATGTGTGCACACTTTAGGTGTGAGCTCAAAATCTGAGTAAAATTATGTGCAATTCGTGCAATCCCAGACCGAAATTCAAGCTTTGGAAAAGGAGTGAGTGAGGGGAGGCGGGTTTGTGTGTCAACTCACTGTCGGAGAGATGAGAGAGTGAGAAAGTGCAGCTGGTATCTTGTATCTATTCTGCAGAAATTAAGTATTGGAATTGTTTCAGATATTTCAGTATTGATATGTATTAGACTAACAATAGATTGCACTTAGTTTATTATTTCAGATACCTTTTAGAGACAATTGAAAAATGTATACATTATATATAAAATTCAACCCGCCAAAGTGGCTAGAAGAGGTGATTGCGTTACACGCCACTGCTGAAATCCACCCGTATTTGGCGGGTGTTAATGTCCAAGCCTTGCATACAAGGTTAGCTGTTTGAAATTTAGACATTGTCTCTGACCATACTGTAGATCTGACCATACCGTAGATCTGACCATACCGTAGATCTGACCATACCGTAGATCTGTTACAAAACCTACTGAGTTGCATAAGTATGCAAATGTATTCTAAAGTGGCATGATATCTGAAACAGAACCTCATAAGTGACTCTTTGGAATGCTCATTGCTCCATTGACAGGGATGACATTATTTAAACATTACCTTTTATCACATTCACACCTTTTACCATTCCCTCAAATTTATTCCATCTCATCACAGGCACCTTGAAGTTATCTTTGGTAAGTTTGTTTACAGGCGACACATGAATGGGTGTCAGTAGTCTCATTCTCAGGACATCACACGTTCTAGAGCTGGGAATAAATGACTGTTTCTCTGCCTGGGCTTGAATCCATCACCACTCCAGCCCCCTGGAAGCTGTGCAGATGGTCATCGCCATGGAGACCCACATGTTTTTTCACCAGAAATACACACGCTCATGTGCGTTTCTGGAGACGTCCACGTATCAAGTCAAGTCAAGTCAAGTATATTTATATAGCGCTTTTCACAATATAAATTGTATCAAAGCAGCTTCACAGTATCAATCAAATAACATAACAATGTTTGTTTCTTAGTGGAAAAAACATCCACGATTGGTACGGCTGAACAATGGTATTAATGCTTGGTTAATTCATTTGAATATCCCCAACTGAGCAAGCCAAAGGCAACAGTGGTAAGGAACCGAAAAACTCCATCAAGTGACCTACTGGTGTCCAAAACTCCATCAGGTGACTTAATGGAGAGAAAAAAAACCTTGGGAGAACCCAGGCTCAGTCGGGGGCCAGTTCTCCTCTGGCGTATGGCAGTTGATGTCAGCGTGTGTGTGTAATGGGCTTCGTGGCAAGTGGCCCTCATTATTGACGGCACGTACTGTAGATGACATGCTTTCAGTTTGACACTTGCACTGGTGCTGCAACACATAGGTGTTGAAGAATGTGTTCAGATATGCAATATGGCTGAGTGTGACTGCAAAGGCTGTGATTTAATTAAATACATACACAGCTGCAAAGTGAAGAGGTATATTCAGAGCGTGTGTGAGGCTCATGAAAGGTGTTTTCAGAGGTCTCCAAGCCGGTTTCAGTGAGGTTCTTTTACAACATGTATTATGAATACAATATTGAACATGAATATTTTCATATTGATGCAAAGTACAAATAGTTTCAGCTGATTTAAATTTTGTAAACAAAACTAATAAGAATAGTAATATTATATATTTATATATATATATATAAATGATGCTACCCTACTTCAGAGTGAGCAAAATCTATGGCTACAGCAAAGACTAGCTGTATCTGCATCATTTCAGCTGTAATTTCAGTCTATGCTCGACAGAAACAACCATGGCTGGTAGCTGTCCAACACCCTCATTCATGTCTTTCTGTGATTGCAGTAGAGTGGTCTGCAGAGTCTTTGTCCCTGCCGCTCACGGCTCATATGTCTGGAGTGATCATGATGTTCTTTAGTCTCCAGCAGCAGCAGGGATCTGTAGTCTGTTTGTGATGTATAGCTCTGCATTATAAGTACTCTCCAGTCACCATGTGCTATACATTGCAAACATTAGATCTTCGAACTGCCGTAAAATTGACAACGTGAATTGAGCTGTCACCTTAAACAGGTCATAATATGCCCGTGCACAAAGGCATGATTTTGTTTTTGAGGTATACTTGAATAGTTTTTCATGCTTGAATGATACATTTTTTTCCACATTATTTCAGTACCTCTCTTTCCAGTCTGTTTGTAGTCGTCTGTTTATTTCCTGTCTCTGTGAAGCCTCTCCTTTCGAAAAGCGCAGTATGCTCTGATTGGTCTGCTGGACGAGTGTGCTGTGATTGGTCAACCGTTTGTTTCTGAAATGTCACACCCCTTACGATAACCGCAAGTTTCAACCCACTATTAACACAACTCAACCAGGCCCTTTTCTGTAGAAACCTATTTAAATGATCTACACTGCGACTTGAACGTATCCGGAAGAAAACTCAAGACTACTATTGAGGCGTTTTAGGGAGTTCACAAACAGTGCTTACTGATTTTAAAGACTTTGTGCTTTGTATCTTTGCAGAGTTTGTTCAAGATCAAATAGCAACATTACACACCTTTCAAAGCAAAGTTGAAAATTGTAAAATAGCATAATACGTCCTCTTTGAAAACTTTCAGACCAATCCTACAGTACCTTAGCAAAGTTTTCCATCCATCATTTTATCTTTTCTAAGTCTTTAAGAAGTTGAATTTTAAAGAAATTAGCCAGCAAAACTTTGTAGCTAGGTCACACGAGAATGATTTTGCGCAACATAAAAACAAATTGAACAATTTTGGTAGGATACAGTTTCTTATCAGAAGAAATATGTAATCACATTCATATATCTACCTGAGGGACTCTCATAACTCCAGCCTGCCATCTGCTTTATTAGCATGAGTTGTTCTCTTTTAAATTCAGTGTAATTGTTGGGAAACGGGCTGAAGTATTCAGTGAAGTCCCGTCGGGGGTTGTTTTTCAGCGGTATGACTATATTGAAAGCACTCAGTTGTTTGTTCAAAGTTGTTGCTTGTGCACTGTTAAGAAGATTTGGCACAGAGGGAGATTTTCAATAGCCATCTCACTTCCCACTGATAAATGAGGTTATTGTCTCATTCTTTTATGGGAGGAATGTAATACATAGTAAGCAGATTATGACTTGGGTGGAAATCAATTTCTCCTATAACGTTCAGTAAGTGTTGGCGTGCACTGCTGGTCCAACAACTGAGTCTGGGAAATGTGATACTTGTGTAGTCCAAAGTCTGCCAAAATCCTCTGACAAAGCATTCGTTTTGAGAGGTGTCATCTTTTATATATGGCTGAATCTTAGGTCAACTTGAAATCTTGAAGAAAAAAAAAAACCTTCAAACTATGTTAGAGCATTTATCACATGCCCTACAATAAAGACCTGTCATGGCCTTGGTTAAGTGGATATTATGTTGATTTAATATGGGTTCATGTGGATTCTTGATACTGTGTGTGTGATGGAAATGACATTCATTACTGAAAAAGTAACTTGACTTGTAAGCACAGCAAGTTAGCTTGCACTCAGTTAACTCTGAACTTGAAAAAAGAAATCAAATGTAAGAAATTAGTATTTAATATATATATATATATATGTGTGTGTGTGTGTGTGTGTGTGTGTTTTTAATATGATAATCAGACACTATATTTTTAAGCTATTATAATTTATCATATGGAACTGGATGCGTGCGCGCGCATGTGTGTGTGTGTGTGTGTGTGTGTGTGTAAAGAATTCTGTTCTAAAGGATAAATTAATTATAATAGCTAAACAATGTAGTGCATGATGTGCACAGTGTCATATAGACATATAGTCATATAGACATTTTTTGTCTATAAAAGATAAACCTGTTAATATGATTCATTGTAGGTTTTTGCTTGAGGCTCTGTGTTAGATCTCAGCTCGCAGTCCCTTGTTTTGAGGGGCATGTTACATTTGTTTGATAATGTATATTTTTCACTTTGAGAAATGCATTTTGATGCAAATGTATTCAAATGTTAAAAGTGATTAGCATGTCAGCAGGAAGCTGTAGTCTCAATGTACCTGTCATATTTTCTCATTTGAATTCTGTATGAATAGAAAATAAGACCCCACGTTTAGTGCTCGTATAAACTAAATGCGGTGGAGGGTATGGCTTCTTTGCTCCCTGTTTTTGTTAAAGTTAGCTTTTGCTAAAGGTTAATGCAATCCGTTCTGTGAATTTTTATGATGTTTATTGGCCCCGTGCAGCCAGGATGTATAAATTTTGCAGAGATACAGAGGCATGAAATTGTATAAGAGTGACTCAGACCTAATGTGGCTGAAGGAAAGGAAAGAAGTGCAGCTCCAGGGGTTTATTTCAGCAACTCTACAGAGATCAGAAAGGTGACTAAAGATAATTATTATATGCGAGGAACGGCAGGATAAAACATCCAATGACTAATTTAGTTTGTAATTACCGGTAGCAAATCTATACAGGTGGAGCTGGGGAAGGTGGAGGGTTTCTGAAAGCGCTGCACTGCTATAGCTAATGCTAACTAAGTATTTGAAGGTTGAGCAGCGAGCTCATTGGCTACTGATGCAGCAGGAACCAATCAGCTGTGCGCAATAGAGAATGATGTGATTGCAATAAGATTGAGTTAACGACCTCAGCCTGCACCATCTAGAGTAGGCTTGGGTACCGAAACCGGGCACCAATATGAAAGTAACCGGTATAACCGGACCGAATCAAAACGCAGATTTCGGTGCCTCATTTCGGTGCCACTTTAATGCCTCAGCTGTCTGTTGAAATATCTGCCCTCTGGTTCTCTGAAACAGACGTAAGAAACATCACCGCATGTGATCGCTAGTTAACCCTTTGACGAGTACGATCGTTCACACCGTTGTGATTAGAACGTTCAGATTACAGATACAACGTTCATCAACTTCTAAATTAAAATTTGCGTTCGTGCGTTGGCTGGCGCTTAGCCAGAGATTTAGTTAATCTTGTAGGTTTGGGTATTATATCAACTATTATATAGTTATTATATAAATATAAATATTATATAAATATTATATCACATTGACAACTATTCAGTGTTTTCAACCACGTAAGGTTTATTTTAGGTTTCAGACATTTAAATACACATAAGTAGGCTACTAGCAAAACAACATTTATAGTTTGTAAAATACACACTGATGTCTATGGAAGCTGCAATAACAATCCTTTCAATTCAAAATTGATGACGTGGCTTCTTTTGGCCAGAGAAGGCAAAAAATGTGAGAAGAATTGCTGAAATTGAAAGCTGGTTTTTAACATACCGAATACAGACTACTTTGCTGTTATTAGTAGCCTACTGTAGTGTTATTTAGTGTTAAATTATTGTATTTGGGTTAGGTCGCTTATGTTTTATTGTGAATTTGTTATGTAAATTTGTTGTGTTTTGTATTTAGACTACTTATATTTATTTATTTGAAAAATGTTCAATAAAAAATACGTTATTTTATATCATTCACCATCGTTTTGAGGCTCTCTTTAAAAATAATAATATTGGTTTAGGCTCCGGTACTGTTTTAAAAGTATCGATTTGGCACCGGTATATACCCAACCCTAATCTAGAGTATCATGACAGAGCTTTGTATAAATCCTAATTTTTTTTTCCTTTTATCAGAGTCCTATTAGATTATGTTGTATTACTCTGAGGCTTCTGTTTTATTCCGTCTGTGGTCTGCCCTTTACTTCAGAGCTTTCGACCTGCTTGAGTTCTCCCATTGAAGATCAGGCCTGCACACTCAATTGTATTCTATTCAGATAAAAACATTTTTACTTTTGATTTATGTTTGATTCATTTTTGTCACCATTTTTTCCCTAAAATGAGTGGTATGTGTGTCTCCAGTATATACCGTAATCACATTTTTCATGGAAAGCAATGGCAGCTTTATATTTTGTTACAGCCATACATGCAGATACAGTATGTGATTCTTTGATGCCTAATACTTTGGTTCTGCTTTTGTATTTTTTATTGTACAAAAGTAAACAAATGTCCTTAAACATCTTCTTAACTCTTGGATATTTTGTTTTAAATTATCATTATTAGTGGTGCTTGCATAGCATCACCACTGTTCTCTTGCATGCTTATTATTCTTCTGGACAAAACTTTGGCACGTAACACATTGCAGTGCACAGTTTGTCGTAGAGTTTGCCGTTTGCTATTTCTACAGAGTGTGAGTGATCAACGAGCAGCTCTTCAGGAGAAACCTCTTCCCATTCGGTGTTGGTGTCACAACACGGCAGCGGGGTTGATCTTCTCTCCTTTCTTTTCATTTATTGTTTGTTTTCAAATCGTGCTGCTTAATGAGGAGTGGTGTGCAAATATGATGTTTAGACCGGCAGGTGAAAAACTGGGCGAAAAAGTCCCATAGGCTTAAAGGGATATTAGTAGGCCTCCTTCGGTCGTTTGTCGACCATGGATATTGCGCCCTAAGAGTTTGTGGTGTTGCAACTAAAACAGCATCGTCGGTGGCTGGTGAGACCGATGGGGGAGTGACAGTCTCTGCTGCACAAAGTGCATATGTAGTTGGTCGTGGGTGGATGTCCGTGTGCCTTCTGCCTGGCTCTCCTCTCTTATGCTAGTTTCAAGATCTTCTCCTCGCCTGTATTTAGCTGTTTTTTGAGCAGGCAGCGCCAGCTGCTGCTGTTAGCTGCAATGTCCTCCCAGGTCTCTGTGTTGATGTCCAGGGCTTTCATGTCACGCTTGCAGACATCTTTATATCTCAACTGGGGGTGACCCATCTTCCATACGGCGCACGTGGCCAAGCCAGCGCAGTCTGCGTTGTCTGAGCAGCGTGTATATTTTTGGGAGGCCGGCACGGGCAAGAACCTGGGCGTTGGGCACTTTGTCGTTCCAGCTGATGCCAAGGATCAGCATGTGACATTGCATGTGGTAACTGTTCAGCTTCTGCTCTTGCTTGGCATATGTTGTCCAGGATTCACTCCCATACAGGAGGGTGCTGACTATGCAGACTTTGTACACTGCCATCTTGGTTTGGGTGGTCAGCTTGGGGTTCTCCCAGATGCGAGTGGTCAGTCGTTCTAGGGTTATTGCGGCCTTGTCGATGCTTTTGTTGATTTCGGCATCTAAGGACAGGTTGTCGCTGATGGTGGAACCCAGGTAGGTGAACTGTAGGACCACTTCAAGTTCGTAATTGTCGATGGTGATGACAGGTTGTGTGTCCACAGCTTGGCCCAGCACGTTGGTCTTCTTCAGGCTGATGGTTAGACCGAAGTCTTTGCAGGCCTGGGAGAATCTGTCCATCAAACACTGTAGATCCTGATCAGTAATCAATTACGTTTTTAACGCATAAGACTTTCGTTTACCTTCGGACCACAAATGAAGATTTAATTTAGTCTTTTATTCACGTAAAAACATTGATCAGCGAACATAAACAGAAGCTCAACCGAACCTGCTTGACACACGAGAATTAACATTGTTGGTTCTCATGGAAGCTCAAACGTGCTGTGTGACACGAGAATAAACCTCATTTGTTCTCACACGTCAAACATGCATTGGCTAGAACTGACCACCTCAAATATTATTGGTCTAAAGCGAACCGGCTTGAGCTTCAGTTTACCACAACTGATGTGCTGAGTTAATGAATGTTTATATGTGAATAAAAGCCTCAATTCAATCTGTTCATCATATAAAGTGATCGAGTCTCTTCAGAGAATTTGTATTAAACCACTCAATTCATATGGATTAGTTTTACGATTTCTTTATGAACTTTTTGAAGCGTTAAAGTGGTAGTTGCGTAGCTGTCAATAGAGGGACATAAAGTTCTCATAATTTTCATCAAAAATATCTTTATTTGTGTTCCGAAGATGAACGAAAGGGGATTTGGCATGACATGAGGGAGAGTAAATGATGACAGAATTTTAATTTTTGGGTGAACTATCCCTTTATTATGAGCACGAATTTTGTAGAGCAGAATCTCACATCTAGTTATTTAGGTAAGTATGTATGTATTTCTGTATTTATTTATTTGTACAGAACCGTGATTGAAAAACAAATAATGGTGTTTACAGGAATGGCCATTGAAAACCCCTGTAAGCATTTGCTCAGTGGGAGAGTGGCTGTTCTGGGCTTGTGATGAATGGAGAAAGCTGTGCTCCGATATAGTTACAGGCACAATCAACAGCAGGAAGTGAATTATGGAAGGTTCCTGGTGGTCCACCTTCATTTTGTACCTCATCTGTTTCTAAAAAGCTTTTTTTTTTTAGAGCTAGTGTCCAGGCAACTAGTCCTGATACACATCACCTATTGACCTAAGAATAAAGCATGACAGATGCCATTAGATTCGGTCCCAGACAAATAACTGTAAGGAGCACAGTGAATGTAAAAGGTTCTCTTCTAAAAATCTATTTTCTCTTTTTTGCACTGCTTCTAAGCATTCCATCTTTTTTTATAAAACATGTTTTCTCTTGATTCTTCCTCAGTCCTTCTGCTTTAAACATTGAGATGAGAAAATGCAAGATGGGCTTGCAGGATGCAAGATGCACATGTTGCCTTGACACCACTCACATGCCATTTTGCAATATTGTGTGGCTTTAACAAGCTGTTCTGCTGGTTCTTGAATCTACATGCTAGTTTTCCTATATATTGCTCTTTGTTTCCAAAGCTTCATCCTTTTATTTTTCCTTTTTTGTCTTTCATTGGTTGTACTAACCTGAAATTCAACTGAGGAGAATCTATAGTTGAAAAAATGCTTGTGACTTGTGAACACTTGTGAACGCTGCCATCCGAATCTTGTTGCTCACCAAACAAGTGGACCGAGACCCCTGAAAAGATGGTTCCTTTCATCTTCCAAACGAACTCTGGTGTTGTTCCACTGAAATATGAATGTAACAAGAACCAAATACTTCTAAACAAACCAAAAACAGGATGTGATGTCACAAGATGTGACCCTAAAAAGGACAGAATACTCAAGCACACCTGAATTTTCTCGCCATAGGAGCTAGGTAATGCTGAAGCTGATGTTTCACTTCATAGAGATCAATGCATTTAACAGCGCTGATGCCAGTCATGGGAAATACCCAGAAAGGTATTTAACAGATATGACAAAAATATATTACCACCATAAATATTTCACCAATATATGACTTGACCTGAAGAAGGACAGATGCAGGTAATCACACACACTCACTTCCCTGTCGTTGTCTGCTCTGTGTGTGTGTGTGTGTGTGTGTGTGTGTGTGTGTGTGTGTGTGTGTGTGTGTGTGTGTGTGTGTGTGGAGCAGCTGGCTGATTGAGCCCCACCTCAGACACAGAGCAGATGACAGGGATGACAGAGGCTGCGAATCAGGTTTATTGTATTAAAACGTGACCGCAGTGCTAACGTTTTACGTCAATAAATTGGGATCGGTTCGTGAAATCGGCCAAATTTAGTGACTATCGATCGAGTCATAGAACGTGATTATCGCCTGATACCGATCTGCGGCTGATCCCTAATATACTGTATACAGACATCAGCAGCACCAAATCATTGTATTAAACTGATTTCTAAAGGAATATATATCCTGTGTGTATATCCTTCAGAAACCATTCAAAAATGCTGATTTGGTACTCAAGTTAAACCGATTTACTGTCCCTTTTGATCAATTCAATGTGTCTTTGCAGAATAAAAGTATTAATTTCTTTCATGAAATTACAGTAGTGTATCTCTTCTAACAGTCTTGGTTTTGAAAGCATTTTCCTAACCAATCACAGCAGGCAATGGGACATTTTATCAGTCACTTGTTTTTTTATTTTCTGCAGCATTGCATTGGCTAGCTCTACCCACCTCAAATCTTATTGATCTAAAGTCCATGGCTGCATCCGAAATTGCATGCTTCCCTACTATATAGTAACAGTATGATACAAAAGAAGTATGTCAGAAAAAGGTAAAAGGTACCCGGATGACCTCCTACTTCCGGCAAGACTCTGAAGTGTGCATATGATGAACACTTTAGTATGCCATGAGGCCACGGGAGAGGATTTATGAATGGAAGTGATGTGGTGTAACTGAGGTCGTAGGTGTAGGTCATATGATAATGAAAACATGGTGAATGTAGTATGTCCAGATTACATTCATACTACACACACTCAAATTATATAGAACATGCTTTAGGGGTTGTAAAGTAATTATTTATTCAAATAAGTACCTATTCAAGGTAGTATGCGATTTCAGATGCAAGCCAAATGTCCATTAATCATCAAATATCTTCTGACTGGCTGTGATTCACAACACAATGCTTAGTGGTTTTTAACGTTCAGCATGGATAGACTCTGTTATTTAAAAAAACAAAAAAAAACCAAAAAAAAACCGTTTAGGCAAGCTAAATTGTTATCAACAAACTACTGGTGAGAAGCCAAGTTAATTTGGTCGAAAGTATAGAGGCGTTTCTTTAATTTCCAGGTCCTTTTCCTTCCTAAACACCTGGGTGAATGGGGTTCGGTTAATTGCAGTGCAGGATCTTAAAGAGATAACTGTTGTGTGTTTGTGCCGAGGGACCGGTGGGGATATATCTACCCTGACAGATGAGTAAGTGAGCAGCATGTTCAAACAGCCTGAGCTTAGAGCCAAGCTCGATGCGTAATGCATTCGGAGTACTTCTGTTCCAACAGGTCCTGGCAATCGTGGTCTCCTCAGACGTGTCTGAACAATGGGAAGAAGGCCAAGTGGTTGGGAAAGGGATGTGCATATTCTTGTGGGATTTGTGTAACTCATCATGATAATGTAACATGCTTTTAGCGTCAAAAAAGTTTGAGTTCTTTTGTCAATATTGCGTATTAGCTTTCAGAATGAGATGACAATGCTTTTGTGCTAAAAAAAGTCTTGCTATCGCGCTCACACACTAATTGTCTCTTTTTCTAACCAAATAGTTGTATCCCCGCCATCCTATCCCTTGGTCTTTAATGCTTTTACCACCACGTCCCTGAGTGCTCTCTGCAGTCCATGTGCTGTTCCAGGCTTTTTAAGTCCTTATGTGCTGTTTGCCTGCTGGGTTATCACAGTAGCCAGTTGTCAGGAATAGGCAGATGCTCACAGGCCGTCTTTTGTTTTCTTCTTCTTGTCTGTCTGTGTGTGCTGCCAGCGGATGGTGCTCTCTTAGTGAGGACTGTTGTGAAGAGTCAGAGCAAGGCAACAGCGGTCGCTGTGAGCAGATGTGTGGAGAGTTATCTGAGCCCGGCAGACACCATGACCATCCCTCTGTGGTTTTTCTTCACTGCGTTCTTTGATGGCATAGATCTTGTTTAGAGAGCTTGATGACAGAGCAAGAGCAACATATAGACCTTATTTAGACACGCGCCACGACGGGTATAAAAGCGAGGCTGTGAGGGATAGACTTACCGTGTTTTCCATGACATCCACTGTAAAAAGCTGTAATCACTTATAATTTTCCACACCTCGAAAACCAAGCATGTATTTCAATTGAGATTTTTTTTTCAATGTTCAATTTCACGACCTGCTTCTAGTGTCCATTAGTACAGATATTCTATTCTATTCTATTCTATTCTATTCTATTCTATTCTATTCTATTCTTTTCTTTTCTTATGGAAATTTGTTTTTGACACTGGCCTAAAAAATAAATTAACAAATGTATACAATAAATGGAAATTACAAATAAATAGACATACCGGTAGGTAAAAATACAAGATCATAAAGTGATATTAAATTATCAATAAGTTTATTTGATCAGATTTAAGTTATTTAATATAAATAAATAAATAAAAACTCAAAAGGATCTTGTTTAAACTAATCCCTGCCAAAAGAACAATAGACATGTGTCATTTAAATATAATTAAGATATATATATTATTCTACTCAAATAGTTTTAAAAATAATTTCTGCCAAAGGAACTGAGGATTGTGTGTTTGTCCTAGCTATTGTACTTTCACTATATAGACAGATGCTTCTGAAATGCAAAATGGAGAGGATTAGTGTAGTCCTTGTAGATCTGATTTAGTGCTACCTCTGTCTATGATCTTTATTCATAGACAAATAAATATCTTTATTTATTTATTTGCGAGTTGTTTTTGTCCACTGATCTTACTAGCTTGCTAATGCTCACTAATAGGTTTTAGACTCATATAGATAGATAATTAAGAATGAGCATAATTATTTCATGTTGATAGTCTTGTGTATTTGCCATTTGACCCTGCTAAAAAGACCAGCATGCTGGTCCAGTCTTTAATTAGCTGGTTTGGTGCAAGTATACTTGTTGAATCACTAATGCTGTTTACCAGCAAAACATGGAGCACGGTCTTCATGATAAAGCCTGACCATGAAAGTCTTTATGATAACTTAGTTAAGCAGCCTGATGGGTATGTCAGAACGCCAGCATCCAAATTCCAACATATGGAGCATGGCTCGTCCATATAATGTATGTTGTGATCTTTTAGAGGGAAAGCTATAGGGTTAGCTGATCTAAACAGCCTCAACACAACCTCAATTATCACCCACATGCTGCGTCAATTAGTTCAAGCTGATAGTTTGGTGAAACATTGAGCCCCGCATTTGTCCTCTGGGACCAGAGCTCAGCAGCTCCATTACAGCCAAGCGAGTCTCTCTCCTGATCTCCTGCTTTTTTAGTCACCTCCTCTCATTCATTATCCTCCCATCCATCCCGTCAGTGTAGGGAGCTCTTGTGTAATCTTTGTCTATGAGGTAGGCGACATGTCGGAGCCTCTGGCTATTGTTTTCCTTCTGTCAGGTACTGCTGTATTAGGTTTATCCTGACCTGATTTGAGCGGGTTACCATGACCTTGACACAGAAGAAAAGGGAGATTGAAAATGTGTAGATGTAGAGAGAGCGTTACTATGACTATTCATTTTCCCAGCATGCAACTAACAGGTCCTTTTGAAAGACATAATTGGTTTCAGACTGATAAAGAAGCGAGAGACCGAAATAAAAACAAAACTTTAAAGCCACATATTTTGCACAATTCTACTAGATATACATTTATTCCTTTAGCAGACATGTTTATACCTTACAAATAAAGAAAATAAACAATTTAACAAATAGAATCTAACAATATTTATTTAATACTATTTATACATTGAAACTTTTTTAGTTTGCTTTAATCTTTTTATTATTTTATTGTATATAAAAGCTGTAATATTAAAAATATTACAAAAAAGAAAAACAAATACATATATATACACAGTATTTATTATATTATATACTGTGTATATATATATGTATTTGTTGTTGTTTTTTTTCTTTTTTTTCTTTAGAGAGATTTAATTGAATTGATCTTTATCCTGACAATTTTTTTTTTTCATTTTAACAACTATCCTATACATAGATTTATTATAATTTATTAATATTATTATAAAATATGTTATACATAAAAAAAAAACTAGCTGGCTAATGCCAGGTCTAGAAATCTCAAATTCCGCTTTATGCCAGTTTTAGAGTATAACATCCTTCTTAAATGTTTTACTTTTTCTTTGACTACTTCTTTCTCCACTTATCTAATCCTTGTTATGATATATCAGTAAAGTCCCTCAAAAAAGTTTAAGATGATGTGAGCATTTTTTTTTAAAGATATGAGCAAATGTTTTATCTTTACCTCATTTTTCCAAGTGAAACAGTATTGATGATTGCCATAGCTTTAGTGGAAGCTCATGTATGGGGGTGTTTTCACAGCAACTGTTTTCATGTGAACATTTTTAGTTTGTAATTTGTAATTTTGCATCATAATGAGATTTTCTCATCAGAACACTGAATCAGTCAGACAAAGTGTTTGTGGGATCATTTTCTGTCTGATTGTGTGAAGCCATATAATTATCTTCCACCATATTTGGGGTTCTCAGAGCATTATCAGAAAGCTGCTGTGCCCTTTTTTCATCTCAGAATGAAATAAGTTGACCCTCATTATATTCTTTAAAGAACGTGAAGATTTGCTGTTTTGTTAGTGGAGCTGATAACCGCTTTTGAAAGCACATGTTCAATGTCTCGTTTCTTTAGTTACATCTGACAGTCTGAGTTATCTGTACTATTTTAACGTGGTTGTATGGCCTTTTTGCATTTTAAAAAGAATTTTCATTTTTTCTTGGAATGATTTTTTTTTCTAACTCGTTTTTTTTTGTTTACTACTCAGTCCTGTAAAATCCACATTTACAGAGCATAAATGGAAATTCTAACATTGCGTTAATACATAGCAGGATCGATTTCTTTGGGGAAATAAACCCACTGGCCTAATTCTTATTTTTGAGTCCAGGTTCAAGCTCAATTTAAATAGAAAATAGGAAAGTCTCAAAAGAGCATTTTCCATTTCTTGAAATTGAAATGGGTTTTAGATGGAACCAATCTTTCTTCTGGCCTGTAACACATGTGAGAAACCTGCTTCTCAAATAGAAGAATAGGAGCTGTAAATTGCATAAATTTCGCATACTTAAGGAAGCACTCAACTATCACTGTACTAATGCTCTGTGCAAAAAGATATTCATTTTAAAAATAAGCCCTGTGCATTGCGATGAGGTTGCACATCCTTTTGAGTTTTCATTGTGTGTGGCATGTTCAGGTACTAGAAAGAGGAGAACAAGTTTTCTAGATTAGGCCTGACATGATTTGTTGAAGCAAATAATTACACCGTTGATCAAATAAACCAGTAATAGAGCCATCAATCATGTTCTCAGGAAGTGTGTCATTTCCAGACAGTTCAGCTGTCTTCAATCCATTTCCTAAATGCAAGAGCTCACTTTTGATGAATTGTTTGTTTCTCTATCATTTCAAAGATATGTTCAGGTCCTACTCAGGCTGATTTGCTCTTATATTAAACCTATAATATATATAATTTTTCAACAATTTGCTCAGCTGTAACTGGTGCATATTGGAAATGCAACTCTACATGTATCTTGACAGAGGCTTGTCTTGTGGGCAGTAGGTGCAAGTCTCTGTACCTCAGCAAACCTGGGCTGGCTGTGAATTTTTCATAAGTCTTTCACTTGTTCTCTGGTGGGGACATGACAACCCACTGTGAAGGAGAAGAGACCATATGTGGGTAGAGCTTCCATTACCTGTATCTCTAAATGAGATTACTTTTCCATTAGTCTATAGCGTGTTGTCCTTGATTGATGGAGGATGGCATTACTAAGGATAACAGAATTTGATTAGAATTCCGTGCTAGTATCACAATCCAACAAATCTTATTCTTATTTTTCATCAAAAAACGAACTTTGGAAATGCTGTCACAGATTCATAGAGAAACTGAAAAAAAAGCAAATAAATAAATACTTATTTCAGTAGATATGCAAATCGACATAATCAAGCATTAACATTATTGCAAACTATTGCATTAAGATTCCTAGAATGAACTAGAATGTTCTAAAACCTGCCTCACTACTGAAACTTTCTAAGGCAGCATTCTAACTGCTCTCTTAAAAATAAACGTTCTTTATAGATATCTGTGGTTTCAATCAAGAACATTTAACATTCATGGAAACTTTCCATTGCACAAAAGGTTCTTTATAGTGGAAAAAAAGTTCTTTCGATATATATTTTTCACTATTGACACTTAATAATAAATGTTCTTTATTCAAATGGCTTTTATTCACATTTAAACTTTGATTAGCGAACAAAAACAGAAGCTCAACGATAAGGCTTGAGTCGCGAGAATGAACTTCGTTGGTTCTTGCTGAAGCTCAAACGTGCTGCGTAACACAAGAATGAACCTCATTGGTTCTTGCTGAAGCTCAAACGTGCTGCGTAACACAAGAATGAACCTCATTGGTTCTTGCTGAAGCTCAAACGTGCTGCGTAACACAAGAATGAACCTCATTGGTTCTTGCTGAAGCTCAAACGTGCTGCGTAACACGAGAATGAACCTCACTGGTTCTTGCTGAAGCTCAAACGTGCTGCGTAACACAAGAATGAACCTCATTGGTCCTTGCTGAAGCTCAAACGTGCTGCGTAACACAAGAATGAACCTCACTGGTTCTTGCTGAAGCTCAAACGTGCTGCGTAACACAAGAATGAACCTCATTGGTTCTTGCTGAAGCTCAAACATTCTGCGTAACCAGAATAAACCTCATTGGTTCTTGCTGAAGCTCAAACGTACTGCGTAACACAAGAATGAACCTCATTGGTTCTTGCTAAAGCTCAAACGTGCTGCGTAACACAAGAATGAACCTCATTGGTTCTCGCTGAAGCTCAAACGTGCTGCGTAACACAAGAATGAACCTCATTGGTTCTTGCTGAAGCTCAAACGTGCTGCGTAACACGAGAATGAACCTCATTGGTTCTTGCTGAAGCTCAAACGTGCTGCGTAACACAAGAATGAACCTCATTGGTTCTTGCTGAAGCTCAAACGTGCTGCGTAACACGAGAATGAACCTCATTGGTTCTTGCTGAAGCTCAAACGTGCTGCGTAACACAAGAATGAACCTCATTGGTTCTTGCTGAAGCTCAAACGTGCTGCGTAACACAAGAATGAACCTCATTGGTTCTTGCTGAAGCTCAAACGTGCTGCGTAACACGAGAATGAACCTCATTGGTTCTTGCTGAAGCTCAAACGTGCTGCGTAACACAAGAATGAACCTCATTGGTTCTTGCTGAAGCTCAAACGTGCTGCGTAACACAAGAATGAACCTCACTGGTTCTTGCTGAAGCTCAAACGTGCTGCGTAACACAAGAATGAACCTCATTGGTTCTTGCTGAAGCTCAAACATTCTGCGTAACAAGAATAAACCTCATTGGTTCTTGCTGAAGCTCAAACGTACTGCGTAACACAAGAATGAACCTCATTGGTTCTTGCTGAAGCTCAAACGTGCTGCGTAACACGAGAATGAACCTCACTGGTTCTTGCTGAAGCTCAAACGTGCTGCGTAACACGAGAATGAACCTCACTGGTTCTTGCTGAAGCTCAAACGTGCTGCGTAACACAAGAATGAACCTCACTGGTTCTTGCTGAAGCTCAAACGTGCTGCGTAACACAAGAATGAACCTCATTGGTTCTTGCTGAAGCTCAAACATTCTGCGTAACAAGAATAAACCTCATTGGTTCTTGCTTAAGCTCAAACGTACTGCGTAACACAAGAATGAACCTCATTGGTTCTTGCTGAAGCTCAAACGTACTGCGTAACACAAGAATGAACCTCATTGGTTCTTGCTGAAGCTCAAACGTGCTGCGTAACACAAGAATGAACCTCATTGGTTCTTGCTGAAGCTCAAACGTGCTGCGTAACACGAGAATGAACCTCATTGGTTCTTGCAGAAGCTCAAACGTGCTGCGTAACACGAGAATGAACCTCACTGGTTCTTGCTGAAGCTCAAACGTGCTGTGTAACACAAGAATGAACCTCACTGGTTCTTGATGAAGCTCAAACGTGCTGTGTAACACGAGAATGAACCTCATTGGTTCTTGCTGAAGCTCAAACGTGCTGCGTAACAAGAATGAACCTCATTGGTTCTTGCTGAAGCTCAAACGTACTGCGTAACACAAGAATGAACCTCATTGGTTCTTGCAGAAGCTCAAACGTGCTGCGTAACACGAGAATGAACCTCATTGGTTCTTGCTGAAGCTCAAACGTGCTGCGTAACACAAGAATGAACCTCATTGGTTCTTGCTGAAGCTCAAACGTACTGCGTAACACAAGAATGAACCTCATTGGTTCTTGCAGAAGCTCAAACGTGCTGCGTAACACGAGAATGAACCTCATTGGTTCTTGCTGAAGCTCAAACGTGCTGCGTAACACAAGAATGAACCTCACTGGTTCTTGCTGAAGCTCAAACGTGCTGTGTAACACGAGAATGAACCTCATTGGTTCTTGCTGAAGCTCAAACGTGCTGCGTAACAAGAATGAACCTCATTGGTTCTTGCTGAAGCTCAAACGTGCTGCGTAACAAGAATGAACCTCATTGGTTCTTGCTGAAGCTCAAACGTGCTGCGTAACACAAGAATGAACCTCATTGGTTCTTGCTGAAGCTCAAACGTGCTGCATAAAACAAGAATGAACCTCAGTGGTTCTCACACATCAAGCGAACAGTATTGAGCTTCCGTTTACCATATCTGATGTGTGAGTTGATTAGGCTTTTATTCACATATAAACATTAAAGTAAGTCTGTTCATCACATCAATGTGATGAACGACTAAAACGACAAGAGAGTGAGTAAAGGATGACAGAATTTTCATTTTTGGGTGAATTAACTGTAAGAACTGTTCACTGAAAGGTTCTTTGGGTAACCCAAAATGGTTCTTCTATGGCCTTGCAGTAAAAAATAACCCCAACATAAACTCTTTTGCAACCTTTATTTTTAATAGAGTGTTATAGTACAATCATAAAGTGACTCATTTGAAATGCTCTACAGCGACGTGTGTCACACAGATAGCTCTCCACATAGGAGATGTGACTTCAGTAGAGTTTGAAGTTATATGTGAGTTTGTTGTTAGCATGCATTGCCTTCTGTGAGAAGGATATGTTGCCTAAAAATGTGGCTTACCTTTTATCCCCTAAATGTTCCATCTGTATGTGGCTCATAGCTTTTAAAACAATGCATAGTGTGAGTGTTTAGCACATTGAAATGTGTGATGGCAGCTGTTTTTTTTCCCGTACCTGCGTGATGAGTGATGTGTGCACTCCTGACAGGTTGAACAGGTACAGGGCAGAGGCAATTTCTCAGACAAGGTCACAGCGGACAGAACGATGGGATGATGGACAGAAGGCCTGAGGTGTGCGTTGTGTCCTGGGGAAAGCATTAGCTAAAGGGCCCTGTGTCAAATGATGTTTTACAGAATGGTATAAACAAAAACTTATCTTCATGTTCACCCTAAAAAATCCAACCTAGAGTGGAAAAAATGGCCAAACTACGAAGAATTTTTTTTTTTGCAAAACTCCGAACTCACAACAAGTACCTATAGAATTCATGTTTCCAGCTGAAATGAACATAAGAGGCAGTAAAACGACAACAACTTTTATTCCTTTTCACACAAATCATGATTACTGGGCAAGTTATCGATTAATAACAATATTGTGCAAGGTATAGCATGAATAGCATGTCTAATATGTAAGGCTTTTCTAGTAAACTTGCTCGATAGTTCAGCTGGTACAGCATTGCCCTTGTGATGGCATGCTCAGATACGTGTCCTGTGAAACACAAGTCACGATAAAACAGCGAAATGTGCAAGAAGCATCATAATATAATTTTGCAGAAACGTCGCCACAATGACCCCTCTTAAAAATAAAGGTTCCAAAAGGGGGTTTTCACAGCAATGCCATAGAAGAACCATTTTTGGTTCACCACAGAATGTTTCAGTGAATTCCCAATGCCCAATTTTCTGTATTCTAAAGCTTTGTGTGATGAAAATACCTAAATTTAAGTTAATAACTTAACCCTCCTCTATAGCTTTTAAACCAAATGAAACCAAACTGTAATTTCAAGGTGTAATTTCTAACTTTGTAATTTTTGTAAATACAAACTGTAATTTCTTTTATATTAGCAGGCGTGTCACACATTGAGTGCTTCATATTAACATTCAGCTCTTTTACTAAAGAAAACATACAAACATATAAATCATTGACAGATTTGAAATTTTGAACCGTCAAATTCATCCCTCAAAGAAAAGCATATAATGGGTTCCTGCTTTAGATTTGCTTCACCTTGTGTTAGCTTACAGCTGCTCAGTGGGCTATAAGTGCTAAAGCTGTTCCTGGTATAATGAGCTTAAGGAAATAATTATTTCTTTCAGTCGACTTACAGAGAGCATGACAGACATTTAAATGAGATCCAGCCGATCAGGATGGAGAGATGAAAGCGCATGTCAGGAAGCAGCATCTGTCTTCGCCCACTGAAAACCAGTAGTACATGGATGTTTGGAGCCTGAGTATCTCTCATAGGGTGGTCTCAGTCAGTGGAGGTTGTTAATGCCCCCCCACAAGACTGATCTGAAGTGAGCGACTGCTCTTAAAGGTATAGTTCAGCCAAAAATGATAACTGTTACTCACCCTAATGTCATTCCAAACCCAGCCTTATTTCCTTTCATGGTCTGTTACTCACACTAAGCCAAGTTTAACAGCCCGAGTGCCCATTCATTGTAATTGTATTGACAATCATAGTCTTTAGAATTTTTGCTCTTGTGTTCCGGCTTTTCATGGCGAACTGCCCCTTTAAGAGGGACATTTCACCTGTACAGTCAGTGACTTCCCCAGTCATGGGGAAACGATTGCTGCACTCACTGGACTGTATACAGTTCTTTCCACTCACAGATTTTCACTGATAGTCTCTACTCCTGAATGAACAGATCTTGTAACAAGAAATTAAAAAGACACCTCAAAATGTAAATCCATTCTCTTTCTCCGGTGGAGAGTCTTAGTCTGTAGAGCTTGTTTTCTACACAGTTATCCTATGGCTTCAAGCCATATATGGACTCCATTTATGGTACTTTTTTTGTCGTTTTCAATCTTGACATTCATGGCTGTGTTGACATTAAGCAAAATCTCTAGGAATGCCTCATTTATCAGTTTCATCTTATCTGTATCAGTTATTGGTAGTGGTTGATTTTGGATATGTAATTGTATATGTTAATTTTCCCAATTATAATTAGTTTATTTTTGCATCTAACACTTCATATTTAAATGACTATCCAATTTTCATACTGTACATGATATATGTAGTAATGCATAAATGTACTTGTAGCATTTAAAACTAATGATTTTAGTTTTAAGTGTTTTATTTTTGTAGTCAACATTTGAAGTGGATCAAAAAAATTCAAAGTTCAAAGGAGCGGGAAATTCAAAGGAGCGGGAATTGTTAAAAATTAATGTAAGACTTTGATAAGTTTTTGATCCAATTCAAATATTGACTACTGTAGTTATGTCACTTTTCGATCAATTTAATGCATTCTTATAAAATAAAAGTATTAATTTCTTTTAAAACAAATCTGACTGACCTCAAACTTTAGTATATAGTTTACAACAGAGCAATATCATTTTTACTTTTAGTAAATTATTCTCATTATCGGGCATAATTTTAATATTGGTGCATCTCTAAAAAAACATCTCTCTTTTGTTTTGTTAAAGAAAAAGAAACAAATGTTTTTTTGGGTGAATGACTGAATAACTAGAGTGTATCAGGTCATATTCAAAAATGCCATTTGGGAAGCATAAAATAATAATAAAGCAAAGGAATCCCCTTTATATTATTTCCAAATTTGACAAGCGTTTGTTTGGTTTCAATGCTGACTGCATCTCAATTTTTGTTGTATTGATTAGACCATCCATTGTGATAATAAAAGATTCTGTTCAGCGCTTTGAACCGCTTTATTACTTTTCCTGAGTCAATCGTCTGTGGAATCATTTTTCACTATCATAATGGTACATTTTTAATGGAAATGAAAGATCATTGATTCCACATTATTTTTAAATATATGCTGTCACAATAGATGTTTATCTCTGAATTTTCCAAATTGTAACCTTAAATGATTGATAAAGGATTAATTTTTGCTATGAGCTTAAGACTTTCAAAATCCTTCCAAACTAGAACAAAATCAAAACCTATTTCTGAAACTTGAAGAATATCTCTTAAGGACGGTGAGAAAATGGAATAATCCTGCCCGTCTCTTGCTGTTCATCTGCTGTTGGTGAAGCATGCAGTGCAATACTCTTGATGGGGCCTGTAAGTAGAGATGACATCAAAGATAAGTGGGATTATATTGGCTTTACGGCACTGCGCGCCACTGGCTTTGGTTCTGCGAAGGATGAAGTGGAAGCTTGGAGGAGACAGCCAGATCTCCCAGCGGGGACAGGCAACATTTGGGTAGACTGAGTAACTGAGCAGTTTTGGATACTTGACTAGGTAGCGAAGGGTTCTTGGTTTGAATCCGAATGAGTCAATGCTGAGTGTCTTTAATACCTGCTCCCACTGCACTGCGCTTGTTTGTCACTTGGATAAGAGTGTCTGCTAATTGGCAGCTGCCGAAAACTTGGAATTGCAAGGATCAAGGCACTGCATCAAAGGCGTATAGGTTTGGTTTTATCATTAGTTGGGACACTAAAATCACAAAAATCCATAGTTCTGCAGTCTTCAATTACTAAAAGGGTTATTTTCCAAGATCTAACACTCATGTGTGTAACAGCTAAGAAACTGAAATGTGAAAGTAGCTGAATTTTGCTGAAATGTTATTTTATAGTTTTATTAAAATTTGGAATTATCTTTTGTTTTTATATTTTTAGTTTTCATTTTAATTAATTTTTAGCGGTCAAATCGATTAATCACGATTAATCGCATCTAATATAAAAGTTTGTAAATATATAATAGATGTGTGTGTGTGTGTGTGTGTGTTATATATATATATATATATATATACACAAGCACACACACACACACACACACACACACACACACACACACACACACACACACACACACACACACACACACACACACACACACACATATACAAAATTTCATGTTAGATCGTGATTAATCGATTTGACAGCACAAATGTTTTTGTAATTTCGTTATGTGCTTTTGTCATTTTGTTATTTTTCAAAATTAATATTGTTACATTTGTTTTCATTTCAGTTTTTGTTTGTTAATTTTAGTTTTTATTTATTTCCAGTTAATAATTGTTAGTGCTTCAACATAAACTTATTTCAGTTTATTGCCAAGGCAAAATTTCATTTAGTTCGTTTTTCATTTTTTTTTAAATATTTTATTAGTTTTGAAACTAATTTTAACTTATTTTATTTCAACATTATATCTGTTGACAGAAATGTTTTTAATAGTTTAGTTAACGATAATCCTGTCCTGATTGCCATTTAAAAAAAAAAAAAAAAGAAAGATGTAATTTTAATCAACTTTTTTGATTTGATATTATGAGGCCATCATGAGACAAAAACTTACAATGGACCATGCATTTCACATTTCCGGGTTTCTCAGAAGCGGAAGTCGTCATACTTAGGTAAAACGCGGTAAATAAGAGAAAACATAAAATATATATTTTTTGTTCCCATTTGCTGAAATAGCAAAAGGAAAAACTCCACGAAAGTGTTTTCAGAACTTTCAAAAAGAGGACAAAAACAGATTGATAATGGCAGTCAGAAGAGAGAAATATGTCACTCCCACAGCCGCTGTTTTAGAAACATCCTCACAGCAGTGTTAACTAGTTACTTGTAATTTGATGCAAAGGTAATATACAAAGTATGGTGTTATAAATGTACATAATTTAAAAAAAAATGAAAATAAAAAACTAAAATGTCCACATCACAGATCATGCTCTTCCCTCTCTTTCCAGCTATGTCACCATAGCTGATCTGTTGTTGTTAAAATATTAGATGAAAATACATTTGCATATGAATTAGAAATGATTTTATGAATTTGCTTGACGAATATTCATTTTTAGACTTACTACTAGGTTTTCAGGTGGTATCTGGCATCCTGGTTCTGGGATATAAACCCGGATCCTCCATGTTGGCTCAGGCTGTTAGTTTAGATTGAGGACTTTGATAAACTAGCTGTTAAGGCAGAGTGGGATTTGCGATACTAGCGACACACATTCTCTGTGATGCTGATGTGACTGCTCGTGTCGCGGATACTGACCCTTGTTTCGATCTAATCTGTTTGAGGGTCGCTGCTGGTGAGTTTAGGTACATGTTCTCCCAGGTTTGTCACCGATGCAGGGAATTTGAGTGTCACTGTAATAGCTGGTCTTCCTCACGGATAGACAGTAAAGATGCATTAATTATTCTAAAACACCTTTTATATAGACCATGTCGTAGATCCTCTCCAGGTTCTTGCATTGAGGCGCTGAACTGACCTTGACCGTGTCAATAAAATACGGAGTTAACAGTAGTGAATGTGACTATTATTGATACTTATGTAGATTCTTTTTTGATTAAGTACTTAATGACAAAGTCTTAATTGAACAGTCTGTAGAATATTAGCAGGAGCTTTTTGAGACGCTTCCCACTTTGGCAATAAGTTTCAATGTGTAATATTATTAGTCTGTGTTTGTTGTTTAAGAAGCTTACCACCTTCTGCAAGACCTTCATATAATCTTCATCCTAATAGTTTTCAAAATTTGTTCCGAATTATTTTGTCGGTAGCATTTACAATGTTTGTAGCTTATTTCATTACATTTTTTATCAAATTATTTTATTTATTTTTATTAACATATTTTTTGCTGTTGTTGTTGTTGGTTAAACTTATTTACATAAACGGAACTCTTTACATTTGAGATTTTAGCCATGTTAGGTATCTGTGGTCTGAATTGGAAAATTGTTCATTTTATTAGTTATTTCATTCTCAAATTTTTTCTAAAAAAATTCTTAATTATGACATCACTGCATATTAAACAATAAGTACAATGTGTCAATGTTGTTAGCTTGGTACTGGATATTTAATTCCGCAGTCTAATTCCACAGATCTTTTAAATTGCTAATATTTTATTATATTTTTCTATTTTTTGTAGAGCCTTTTATGTCACAGCTCAGAATATATAGGATTTGTGTTCCTCTGGTGCCATCATCCGATCAGAGTTGTCATGATGTCATTATAGTGCAACTCTAGAGTGATTAATCACATGGTATTTATGGCTCAGCACATGGTAAAATCATATCCTAATGATATATGGTGGAATTCTGTTCCATCTCCCTTTTTCCGCACCCAGACAGAAACTGTAAGGAACTTCATGTCTGAGTGTAGAGGCTTTGCAGTGTATAAAACACAGGTGTGTAAAGGCCATACTGACTGGGCTGAAAGACAACTAGGTCGCATGTGTGTGTGTGTACTGCAGGGCCACTCTCCACTTCACCAGCGTGTGTGACCTGCATACTAACGCTGCCTCATACCTGCTATATAGTGTGTCGCAGTGGCACTGAGGGACTCTGAATCCAGCCAGTCGTATACACTCACTCAGTCACCGTTGTTCTGTTTCTTTCTTCTTTCCTCTACTCTCTCCATTACTTCCTACACACACACACACACACACACACACACACACACACACACACACACACACACACACACACACACACACACACACACACGACAATGTACAATGTGTTTGTCTGCATTGCAGTGGGCTTCTGGTAAACCCCATGGGGGTTCTTTGGTTTTTAGCCACCTATTGCAGCCCGTATTTGTTATGTGTGGGTGTGTAAGCTGGAGACTATATAGAGCTGGTGCGATCCATGAGCTATCACCGCTGAGAAAAACACTAAACCCCAGGTTGCTCCTTTGGGACTGGCCCCAGAAGTGTAAGATTGTTTTCATAAGAACATTAGCTAAACGAGAACATAGTACTCAATCCTGTATTCTTTTGTTTATTATTTTTTTGTGTAAAACACAAAATGTTATTTTGAAGAAACTTCATGTAGTTTTTTTTTAAAGGATGTTTTTTGTCCTTTTGGAGCTTGGTTACCATGAATTGTTAAATGGAAAAGAGCTGAATAACATGTAAATTGTCATCATTTAATCACCCTCATGTTATTTCATGGCAGTGTGACTTACTTTTTTTATGTGAGACACACCAAGAGCTATTTTGTGTGATTTATTTTTTCTTGCCTGCTCTTTGTTCAATACAGTGGAAATGAATGAGGGCCTTTTGAGCTCCAA
Organism: Meda fulgida; assembly: GCA_030578275.1. Classification (NCBI taxonomy): domain Eukaryota; kingdom Metazoa; phylum Chordata; class Actinopteri; order Cypriniformes; family Leuciscidae; genus Meda; species Meda fulgida. The sequence goes on from CM060630.1 coordinate 14,659,962, forward strand.
AAATGACAATAAAAATCATTAAAGAACCAAGCAGTCCATGTGACTTGCAAATTCATAAAACGAAAGGGTTTAAGAGACTAATCTTACAGGCATGCTTAAAGTTGAAGTGTATTTCAGCAGCACAAAATGGGATTGTAGAAATAATGAATATTTTTACAGTATAGACAGTTCTAGCAGCATTATAATCATTATTTATTTTATTTATAATTTCTTTTATGTATGCATGTATTTACTGTATTTATTTTTGTGTGTGTGTTTTCAGAGTAATTGTTTTTGCTTTTGATCAAAATATGTATTGCTACTACAGTGTACAGTGCTATTACCAAAGTTAATTATTTATTATTAGAATTTTGTAATTATTTTAATCATTAAAAAGAATCACACTTAGTATTTTTCCTCATACCCCCAGGGGTGCCCGAGAGGGGGGCAGAATGAGCACCCCAACTGGACGGACACACAGGCACCGACCAATGCTCATGGAGAAACGACAATGAGTGCAGTTTGCGTATGTGGCAAAGTCTACAAGAACCGGCATGGCCAAAATGGAATGCTTGACGGGGAAGCAGGTGGTGAAACGCACACCTGTGTACCTGGTGAGACGCAGGAGGAGCCCGGCCCGGAGTCACCCCACAGTGCCCAGAACCTCCACGCACCACAAGCCCCACCCCATGTCAGACATTCCAAACACTGCCGGGTCAAGTGGCCTGCTGCCAACAAGGAGAGAGAGTGGCTCCAGTTCGATGAGGACTTGGTCCAGGTCCTCAAACCTGCCGCTAAGGGGGATGACTAGAGGTCAGCGCAAGAGACAACCAGGGAGCCAACTTTGAAGGAAGTTGAAGAAGTCGTCAAGGCTGCTAGAACCAGCTCAGCACCAGGCCCGAATAGAGTTCCGTACGTCATATATAAGTGGTGCCCCAGACTTTACAGAGGATATGGAAACTAATCAAGGTCATCTGGAGGAGGGAGAAGGTGGCACAGCAGTGGCGACACCCAGAGGGTGTCTGGATCCCGAAGGAGGAAAGCTCAAGCACCATCGAGCAGTTCAGAGTCATCTCGCTCCTCAATGTTGAGGGCAACATTTTCTTTAGTATTCTTGCCCGACGCCTGACGGAGTTCCTTCTGAGCAGAAGGGGGGAGTCCCAAAGATGCCAGGATGTGTCGAACATACAGGAGTTTTCACCCAGCTTTTACGTGAGGCACGTGATTGCAAAGGGGATCTGGCAGTCCTCTGGCTCAATCTCGCCAACACCTACGGATCAATCCCGCATAGCCTGGTTGAAACCTCACTTGACCGACATCACGTTCCAGACAAGAACCTCAAGAACCTCATTGTAGCAATGTTCAGAGAAGAAGGAGGCGGGAACCGGTGAACAATCAATATATAATTTATTTAAAATAAAACAAACAAACGAAAATACCGCCAGCAGCCCCTCGCGGACGACTGCTGGCTACCGAAAATAAATATAACTGCCAGCAGCCCCTCGTGGACGACTGCTAGCTAAAGTAAAATACAGATACAAAACACAACTAAAATACAGGCCTGTTCCTCTCTCTATCATCAACGTCGTCGCTCCTCCTTTATGCTTACGCTCCTCCGTGAGAGATGCGAGACCGGTGTGCTTCACAGGTGTTGCTCATTAGCAATCGCACCACCGGCCTCGCGCCGTTCTCTCACGTCCCTCGGCCGTCCTGTTCGCCACACTCATACTGGATTATTACAATTCATTCCGTTTGAGAGTCACCTCAGGAGCGGAAACATCTGCATTCCATCGGCTTGAGTAGGGCATTATCACTGGATGCACTATTTCCATGATATTATTTGCCTTGGCGATGAATATGCTTGTGAAGTCAGCAAAGGTGGAGTGCAGAGGCCCACTCACCAAGTCAGGCATAAAGCAGCCCCCCATTAGAGCATTTATGGATGATCTGACGGTGACCACAGCATCGGTTCCGGGGTGCAGATAGATCCTCCAAGGGCTCGAGCATCTCATCAACTGGGCCCGGATGGACTTTAAGCCAGCCAAGTCCAGGTCCCTGGTGGTGAAGAAAGGGAAGGTTACAGACCAGTTCCGCTTCTCACTTGGAGACATCCAGATACCATCTGTCTGAGACATGCCAGTCAAGAGTCTGGGCAAGATCTACGACTGCACCCTGAAGGACACCGCAGCACTCCAGACAACCACCAACCAGTTGGGAATCTGGCTGATGGCTGTGGACAAGTCAGGTCTGCCAGGTAAATATAAAGCCTGGATCTACCAGCATGGCATCCTGCCCCGACTGCTCTGGCCACTGCTGGTCTATGACGGGCCAATTACCACCTTTAAATGCTTTGAGAGGAAAGTCAGCTGTTTCCTACAGAAGTGGCTAGGCCTACCACTAAAACTCAGTGACATCGCCATGTACGGGTGGAAGAACATGCTAAAACTGCCCTTCAGCAGTCTGAAGGAAGAGTTTATGGAAACCCGATCAAGAGGTGCTACTGTACAGAGACTCCAGTGACATCAAGGTCTCTTCAGCAGGCATAGAGGTCAGAACCGGGAGGAAGTGGAAGGCCCAAGAGGCAGTAGACCAGGCTGTGTCACGGCTGCGACACATTGAGCTGGTGGGGGCAGTGGCATCTGGACGGGCAGGACTCTGGAGCATTCCAAGACCTTACTTTAACAAGGCCCAGGGAAAGGAAAGACGGCAGCTGATCCAAGATGAGGTCCGAGCTCGGGTGGAAGAAGCCAGCTGCAGTAGGACAGTAAGGATGCGGCTGCAGTAGGACAGTAAGGATGCGGGGGAATGGACCCGATGGGAGCATGCAGCAGACTGGAAGATATCGTGGACAGAATTGTGGAAGTCTGAGCCACACCGGATCAAATTCCTAGTTCAGTCTGTCTATGATATCCTCCCCAGTCCATCTAATCTCTTCCGCTGTGGTCTGGCAGACACAACACTGTGCGCACTCTGCCAGAGAGGAGGTTCATTGGAGCACATCTTGAGCCGCTGCCCAAAAGCACTGGGAGATGGCCGCTACCGACCAACCAAGAGATGGCACCACGACCAAGTACTGAGGGTCATTGCAGAGGTCATCAGCACTGGGATCGCCTGCAGTAGACACCAGCAACCAGCAAGACAGAACATCGTCTTTGTTAAAGCCGGGGAGAAGCCACACCAGCACCTGAAGAAATCGGGGGGGGGGGGCTCCTCGCAATAGCACAGGACTGGCAGCTGAAAGTCGACCTAGGGAGACAGCTCAAATTCCCAGAAAACATTGCAGTGACCACGCTCAGGCCAGACATTGTCCTGGTGTCAGAAATAACAAGGCAAGTGGTCCTGCTGGAGCTGACTGTTCCCTGGGAAGACCGGATGGAGGAGGCTTTTGAGAGGATAAGGGCCAAGTACGAGGAGCTGGCAGGCAATTGCCGAAGCAGGGGGTGGAGGACCCGATGCAATCCCACCGAGGTCGAGTGCAGAGGATTCATTGGCCAGTCACTCATCAGGGCCCTAAAGGTGCTTGGAGTGAATCAACTCTGATCAACCCTGGTTGGGTCATCTGGGCGAGGGTGTATGATGTTGTGAGACCCGAAACACCCAATGAACCTAGGATACTGTACATCACTGATGATGTGTCTGAGTTGCACCAGAGGTGTATTTCAAGAACTCATTATTCCATGAAAGTCTTGAGAATTTGTACTTTCACAACTTGTGACTTATAATATGCTATAAAAATGCTTGGCATAATTGTTTTCAAACCTGACACTATTTACTTATTTTCCTTTTGAAAATAAAATAATGGGTTTGGAGTGAGTCAACATAATGACAGAATTTTATTTTTTTATTATTATCATAGGTTTTGCACCAAATATCCGGCAAAACTCTCTACTGGAGCTGCTCAGTGCAGGAGCTTATGTTCTCTGACATTAGATTAACTAAGGCTGCTGTTGACCTGGGGTCCCATATCTCTCCTCAGAACCTCTCAGTTTGGTCACACGCCAGTCCTCCATGTGCTCCACATTCCTGTGACTAATTGAATTGGCCTCAGAACTTAATAAGGTTAATGCATAAAATTGAGGGCACAGATAACAATGCGTGTTGCATTATCTCCCTATATCACATTCCAATGTAAATAACTAAGAAATAAGCAGTTAAACTCAAAGAGTTTAATTGACATTATTCTGGTAAATCTGGTTGCTTGTTTCAGTTGTTTTAGAGCACTTTTTATTCTCTATTTTTATTTTAGCTATAATGAATGCACATACCATAATCCAGTTCAGTCCCAGAATGCAATGCACAATGCCTGCTACCTTCATGTCATCAGCCATACTTATAAAGTGAATGTGACCGACCTAGCCTAAAGCAGTCTCTCTCTCTCTCTCTCTCTCTCTCTCTCTCTCTCTCTCTCTCTCTCTCTCTCTCTCTCTCTCTCTCTCTCTCTCTCTCTCTCTCTCTCTCTCTCTCTACACACCCGCACTATCTCTTGTCAAACTGACTGCCTCTCTGTGAACATATGCTAATGTCTGGAGCTGTGTCATATTGGAGCACTCGCTCATTTCCTCGCACAGCCAGCTTCCCCTCTCACGTGCCTCTTAGATGTGCCTTCTCTTCCATGCAGGAGCTGTTCCTTTCTGATCTCCACAGATGGCTTCGGAGCTCTTTAACCTCTCCATTACAGCGACAAAAACCTTTTTGATATGAGCTCATTCATAAAACTAAAAGCATTTTTTTTGGAGGTTTAAGAGACTTCTCTTACAGGCATACTTAAGGTTGAAATGGATTATTTCAGCAGCACCAAATGGGATTGCAGAAATAATGAATATTTCCTACTTACTTTCACTCCCTGCAAATATTGTTTCACAAATAGCTTTTTATAGATATTGATATAAATATAAAAATTAGCTAAAGAATTTTACAAAAATATTTTATTTCATTTTTGTAATATTATTTTCAGTAAGTAACTTTAACATATTTGTGTGTGTGTGTATATATGTATGTATATATATTTATACACACACACACACACACACACACACATGTTGTGTTTTCATGTTTTATGGGGACTTTCCATAGACATAATGATTTTTATACTGTACAGACTGTATATTCTATTCCCTTACACTAACCCTATCCCTAAACCTACCCATCACAGGAAACATTCTGCATTTTTACATTTTCAAACAACATCACTTAGTATGATTTATAAGCTGATTTCCTCATGGGGACCAAAAAATGTCCCCACACGAACAAGGATTAGGATATTGCCATCCTTGTGGGGACATTTTGTCCCCATAACGTAGGGTTTACCAGGCCACACATATACACACACACACACACACATACACACACGTTAAAGTGAACTATATTTATTTGTGTGTGTAATATTTATTATAATATAAAATAATAATAAAAAAAATTAAAAAAAAGATATATATATATATATATATATAAATTGTTTTTCATTATTTCTTTTAATATAAGCTTTGGCTGAATGGGAGTAGTCAGTCTTCCCCACTGACAGCTTGGCATTGTTTCACTTTGCAACCCAGTTTTATCAGGTGTTATTAATAGAAGACATCAATAGATGTCAAGCTCTAGAAACTCATTCTGTAAAGCTCAGCTTGGTCTGAAATCCATTTAACAGAAGCATGCACCTCTCTCTTGTTCTCTAGCTAAAGAATTTTAGACCTGGAGACGTGCCATAGAAAGAAAAGTTTGTTGTCAGCAGTTTTTGTGAAAATTTGAAAGAGAGGTTATTCATTTTCATAAAACAATCCTCCCACGATTCCAGTTTCTTGAATGTATTGACAGATTTTCTTATATGCAGTACCCACATATTTCCATAAAGACAATAGAATAATGCTTGCTTCTCTTGCATTTAATGGGTATATATACTCTTGAACAAAATCTTAAGACTGGGGGAAACATTGCAAGTATTCACATTTCGCGCTGGTGGATCATAACCAGGTTGTATGTACTGCTTCAAAATGCCAAAAGAAGAAACAGGAGCAAGAGACAAAAAAACTGCATTTAAACTCAAACAGGCTGTTCATCAGCTGATCAAAAGTTTAAGACCATAGCCCAAAAATAAACCTACAACAGAACAAAAAGTGTCAAAAGGAGACTCAGTAGTGAGTAGCCCCACCGTCCTTGTTGATCACTTCAAACACTCGTTTCGGCATGCTTGATGCGACTGTTCCCAGGAGGCTGCTGGGAACGTTGCTCCATGTGGTGAAGATGGCTTCACGAAGGGCATCCACGGTCTGGAACTGACGTCCGTTTTTGTAAACTTCCCTTGCCATCCATCCCAAAAAGGTTCTCAATGGGATTTAGATCAGGAGAACATGCAGGATGGTCCAAAAGAGCAACGTTATTCTCCTGGAAGAAGTCCAGGAGTAGAAAACATCTCCGGTGGGATCTCATTGTCATGCCAGTAACGTTGGAAGCCATCAGGACCGTCCAGGTTAAATTTTTTCTCGTCAGAGAATAAAACTTTCTTCCATCTTTCAATGTCCCATGTTTGGTGCTCCCTTGCAAATTCCAAACGCGCAAGTTTGTGGCGTGGGAGGAGACGTGGCCTTTGAAGACGTTTTTTGGTCTCGAAGCCCTTCTCTCGCAGATGACGTCTTATGGTTATTGGGCTACAGTCAGCATCAGTAAGTGCCTTAATTTGGGTTGAGGATCGACCTGTGTCTTCACGGACAACCCGTCGGATCCTGCGGCTCAGTGCAGGTGAAATTATTTTGTGTCTACCACTTGACTTTTTTTGTCCCATAACTCTCAGGATCTTTTAAGAAATGTAAAAGGACTGTCTTACTGCGTCCAACCTTGGCAGCAATGGTGCGTTGCGAGAGGCCTTGCTTGTGCAGCTCAACAATCCTGCCACGTTCAAAGAGAGAAAGCCTTTTTGCCTTTGCCATCAGGAGATCATTACAGTGTGACTGCCTGAACATCAATGACACGAAAGCCATATTTTTGTGCAGATTTTACCTTTTTATGCCTATGGTCTTAAACTTTTGATCAGCTGATGAACAGCCTGTTTGAGTTTAAATGCAGTTTTCAATAAATTGCCTACTCTCTATTTTTTGTCTCTTGCTGCTGTTTCTTGTTTTGGCATTTTGAAGCAGTACTTACAACCCGGTTATGTTCCACCAGCGCAAAATGCGAATACTTGCAATGTTTCCCCCGGTCTTAAGATTTTGTTCAAGAGTGTACTAGAAAAATTTGAATATCGTGCAAAAGTTGTGCATTTCAGTAATTCAAATTAAAAGGTGAAACTAATATATTTAGTATGTATAACTGTAAATATATAATGATTGTACTTTTCAGAGGGCTGACATTTCTGTATTTAAAATCCTTTTTTTATTGATTTCATGTAATATTCTAATTTTCTGAGATTTTGAATTTGGGGCAAGCAGACGATCTACGGGACAAAGTGAATGCACACTGTGGACCCGCCAATAGGCACACACTACTAACGTGCCCTTTACATAAAAAAAAAAAAATGCTCCATTGACTTTAGACCAGGTTTCAGTTGGTGAATGGCGCAGTCTATTTCAGTTGCCTCAAAATAGCAATGCGCCAACAATGCTCCTGAACACACCTCGTTTTCAGACCAGCACGCCCATGGGCGCACAAATCGGTGCAAAAGCATTTGCTATTTAAACAATGTGGCCGGGACGTGAAAATGATAACTGTGTCGGTCTGAAACTAGCAAAAAAACACCTGCGTCGCACCTGGCCCCGGGTGTATGATAGAGCCCATATTCTAGGGCGAACGCTAACACGCTTATTATAAACCTATCCAATGTACACCAGGTGCATTTTTGACATAACGCTCTACCCAGCATACCCAGTTCAAAAAGTCACCGCTCACCACTAAGATATATATAATAAAATTAGACTATATAATATATATATATATACAGTGTATATATAATTTTATTAGACTTTTAAAAAAAATACATTTATTTGATCAAAAATGCAGTAATAACCTTACTGTTGTGAAATATTATTAAAATTTTAATGTAATTTATTTTATAATATATACATATGTTTTATATATATTTGCATAGCATGTTACATTTTGTAGCCCTTTTTTAATTGACTGTGTATGAAGATAAACAGCAGTGTTTTTTTGCTGCCCCATAAAATGATGGCAATGGAAAGGGACTTTAGACCTCTACCAATCATGTTTTTTTCTACCTTTCTCAGTGTGATTATTCCAAAAACTAGCTCTACAGAGTCTACAGAAGGTCCCTGGACAGTCTGTGAGTGCCCTACAGCAGATAGGGGTAAATTCAAGCAGCAAACAGCAAATGGGGTAAATAGAGTACATGTGATGCATTGATTTGACGGGGATTCGCAGCCATTGGCACTGAAGTAGACTGCAGTTTTCGGGAGCTGTCCGTAGTGCTGAAGTCTGTCAGCTGAAGAGCTCACCAGGTGTGGTTTTTCTTTTATCAGGCATATCAAATGGAAAAGCATGGCTATATTCTCTCTAGGTGCATTTGAGGCTACGTTCCAGTTTTACCTCAAATGAGCACCTTAGCAGCGATGCTTTGTCAAATACAACCTGCTGATTTATTTATTTGTTTGTATGTTGTGTATTTGCTTCTTGGCTTTCATTCAGAGCTTGACATGATAAATAGATGGACACAAAAGAGTTATGTTGCATCATAAATCATTCATAATCAGACCATCCCGTTCCAATCTTGATTTAATTTTTAGCCTGGAAGCTCTGAATTTGTGGAGACATTTTTATGTCAGTGACACTTTCCCTCGTGGCCTCGTCGCACATTTGTCTCTCAGTATAAAATGTCTTTGACCTTTGTGAAGGTGTCCGTCAGCTCCTTGTCATTCCACTCCTCAGAAAATTACATGTCTCTAAAAGCGAGAGCACATACCCACAAATTCACCTTGACGTTTCACCTCACTTTCCACCCCTCTCAGGCTGACGAAGAGCACCTCCTCTTCCTCTGCCAGGAACTTTTTTCCCCTCATCATCCTTCCTTCCTTTACTTCCTCCTGCATTGGTATTCACAGCATGACATGTACCTGCTCTTCCTCTCTGATAAAACAGAAACAGCCCCATGGTGCCACAGAGAGCTCGGCACATATGAGATAATTTGCTGTTTGATCAAAATAATTGCGCTGTCGGAATCGTCTGAGAGAGCCACTTCATTGCTGTTCGACGGATAGCGGAGGAATATAGAAAACTCGCGAAGGGGAAGTAGAATGTGAGTGTACGAATAATGTTTCTTGAAATAAGATAAATGAGGTGATTGTGGTTCATCCTGATGTGTTTGAGTATATGTACTGGTGCGTCTAGCCTGTGTTCTCCATATGGAGGTCTTGTTGCTGGCTTGACAGTGAATTATAACTGAATTTCAGTTATTTATTTTCTTTGGCCTTTCCATTATTGAAAGAAATAGTAGACACAGGACTGGAAAAATCACCACAGCTTAAAGGAGAACTCCGGTCAATTTTAACATTGAGCTCATTTTTTTGTACATTTGGAGTGCTGTCAGTACAGACAAAAATCGCTGTTGCCTACACCGTGTTATCCTCTTTTTAAAATTCACACCCTGTTGACTTCAATGGGGCAAGTTCTTAACCTGCTTTTATAGCCTCTTAACATCCTTGATTTGTCATTACAAGTGCAGAGCCATGTGAGTGGTGTTATTAAGAGTGACCACGGTCAATCTGATTGCAGTAGATGTGAAAGATATGTTAATTCAGCCAGCTCACATACCTGTATTTACTTCCTGTTTTCGGTCGAAGTCCACAGTAGTCGATTGTCGAGTTTGTGCGCGATCATTGGTAACTAAGCAACAGTGGAAACTCAGACTGTCCGCTGTCAGCCGATGACGGTGCTTTGTGGTGTTCTGATATTATGATAATCTATGACATTATGATGATGTTGCTTAGTTACCAATGATCGCGCACGCGAACTCGATAATCGACTACTGTGGACTTCGACCGAAAACAGGAAGTAAATACAGGTATGTGAGCTGGCTGAATTAACATCATTTTTATTAATATCTTTCACATCTACTGCAGTCAGATTGACCGTGGTCACTCGTGGTCATCCATCCATCCATCCATCCATCCATCCATCCATCCATCCATCCATCCATCCATCCATCCATCCATCCATCCATCCATCCATCCATCCATCCATCCTACAGCACCACACAGAATTACTTTGTGCGTATGTTTTAATTTATCTCAACAAATAACTCCACAAAACTCTGCGGTATCACACATTCATATCATGCTGAGTTTCTTTATGAAAAGCAGTCAAACTGTAATAATGCTTAGGCTAATGTGTTCAGCTCTAAGCAGGGTAGGAAATGCAGACCACAAGATTTCATGTGCAGGACCTGATGACTGGTCACAAATCAAGAGCGATGAGTCAGAAAGCCTTCAATTTATAGTCATGGGCTGTCAGCAGAGGAATCAATGAAGGATTTGAAGATAACACATTCAAAGAAATGCGCTTTGTGAATCTCTGCACAAAGAAACGTCTGGTTTAATTTTATTATTACTGACTGGTGACATCACAGGCTTTAGGGATGTCTTTTGTGAACCTGCTTTGTGAGCAATCACTTTGATCAAAACTGAATTTTCTTTTTCATTTCTGATGCTTTTATTTAGACAAAAAGGCCATATTGTATAGTTTTGTATATTTTGTACTTTTTAGCAGTTTAGCATTTTTAATTTTCTGCTAAAGCCCACTTATGTTATTTAAGATTTCTTGCAGCAAAAACTATTTTAATTTAATTTTTCATGACTATGTTACTATTATATCATACCTATAAGACTATTAGTCTATATTTAAATGATGGTTGTTATGATTGGCAAATCTTGTCAGACCGGTTACGTTTGATAAAAAAAAAAAAAAACATTATTGTGAATTTAAATAAATATTGTGCAAAATAAGTGTTAATTTCCTTGATGAAGCCATATCAATTGGTCACCAGTAAATATGCAGATGTAGGCAGATATGCATTTGCATTGATGTGATGTCATAGTAAAAAAATAAAAAAAGGTAGACTATATAATCTCAAAACATTTGATCAATGTTTGTAAAGTAAAGAAACATGATAGGACATTAGAGAAAGTCACTTTTCCACCATATAAAACGTTTCCTTTGAAACGGATACAGATTCCCAAGTGTTTTCTTCCGGCTGAGTTACATCAACATCTCCCGCAGAACTCTGACACTCACCTCTACATCATGAGCTCAGAGGACCTGGTGTGTGACGCCCAGGGAACTAACCAATCAATGGGGCAGTGGGAACAATAAACTAATTTGTGTATCTGATCTCTTCCTTCCTCATCTATCTTTTCCCTTGACCTTTATAGTTGTGACATTTTGACAGTTCAAAGGTAGAAGAGAGAGGAAATGCTGCAGGCAGAATTCTCCCATCTGAGTCTTTTCTCTAGAGAGCTTGTGTCACGGAGCGCATGGGAACGTCTTGCAATGTGCTTTGCAGTGTATGCTACTCTCATTCTTTCTTTTCCAATTTGTTTTCTCATAATCAAGCCCTCCATGGCAAATGCAGAAAAAAACCCTATTCACTTGTAAATGGAGTTTTGACATCCATTATCCAACTTAGTTATTAAATTATATTTCATCTAACACTTTAGAATGCTGTTCCATCAATAATGAATAACTACACAGGAACAAATGAGTAACTCAATAGTAACTACTTTTTAGGAAGAAGAAACTCTGATTAACTGACTCTATAATAGAGCTCAGTTGAATGAAGTAGTTCACTATTAGCTAATCAGGAACTACTTTTTTCATACTCAGAGAGGAATATCAATTAATGTGAATAATACATAATACATAGTTAATTCTAAAGTGAAGATCATGGTAACCCACTAACAATGACTTGAGTATTACCAAATTATTTTATTTGAATTTCTAATTACTTGGAATAGTATTCTAAGGTTTTCATATTTAATGTAACTACAGCCAGTAATTAAATCTATGGGCCTGCCTGAAGTGTGCATATGAGTAGACAAAATCGAGGGGTCGAGGCTCTGTCCAAATACACTTCTCCCATCCACTCGACCGAATTTTGTAGTGAGTTTTTTAGTGGTGTTAAATGAAAACTTCTTGAAAGTTTGAATCCTGTTTGTTTAACAGGTCACTTTCCTAAAGAGTGTGTCATGATGACACTAGTCAAGTCAAGTCACATTTATGTATATAGCGCTTTATACAGTACAGATTGTTTCATATTAGCAGCTTTACAGGGATAAACTGGCAAATAATGATTCAATGATGCAAACAGAGTTCAATTCTGCTGTAAAACAGCTCTGACAAGAAAATAGTGGCATTGTTCAGCTGAAGTGTTGAGACATTAGTTTCATATCACGACTGACATTTGTGAAAGCATGAGGACTTAAAAAAAAAAGAAATTAAATGTAAAATTGGTAAGTGTGTTTCTGTGAATCTGTTCAACTGTTTAATTCATTGAATCAAATGAGAACTTAGATTACGATTCGTTTGTGTCTTTACATAAGTCAAGTCATCAGCAACTTTCTATTGAGTGAACGCAGTATCCAGAACGAATCAGTATTTTTTAAATAGGTTGAATGAATGATTCAGTGACTCACTTATAAAGAGAGTCACTCCTCCCTGAATGATTCAGAATCTTGGTATAAATAGTTTGATCAAGAAATATTTAATTTTTTATTGTCGCCCAACCCTAATTTTAACATTAAATAATTAATAAAATATTAATAATAGGGTATTCTATTCTATATTCTATTCTACCCCCCTCCCCCCCACAGATTTAAAAACAAGCCGCTTAATTTACAGGCATCACAATGTTTAAAACACAAGATCAGCCAGCATTACGTTTTCATCAACATCAGGTGCATACTGCTGAATATTTTTTATTTAAGACTTTATTTCATATCTGAAGACAGGGACCAGCATGTCAGCCTTACAGGGAACATACTAGTAATGTTTGCTTGTTCCTGGAGTTATTCTTCTCCAGATTTGATCAAACAGTGGCTTCAGGCATGAAAAAATTCAACCAGCCTGCAGTGCTTGCGCTTTCGCTTTTATCACCTCAAACCAGACGAAGACACAAGCTTCATGGAATCCTGCTTGACAAATGTATACATGATAAAATAGATAGAGCACCTGCTCTTCCCTGGAGAGATCTCCATCCTGCTTCCTTCTCTCACAGCTCTCAGTAAATACATCAGCGCTGTTTATTTCCACTGTGTTCATACCCAAAAAAAGTGTACAGTGGAAAAAAATGGCTGATTTGTGCTACCCATAACCATGGCAACCGAGAATCCCTGAACCCCAACTTGTCAGAAAGTGGTGGATGGGGAGTGAAAGCTCAGGAGACTTTTTTTTTTTTTTTTTTTCCATACAGCTTTTATTTTATACTAAAATTCCCAATTAGAAAAATATATACAAGTTCTCTAGAGAAAATACTAATAGATGGGAGAAGATATAGTAAGAGTATAGAGTATAAAGTGAATGCTGATGATATAAAAGTGCAGGTCATTTGATGTACATAAGAGTCTGACTTTTGAGAGAGTCTCTCCATTTAGCATCATTGAAACAATTGAGATATTAAAAAGGTTTCATTTATGATTTTGCTCTTCTACTGTTAATTTAACAGTCATGAACTCTTATGAACATTTCATGAACTGTCTCTGATATATTATGCATGCAGATGAGTATTGGTTACCGATCTGGCATACTTAATGCTGCTTAATGGGCAATCTTTATAATAGTGGTCATTTTTAATGGCTCTTTATAGGTGTGTAAATGCTGACTGTGCCTGTGAAATTGCATATCAGTTGATTCATTTGCAAATAAATTGAGGCCATGATATTCATTTTCTTCTTTCCAGATCAGCATAAACACATTCATGCTTTTTTTTAGTGTTCCTGTGACAATTAAAGGGTAAAAATCATACTACTATCATACGTGCTAACACTGGTGATTTATACAATGAAAATGACCAAGAAAGTATTATAAAAATAGTCCATAATATTTTCTGTCTGAAGTCTTCGTTATTGAAATGTATTGTAAAAGTATTTTTTCAATACATTTCTTGACTTTTTATAAATTTTACTCTGCAAGGATGCATTTAATTGATCAGAAGTGACTGATGTTTATGTTGTTACAAAAAAATATATTTAAAATAAATTATGTTCTATTTGACTTACTATTCATCAAAAAAAAAAATGCAGCAGAGCTGCCACAAAAATATTAAGCAGCACAACTGTTCAACATTGATAGTAATAAGAAATGTTTCTTGGGCAGCAAATCATCATATTAGAATGATTTCTGAAGTATCATGTGACACTGAAGACTGGAGTAATGATGATGAAAATACAGCTTCGAATTGCAATAATATTTCTTGCAGACCCCAATGATTTGAACAGTGGTGCACTTGTTTGAGAAATTTAATGAATTAAAATTTTTGATTTTTGGGTTGTCATGTAAACGTAACGTCCCCTAAGTCTTTTATCATGCTTGCTGTCACTGTTTCCAGTTGGAACTGCAATCCTGTTCCTCATTTTTGTTTCTTTGACATTAGATCTCAAATCTGATTTCAGCGTACCTAAACACAGGTCTGAAGACTGCGAGGTAGTTTCTCTGAAATAGGAAAGCAGGAAGCGCTGTGCTTAACTTGATCCAGAGAAGGAATGCCGGCAGTTTGAAGTGAGGGAGTTTGTTGGGGTTATTCTGAAGCTGAAGTCTTTGTAACTGTGGTGGGTATAGTTTAGGTTTTTATACGTATAGAATTACCCCCACCATAGAGAAAACAATATAGTGACATACAAGAACATAAAAATGAGGTTGAATTTAAAAATGTTCATGCTAAGTTAAATGTTTAAATTTGTCTTAGCTTATAAGATCAGAGACAGGTTGTGCTTGTTTAACTTTCGTTGAGTCTGGAAGCCTAACAATCTGCAGACAATGTGTAGACTTTAAATGACATACTGTATGTTTGCGAATACATGTTTTTGAGCCAATGCATGATTTGCATGCCATTTGAATGTTTTCACGTGCCAAATGCTACTTTCAAGTGTCTGGGTGTGTTGTCATGGCAACTGCTTTTGTGTACAGACAAGCTAGCTGCGCTTTCTTATATTAGTGGTTTATGACACGTTCGTTCTAGCATGTGTTTCTAAGGAAATTATTTTGATTACAGCATTGTAAAAAACTGAAAGGTAAAAGTATTCCTGAATGGCTAAAATTGCAAGAGTCTGTTATTCACTGTTATTTCTTTATATGAAAGAACAATTTATAATAAAAGACAAAAATAGTTTTCCATGTTTAAAAAAGTGAATGCCAAAATTGATGTGCCTTGCGTTTTCTTTTTAGAAAAGTGCAGATAACTGAACAAAGACTTTTTGTTACATTTAACTTAAAAGAAAGAGTTTAAGGGCAAATTGAATTGCAAGTGTGTCATTTGTCGTTTAGGGACTTTGGTTTTGATTTTTTTTGCGGCTGTTTAGCTGTTTTTACCTGCTCAGAAAAGTTTTCAAATCACCCCCACTATTGGGACAGTCATTTGTATTTTTTCCTTAATCATCTGTATTTTATCCCTACATCTCACAGCCTTGGTTGCACTTTACAGTATGTGGCCATTAATTCAGCATTTACCAAACATGCACTAAAATGATACAGTATCTCAAGTCCACCTCCCAGTAATGAGGCCTTTATATGAGCTTTCTAAAAAGTATGATCGTTTAAGCAAAGCTCATAAAACTTAAATGTTGACTCATAAATGCCTTGACCATAATGTTTAATTACCTTTCTCTGTCCCACTTCATTTTTGCTTTGATTGCCAAATCAGTGGATTCTTGATTGAGCTGTTCTTTTATATACTTCCATTCCTAGCTATTTTTCGATGAGAAATGGAACCAACAAACTAACACTTCCCATTGCTATTGTGTTTAAACCTTTTTCAAGAGTTGTCAATTCCCTATGTCACCATCTACATTGGGTGGAATTGTAGAGTACATTTTTGGAAGAAATTAAGACTTTTATATAGCAAGCATGCCATTAAATGAATCAAAAGTGACAGTGAAGATATTTTTTTAATGTTATAAAAGATTTGTGTTTCAAATAAATGCAATCCGTTTGAACTTTCTATTCATCATGAAATCCTGAAAAAAAATATTCACAGAAATATTGTAGATTTTTTCAATATTGATGATAAGAAATGTTTCTTGAGCAGCGAATCATCATATTAGAATGATTTCTGAAGGATTGTGTGACACTGAAGACTACAGCTTTGGCATTACAGGATTACATTACAATTAAAATGTATTAAATAGAAAAAAGTTATTTTAATAATATTTCACAATAATACTGTATTTTTGATCAAATAAATGCAGTATTGGTGAGTATAAGAGACTTCTTTGAAATACATAAAAGAAAATCTTAATTATTTGTAACTTGACCAGTAGTTTATATACGAAATAATTTCCAATAATCGTGATCATTTTGTGTTCAGCAGATAAGTGCTTAAATGCAAAGATTTGGGTTTTCATTTGAGCACATAGTTCTACCAGAAAGACTCGGGAGAGTAAATACTGTAACAATAGATACATTTATTGATAGCCCAGCAAGCAATAAAGTTCTTTGGCGTAGGCCCCGTCCATAGCTCGCAATCCTAGGGTCCGGACTCTAGATTTCCTGCCTGAAGACGAAGGCAGGGGCGCAGCCGACCCCCTGGGAGGTACAGGAAGGAACCATCCTGGTGGTGGTGGGGAGGATGGAGGGGAACGGACCATCCTGGTGGTGGTGGGGAGGATGGAGGGGAACGGACCATCCTGGTGGTGATGGGGAGGATGGAGGGGAACGGACCATCCTGGTGGTGGTGGGGAGGATGGAGGGGAACGGACCATCCTGGTGGTGATGGGGAGGATGGAGGGGAACGGACCATCCTGGTGGTGATGGGGAGGATGGAGGGGAAGGGACCATCCTGGTGGTGGTGGGGAGGATGGAGGGGAAGGGACCATCCTGGTGGTGGTGGGGAGGATGGAGGGGAACGGACCATCCTGGTGGTGATGGGGAGGATGGAGGGGAACGGACCATCCTGGTGGTGATGGGGAGGATGGAGGGGAAGGGACCATCCTGGTGGTGGTGGGGAGGATGGAGGGGAACGGACCATCCTGGTGGTGATGGGGAGGATGGAGGGGAAGGGACCATCCTGGTGGTGGTGGGGAGGATGGAGGGGAAGGGACCATCCTGGTGGTGGTGGTGGGGAGGATGGAGGGGAAGGGACCATCCTGGTGGTGGTGGTGGGGAGGATGGAGGGGAAGGGACCATTCTGGTGGTGGTGGGGAGGATGGAGGTAAATGAAAGCGTCAGCATCTGCGAACTCAAACGTGTAAGTACCGGTCTTTTATACCGCAAGTATTAGACACGATTGGATAGATGAGAAGGTAATAAGTGACGTAGCAATCGAGTCTTCCTGGCAGAACTTAACGCTAAAGCTTCCATTTCAAGCAATATTGACCCTAATATTTGCAGAATTTTGCACTTATAGCAAATACATGGTTGTTTCATTAAAATATTTCAGTTAGCATCCAGACATTTTAGTTGAGTGTTTTGAGCTATAGTGACTCTCAATCGCTAATCTAGACACTGAAATTCAATGCAAATTAACAGAGATTAACTGTTCATCGTGAGTGATTCCTGTTTGGCCTGAGAGGGAGTGCTTTCTTTTACCATGAGTGTCTAATCTATGATTTTGTGCCTCCATTTACCTCTTGTCACACAATGGATGCAAATTACTCCTAGGATCTGAGCAATTAAACACCTCACTTCAGAGTGTGACGGAGCTCTGTGATTAAAGGAGAGGCTTGTCTAGCAACACACTAACACTTTTCCACTGGTTATAACTTATTAAAAGTGAAGATGTTGAATTATATATTTCACAGTTTAGTGATAACAGAACACAAGAACTGCAGTGTTCATTTGAGAAAATTATTATTTTATGTTTTGGTAAACGCTATCATTAGTCTTGTAGTCAAAGTTAGATACAAAAAATGTACACAACCTCTTGGCTGGTGTTAGATGAAACAACTGTCTTCAACCCAACATGCAGTGCACAAACTAGCAGGAAGGAAATATCCCATTTTTATGTTCTTTAAATAATCAGAAGATTGAATTTAGCCATTAAAAGCAAATTAGTTTTTATGATTCTGTACTTGATTCTGTGTAATATAGGAATAAAAAAAACTTTAGTGTCTCATTGATATGCTGTTACACTTCACTGAGTTTTCTTTAAAACAGAAATAAATCTATGCAAGTCTTATTAGAGCAGTGAGACTGCCTATTGGTTAAATGATTGTGGGACATTTTAATTCCAAATTGGAAATCAATTTAAGTTTGATCAAAACAGACTAGGATAAATTTGTGATAGTTTCTGAATCGATGTGCAGTGCATTTCATCTTGATCTTTTTATATTTAAAATAAATTAAGTGATCACATAAAGTAAAATTTTTAACATATAAAAAATGTGACCTAAAATCAAACCAAGTATATAGATTTTGTTAGGGCTTCAAAGAGGGATTTTTTTTTGACTAACTCTCAAACTTTCCAGTTTTTGTTTTTAGTCATTTTTATGTTTTTGAAAATCCCCTCAGCATAAAATTTTTGCATAAGCAAAACTGTTGTTGGTGTGCCTCAGGGTTCAGCTTGGGGGCCAGATGTGTTTTCAGCCGAGACTTCAGAGAAACATTTTTTTTTTGTTCACTCTTCAACTAATTCGTTTTAAGGACGCAGACAGATGCTGCATACATTCCTGTCTTAATAACACATTTAGTCTTGCATTAAAATAGGAACTTGTTCTATTGCTTTTGTGAATAAATGCTTATTGCTCCATTGTTGTATAGCAGATAGTAGGAGTTTGGTGTCTTAGTGTGCTGGTTACTTCTCACAATATGGTCCTTTTTGTTGGAGGTTTCCTTTAATCATATGCATGTTTAACGTGGATAACTGTCTTTTATGCTATTTTAATTGATTAAACATGCTTTGCATTGCTGTGCTCTATAATTGTTGCCGTTGTCTTCTTTACTGTCAGTCGTTGCACACATTAGGATGTTATAAAAGGCTGAGAAAACTGACTGATGGACATTTTCATAAATGAAACGTCTGTGTTTTTTTTTTTCAGCGATGAGACACTGTTTATCGCTTCCTCCACTGCCTCTCGTCATTCTGTTTCGGTCCGTTAGAGAGAGTACAGCTCTAACACATCCATGCAAAGCACTCCTCAAATAATAGCTGCAAAAATAATGTGCGGTTGTCATGACGCCCATCAGCTGTTCAGTTCAGAAATGAATACAGTAGACAGGAGACTGTCAGTCAAATCAAAGCAGCAGGGCAATTACATAGCTAGCTCTTTCAAAGTAGTGGATCTGAGCTGGTTTTATTTCAGGACTTTGATAATTTTGGTTTATACATTTTCTTGAATTCTAATGGTTCCATGCTCTTAGAAGCAAATAATTGACCTTAAAAAACATATTCAAACACACAAATTCTAGTGAACCCATTTTTAATTTGTATTATTTCATTTTATTTTATTTTTCATTTAATGCATCCTGTTCATGTTAGCATCTGTTTATTTTTTTCCTGGCTTGAAATTATACATTTGTGGCATAATTTTAATTAAAATGACTTACTTTAAGCTGACAAAAATAGGGGACGTTTTTATTTTGAAATAAATCAATTTATGTTGCTATACTAAACATTATTATGGTTAGTGCCATTTTATTATTTGAATTCAGTGTTATTTTCTTCCTTTGCTGTCTTCAGTAAACAATCAGAACAACTCTGCGACCAAGTTTTTATTAAGAACCCAATATCTAAGGGTTCTGAGGCACGACATGAGTCAATTCCTACATGCCAACAAGAATTTCCAACTAGTTTGACTTAGTTGTCGACTCTGGATGTTGTAAAATAAGCCACCAGAAGCAGGGGTTTATTTTCCACATTGTGCATCGCTGCTCTCTGAAGAATGTGCCTGCAGTCTTCCCATGTGCCCGAGACAAGTCTTGAAATCTTCAATTTCATGCTTGCTTAATCCTGGGAACACAATTATTGATTGTTGTTTATAATTGCCTAATGGTGATTGTTATGACCGGAAGAAGGCTGGAAGGATTTTGTTGTTGACACATCTGCTTTTTTAAAGTCTATGTAACTTTTTTTTTGTTCAAAATTAACCAAATTTAAAAGCATAGTTCACCCAAAAATAAACATTTGCTGTTATTTTACCCTCAAGTCATCCAAAATATAGGTGTCTTTTCTCTTTACTAGAAATATAAAGAAGATTTTTAGCCGAAACTATATTCCTTGGTGATTCATATAATGCAAGTGAATGGCTACCATAACATATTCTGGCAAAACAAATTAATACCCGTGGCTCCTGACGATTCATTGAAGTCTTATGAAGCGAAATGATCGGTCACATTGAACATTATTTACAACATTATTACCTGTAAACAATAGCCGCGGCAAGCAGTCCTGAGCGTGTTCATGGCAGTCTGATCGTGAGCTTCCTGTCATCATCAATCAATCTTTTTATGTGTTTTTGTCTTACCCTGATTCACTATGGCAAGCCTATATTAAGTGTTTATATTTTAGACCTGACATTATAGTTTTTGCGGGAAATTGCGTACATACATTACTCACCTGTGCGTGTTTTGTTATATCCGTAAATTGAGAAAAGTTGATAGCTACTTTGAGGCGTGTATGGTGTGGAAAGTGGCAGAGGTTGAGTGAGAAAGGATGACATGTAGCACACTTAATCTCAAACCTCCTGGGTTTTTAAAAGGGCCGAAGAGAGGAGAGTCTGCTGGCAAAAATAGTATGCAATAAATCTTGTAATAAAACAAGTATCAACATTGGAGATGACGAGAATAAAGGGATTTGAAATGTAAAAGTGACGCTGAGATGCCGTTTTTATTACTCAACATAATAAACCTCAACAAGGTATTTTAATGAAGAGATAAATTGTCATATGTATCTCTCTTACAGAGTTCATTGTAAAGCATTATTGTGCAGGGTCATATTCATTTGCACAGTCTTTGGTTTAAGAACAACCAAAACAATGTTCATCCGCAAAATGCATGCATTTTTGTTTTTTAATTGCCAGAGGGCCAAAAGTTACATAGTGTACCTTTTAAGCAATTTGTTGTCACAACTGGTTCATTTGCATTTGTCCAAGTCAGTCTGACCTGAAACAGACACTAAAAGCTCTAGTATAAAAATCACCCTTTTCTTGTTACTTATGAGTCTAATCTAATCCTTGTCTTTTCCCCCTCTGTTTCTTTCTTTTCTCCTTGAACCGTCCCTTCTGCTCCAGCTGGTTGGTGGTGAGTTTGACCTGGAGATGAACTTCATCATCCAGGATGCAGAGGCCATCATCTGCATGTTGGACCTGCTGGAACACTGTGAAGTCACGTGCCAGGCGGAAATATGGAGCATGTTCACCGCCATACTGCGCAAGAGTGTCCGAAACCTGCAGACCAGCACTGAGGTTGGCCTCATTCAAAGGCTATTGCTCAAAATGAGTTCTGTGGATGACATGATCGCAGGTGAGTGGCCTCGACCTGACCCCAGAGGGTTCCCCTTCAGGGACTACAGCTGCGTGTAATCGCAGTGGGAACGCCCTCCAGCGTGACGCGTCTGAAGCATGAATGAAATCAGTTAATGCAGAGAATGAGCGTACGGCGATGACGTCATCGACCAGGAAGCTATAAATATCCCCTGAGCACACAAAATGCCAGCTTTTGTTACTTCAGCAAGCTCTGTGTGTGTCTGAAATCTATCGATTGTGTTTGTCTGTTTTAGTTCTGATATAGTTTATCACTATATATATATATATATATATATATATATATATATATATATATATTAAAAAACCAATATGAGTGAGCAGTATAGGAAGTGTGTTCCCCCCTGTACACGATACATCAAGGTGGGGATTCACACAAGCTATGTGTGGCTTGTTTGGGAGTGCAGCATGCCCAGTCGGCTCTCGAGGGAGTCGATTGTGAGCATTGCGAGCGCTTTCCTCTGAGAACTCTGCGCTCGCGGCGATCGCTCTTCGAGGAGAGCGGTTTGCTGCGAGCTCCCCAAGGCGCTTGTCTTGGGGTTCGCAGATGGATCTCACCGGCGACGTTGAGACGGGCCCCGCCCTATCTCAGCTTTCTCCGGTGGGATCCAGTGCCTCTCACCCGGCTCTGGAAGCACGCACTGCGGCGGTTACTTCCGCCCGGGTGGAGGCAGATGATGATGTTGAATTGAGATTATCCAGTTCTGAGGAGCTGGATGTCGAAAGTGTTACATCAGAGGAAACTAGTTTATCACATTATACAGCAAATGAAGAAGGTTTGATGGATGTGTTATCTCGGGCTGTTGAAAAGCTCAGTATTGAGTGGCCAGCTGATAGACAGGAGTCTAGAATTAAAAGCAAACTAGATGATAGATTTCTGTCTGCACGACCTCAACCTTCTTGCCGGTGCTTACCGTTCTTCCCAGATATCCATACTGAGGTTTCAAAGACCTGGGTTTGACCGGTTTCGAGTAGAATATATACTTACCAATCTAATGCCTATGGTAATATTTTTGGCGCAAAAACTGAAGGGTATGTGATGTTGCCGAAGGCAGAGGAGACGCTCGCTAGCTTTCTCTCTCCTGCTTCGTCATCTTCGCTTAAAGCACCGGCTCTTCCTTCAAAACCATTAAAAAATACTTCTGCACTGGTTGGGAAGGCTTACTCGGCAACGGGGGAGGCGGCTGCATGTTTACATACTATGGCCATTATGCAGGCTTATCAGGCCGACCTGCTTAAAGACGCATGTGAAGGGGGGGGAAATTTCTGCTGACATGATTAATGAACTTAGGCAGACGGCTGATCTCACTCTCCGGGCCAACAGGGAGACCGCTAAGTCCATTTGGCTAAGGCCGGTCTATGGCAGCCATGGTGGCCACAGAAAGACATTTGTGGATTAGTCAGACCTCGATGAAGGAAAAAGATCAAACTCTCCTCTTGAATGCTCCCGTTTCTCCTGTGGGCCTCTTCGGTGATGCTCTTCATTCTGTCACTGAGAGGTTCTAGGAAGAGAAAAAACAGACGGCTGCTTTTCATAAGTTTATTCCTCTCAAAGTGCGTGTCGCTGGGGCTGCTGAGCGAGGGCAGTCCCAGCCGCCGAGCTCGTCTTCTAAAAGAGTGCAGCAGAAGTAGAGTGTCGCGTTTCATGCCCCCCCCCGCAGAGAAGCTGGAGGGACGAGGCGGGGCGGCCTTCTCGGGGCAGGGCTGATCTGAGGACAGTCATTGTCGCTAAGAAGGCAGCGTCGAAGAAATCCTGACCTGCTGAAAGCCAGGACTCTGAGGGTGGTCCCCGTCGGGAAAGACTTGAGTTCGCCGCACAAGAACACGATGCCCTGTCTTTCTCGATGCCCTCAGGGTTCTGTTCTACTAACCCTGCCTATACAGGGCGTAGAAAGACTCGGCGAGCGCTTTCCCGTGGGACGCTTGCCCCCTCCGAGGAGGGTTGTGGAGTGCCCAGACCAGCTGTTCTCTGCCAGTATGTTACAGGGCGCTGTGTCTGTCACTCGGGATGTTCATCCAGAGGCCAGCCTCGAGAGGCTGGTTCCCTTAGTAGAGTTCTGGCGGAATGGGAGATGCTTCCCAACGTTTCTCAGTGGGTCCTGAATACTATAAAGAACGGGTACGCTATTCAGTTCAGAACGTGTCCACCTCGGTTCAGAGGGGCTCTGCCCACAGTGGTGGGCCCCGAACAGGCTCTGGTTTTAGAACAGGAGGTAAAAACTCTGCTGCTAAAAGGGGCTATAGAGCGGGTTCCTCTACCCAGCAGGGAGTTAGGATACTACAGCCGGTACTTCATCATTCCAAAGAAAGATGGAGGGCTGCGTCCCATTCGAGTTCTGCGCCTCTTAAACCGCGCTGTAGGGAAGCTCAAATTCAAGATGCTTACTCTCAAGCAGATCGTGTCACAAATCAGATCCGAGGACTTGTTTTTCACGATAGATCTAAAGGACGCTTACTTCCATGTGTCTATCCTCCCTCAACACAGGAAGTTCCTGAGGTTCGCTTTCAGGGGCGAAACGTACCAATATCGGGTTCTTCCATTTGGCCTAGCACTGTCACCCCGCACGTTCACGAAGTGTATGGATGCAGCTATAGCTCCGCTCAGGCTGCAGGGCATCCGTATTCTGAACTATATAGACGATTGGTTAATTCTAGCTCAATCGGAACAACAGGCGGTTCGGCATCGAGATGTCGTTCTTGCTCACATCAAGAGGTTGGGGTTGAGACTCAACGCCAAGAAGAGTGTTCTTTCTCCATTACAGAGAACCACTTTTCTCTGTGTAGTGTGGGATTCGACGACGATGCAGGCACAATTGTCACCTGCTCGTTTTGCTTCGATTCTCGCCGCAGTAGATCAAGTCAAGCTAGGCCGGTCATTCACTGTGAAACAGTTTCAGAGACTGTTAGGTCTCATGGCAGCTGCGTCCAACGTGATACCTTTTGGCCTCCTGCACATGAGACCGTTACAGTAGTGGCTCAGAACCAAGGGATTCTCCCCGAGGGGAAATCCGCTTCGCATGATCATGAGTTCGCAACGGTGTCATCGCGCCCTGATTGTGTGTAGAGATCCTTGGTTTCTGTCCCAAGGCCCTGTGTTGGGAGCTCCTTGTCGTCACGTTATGCTAACGACAGATGCCTCTCTCACGGGTTGGGGGGCGATCATGAATGGTCGCCCGGCTCAGGGTCTGTGGGAGGACCATCATCGTCTATGGCACATAAATTGCCTAGAGATGTTGGCGGTGTTTCAGGCTCTGAAACACTTCCTCCCAGACCTAAGGGGCCACCATGTTCTTGTCCGGACAGACAACACATCGGTGGTCTCTTATATCAGCCATCAGGGGGGTCTGCGTTCTCGCCCGCTTTACAAACTGGCACGTCAGATCCTTCTATGGTCCCAAGGGAAAATTCTTTCTCTCAGAGCTATTTATCTCCCAGGGTATTTGAACCAGGGGCAGACATCCTGCCGAGGCCCGGGGAATGGAGTCTTCACCCCGAGGTGGTGGAGCTCCTATGGGATCATTTCGGTCGTGCCGAGGTAGACCTATTCGCGTCCCGAGAGACATCACACTGTACACTGTGGTTCTCTCTCAGCCATCCAGCCCCGCTGGGGTTGGACGCGATGGTACATCCGTGGCCGAGGTCATGTTTGTACGCATTTCCCCCGATCGCTCTGCTCCCAGGAATTCTGGAGAGGAAACACCGGGACGGGCTCAGTCTTCTGCTAGTAGCCCCGTTCTGGCCCGCTCTAGTATGGTTTGCGGACCTAATGTCTCTCCTCGACGGCTCTCCCCTGGAGATACCGATCAGGAGAGACCTACTCTCTCAGGCGAACGGGTCGATCTTTCACCCCCGCCCAGAACTATGGAGGCATAGGGCTTGGCCTCTGAGGGGGCCCAGCTCATAGATTCTGGTCTCTCGACTGAGGTCGTTGAGACCATCTTCCAATCCAGAGCTCCCTCCACGAGGAAGTTATATGCCGTGAGGTGGAAACTTTTCACCTCTTGGTGTGGAGAGCGCCAGCAGGACCCAGTTAACTGCCCGGTCAGTACAGTGCTGGATTTCCTGCAGGAACGTCTCTCCACAGGGTTATCCCACTCCACACTGAAGGTGTATGTGGCGGCCTTAGCTGCTTACCACGCCCCTTCAAGTGGAGGTTCCCTCGGGAAACATCCACTTATTTCTCACTTCCTTCTTGGCACCTTGAGGCTGAGGCCTGCAGTTCGCACGAGGGTACCAGCTTGGGATCTGGCCATCGTCTTAGAAGGTCTCTCCCTTGCTCCTTTCGAGCCCATCGAGGAAGTTTCAGAAAAGTTTCTTACTCTAAAGACTATCCTTCTTCTTGCTGTCTCATCTCTAAAAAGAATTGGAGATATTCAAGCACTTTCGGTGGCTCCCTCGTGCCTGGAATTTGCTCCTGGTATGGTTAAGGCTTTTCTCTGTCCCAGACCAGGTTATGTTCTTAAGGTACCAACTACTTTTGTTAGACCTATAGTGCTGCAGGCTTTCTGTCCTCCGCCTTTTCTGACGTCAGACCAGGAGAAACTTAATCTGCTGTGCCCTGTTAGGGCTTTAGATGCTTATGTCCACAGAGCTGCCCTGTGGAGGAGATCGGAACAACTGTTTGTTTGTTTTGGGTCACCTAAGAAAGGGTGTCCTGCATCTAAGCAAAGGATGAGCAAGTGGGTGGTCGAGGCCATATCGCTTGCTTACGGTTCGGCCCATCAGCCTTCACCTTTGGCTGTAAGGGCTCATTCCACCAGGAGTATGGCTGCCTCTACAGCTCTTCTTTCAGGAGCTTCTCTTCAGGACGTTTGTGATGCGGCAGGCTGGTCCTCACCGCACACTTTCGTTAGATTTTATTCCCTTGATATTAGCTCCACTCCCGGGGCTCAGGTTCTCTCGTCGGTTTGTGTCTCCTAATGACACACGACGGGGATTTGGTCGTATGGGGATGTGGGTATTGCGCTCCCACTGCGATTACACGCAGCGGTAGTCCCTGAAGGGGAACGTCCCGGGTTACGTATGTAACCCTAGTTCTCCGAAGGGACGGACGCTGCGTGTCCTGCCATACTCTCGGCATCCCCTTGGGTCGCTTGCTTCATTAACTTTTAAGCTGGCATTTTGTGTGCTCAGGGGATATTTATAGCTTCCTGGTCGATGACGTCATTCGCCGTACGCTCATTCTCTCCATTGACTGATTTCATTCATGTTTCAGACGCGTCACGCTGGAGGGCGTTCCCACTGCAATTACACGCAGCGTCCGTCCCTTCGGGGAACTAGGGTTACATACGTAACCCGGGACGTTCAAACTGACCTCTTGTAAAACCCATTTCTTTCTATTTTCCTGAAGTTCTATAAATGGTTCAGCTCTGAAATGAAAGACAATACAGTCAGAAACGTCACGTCACTTGTTTTCGAGAGGGTGGATTTGAAATGGAAAGAGTAACAATTTATATACATTTTACATTGCATCTTAATTGGGGCTTGTTTGTATAGCCCATCTTCAAAAGGTTAAAGATAACACTCTTAAATCTGCTTTGAACAGCACACGCAAAATATGTCTTGTAGATTTCTATTTTGTAGACTTTAGAGAGCGGTGCGAATCACTGTGAGTGAAAGAAATGTGGATTAAACTGCAATCTTCTCAGCAGTGGAATTCATCATTGGCAGTAGAGAAACCGAGAGAAAAATCTCATTAGTTGCACCCTCTCATAATGAGATTGAGTGGCAGTTTAGAGCAATATTAAATTTAAGTTGCCATTTATGAATGAAGAAGAATGTTTTTTTGATTCATTCCGTCTATAATTCATGGCCAACATCTTCCTCTGTTTGCATAAATGCCATTTTTCACTATCTGAATCTTTTAAGAGGCAGAGGCTGTGAATTGGCTCATGGAAGGTTTCAGCAGCAGTCTTGTTGAAACTCAAAATTAAAATGAAAATGGCATTAATTAGCATAACTTCTCATGTTCTCCTCTGAGCAGTGAGTGTGTAACCTGAAACGAAAGAGCTGAATCAACTGTTTCCCTTTATTGGCAAAGCTTAATTTTCAACATCCACTACTCCGATTTTCAGTGTGTCTTTATCCTTCAGAAATATGTTGATATATATATATATATATATATATGAACTGTACTTTGAGAAAATGCTGTGTTGTCAAAGTTGAAATTGTGGATTTATATATGGTCAGACACTTACAAAATATGGAGATATAAGGTCCATCCGATACAAGGTCCATCCGACAGCAACAATATATAATTTATATTAAAATGTACAGTTCACTACAGTGCAATCAGATTGTTCCAGCTTTTTCCTACTTGAATATCCAGTTTTGCTCTAAAATGTCATTTTATGTATCCATTTTATGATCCTCCTGCACGTCTTACTGTGAAATTGCTATTTTGCACTGTGTTATAATATAATACAATGTCTTGTGTAAGTTGTAAACCTTTGCCTCTGGGAATCCTACTGTTTACATCCACACTGTGCCCACTTCAGTAATACACAGCGAACTTATTTTTGTCTTTCTGTTTTTTTTTTCTCTCCATGATGAACAGACTTGTTGGTGGATATGCTTGGAGTTCTGGCCAGCTACAGTATCACCGTCAAAGAACTCAAATTGCTCTTCAGCATGCTGAGAGGAGAAGGAGGATTGTGGGTAAGCCACTGAAAATGAGTGAAAACTCGTGTAGGGCTCTGGGGCTCCAAGGGGTTGTTAGCTTCACCGCTTTTGGAGATCGTTTTGGAGCCTTTTTAGACCTCTGGAGCAATCAACCCCAGAGCAGATCAGGCCTGCCCAGGTATCGATTCACCATTCTCTCGAGTGAGGGATATTGACAGAACATCAACTGCTGGCGGACACCACAGTGAGGATGTTGTCACAATAGCTTTACGTTTTTGGATCGAGTGAAGTACCCCCTTCTGGAGAAAAAAATAGACAATTGTGTGAAGACTTGCTCTTTAATAAGACAATTAGTTACGAGACACGAAAATAAAATGTTTTGATCAGCAGTGTTTTCATCAGCTTGCCAAAACAGGTGCGAATATGACAGATTGGATCGACGTTCTTAAATCAAAACTGATTTAGTGAGGCAAAACATTACATTTAGAAATGAGCGTTTTAAAAGTTGTTGCTGAGAAGGTCCTGTGGGAGTTTAGTTATTGTGATTTGCTTTTTCCTCAAGTCGCTTATCTTACCTCTCACGTACTTCTGTCTTCCACAGCCCAGACATGCAGTCAAACTGCTCTCAGTTCTCACTCAAATGGCACAGAGACACGGACCCGACACTTTCTTCAACTTCCCTGGCCGAAGTGCAGCTGTGAGTGACCCCCACCTTTTTTCCCATAATGCACATTTGTATTTTCTTTTAAGGCATATTTCATTTGTCGTAAAGTTAAATTAAATTAATGTTGTTTTTAAACTGTTATTTTCACGATATAGATAACTGACAAAATATTATTAAAACTGTTTTGTTTAAAAAAAAAATTGACATAAATAATTTTAAATGCTAAACAAAGCAATATTTGTATAATGCACACTATTATTCAACATTTTAGGGTCAGAAAGATTTTTTAAATGTTTTTGAAAGTCTCTAATGTTCACAAATGCTGCATTTGTTTTTTTTAAATATACAGTAAATACAGCATTATTGTGAAATTATTACAATTTAAAATAACAATTCTCTATTTTAATATATTTTAAAATATAATTTATTCCTGTGATGGCAAAGCTGAATCAGTGTCACATGATCCTTCAGAAATCATTCTAATAATTGCTGCTCAAGCAACATTTCCTTTATTATTATCAATATTGAAAGCAGATGTGCTGCATAATATTTTTGTGGAAACTGATACATTTTTTTTCAGGATTCTTTGATACATAGAAAGGTTTTGAAAGGTTTTTCATTTATTTGAAATACTGTTTTATTGTAATATATACAAAAGAATAAGCTATTAGAATATATAAGAATATATTTGTTTGGGTGGCTATATATTGGAAACATTAAGTACTTTTATAATTGTTAAATGAATGCAAACAAAATTGTCTAGCATACATTACATATACGGACTCCAATGTAAATTTCTGTTTTCTGCCAGGCAATTGCGTTACCTCCAATTGCCAAATGGCCTTATCAGAACGGCTTCACTCTCAACACCTGGTTTCGCATGGATCCTTTGAACAACATCAACGTGGACAAAGACAAACCCTACCTTTACTGGTGACTACATTCACACAGCCTACGCTTTAATGCGGTTATGTTTAACTTTGTCAACTCTTAGATAAAACTTGCTTAGCAGAAAAGAAAATGACCTTCAGGGCCTGCTTCTGTAAGTACATTAAACTGAGTGGCTTTGTTTTAGCGTTTAATAGAGGGAGGGAGAGGGAGAGAGGGAGAGAGGGAGAGAGGGAGAGGGAGAGGGGGAGGGAGAGGGAGAAGGGCAGAGAGAGAGAGAGAGAGAGAGAGAGATTCTGGCTTTTTTGCCACTTATATAATGAGCTTTGTTTGAAGATTTTGTTTTCTGATGATGTGGTGGATTATGCAGGCATAAAAGGGAATTAGGTCAGATTCTGCTGATTAAACCAATAGGTGTTTGAACCCAGGGCAGAATGTTCTGGAATCGCTGGAAAATCTCTGCTGAGGGACACTGGGGGGGGGGGAAGAGACATTAATTTGGGCTTTTAATGTCTGCCAGGCAAAAAGAGCATCGTATGTAGAGACTTGTGGGTAATTAGAGCTCAGATCAATAGCACAGACGCGTGTTTATTGGCCAGGGTTCCAGGAGCGAGGGAAAATGGTCCTCAAGGGAGAAGGAGTGCATTTTGAGAGAGAGAATGAAGGATAACATCCATTTTTGAACAGCCTTGGTCTTTTTTAAAGTCATTTCCCTCTGACATTAGTTTACCAACATATTGCCCATCTAACAAATAATAAAAAAAAAAAGCATTTTTCACATGTTCTCAAGTTCAGAATATACAAATTTCTCTATGCATTATGTAGATCGAGGAACTGAGAAACTGCCCCGGGCTTTGTGCGGAGGTTACAAAACGGTGTTGTTGAAGTCTGCCATGCTAATGATGGTAGCTACTGCTCCTAAACCTCGGGTTTGAGAGCGAGCGCCACGTCCCGCTGTTGCTGTTGTGCTGCCAGATCTGTAGCCTGGAGCTGCCAAGCGCAGGCCCGCTCACACAAATTCAAGAGTTCAATTTGTGCTTGACACAGATTCGTAATAAAAAGGAGATGTTCGCAAAGAAACAGAGTATTGATTCACGCTGAGAATCACACTTGTTCTCTGTTCTTGAAGACACTAAAACGATCTCTTGTGCTGTTAGTTTTCTTGTATGTGAGTGTTTATAGTCCTATTGTAGGGAACAGAGAACACAAAACTGTCTTTGACATTTTGAAATGCAGACAGATATCTTTGCTCGCTCTGTTTTGGAGCAGGAAACTAGCTATTGCATATCAGGAAACCTACGCACCCTGTTAAGAACATTGTAGAGCAGCCTAAGCTGGTTTTCTGGTTCCAAGTCTGGTCAAACTGATCTGTTGGTTGGTTTTAAATGGGTTTTAGACACTTTGAAGGAGTAGTTCACTTCAGAATTAAAATTTCCTGACAATTTACTCACCCCCATGCACATCATCCAAGATATTCATGTCTTTCTTTCTTCGGTCGAAAAGAAATCAAGGTTTTGAGGAAAACATTCCAGGATTTTTCTGCATGTAGTGGACTTCAACGGTTTGAAGGTCCAAATTGCAGTTTTAAAGGGGAATAGGAATATGGGTCTTATCTAGTGATACGATATGTCATTTTCTAAAAGAATAAACATTTATATACTTTTAACCACAAATGCTCGTCTTGCGTTAGCTCTACAATTCGCCACGCATTGTGTAATCACGTTGGAAGATGGTTGTAGCATGGTCTAGGATAGACTGAGCTGGTTTAAAATTATCTCCCATCCTAGCTAAAGTGTTATGCTGGTTTAGCTGGTCAGAAAGCCGCTTTCCCAGTCTAACCATCTGAAAGGTGCCCAAAACTCCTATATAAACCCATGCTGAAACACCAATTAAAACCAGCAAATCAAATTTTCACTAGTTTAAAGGTTTTTTTTTCTCAAGCAGGGTTGCCAATGACTTTTTTCAAAATATATTTTCTAAATACATCACCTTAAAGTGTTACATAATACTGTATATTATATGTGTATTTGTTGATTTTTCAATTTCAGTTTCCGCACAAGCAAAGGCATCGGCTACTCTGCACATTTTGTGGGTAACTGCTTGATTGTGACGTCACTGAAGTCGAAAGGAAAGGGCTTCCAGCACTGCGTGAAATATGACTTTCAGCCCCGCAAGGTAGACTTTCATTTGCAGCTTTGATTTTCTCTCTCTCCTACTAGCATCTGTAGTAATCAGTAATCTAGTGATTGTGTCGTGAAGGAGTAAGAATTGAGTGGATGAACTTGTGAATTTTCTTGCTGTGATGCTCAGTGAAAACCATGAAGCTGTGCCGGCGGATGTATGATCCAGTTAACTGGGCTAAATATGCTGTTTACAAACTGTTAGTGAACCCCAGGACATGAGATAACTGAGGGCATTTTCTGTATTTGTTTTTGTTTTGTTGAATCGAAGGGAAGTCTTTTGGAAATCATTGCACAGCTGCTGCAGTTTTGAAACATCTGTCTAATAAATGATTTCCTTGTTTCTACTCAATATGTAATGCTCTTAGCTTATTTAATCTGTATAAATTTTAATATTTCCAACTTGCTCTTTTGAGCCTTTGGGGAATGGGCTTGCCAAGGTCTTGAAGTTCTTTCCTAAAATCAAATCTTACAGTTCAGTCTTACAGACGTGGGAAAATGTTTGCATATTGTGTGAAACTGCACAAGATGATGCTTTATTAAATTTAAAATAAAATAAAATAAAACGAAATAAAAATGAATGAAATAAGAATACATTAAATAATACAATTAAATAAAATAAAAAAATAAAATAATTATCAGAAATAAACAGGATGAGCATTTTACGTCTACATAGTTTCATTTAAATAGCACATTTAAAATGATCTGTTTACAGAAAAAGTTCAGACCCTTTAATGTATTAATATTAATGTAATAATATGTTAATGTAGCCAAATGTGATTCAGACCTCTTGTGGTCCAATAGTGATAAAACAACAATTTATCTGTCTTGATTCCTGTCTTGTGTTCTACTTGTCTTGTGTGTACTTTTGTCATTTCCTGTCTTGTGCTAAGTCTTGTAGTCCTATGTAGTTTTTCATGTTGATTAGTCTCCTCAGGTGTATCTTGTTTCCTCATTTCCTAGTTAAGCTTGTTTGCCCCTGTGTATTTATAGCCCTTGTGTTTCACTTGTTACTTGGTCAGTTGTTGTACATGTATGGTTGCTTCTAGTTCGGCCCTTCTCATGGTTTTATTTCTTTTTCCCTGGAGTTCTTTATTATTTTTTCTATGTGTTATTTCCTTAAAAACCTGCAGATAGATCCTCGCCTTCGCCTGCTTTCTCCAGCACGTTACATTATCATTTGATCACAGTTTAAGAAGAGAAATGAACTTTTGTAGCTTGGATTATCCTTTGTTATGCACATGTAAATTAACTGTTTAATTCTTCTGATCTCCAGTGGTTTAGACTCATAGGGTTTTTCATTCTTTTTCCTTTCTTCCTAACAATGGAATTTTTGATTTAGTGACTTAATATAAGTGATAACAGGCTTTGTAGAAACTCTCTTAGTACATTTTGATGTGGTCTTGCTTTGAGGATAAAAAATGCTGATCATTTGCACAGACAGAATGGCAATAGAACCTCATTACAGTTCATGCATATGATTTATGTATTTTTCAAAATGTAGCTAAATGGAAATGTTAGGTATGTTGTTTTAAAAATGAGCTGGCATGAAAGAGAAAACGATGATTAAAAACAGCTCTGTTGGATGTTACGATCAAGGAACAGAACACACACAGTACATGCTTCTTGTCCTGAATGGTGTGTGTTTGAAACACTGCACCATATCGTGACTCTTTTGTGTGGTGGCACATTGACAGAAATGAAATCTGTAATGACCCTTTTCTCCTGCTAAGTAAACCTTCCTTTACTCCCTCACTACTCTGATTTCCTCTCTGCCTCTGTCTGCTTCCTCTCCTTTCCTCTCTTCTCCTCTCACTCAAGATCTGATGTATTATTTATATCTAAATGCAAATTTTTACTGCATTAGACCTTCTGCCTGCTGCCCAGGAAAATTGAATTTTGTGCTTCCAGTGCCAGAAAAGAAAAATACAGCTAAAAAAAAAAAAAAAAAAAACATTCTGAAAAGATTCTGTCCATCTGTAATTCTGGAATTTCTGTTTTCCTTGATCAAGTCTGATTTCTTAGAAATTGCTACATTTGGCTTTTATATGAAAGTGTTTTTATTGCTGAATTATTTTGCCATCAAAAAGTATTGTTGGAATTTTTGTATGTACCTCAATTACTGTAAAATTATCAGCGTTTTATACATAATATTCATGCAACATGACAGTGAAATCTGACAAATTTTATTATTATCTTTCGAAAAACAAACATTAATCGTTTGTTGATTGTGCATTGATACTAGAAAAGGGTTCAATTTAATTTCATGCTGATAGTATCACAATATATTTATTATTATTATTATTTATACCAATGTATGCTCCGATGCTTCTGCAATATGCAGAATTAATTGTACTCTCCACGACCCTCTCAGAACAGACCTGCAACTGATTTTTAGATTGTGACCTACCAGTTGAGAACTATTGATTTGCATTATTTAAACCTTGCTCATGCACTGCAATGTATTTTTTCTTTCTCTAGTGGTACATGATCAGCATTGTTCACATCTACAACCGCTGGAGGAACAGTGAGATTCGCTGCTACGTCAACGGTCAGCTCGTCTCCTACGGCGACATGGCTTGGCACGTCAACACCAACGACGTAAGACCGCTTTGCTATCGCTCTCTCTGTCAGTAGCTGTAGTATCATCACCACTCTGTGCACAGTGTGAAATGAAATGATAAATGATGCATTGACTTTCCACAGTTTCAGAATAAATAAATAAATGACATTTATTGCTGCCAGCACATCAAGCCTGTCATGTAGTTTAGCCGATACAGTGATATATTTGAGCTGTAAAAATTTTCTTAATCAGTATTTTACTGTATGTCTTTTTGATGATTCATTTTTTTTTTTTGGGGCAATATGATAAAAATAGGACAATTTAATGTAGAAAAGATAATGGTTGTCTGTATATCTATAAATACAGACTATTAGGGGTGTAACAATACCCTCATGTCACGATTCGATACATATCACGATACTGAACTCACGATACGATATTATTGCGATACTCTAAGACACATGGTAAAAGGTTAACAAAAAATGTACTGTTGATTTAAAATGCTAAATTTGGTATTACATTGTGGGTGTAAATGAATAGGCTTTGACTTGGTGCTTGTAACCCAATACACAGGTCAATGGTGACGCCTGAATAAAAATATTCATGATTCTAAAGCTAACATACAGAATTAATTTAGACGAATATGCTTGCACTCTTTCACCGTCTAGATATATTTAAAATAATGTAGGCCACTTTTTACTGGTAATATAAGACATATGGCATTATCAGGACCCACAAATATTCCCCCATTGCATTATTATACATTATATTCAACATTATATATAGTAGTTTAATGTAGCACTGACACTAAAACTCTGAAAACTTGAATTTTTTACCTACACAGACATTTTATTTTGGGTGAACTATACACAATATATATTGTTGCACGATATATTGTTACACCCCTAATATACAAATGTGTATATATATATATATATATATTATTTGCCAGCTCAAGCTTTATATAAGACATTATCTTGGAGATTCAGTGATTAGATTAAAATTCACATTGCCTCTGTTTGTCTGTACCTCACTGAATGCAATGTCAGATAATTAAAAGGTGGGACCAGCAGTGCTTAACCTCAGGTCTCCCGGGTGCTGATTTTGATTAAACTAATAGGCAGGTTTCAGCACAGAATAACATCTCTGTAATGCTACATCTCAATTACATTGTGAACCATTAGTCGCTTGGTATGGAGTTAGCATACTGACATCCCACTCCAGCTCTCTATTTTTTCCCCTACTATCCACTTTTGAGAGATTGCTACTAAGAACTCCAAGCTGTTTTCTTGTGCTTATCACAGAGCTATGACAAATGTTTCCTCGGCTCATCTGAGACGGCAGACGCCAACCGAGTGTTCTGCGGACAGCTCGGAGCCATCTATGTGTTCAGTGAAGCGCTAAACCCTGCTCAAATATTTGCCATCCATCAACT
Organism: Meda fulgida; assembly: GCA_030578275.1. Classification (NCBI taxonomy): domain Eukaryota; kingdom Metazoa; phylum Chordata; class Actinopteri; order Cypriniformes; family Leuciscidae; genus Meda; species Meda fulgida. The sequence goes on from CM060630.1 coordinate 14,695,915, forward strand.
AGGCCCAGGATACAAGGTATGTATCAGATTTGCCAAAGTGCGTTACACCCCAACGCTTCACAGCCACCATTGATCTCCAAGAGATGTCATTCCTCTGTCTGTGGCATTTGGTCATTGATTGATGTGCGTTCAAACATGATTTCACCACCCTGAGGAAACCACCGCAGTTTTGAGATCTAAATCTCAGCTGATTTCAAGCTGGTCATTATTGTCCAGCTACTGTACCATGTTACAAAAACGCCTAAGCTGGAAAAAACGGATGTGAGAAATGCTGCATTTACATATTTACTCATCACCAAACGTTTGTTTGACCAACCTTATTCTTTTTGTCGTCATGCATTATTGCTTTTACACTGACGACAGCAAAGTGTAATGAAGTCTTAATGAAGTCTTCCGTTGATGAAGTCTGCCGCAGTATAGTTTATAGTCTTTCTTTCCCTTTCATGTCTCTGACCTTTTGTCGCAAATTCTCAAGGTGCTTTTGAAGCGATTTAGCATTTAATTGCATCCATGGGGTAAACAGAGCAGGTTACTGTGGATGTTTTTTTTTTTCAAGGCCTTTCCTTATTAAATATGAAGCTCTGTCCTATTAGTAATTGGGACTCGCTGCAGTTCTTCAGTCTCATTGTGCAAAGTCTAATTTTCTCTGAAGCACCAGGCTTTGATTAGCGACTCATTATCTAAAACAATAAACCACATGCATGGAACGGATAGCATATGTATTCCAAAATTGATATTACAGAAGCCATTGTTTATGAATGATGAGCTTTTCCTAATTTAATTCCAAATTCTGACACCATCTCAATTGTCTTTGCTTCATTACAGCAGTGTTATACTCATGAGCTATGCAATCTAAAAGGGCAAATAACTGCTAAAACCCATCTTACCAATGTATTTATTTATTTTTACCTAGTGTGTTTTTAAACCACCTGTTAGACCTTTGCACTGGTTTTTCTCTAATAGGTGTGGGCTGATCATTTCCCTTATTAATTGAGATTCTAGACCTCTGATTCCCACTGCCCCTCACGTCGTCATGACGGACAGGTTGGCAGAAATAATGAGCAGTCTGCTTCAGGGAGAAAGCAATTACCCACCCAAGATAAACCTGTGAATGGAGTCTCTTGAAATCTCAAAAGGGGTTGTATATTTCAGTGGAGAGTCAACTATCAGACTACCTGTCAGCTCAGTGGCTGATCAGTTGAATTTACCTGGTTTAGGAATAGGGCAAAGGCCTTCAGAGTTTATAGCAAGGCTAGACCACAGGGTCTGGCCCTCATTTGATGAAAAGCATGATAAAATGGGTTTTTAATTGTGATGGATCTACCGTAAGCATTGCCTTCTAAAATGGTCTTTGTCGAATGAGGGTACCAAAAAAAGTCACATGCAAGCGGGAAAAATTAAAATGTACCATTGCTTGTCGGAAAATAAGGGAAAATAAGGGAAACCCCCCCCCCCCCCCCCCCCATTTTATCTTCTTTTTTTTTAATGTAGCAAAACAAAAAATGAATGTGGAATGAGTGAATGTTTAATTTTTTTTTATCATTGGGTCTCATTCACTAATAATTGCGTGGATTATTTTGTGTGTACATGACTTTGTTCTTAGGGTACGTTTACACGACAACGATATGCTTTAAACGATATGTACATACATGTATATTTGTATTTTTCAGAGAAACCTCATAGCTGAAGCTATAACGCAGCTTTTTAAAAATACAGTAAATTTAAAATACATTTAATAAGAACGTTTTTGGATCATGATTTGTTTGTGAAAATGTTCATAGTCAGATTTCATGCACAAATTTGTGCGTACGCATGCGTTGTGAATGAGACCCAGTGTTCTCAAACCATGTTAGCTGAAATAACTATTAAATAGTATTTTTTTCCCCAGTTTGCTACCCTTTCCTGACTTCTGCTTCTTGCCCTCAACAACCACTGACACCATTATTTGTTCTGTTGACTGTAATATGTTGGCTCCCTTAGGTCCTTGTAGCCTCCTTAGCCTTTTAGCAGTTTACCTGCCCGGATATGTCGAGACAGTGGGCTGTGGCAGGCTCAAAACTCACAGTCTCCAGGGGTTTATGTGACTGATCTGAAGATGACCCGATTACCGCCTTACGCTGCCTGAGCTCAGTCAGACACATTTACTTGTGTTCTTGTCTGCAATGCCTTTATTGAATGAACAGGTTTGGTCTCAGATTAGCAGCCTCAGTTTGGAAGAATATGTTTGTATGTTTTGGGAGCATAAGTCTCTTAATCAAGGTAAAAAACAAAACAAAACAGTAATGTCGTAAAACATGAATACAATTTAAAATAAGTTTCCTATTTTAATATATTTTAAAGTTTAATTTATTCCTGTGATGACAAATCTGAATTTTCAGCAGTCATTATTACTCCAGTCTTCAGTGTCACTCACACACACACACACACACACACACACACACACACAGATGCCTCATTAGTGGCTGTTTCAATGGGCCTCTATATGTAAGTCATCCATCATATTGGAACGGTCAAAGCCGGTCTGTGAATATTCAAGAGCAAGTTGACTGAGCGTCTGCAACCCTAGTTACATGTATGTATGAATATCAATATCTGCAATACACTTCAGCAGATGATTTTGCTAAACTAACACAATACAACAAGACGAAGGCATTATCTAACACCACATTAAAAAGTTACCATAATATAAAAACCTATTGTAATGAGTTAATGCATATAAAAACATGTGAAGGTTATCACATTTCTCCGGGAATTTAAATCTCTACGCAGTGTTGTGGAATCTTGGAAAACTCATTGATTTTTTTTTACTATGAGTGACGACAGCATCTGAAAATTTGACCGTTCCAAGATGGCGGACATGTAATGCCAGGACGTGCCTGGAGCGGTCGAATGTGAAATCTATGTATACATATCTATGGTCACATGATCCTTCAGAAATCATTCTAATATGCTGACTTGCTGCTCAAAAAATTATCGTCATTGATCATTATTCTTTTATGTTGATAAATGTCTATATTTTGTCAGAAAGTCTCTGACTTGGTCTTTCTCCCTGTTGTCATGGAAGACAGATGCTCTGTTCCCTTTCAGTCGCTCACGTTCGACGTGACGTCGACGTGGCGACGTAATGGGATCACTTCAGGGAGCCCTATCAACTTCGAGTATCTACAGAACAAGCCAATGAACGTTGGCGTGCGTGAAAGCATCATGCGCCCCCGCAGCGCGGGTATAAACAGGAAGCGGGCGCACGCACTCATTGTCTTTCGCTTCGGAGCCGAGCTTGACTTCTGAGCTACAGACTGCTGAATACAGGGAAGAAAAAAGGCTTTATCCAGTGCTGGTGTGACGGCGCGATCAGCGGTGGCCGCGAGCATTTCACAACAGCTGTTTTCACAGCTTGGTTTGTGTGTGTGTGTGACTGTGTCGGTCTCGTGGGCGTTCCTACATTGAGAGTGTACCCCGATTACACTGCGGCCATCCCTGGGTGCTTCAGCACTAAAAGAGCTTTTTATTTTTATTTTTTCCTGTTTGTTATTTTTACTAAAAGAGCAACACAAGCGTGACCCTGCGTCCTTTTCAGGATGTCATTCCGCTTGTGCGTTTCTGGATGCGGTCATACCCTGGCGCCAGGCGACGGCCACAATAGCTGCATTTCGTGTTTGGGCATTCAGCATGCTGAGGCAGCTTTTGTGAATAGCTCATGTTCCCATTGCGGGAATATGACTATGATAGCGCTAAGATCGAGACTCGCTTACCTCAAGGGAGGTGCAGTCCCCTCGCCTATGCCCCGATCTAGTGTCTCTTCTGGACCTCAGAATAGACCTACTTCTGTGCATGACCAGGGTGATCTGAGGATTACCGTGAGGGCTACCCCGCCGAGGCAATCTCCGTGGGCCCCTCACGCCTCACAAGCGCTACCGCCGTTGGAGCCTTCAAATGAGCGTGCTGGTCCTTCTCTTGGACGACCACTCGTCTCCTTTGGGGCTCCACCTGACGATCAGATGTCGATCGCAGCATCGGAGGGGGAGCTTCGTTCCTCTGGAGATGAGGATTCGGCTGCGTTGCCCCCTTCGGGGCGTGTAGCGTTGCCCGAGTCCGATCCAGAATGGACGGCTATGCTTTCCCGGGCCGCCGAGAAGGTCGGGCTTGTGTGGAACCCTCCACCACGTCCCGAGCCTTCCCGGTTGGACGATTGGTTTCTCGGGGCGGGCCGTGCTGGTTCTCAGCGCGCCGCCCCGGTACCTTTCTTTCCGGAAGTGCATGAGGAGCTTACTAGGACGTGGACGGCGCCGTATAGTGCCAGAAGCCGTCCTAGTGGCTGCTCCCTCCTCACCACCCTCGACGGTGGGGCGGCTAAGGGGTATGTGGATGTTCCGCCGGTGGAGCGTGCTGATGCAGTTGTGTCCAGCGTCCGCTTCCTCCTGGCGGGGCAATCCACGCCTCCCGTCCAAGGCATGTAAGTTTTCGTCCGGTCTTACGGCGAAGGCTTACAGAGCCTGTGGACAGGCTGCTTCCGCCCTCCATGCCATGGCGCTTCTGCAGGTCCATCAGGCCCAGGCGCTCATGGACATGAACGAGGGTGGTTCTGACCCAGAGCTCTTCCGGGAGCTCCGTGTGGCAACTGACCTCGCCCTCCGGGCGACGAAAGAAACCGCACGTTCCGTTGGTCAGGCGATGTCCACCCTGGTGGTCCAGGAGCGCCACCACTGGCTGAACCTGGCTGACATGAGGGACACTGACAAGTATCGGTTCCTGGATGCCCCTCTCTCCCAGGTTGGGTTATTCGGCGACGCGGTCGAGAGCTTTGCCCAACAGTTCTCGGCCGCCCAGAAGCAGACGGAGGCCATCCGACACATCCTGCCCCGGCGGACCGCTGCTGCTCCCACCTGTCCGCCGGCTGCAGTCCCTCCGTCTACTCGTCGCCGAGGTCGGCCTCCTTCGGCGTCCTCCGCTCCCGCGAAGCCTCAGCAGTAGCCTTCATCTAGGCCTCAGCGTGGAGCAAGCCGCAGGAAGCCGACCACGCCCGTCCAGGCCGCTGCCAAGCCAGGTGGCAAGCGGAGGGGCAAACGTCCCTGAGACGGGCGACCCGGAGGTGGATCAAGTTGCTCTTCAGGAGATGGTGAACGCGCCGCTCCTTCCCCCGGTGGAGGGCCGGCCGGAGAATCTTTTGTTTCCTTTTGTTTCTGTTCCGCCACTGGCCCCCGTGCAATTTCTGAAACCTCTGGGTCCCAAGAGGGCGCGCTTGGCGGTCGACGACGCTATGCCTTGTCACCCTCAGGCCCCTCTTCTATCGCCAGCGAGCAGCAGTGGCTGTGTCCCGGACGCAGTGTTGCCTCCGCACACTCACTCTGCCCTTCGACGGAAGCAGGTATGTGTCGCACCTCACACCCAGACCCCACTCCGGGCCGCTATGCCGTCCGAGTCGAGTCCCTGCGTTCCGCCGCGCTGCCCCACCCCGGGTACGTCTGTGGTCCCGTTGGTCCTGCTTGTGCGGTGTCTGGGAGCCTGGCTAGCGCTTCCCAGCCCGTCCCGCTGGCTCATCCGTACTGTCAGACTCGGCTATGCGATTCAGTTCGCCCGGCAGCCCCCGCGCTTCAGGGGCATTCAGTTCACCCGTGTTCTGGCGGACAGTGCCCCTGTGCTCAGGGCAGAGATCGCAGTCCTACTGGCGAAGGATGCGATCGAGCCGGTCCCTCCAGCCGATATGAAGACCGGCTTCTACAGCCCGTACTTCATTGTACCCAAGAAAGGCGGTGGGTTACGGCCAATCTTGGACCTGCGTGTCCTGAACCGGTCCCTTCACAGACTGCCGTTCAAGATGCTTACGCAGAAACGCATTTTCAAATGCATCCGTCCCCAAGATTGGTTCGCAGCGATCGACTTGAAGGACGCGTACTTTCATGTCTCGATTCTCCCTCGACACAGACCGTTTCTTCGCTTTGCGTTCGAGGGGCGGGCATATCAGTACAAAGTCTTACCCTTCTGGCTGGCCCTGTCGCCCCGTGTCTTCACGAAAGTCGCGGAGGCGGCCATTGCTCCCATGTGCGAGCGTGGTGTTCGCATTCTCAACTACCTCGACGACTGGCTTATTCTTGCCCAGTCGAGAGAGCAGTTGTGCGAGCACAGGGACATGGTGCTCAGTCACCTCAGCCACCTAGGGCTTCGGGTCAACTGGGAAAAGAGCAAACTCAACCCCGGGCAGAGGATCTCTTTTCTCGGTATGGAGCTGGACTCGATCAACATGACAGCGCGCCTCACCGAGGCTCGCGTCCAGTCAGTGTTGAACTGCGTGAGTACTCTCATACGCAGAACAGCGGCACCACTGAAACTTTTTCAGTGGCTCCTGGGGCATATGGCATCTGCAGCCGCGGTAACGCCGCTCGGATTGCTTCATATGAGGCCGCTTCAACACTGGCTCCACGGTCGAGTCCCGAGATGGGCGTGGCAGAGCGGCTCGTGCCGGGTCCAAGTGACCCCGCACTGTCGCCAAACTCTCACCTTGTGGTCGGACCCTTCGTTCCTGCGGGCGGGTGTTCCCCTAGAACAAGTGTCCAGGCATTCTGTGGTCACCACGGATGCCTCTGCCACCGGGTGGGGGGCCACGTACAACGGGCATGCAGCTTCAGGTCTGTGGACGGGGCCTCAACTGCATTGGCACATCAACTGCCTCGAGTTGTTAGCAGTTCATCTTGCGCTGGGCCGCTTCAAAACGCCGCTACTAGGCACGCATGTACTGGTCCGTACGGATAGCACTGCGACCGTTGCGTACATCAACCGTCAGGGTGGTCTACGCTCCCGCCGCATGTCACAACTCGCCCGCCATCTCCTCCTTTGGAGTCAGAAGCATCTGAGGTCGCTTCGTGCCATTTATATTCCGGGCCTGCTCAACCGTGCAGCCGACGAGCTCTCACGGCAGCAGGTGCTACCAGGAGAATGGCGACTCCATCCCCAGGTGGTCCAGCTGATTTTCAGGCGCTTCGGGACCGCACAGGTAGATCTGTTTGCCGCCCGGACACGTCTCACTGCCAGTTGTTCTTTTCCCTGACCGAGGGGACCCTCGGCACGGATGCTCTGGCACACAGCTGGCCCCCAGGTCTACGCAAGTATGCGTTTCCCCCAGTGAGCCTTCTTGCACAGACCTTGTGCAAAGTCAGGGAGGACGAGGAGCAGGTCTTGTTAGTGGCGCCGTATTGGCCCAACCGGACCTGGTTCCCGGAACTGGTGCTCCTCGCGACAGCCCCTCCCTGGCCCATTCCTCTGAGAGAGAAGGAGTCTCATGAGGAGAACCCCCGATCTTGCTCGGTCAGAGCCGTGCTTTCCTTCCTGCAAGATGGGTTGGAGCGAAGGCTGTCTCCCTCCACCCTTAAAGTGTATGTTGCCGCTATCGCCTCACATCACGATGCAGTTGAAGGTAAGTCACTGGGAAAGCACGACCTGATCGTCAGGTTCCTGAGGGGGGCAAGGAGACTAAATCCTCCTTGCCCGCTCTCTTTACCTTCTTGGGATTTGTCTCTGGTCCTTTCGGCACTTCAGAGACCACCCTTTGAGCCTTTGCAGTCAGCAGAGTTAAAAATTCTGTCCTGTATAACAGTACTCCTGGTTGCATTGGCCTCCATCAAGAGGGTAGGGGACCTGCATGCATTTTCGGTCGACGAATCGTGCCTGGAATTCGGCCCGGCTAACTCTCACGTGATCCTGAGACCCCGGCCCGGATACGTGCCCAAGGTTCCCACCACTCCCTTTCGGGACCAGGTGGTGAACCTGCAAGCGCTGCCTTCGGAGGAGGCAGACCCAGCCCTGGCTTTTCTCTGTCCCGTCCGCGCTCTACGCCTGTACGTGGACAGAACTCAAAGCCTCAGGACCTCAGATCAGCTCTTCGTCTGTTACGGAGGTCAGCAGAAAGGGAAGGCTGTCTCCAAGCAGAGGATGGCCCACTGGATAGTGGATGCCATCGCCTTGGCTTACGAAGCCCAAGGCGTGCCTTGCCCGCCCGGGTTGAGAGCCCACTCCACTAGGGGTGTCGCTTCTTCTTGGGCGCTGGCACACGGCGCCTCGCTGACAGACATCTGTAGAGCTGCAGGCTGGGCGACACCTAACACGTTCGCTAGGTTTTAAAGCCTACGTGTTGAGCCGGTTTCTTCCTGTGTGCTCGCTTCAACCAGCTGGTAACACCGAAGTTCCCGCTCTTGTGTCGGCTTGCTACGCCACTCCCCTCCACATGGAGCGGATACGTGCGCTTTTCTGCTCCAGTCGAGTTCCCCACTCAGGCGAACCCTGTAGAGTTCCTCCGTACCCCTTCGGCAGTCAGACGTTGCGGAGCGTCCGACGCCAGGCCTAGTGCTCGTATGCTTGTTTAACTTGTGCTAGGCTGGGTTCCATATGTGGTGATCCCTGCGGCGATCCCATATGCGTATTCTTCCGCGATCAGCTTCCTGCGGTGAGCCCGTGTCTTCCCTTGGCAGACTCCGCTCTGCCGTCACTGTCTGGTGCTGCCTCCCCCTTCTCAGGCTGGAGCCACCCCAGTGACATTCCATATGTTGCACTGCCCCTCTGGCCAGTCCATATGTGTATTCTCCACATGTTACCTCCCTTCGGGCAGGATGTGGCTCCGCAGCGTCCCTCTCCCCTGGAAAGGCACGCTTTCCCAGTGTTATCCAAGAGTTCCACTGTGTGGGGTTTAACGGAACAGCAGTGAACTCCCTCTATGCAGGTCTTCCGCCCCAGCCATTTGGGGGTCTGAGAGTCTTCCGTAGGGCGCTGGATGTGGCAGGTACCGTGGCGTTTTCCATGGGATCCCATTACGTCGCCACGTCAACGTCACGTTGAACGTGAGCGACTTAAAGGGAACGTCTCGGTTACTAATGTAACCCTTGTTCCCTGAAGGAGGGAACGGGAGACGTGACGTCCCGTCGCCACGGTTGCTGACCATCGCTGTACGGCCGTCTCAATCTCGGCTCCTCAGCGAAAAACAATGAGTGCGTGCGCCCGCTTCCTGTTTATACCCGCGCTGCGGGGCGGGGGCGCGTGATGCTTTCACGCACGCCAACGTTCATTGGCTTGTTCTGTAGATACTCGAAGTTGATAGGGCTCCCTGAAGTGATCCCATTACGTCGCCACGTCGACGTCACGTCTCCCGTTCCCTCCTTCAGGGAACGAGGGTTACATTAGTAACCGAGACGTTACTATTACAGTCTCACTATGAGTGAACATGTGAGCATGACATCATCAGTTTCTGTCAGAAGTGTATTAGACGTTACGCCAGCGTCCTGTCAGATAAATTTCTTTGAGGCGGTGCTTTCAACTTTTTTGCACACTGTCACTATGTATTAACCTGCTGTGATATTTATTTTCCCAGTCATTCTGATATATTTTGAGATTTGCTTTGGACTACATCATATGTTTGCTGCAGAAACCTGACCAGCAACAGGTGACATTTATGCTATCTGTTCAGCAGAGAAAACCAAACGACATGAATCTTTTTAGGTCAAAATAACCATACAAATCATCAAAGTTTCTTTTTTTCTGTCCGTTTTCTTTATTTTGTATAGAATAAAGATAACAGTAAAGCTAACATAAGCTGAACAGACATACTTGTTTCTATATAATGCTGTATTTATTTGCTCACAGATCCTATATGGAAAAATATTGTATTATATACTAAGGGTTTATTGCCTTAGAAATCGTATCTCCAAGGTAATAATCTATTGAATGACAACAGGTTAATTACAAACATCCTCCGACATCTTTAAATAGACACTGAACAGTTAGTACATGAATAATGAAATATGAATACAAAGGGCCAGGGAGTTTTGTTTCTGAATGCAGTTGTTAACATCTCCTTTTTAATCATTGAGTCAGCTGAAGGACAGTTTTACATAAGATTGGTTAAAAAATGCTAAGTAAACTAGATGATATTTATTGAAATAATGAATTAATTGATTGCAAAGATATCATGTAATAAAATTAGCGATAGTATTTATATAGCAAGAAATAATATATACTCCACTGTATGCAGAACGTAATGTAATAGTATTCGATTTTGAACATAGCCCATGTTTTTATGTGTATCTGTGGGGAAAAGAAAGTTTGCTGCCCTTGAGTGTGCATAGAATGATATCCACACATGCTGATAAGCGCATATGTATATCTGTTATCTGGTCACATGACAAACTATAAACATTGCTTTTGTTCATGCAAGTGTTGTCATGTACATGTTTTCTGATAAAAAGAGTTGATTTCTAAAAATGCCTTGTTATCATTGGCTCACTGCAAGTTAATATAGTTAGCACACGTCTGGAGCAGGCCACATCTGGATGACATCATCACCTGGGATGTGCTGCAGGCGTTGGGCTGCAGGCCTTTGATTTGACAGCACACGAAACAACCTCATGAATGATAATTCAGCTGGGGGATTCCCATATCGCCCCTACTTCATCTTCATGATTATTTCATGTCACCGAGCTCATTTATTATTCATCGAGCTCCCACGACTTTGGATAAGATTTAATCACTACATAAAAAGAATCTTCTCCTTTTCATGCTAGGAATAGTAAATCCTTTAATAAGCACATGGAAGAATACGATTTACATAGATGTACTGTTAAATATACATTGTGATATTTTCATGTGTTTTGTGATAATTCAATCATTAGTTAATTCTCTCACCTTCACCACATGTCTCACTTTGTTAGGCACCATATTAGAGGTGAATATTGTGTCATTTAGACTAGATTTTCATCTGAGATTTTCTGTGTTGGTCTAGACTTCTCCTAATTTGTCTCTTTAGCTTTTTTCTTTTTTTTTTTTTTTTTTTTTTTACCTCCCTAGAGCACCTTTAAATTTAAATCGGAAAGCGATATCCATCTGGCTGACCACCATAAAACAGTGTTGTACGATGGGAAGTTAGCAAACAGCGTCTCCTTCACTTACAACGCCAAAGCCACAGACGCTCAGCTCTGCCTGGAGTCCTCGCCCAGAGAAAACCCGTCCATTTTCGTGCATTCGCCTCACGCTCTAATGCTACAGGTACAGTAAACGTCTGCTTAACACTTTAAGACTCCTTTCTGCTCTCTTAATCCTTAATAAACTGCATAACGGTTAGTAATGTCACTAAATGTTAATCAGATGCTGCGTTGTTTAGCCAACACCATGGGATAATGTCAGTGTTTGCCATTCAATGGTAATTGTTTGTAGAGATTAGTCAGTGGGTAATGTGAGTCGGTAATTTCAACAATGGCAAAAAAGTTCATTACTGAATGCATCGATCACTACTTTTTAATCCTTGTAATTTTTCCCTTCTGTTTCTATAAGGATGTTAAGGCCATCGTTACACACTCCATTCATAGTGCCATTCACTCCATTGGCGGTATCCAGGTGCTGTTTCCTCTCTTTGCACAGCTGGATTTCCATCAGCACAATGAAAGCCAGGTGGAAACCACAGTGTGGTAAGTTATATTATGTCCACCAAAAGTTTGGGGTCATTAAGACTAAATTAATATTTGTATTCAGCAAGGATGCCTTAGATGGATAAAAAGTTACAGTTAATATATCTACAATGTTGCAAAATAATTATATTTCAAATAAATACTGTTCTTTTCATCAAAAAATCCTGAAGAAAATGTATAATCTCCACAAAATATATTGAAAAGCACAACTGTTTTCAATTTTGATAAATGCAATAAGAAAAGTTTCTTGTGCACAAAATCAGTATATTAGAATGAAGGATCACGTGACACTGAAAACTTAAGTAATGAATACTAAAAATTCAGCTTTGCTATCACAGGAATACAATACAATTTAAAAAATATTAAAATAGACGATATTGATTTTTGTATTGTAAAAATATTTCACAATATTGCTGTTTTTATTGTGTATTTAATCAAATAAATTCAGCCTTGATGAGCATAAGAAACTTCTGTCAAAAACATTGAAAATATCACTGACACCAGACTTTTGAACTTTACAGTGAATAATATTTATTATTATTTTCATGTAACCAGCAAATGGCAGATTTTTAAATTCAATTCGGTCAAAATAAAACACTAAAAAATAAAACCAGTAATTTTAAATGCCACAAGTGAATTTGGGCATCACAACATTATAATGTTCAATATGAAAATTAAAAATTAATTTTGAAATGTATTAAAGATTACATTTTGAAGGTGATATGTGTTTTTTTTTTAAAAGATTAACTTTAAGTGACCTTTAGATGATGCACAATTAAATATCAATATTCGCTAATACAAAAGTCTTAACAATCAAACAACAGCATCAAGTGCAGGATGTTCTTGCCATTCTTTCCATTCAAATTTGGTCGACAAATCTTTAATCTTGAATCTTAAGCAGAGGTTACCCAATAAAGTTGAGTAATAAGATGTTTTGGTGCAGTTCAACTCTCCTGGCCTTCCTGATGGAGCTTCTCAAGAGCTCAGTGGCAATGCAAGAGCAGATGCTTGGTGGGAAGGGTTTCCTGGTGATTGGATACCTCTTGGAAAAGGTGATGTGACTGTTTTCTTTTGTTTTTCATTTTCTAACATATCATTTAGATTGGTTAAAGCTGAAGTCTGACATTTCTGTGCTGTTAGAAACACCAAACTAAATTGCAAAAATAGTGGTTTCTAAGCAGATTTTCCCAAAGCATTGTTCAGACAAAGCGGTTGATCCCCGGCTCAGAGCATTGGTTAGGCCATTGCACATTGTTTACACTCTTTGGAGAAATCACCCTGCAAATATCTTATAGTTCCACATTAATCTGGATAGGAGAAGATATTTTAACACTGGTTAAAATATCATTCTAAAAGTGCTGTATGCAATATACCAAAGCATAAAAATACCATAATATGTTTGGAGAGATTTAGTAAACCTGCTGAATCCGAATACTCTTTCCTCTGAAAAACAAAAGATTAAATAAATTCCAGGTCAGAATGTCAATAGTGTTTCGACACTCCAGGTTGCCAGTTGGCGTATTGCAGCCATGGAAACCAGCAAACAAACTAGGTCAGAGATCTCAGATTTTTAATTTGCAAAAAATCAAATACATTTGCTGATCAACTTTCCATTGTCAATTGTGCTTGTTCCTGTTGCAAGTCCCCACGAGCAGCCCGCATGAGCGTTGAGTCTGTGGAGGAGAGGGCAGGGGAAACAGATCTCTACAATATTTTGAATTGCAGTTCCCATTTCACCCACTAGCTGTCAATATTACAAACTGCACCTTTAAAAAAAACTCGATGCATGAAGCTAACAATGAATTGCTCTTTTATTTAAATGGTTATTAGAGTATTAAGATTTGATCTTTCAGAAGGAGTTGTCATGATCTTGACTTGACTCAAGATTTTGTAAGCATGAGTTGAATATGATATGAATAATAATAAACACGCACACATGTCACTTGCTAGGACTGAGAAGAAAGGCACATTATGCTTGATGAATGACAAATGCACACTTCAGCATTTCCTTGGCGAATGCCGGTTCAACGGCGCTATTATATTCTTCCTTGTCCATGCGTTTATTGCGATGACATACAAATTATCCCAGTGTCATTATTCTTTTTTCCTCTCGCTATCTTTACTTATTCATAGCTGTCCTTATTTCATAGTCTCAATGTACCATTGGCTCCATCTAAAGTTGGCACTGCTGTCATTTAACAGCAGCAGCTGTAAATCTGAGCTGGACGGCACCTGAATGATCCCACTGCCTGCCGTCCCGTTCACACGTAGCCGGCCATCTGTTTGTGTCTCGTTTATACTCACTCCTGTCTCACTCCACGCACCTGTCTGGACCTCAGGTGCCAGCTGAGACTAATAACACAAAAAGTTTCTTCTTGTTTAGCTAGAAAGTCAAACTATGGCTTCAAGTTTAAGATGTTCGTTTATTCATTTATTTGAAAATCAGAGGTTGGTTTGGTAAACTAACAAAAATCTCACAATTGTTTTTCAGTCATCGCGGATGCACATCACCAGGGCCGTTCTGGAGCAGTTCCTGTCTTTCGCCAAATACCTGGATGGCCTTTCCCATGGTGCACCTCTCCTCAAACAACTCTGTGACCATATCCTGTTCAATGCGGCTATTTGGATCCACATACCCGCGAAGGTGAGCAAGGTCATGTCTTTCCCAGAAGATACTCAGATACATCCCCATGAAACATGACAGCAATTAGGAGCATCTGAGTACACTGTGATGGGAACCGGTGCCACGGAGATCGTAGTGACCTGGTGAGAAGAGCACACGGTGATGTTTACAGAAGTAACCATAAGGCACATGTGTTTACATCAGAACAACAAATTAGTCAACTTGCACTGTATCTGAAACATTTTTCTTCTCAGCTGACGTCACGGATTTCTCTCTTTGTTTTAAAACCCGGACACAATTTAGATTACGGTCCAATTCTCACTATTAACTAACTATTAACTACTGTTAATTAATAACAACTTTTGCCTCAATAAACTCCTCATTACTGCTAATTAATAGTTAGTAAGGTAGTTGTTCAGTTTGGTTATTGGGTAGGATTAAGGGATGTAGAATATGGTCATACTGAATAAGGCATTAATATGTCTTTATAAGTGCTAATAAACAGCAAAAAACCCAAGTAATATGCATGCTAATAAGCAACTACAGTAGTCAACATTTGAAGTGGATCAGAAAAGTTCATCAAAGTTGTCCTAAGACAAGAACAGGTATTGTTCAAAATTCATTTCAATAAATTCCTAAACCATAAAATCGAGTCCCATCCTACATTTCTTTTTTAATTTTGAATAAAAAAAAACAATCTTATTGACTTTAATATTAATCTCTCTTGATAATGAGTTGCATGTCATCTAAAAAGCAGATGATACTTAAAGAAAAGCTCTATATTAAAATGATTCTACTCCTAAACTGCTTCTTTTCTTTTTTTTTATCAGAATTTTTTTTGACAGTAACAACTTCACAGTCTGCCGCCTCATTCACCTTGTCAACTGCCAAAATGTCACAGCTTTGAATAAAAGTGATATTCTTCTTTAAAATGTTCTACGAAATTATTGTCACAGATGGTTGGCAAATTTAGAGTGAAGTTCAAGCTGAAAAAGGATAATTTGGCCCTGCTTTGCTATGACCCATAAAGGAGAGGATGAGGCATTTCTAAAAGAGGCAAGACTCTGTGCTGCTAATATTTATTGCTCACGTCAGTTTCTGCACTGCTGTTGACTGTCATGAATAAATAAAGGAGGTTGGAAAACACAAACAGTATCAAAACAAAGACCTTTGCTCACTGGATGCTTGCCATGGCTCCAAAAGGAGGGAGATAGTGGGAGTTCTCTCTCTCGCTCTCTCTCTAAAGAGATAATAAGTGGGGAGGGAAGGATGTATGGAAGGAAGGAAGGAAGGAAGGGAGGGAGGAAGGGTGCAGAGTGAGAAGGAAGTGAGAAAAAATCCAAAAAATAGAAGGAAGAAAGAAAGAAGAAAAATGGATAGATCAGTGATGGAAGGAATAAAAAAGAAAGACAATACAGAAAATGGAAAAAATAACAATGAAAAAAAAAGGAAGTAATGGGAAGTAAGAAAAAAGTTAAAATAAAAAAGATGCAAGTAAGGGGGAAAGAAAGAAAAAGGAAAGAAGTGGGGAACTTAAAAAAAGAAGAAAGAAAGAAAGAGAAAGAAAGAAAGAAAGAAAGAAAGAAAGAGAAAGAAAGAAAAAGGGGCAGAAGGAAGTGAGCAAAAAATAGAAGGGAGAAAAAAAGGAGAAAATGGATAATCAATGATGGAAGGAAGAAAAAAAGGAAGGAAGGAAGAAAATACAGAACATGAAAAAAAAAAACAGAATGATAAAAGAAAGGAAGTAATGGAAGGTAAGAAAAAGGTTAGACTAAAGAGCCAAAAGAAAGGGGAAAAGAAAGAAAAAGAAAATAAGTGGGGATGATAAAAAATAAGGAAGAAAAAACAGCTAGATGGATGAATAGAAAAAGAAAGCAAATACCGAAGGACTGAGAAAAGTGTAAGAAAGAAAATCAGCAGGAGTCATGAAAAGAAAAGATAAGTGAAAGAAAGAGGCAGAGGAAGCAAGATAGAGCGAGACAGAGGGAGTGTGAGGAGGGAGCTCAACACGATAGCAGTGTTCTCTCCTCAGGCCAGAAGAGTTCATGGACCTTTTTTACCTTCCCATCATCCCAGTAGAGCCCAGTCTGCCTGCATGAGTGGCCTGTATTTGGATGAGTTATATTCTTTCATCAGCGTGCTTTATTGTCCTCCAAGGTTCTCCTGCAGCTCTGTCACTAGTCAGGCCTGACAAACCCACCACTGTAGCTCTTGACATTCGGCTTCACTCAAAAACATTCCCCGTATCTGCTGTTCTGCTGCAGAGTTGGCCGTGCCAGAGGTGAAGCTCCCGTGGAAATCCAACAAAAACAGAATTTTAATGAGGAATCTTGGGATGCAGTTTAGAAACAACAGAAGGATGATGAGAAGTAATCATCAGAGGTTTATGTTCTTACTCAAGGCAGCTGTAACCTTTTGTAACCATATATCTGTGTTTGTGTGTTTGTGTTGTTCAGGTTCAGCTCTCGCTGTACACGTACCTTTCGGCAGAGTTCATCGGCACGGCAACCATCTACAACACCATCCGTCGAGTGGGGACCGTCCTGCAGATCATGCACATACTGAAGTACTACTACTGGGCTGTGAACCCTGCCCACACCAGCGGCATCACACCCAAAGGCCTGGGTCTGTACGCACACGCACACGCACACACACACACACACACGCGCGCACGCACACACACACACGCACACACACACACGCACGCGCACGCACACACACGCACGCGCACGCACACACACACACACACACACACGCACACACACACACACGTACGTTATCTTAGCTATCTAAATGGGGACATTCCATAGACGTAATCTTTTTTTATACTGTACAAACTGTATATTCTGTCCCGTTACACTAACCCTATCCCTAAACCTTCCCATCACACAAAACATTTTGCATTTTTACATTTTTATACATAGTTTTACAAATGAGGACGTTCGAGATTTTGTCATGTTTTATTCACATCTGGGTACAAATTCGCCCCCAAAATATAATTAAGTAGGTACACACACACTTAATCTAAATGAATCTACATTTATATATATATATATTTTTTTTTTTTTAAGTCGCCCTTCCAAAAAAGCAGCATACTATAGCTGCCACTTTCCACAAATAGGGTACAATTTGGTGTCCTAATACTGTTTCTGAGGTAGTAAAAGCACACAATTGGAGAATTATAATAAATATGAAAAATAATTATTTATATTTATATATTATTTTTTATTAATTGTTTAATAATTTTATTGACCTGGAAATAGTTTACAGTGTTTCATTGCAGTTACTGCATGATTTCTCAACTACATTTTGAAAATTAGGATGGGTTTTTTTTTCCGTATAATTAATACTTATTTCATAATTTTATTTTTATTTCATTTTGTTTTTTTTTTCTCAATTTTTTTGTACTGCCATTTCAGCCTGTGACCAAAGTTGATGAAAAAAATGGTTAAACATATTTTACTTCCATACACTTATTGTTACTTGCAAAGATGTTCATTTGATTGTATTATTATTATTATTAATACATTGTATTATTATTTGTTTTTTGTATGAATATATGATACTAATATCAAATATTTGATACTAATTTAATACTATTTATTGCTTGAAAATACATTTTACGATTTGCAAACATGGCACATTTTTATGGAATTAATATAAAATAAAGCACCCTAGTAGGGACACCAGCATAACATGGTGAATTACAAACTGAATAAACAGTTTGTAGTTTCTGAGAGTGAATATTAATGAAGCTCAACACTGTCACCTGCATTCAATCTTACACTTTGTCTAGAAGTGTGTGTATGCCCCCGCTGCTACTGATGAGGAGCAGTACTTTTGAATAAACCTAGCTTTGCAATTGCCTGCACTTTTTTCTGAAATTTGGTACAATTTCTCTTTCCCATTCTTTGAAAGATGTTTTAAACGCTCTATGTAGAGGTATAAAAGAGCACAGTGGAGTAATAATAACACGCACTGTGAGACTCTAGAACTAGTCTTCTGAATTTCACATGGCTCACCATGGGCAGCTCGCAACCAGCCTTTCATGGTTGAACATATGCTTTCCTTTTCATCTCTTACCCCCCTTTACAGACTTTTTTTTATAGATCATGACTTTTAACTGTACCATACTTGTTTTTCCTATTCTTCCCTGTCTTATAACACACTTTCAGGTACACACTCTTTCTTTGTCCTCTCCTCTATTTTGTTTTGTCTCTTTTCCTCATGTCAAAGCTTCCACTGTTCTCTCTGCAATGATTTCCCGCTGAAGTTGAAAGCATCTACAGCTAGAATCTTTTAGAGTTTCATGTCCTCTGAATAATTCACAAATATTCTCTGAATAAATCAATAGTTTGGAGGTCAGGGTGTGTGTTCTATGCTTTCGACTATTTAAGAAGAATTTAGTTTTTTGTTGAAACAGAGGCAAAAATTACCCTGTGAGAGTGTTTTACATTGATAAATTGACTGTACTGTATATATTGGATTTCATGTTAGATAGTTTGAAGCTGTTCAGTGACTTTAATAAGCAGCAGACTGAGAGATTAAAATAATTTCAGAGATTCAGTGTGCTAGCTCACTGTGGGACTGAGACATATAATTGTGCTCAATTATTCCTTTTATTCTGATCCTGAAAGGTTGTGATCTTTTGGTTACTGTATATCAAATCGCATTAAACAACGAGTTAAGAGCTATAGATTAGTGGTTAGCACCATTTATTTTTTATCGTCAGGATACACAGCTACTTTCATTTTTTTTCACAGTTTTAAATGATAACATTTTGTCTTGTGACAAAAATATCCTTTAAATTTAGTAAAAATTTCATATCATATTCAGATATTTTATTGTGACTAAACTGCATCTCATTTTAGTTGACAATTTTTTTTGTTGCAAAATTTAACCAAATTTCAAAGATTTCTTTTTTTTAATTATATGTTATGTAATTATTATAATTATGTTAATTGTAATAATAATTTTGATGACGATTTAGTGCACTGTTACTAAAATAGTGTATTCGCAATGTGACTTAGATTTTCTGAAATTCAAATGTAATTTAGAGTAGGCTATACAGCAGTTAATGTTTTGTGTAAATATTTGATTAATATCATATACACTGATGAGCTAAAACATTATGACCATTCACAGGTGAAGTGAATATCGTTGATCATCTCCTAACAAGGCCGCATATTAAGGTCTGGGTAGATTAGATCAGTTCTCATAATCAAGGTGTTTGATTCAGGAGAAATTTATTGTTGGATGCAATAAATTGTTATGGCAAGTCGAGTGGATCAGAGTATCTCTGAAACGACAGTGCTTGTGGGATGACCGCAGTCAGCAGTGGTGACAATTAATGTTGGAGAAATTACAACAGTGTCCAAGTATAGACAAACCACAAACTGGGTGATGATGGGTGATGGGCGCCCAAGGCTCAGCGAAGCTCGAGGGCAACGAAGGCTATCCTGTCTGGTCAGAGCCAACAGAAGGTCTATCGTGGCACAAGTCACCTGATAGTTAATGATGTAATGGGAGGAATGTGTCGCAACCTCTGTGCTGTGTATGGGGCTGTTTAGCCGCAGACCAATCAGAGTGCTTATGATGACCCCTGTCCACCATCAAAAGCACATATGGGCTCATGAGCATCAGAACCGTTGAGCATTTGTAGGATGTGCTTGACCAACAAATTGGATCCACAGCGGCTCAACCTCTCAACCCCACAGGACTTGAAGGATGAGCTGCTAATTTCTTGGTGCCAGAGACCACAGGACACCTTCAGGGCTCTTGTAGACTCCATGCCTCGGCGGATCAGCGCTGTTTCGGCAGCACATGGAGGGCCAACGGCATATTAGGCAGATGGTCATAATGTTTTGGCTCATAGATATGTATCTACAGTATATAGGATGCATTTAGGTGAGTTCGTTAACTCACTAACAAAGTCTGAAGCACCGTGTGTTAATGCATAATCAACAATATTGATTATTTGAAAAAATATGGTTCTTTTAAAACTTTAAACTTTTCTTTTTCACAAAACAGTGCAATCAAATCTTAGTGGGGTTTTTTTTCATCATATTTTTGGCAATTTAATGTTTATTTTAAATCATTTAGTTATAGTTATGATGTGATTTTTGTTTATTATTATTATTAAAAATAAAAATATTAATTTTTTTAAAGAAGTCTTATGCTCACAAGACTGAATTTATTTGATCAAAAATACTGTAGAACAATTATATTGTAAAATATTATTACAATTTAACTGTTTACTAGTTTAATATATTTAATATAAGGTCAATATCAATATTGAAAACACTTGTGCTGCTTAAAGGGGAACTGTAGCAATGTTCAGGGAAGAAGGAGGCGGGAACCGGCGAACAATCAAAATATAATTTATTTAAATAAAACAAACAAACGAAAATACCGCCAGCAGCCCCTCGCGGACGACTGCTGGCTACCGAAAATAAATATAACTGCCAGCAGCCCCTCGCGGACGACTGCTGGCTAAAGTAAAATACAAAAAACAAAACAACTAAAATACAGGCCTGTTCCTCTCTCGATCATCAACGTCGTCGCTCCTCCTTTATGCTTCCGCTCCTCCGTGAGAGATGCGAGACCGGTGTGCTTCACAGGTGTTGCTCATTAGCAATCGCACCACCGGCCTCGCGCCGTTCTCTCACGTCCCTCGGCCGTCCTGTTCGCCACATACCCCCATCGCCCCTCACAGGCCGGGGGGTACCCACGAGCCTGTGCCTACTCCCCCCCCCCCGGCGGCGGCGATCCCTGGGGAGTATGGACAGACAAACCGAGGGAAACGGAGACGGAAGCACGAGGAGCGACAGATCGAGAGAGGGGAGAGAGGAAAAAAAAAAATTGGTCCGGTTCCCACAACGCGCTGCCATCTGGTCCCCCACCAGCTGTGCGCTCTCCTCCGCGGTGCCTGGCGGTGACGCTGGGTAGCCCTCGGTGGACGGCTCGACACTCCTCCGCCGCCCGGTGCACGGCGACGGCTCCTCGGGTGCCTTGGGCAGACGGTAGGAGTCCCCCGCTCCCTGCTCCTCCCCTTCACTGGTGGACGGCAGCAGGCTCCGGCCCACGGCGAGCGGCGGCGACTCCTCCTCTCCCTCCCGGATGGCAGCCGCCCCTCCAATACCCAGGCGGCCGGCAGCGAGCTCGACCGTCCCACCGGCAACTCACGCCAGCGCACCGCCTCGAGCGTCCGTGGCCGCGAGTCCCCCGCTCCCTGCTCCTCCCCTCGCTCGGCGGATGGCAGCAGGCTCCGGCCCACGGCGAGCGGCGGCGACTCGCGCACCATGCTCGATGGCACCGCGGATTCCCCACATCGGCGAAGACTCTCTGACAGCGCGTTCCTCCCTCTTCCCGGGTTTCGGCACCAGTGTAGCAATGTTCAGGGAAGAAGGAGGCGGGAACCGGGGAACAATCAAAATATAATTTATTTAAATAAAACAAACAAACGAAAATACCGCCAGCAGCCCCTCGCGGACGACTGCTGGCTACCGAAAATAAATATAACTGCCAGCAGCCCCTCGCGGATGACTGCTGGCTAAAGTAAAATACAAAAAACAAAACAACTAAAATACAGGCCTGTTCCTCTCTCGATCATCAACGTCGTCGCTCCTCCTTTATGCTTCCGCTCCTCCGTGAGAGATGCGAGACCGGTGTGCCTCACATGTGTTGCTCATTAGCAATCGCACCACCGGCCTCGCGCCGTTCTCTCACGTCCCTCGGCCGTCCTGTTCGCCACAGGAACCTTCTCTGCCCCCTTTTACAAGATGTAATATCTCTAATATAAGTCTCAGTTGTCCCCAGAATGTGTCTGTGAAGTTTCAGCTCAAAATACTCCACAGATCATTTATTATGCCAAGGAAAACATGATGTTTTTGTCCATGTATCTTTAAATACAAATCCAGAAGGATTTCCAGAAGAGGGCGGAGCCTGTACTGCTCATGCCTCCGATACCCTGACAAAAACGAAAACATCTGTGTGATTTTGATTATCATCTCTATCACGCTCACGTGACATTGGAGTTCTTCCTAAATACGAAACGTTATTTTCTGCATGGGTTTTAAGCCATATCAGTCTGGTTTTCTGAGCGCACACATCTCAATCACGCGCACAGACAGCTGGATGTCAGACGGCGCGTCCTGTGAGTTTTAAATTAAGTTCTCTTTCACGAGTTATTGCGATTAAACTGTCAAATACACACAAGATTATGTCAAAAACACTAAGTTTGCATAAAGAAAGTCAGTTATTTCTGTGAACATAAACAGCAAGTAAAGAAATCGCATGTGTATATTAGATTTGTGTATTACAGTGAAAGCAGTGTAATATACAGTACCTATTGCTATATATGCTTTTAATATAAATCAAACAACAAAAGAAAAACAGAAAATCACTCACTCATTGAATAACTTTAGTAGCTGTAATAGGAATACATTTCTTACTTAAATGCTGTTGTTAAATGTTCTGGCGAGGAGATAAACATGGCGGACTGTGTACAGCTCACTCAGGGCGGGTCTATGCTAATAGGGCGGAGTCTGTCTTCAGTCGTGGGCGGGGCCTGTGCAATGTGACATCACATTAGAAACTGCAAACTGCTTATTCTGAGACACTGCTTATGATTTATGGGGATTTAAAAAAAAGGAGTGGGTGGATTTTTACCATGGTAGGGTGGTTGTGTACACACACTGCCGACACATTTGTTCAAACACCATGTAAAAGTGAATTTAGCATAATAGGTCCCCTTTAATATTCTTTGTGGAAATCATGATACATTTTTTTTACAGGATACTTTAATGAAAAGAAAACTCAAAAGAAGCATTATATTTTAGATGGAAACATCTTTGTAACAAATCTTTACTGTTTTACTTGATCAATTTGATGTGTCCATGCTGAATAAAAGTATTTATTAATTTGAAAAAAATAATAATACAAATCTTACTGGCTCCAAACTGATACCACCTGCACAGTGGTATCTACCAGCAGGGCCTAATTGCCAGAGCTAAACAAGTACATGATTTTTGGAGAAGTTGGGCTGTGGCGCTCATGTGAAAGCTGTAGGATCGAATACATGGTGTATTATTATCTGTGCCAACGGCTTTTCAAGATAAGATAATCTTTTTATAATGAGTATGTGTGTTATTACTATGTTATGTTCTATAGATATCCATCCATGGCTTCATCACAATTTGAGATTATTCTGGTGAGTCTGAAGAAAGAGTAATTCATTATCAAAGTGACGATAATACCAAATCTTCACAGATTGTTGCCATTTGCTTCTCCACAATTTCCTTCCATCTTTCCTCTTTTGCTTAAAATAAAATAGGCAGAAAACCCTCCACCGAAAAATGAAAGAGCGTGATATTTTTTCCGCAAAGCAGTAAACGATTAGGCCTGCAAATTGTCTTAGTAGTAGTGTATTGAATTACTATATTTGCTTTTTTGTGTGAACCCTAAGCCTGGTTTCGATTACACACACAAACAGATTTAGATCGCTCCAATTGGCTGGTGCGGGATGAGCATGAGTGGAGAGGGTAGGTAGCATGGGTTGTGCCAAATATGCTGTGTTTTGTTTTGAAATAAGGGCTCGGTCTCACTTTTTTACACCTATTGGTCAGTGGCAATGCTGGTTTTAAGAGCGCTAGGCGCTAGAAAGACCCTTACAGCTTATCCAAATGTCTAGTGCTGTCTATGGATGTGGACGCCAAGTTACTCTTCCAGACAGAGAGTTTCATGTGAAATTAATAATGTTATGTGAATAACATGAGTTTATGTGCCAGAATCATCCTCTTGTTTTTACCCTGAAAAGAATGTTCTGGGCAAGTTAATACAAACAAACCTCTGTCAACATCTATGGCAGTGCACATCAGAAGTTTAGGGCCTCGTATGCTCACTAAGGCTGCGTTTATTTAATAAAAAATATGTTTAAAACCGTAATATTGTGAAATGTTATCACAAATTATTTTTCTATTTTCTTTTCTTTGAAAAATCAATTTATTCCTGTGATGGCAAAGCTGAATTTTCAGCATCATTACTCCAGTCTTCAGTGTCACATGATTCTTCAGAAATAATAATAATTTGATGATTTACTGCTCAAGAAACGTTTATTATTACTATCAAGATTGAACAGTTTTTTTTTTTGTGGAAATGTTGATACATTTTTTTTCAGGATTCTTCGATCAAAAGAAACTGCAAAGGAAAATAGCAGTATTTATTTGAAATAGAAATATTTTGTAACAATGTAAATGTCTTTAATACCACTTCCGATATATAGCGAGAAAGTGAAGTGATACTCCCAATACATACAATAAAAAATATATAATTTATGTATTTTTTTTATATTTTCAATAGTTTTTCCGAATTAAACACAATTTATTTGCATATACATATTTACATAACAACATTGCACTGAATCCAGAATATAAATCATGGATAGATCTTTGGAAATCAGTATTTGTTATATCAGATTTGTTAGTACTGACTACTTTTTCTTCAGGCTCATAAAACAGCACAGAATCTTTTCAGATTGTGATTAAAACTAAATGAATATCTAAAGAACCTAACACGTAGTACACACATACTGTATATACACACAAATGCAGAAGATGAAGGGCTGTTCTTATCTTGAAAAGCAGCTGGTGCTGAGATTACGACACCATCATGAATCTCAAACCTCTGCGACACACAAAGAAACACTCAAACACGTTTTGCAGTCCCACCAGGTGAAGAGGTCCTAGAGGAGCTCTCCTAAATGTAAAAGAATTTGTCTCTGGCTTGCCAAGTAGGTAATTTTATGTGGCGGTCTGCATTGATTTATTCTTCATTTGTCAAACACTGCAGTCTTTTTTGTCTTTTCAACAAAGGCATGGGTTATAGAGAAAGCAGTATAACATAATGAAGTGTTCAATTACTGCAACAAAGAGTTCTGTTTTACATTGGAGCAAAATCAGCTAACCACAAACCTCTCTCTCTCTCTCTCTCTCTCTCTCTCTCTCTCTCTCTCTCTCTCTCTCTCTCTCTCTCTCTCTCTCTCTCTCTCTCTCTCTCTCTCTCTCTCTCTCTCTCTCTCTCTTTCTCTCTCTCTCTTTCTCTCTCTCTCTCTTTCTCTCTCTCTCTCTTTCTCTCTCTCTCTCTCTCTCACACACACACACACACTCGCTCTCTATCTCTCTAAAAGCAAGCAAGACTTCACAAATTAAAGTCATGCATCACTCCTGCCCCATTGTTTTCAATAGCACAGACAGCCTTTTCTCACCAGTGTCTTGAGAGACATAGAAAGACTCCCTCAAGGAACATCAAGCACCGCGAAAAGTCCTGTTGTGCATAACTTTAGTTCTTGCATTTGACTCCCTCAAGAAACATCAATCACAGCGAAAAGTCCTGTTTTTCTTAACTAGTTCTTGCATTTAAAGTGGCAGTAACAAACCTCAGTACTCAAGACACCGATAGAGCTGTCTGTGGATGTCTGTGCTATTAAATTGGATCTGTTTTTGTTCATGTAGCTAGTTATAAACGTGTTGACAGATTGAATGACTTTAAAGTCCCCCTATAGTCAATAATTGTATCCCTTAAAACTCATCTTTGATCACCAAAATGACGTGGTTCTATGAATATGCAAATGAGCCCCGCCTCCACTCACTCATGCCAGCTCAGAGATCCACTCGTTGACGTGATTGGTTTGTGACGTCAGAAACACCAGCAATTTCAAACCGCGTTTTTAAGACCGACTTTTTTTCACTGCAGTTTTAAAGTAGAAAATACTCCGCAATGGTGTTGTTCTTTTGAATTTGCACATGGTTTGTCTTAAAGCGTTTGAAAAATACCACAGACATATAAACAACATTTAAAAGCTTGATTTTCGCCACAAGGGGACTTTAACTAACAATAGCTCAAATGTAGCTTTCTTCAGACTGCAATCCCAGCCAACTGAACGCTTTGCTAATGTTCCCATTATGTTATAAAAACGTCATATCTGACAGTTCTCTTTTTATTTGGGACAGCATTAATGTTTATGTACTTGCGCAGAGACATGTTTTGGTGTTTAAATGCTCGAGCACACACACAGTTAATCGCCGTTTTTAATGTATAGCCGGTCAAAACCCAAGTCCAGTTCTGCTGTGTGAAATCTTTTGTGTAAAACTCCTGGGGCTGAATAAATTCTTCTTTTGGCTTCGTTTTCCCATTTTCCTGGCTTCAGAAGATAAGCTGTAGTATGGCTGATCTTAAGGATAGTGCACTGCGTAGGGAGACTGTGAGAGTACATATGCATTGATTATCTGTTTGACACCATGCCAGATTCATTACTCTGGGCAAATAAGAGACAGTGTTTGCCGTGAGTTTTCATATTCACAATCAATTTAATGGTGCAGGAAGAAGTGTCGTTGAGTAAAAGAGATATCAGTCATTCTATTGATCTGTTTTGCTTGAATCATGAATTTGATCTCCTATTGAGATCCAGTAGACAGACAAATTGTTTCAATTTTTCCCCCCATTTTGGAGATCAAAGTCTCTTAAGTTGCAGATTTTGGTGTTTACCTATGAAATTATGCTTTTAATATTAATTTTAATACTGTAATGGCTGTTCAGATTAATATGGGCTGGGGAATCTTTTATTTTGTTTGTATTTTGGGGGGGTTCTTTTTTAGAGAGACAAATTATCAAATATTTATAGAACAATGTACACTGAGATCATGAGATGTTATCAGTCATCTTATTGACCGGGTCAATAAGATGACTGATAACATCCCATGATCTCTCTTTAAAAACTGCTTTCTTTACAATTGAAGGAAGGACTAAGACAATGGACAATCAATTGCAGACTCTTAAACTAAACTAGATAATCTGTTTAATAAAAGCAATGCAAATCTCATCAATAAAAAGATTGATGAAAATGTTAAAGGTTTACAAATACAATCCAAAAAAAGATGCATCATGACGATAACTAAAATAGTTCTTTTTTTTAGTAAAAAACTAAGTAAACTTAGTAAATGCTTGAGCTGTCTTGAACACTGGTAAACATAGCTAATTAACTGAAATACATCATATGCAAATGAGAATACACCTTTTTGCTAATCTTTCCTGTCTGATACATTTTTAAATTATCATAGAGTATTACAAATGAAAAAAAAAATGTTTTGGTTGAAAGTTTGTGTTATATATGTTTTTTTGTGCCATTTTGCAGATGTCCGCTT
Source organism: Meda fulgida (assembly GCA_030578275.1). NCBI lineage: Eukaryota > Metazoa > Chordata > Actinopteri > Cypriniformes > Leuciscidae > Meda > Meda fulgida. The sequence goes on from CM060630.1 coordinate 14,723,178, forward strand.
ACAACTGTAAAAATAACAATATTTTGATACAATGATATAAACTAAATTTTTCTTAGAATTGTGAGATATAAACTCACTATTGTGAGAAAAAAAGTCAGAATTGCGGGAAAAAGTAAGAATTGCGAGATTCAGTTGCGAAAAAAGAAGTCAAAAGTCAGTTTATATCCTTCAAATCTGACATTATAAATCACACAATATCGAGTTTATATCTCTCATTTCTGATATTATAACTCGCAATTGCGAGTTTACTTCTCACAATTCCGAGGAAAAAAGTCAGAATTGTGAGATTTTTTTTATTCTGTGATGGAAACAAGCTTTCATAAACAAAAAACCAAAAGAAAAACTTGCAGGGAAGTAATGTATATCATGTAACATTTATCATTTAATGTGTTTATCCAATGAATGTTGGAATTATTTAATATTCACTTTAATATTCAATGAATGTTTCATCATGGGTAACTGGACTGCCTCCCATTTATTCAGAAATCTGTAGTGAGATTAAAACTGCAGAGGCTGATCTGTTTTTAGAAATGGATCTGAAAATGTAAAAACCGCTCCAGTTGCTTAATTGTGCTTTAAAGGTTTCATTCTTCAAAAACTGTGAAGGCGTCACTTTTTCAACAACAAAAAAATTGCTGGTCGCCGCTGATTTGAATAGGGAAAGAGACACCATAAATGAAGCAGAGTTGATCATTTTAGACAGTGTAATAGCAAGTGTTGGTGATCAGACCTGAGATGAACCTGTGAATATGACAGCTAATCAATTTGTTCTTCTTTTTATGCTCTGATTTCCATTTGCTCTTTTACTGGGAATGACACACACGTTTAAAAAGTACTAAAAAGGAGCTCTGGAAGTATGAGGGTGAACATCACTTTACCAAACATGTTCCTGGTTAAACATTCCAATTAACCAATCAGATTTAAAGGACAAGTTAACAGTTCATGTTAAGTTCAGGCTTACAATCAGGGTTAGGTGATTCTACACCTATAATTTCCCTCTTATTTTAGGGATATGTTAATGGGTAGGACTAGGTTTTTGGACTGGAATGTTGTTCCAGGATCAACAAAATATGTTGACCCAGGAACATGTCTTACTTAGCAAAATCAGGGTGACGGGATTCGAAATTAGTGCAGATGTTACTGAAATGAACTGTGGCCTTCTCAGCTCTAGCTGTCTTCCTGTCTGGAGTTAATAAGGGCTTAGCTTTTCCTCTGAGAGCTCGGACCTCTCCGCTCTTCTCGGCTGGCAGAAGCCCCTGTCCATGCCACGGTTCTCCGCTGACACTTTGACACTCTCACTATGAATTTAATGCCAGTATCTGTGAAACACTAAACATGACATTTTTGAGATGTAGTGCGGTTTGTTGTAACAGTTCCTCTGTGACTCGTGTGTTTGCAGACGGTCCTCGGCCCTTGCAGAAAGAGATCACCTCCCTCAGAGCCTTCATGCTGCTGTTCCTCAAGCAGCTCATACTGAAGGTAAGCGTCATTTCATGTATTCACATACAACTGGATAATATGTAGCATATGCAGACAAATGATGATAAAAACAAAATGACTTGACATCTGTCCCAAATCATATAATCTTTGAATGTGTATTAATTAACCATAGTTTAACTGTGGTTTTTGTAACAAGACTATATTAACTTGCTAGAATACTACATTTAATACAGTTTAGTAAAATTAATTCATTTTCATTTTGTGCTTGTATTGATTTACCAAAATATAGAGAACAACAGCTCTAGGGCTGTTGCTTTGGCAGGTTTTCGCTCTCATTCACCAGTCCCAGCTGTTTACAATTTTCTAACAGGACTGTAGGAAAAAGTGTACACTTGTTCAGACCGGTGCTAACATATCAAGAAATCTGTCAGGGGGCCAAGGCACAAGCAAACAACAATTAGCTCTCAAGCTGCCTGTGCTCTCGCAGTAATGGGAAACGTGTGCATTCATCAGCACCGCTCCAGCCAGACAGTTCACGCTGCTTACCTAATAATAAGAGACAGCTTGTAAAAGTCAGGACCCAAATTTGCTGTGAACATTAATTTCAGCAAACAGCCTCACTGAATTTTAACTCATTTTTATTTTGTGTTTTTGTTTTTCTTTCTATTTCTATTTCATAGTTTGTCAGCATGCTGATGGAAGTAGCAGCTTATAAGTGCAGTTGGGTGTTTAACAACAGCATATTGCAAAAGTAGCACAGCTCAGCTTTTTGTTGATGTATCTTTTTTTCTTTATTATTCGTCAGGACCGAGGTGTTAAAGAAGATGAGCTTCAAAGTATTTTAAACTACCTGCTGACCATGCATGAGGTGGGTCTTCTTCACCATATTACAGTATTCATACATATATCTGACACGTATCTGTTTTAGCACATTTTCTATTCTTCATTCATGTTCTTAAATGGGCCCAATTTTAAATGGGCCCTTAAATTAAAATTTGACTGAAAAAAAATCAAATCAGTGACTCAATGACTTCCTATAATTGCACTTAATCTTTAGTAATTTTAAAGTGGATTATATTTATAGACTACACACATTTCCAAACACCCATCTTCAGGCTAACATATGATTTCCAACCTGAGAAGACCAGCACAAAACAGTCATTATATATACTGTATATATAGTGTATTATTTTATAATTTTTTGTGTAAATAATTACAAATAAAAAAATAAAAACTACTGTAAATCAAACCAAAAAATGTACTGGAAGTAATGATGATGAAAATTCAGCTCTGACATCAGAGGAACAAATTACGGTGTTTTTTATTAAATGCAGTCTTCTTTCAGAAACATTTAAACATCTTAAACACCCCAAACTCACAAACTTTTGAACAGTTGTGTACACTTGATCTTGTTCTATACTGTTTGAGCATCCCAGAAAGCACCTCATGAAGTAAGCTGAACTCAAATCTAGACAAAGGGTGTCATCTTTGAAGAAACTCAAATATAAGATGGTTTTGATTTATTTAATATTTGGTCATACATCATTTCCATACTTCCATTATTTAATTTCAACTTACTATTGTTCTAAAATGTAGAAAATCGTCCTATTAAAAAATTGTTAGGCCTGCACAAACGTCTAACTGGTACCATGTGCTTCGAGATTGGAATAAAATTCAGCACAGAGTTGCATTAAAGAAATATATATATATATATATATACTACCAATATACAGTGTGTGTGTGTGTGTGTGTGTGTGTGTGTGTGTGTGTGTGTGTGTGTGTGTGTGTGTGTGTGTGTGTGTGTGTGTGTGTGTGTGTGTGTGTGTGTGTGTGTGTGTGTGTGTGTGTGTGTGTACTGATGTTTTATTGAAAGCCCATTATACCAGCGGTGAAGTACCCCTTTAAATGCAGGATGTGTGTTTATGCCTTTTACTCAATTCAGGATGAGAACCTCCATGATGTTCTTCAGCTGCTTGTGGCCCTCATCTCTGAGCACCCTGCCTCCATGATTCCTGCATTTGACCAGAGGAATGGAATCCGGTACTCCACACAGAGTCAAATTTCATTATATTTCATCTTGTCTCCCATGATGGAGTTGATACAATCATGAATTATTCACAAGATTCGACATAGGAATTGGAATGATATTTTCATATATATTTATTTATTTTCTGAAAAACAGGATAAAGCTCACACCCTGCATGTCAAGCTAATGAAATATAGATGGATTTGATAAAGATTTGGGATTGGCTCAAAATAACTGATATGACTTTGATGAACAGCTTCATGGTGGTTTACACAATGCCATTTTCTCTCAAGTATTACTTATTATTGTCTGCCAAATTCTTTATTTATTTATTTATCCATTGATTAATTGAAAGAATTAAGTGTTTTCCACTTTCCCTCTGATTCTTGTTTTTAACATATTTAATTAATTAAATCACAATAATTCTCTTTTTAGTTGTATTTTAATTTCATTTCTTTCCAGGGTGGTGTACAAACTTCTGGCTTCCAAGAGTGAAAGTATCCGAGTTCAGGCTCTGAAAGTTCTGGCATATTTTCTCAAACACTTAGGTCACAAGTGAGTACATCCATTCTTCTCTCTTCCAGAGTCACTTTCACATATAAAGTCTTCCAAGAGATATCTTTTCTCGAGTGAATCCGACAAGGTGAAATTTGTGGTTGCATAAGGACAGAGTCCTCATCAGTAATGTCTTTATGAAATTTTAAAGTTATTCAGAAATATTCTCTAAATGGCTCCAGGGCTTTTGTTAAGAAAGGTACCTATAGTGAGATACTCTACCGATAAGCCTCTTCTTTTAACTTGTGTGGGACTGTGTATGTTGATATTTGTGAGTATGTATCTATGTAGGGATAAGTGGTATAACGGAAGTCACCTCAAATTACAATTTTATTTAATTATCTTGGTAGTCCATCGATATCGATGATGACGATCCTTTACACAACTCATCTATTTGTGGGCTCGTATGTGGCTATAGAGTCCAATCCTTGAACGGCACAGCCGTTCGCAGTAGGGACATGGGAACTGTCCTAGTTCAGTACTTGCAGATTCAAACAACTTCCTCCTATCTCGGGCCTCAGTGATGTGCACGCAGCGTCTCACCTCGAATGCGCCTTGTGCCTGCCTTGAGAGAGTACACCAGCCAGACCTGTCTTGTGCGCGAAGCTCAAGATCTTTTGGGGCGATTCCAGCAAAATTCAAGTAGGACTTCACACAGTGTTTGAACCTTTTACGTGGTCTGCCACACTTTCGTTTGCCTGAGGAAAGCTCACCATATAGAAGCTGTTTTGGCAATCTACTGTCGGCCATACGAATGACGTGCCCTGTCCAACGAAGCTGAGATTTTAAGATCAAGCCTTCGATGCTGGTTGTCTTGGCTCTGTCCAGGACCTCAAGGTTCATTATGCGGTCATGCCAGCTAATGCAGAGAAGTGACCTCAGACTGCGTATGTGGAATTGTTCCAGCCGTTTCAAATGTCTTCTATACAAGGTCCATGTTTCACATCCATACAAAAGGCCAGTAAGAACCAATAGCCTTGTACAGTTTTACTTTTGTGGTTAATCTGATGTTATGTTGGTTCAGAACCCAGTTTTTCAAGCGGCCAAGAGCTTGACTTGCTTTGCATATACGGCACTGATCTCCTTGTCTATTGTTCCATCACTGGAGATAACACTACCCAAGTACTTGAAATGTTCGACTGTCTTTAGTTCTGTCCCATCAATGGTGATAGAGGGAGGAAGGGCATTGGAAACAGGGGCTCGTTGTAACAGGACCTCTGTCTTACCCAGGCTGATGGTCAGACCAAAGAGACGGGAGGCTTCTGCAAACTTGTTGACAATGCACTGAAGATCAGAACTCTCTGAATACATTTAGCATGTGATTTAATATACAGAAGGACAATATATGGCTGCTGTGAGCATGTAATATATGCTGCATGAATAGACATACATACATTTCGTAGCAGATCTAGGCAGGTGGAGCTGGGGGAGGTGGAGGGTTTCCAGAGAAACTCTGAACGTGCTCTTCAGGACTAGCTTTTCAGCAAAAAATAAACCAGACTATTTAAATGTTGAGCAAGCAATCTCATTGACTGCAGGATCAGCAGAGGCCAATCATCTTGTTCCATGTGGAAATTATGTGATACAGTAGCTTGCAGATTGCATGTAAAGAAGGACCTACCAGCCTGCGCCTTCTACAGTATCTATATATATATATATATATATATATATATAGTGTTGTCTACATTAACACGTTAACACATGCAATTAATTTTTTTCAGTTTAACGCGTTAAAAATATTTAATGCAACTAACGCAGCAATTGTTTTTCCTGTCATCCTTTGGCTAGCGTTACATTATATGATCACGCTCTTATTCATGCAAATGCTTTTAAACCATCCAAACGCGACAAGACAAAAGAGTACGTACTGTCTATGAATGTCCTGTTTATGTGACATACACACGACTCACTGAAAGCGTGCTAGAATCAAGTTATTTTGCGCTTAAACGCGCAAATAACATTTACCCAATTATGCCAAACTGTTATGCGACTAATTCTCTCTGTCATTAATGTTGATCAAAGAATAAAGGTAACATAAAAATACTCACTACTCTTGACTAAAGAACTTTTATAGCTTTAATAGGGATTAATCTAAATTTAATTTATAATGTATGCAGTGCATAACTTTTAATAAATTTATTAAATTTCTGTATATTTCACTGGCCACTGGTAGATATGATATTTATTATGGGATTGTTTTCAGTTCACTTAAATTAAAAGTTGTTATATTTTTTGAAGACTAATAAATGTAATAAATAGCTTTCAATTACACTGTAATGTTGAATGGCTATAATTAATGTTTAGAAAAAAAAAAAAATAATTAATTGAGACATCATGTAGCTGTATTATCAGTGATACAGGCACTGATAGAATGACATTCTATATAGATCAGTGGATACAGGTCTTCATTCATAAAAAGATACCATTAAACAACTATTTAAAATATACCGTCTTTATGTTGTTTCTACATTAATTTGGAGATCAACTGAAAAATGATTACATTATAACATATTAAAACTTATATTAAAACGTATGTGTTTTTAATTGCGATTAATCATATACATTTAAATGTGTGTGTATACAACAGTTCGTTCAGGTTCTCAATTCTGATTGACTGAGAGCCTTTTCCAGCCATGAGATACTAGTCTATCACTCCACTTGCAGCATTTCTTTTGAGTTGTCATGGCAGACAAGCAAACAGCATCATTTTACAAATGTTACTGTTTTGTCATAGAATGTAGTTTTAAGAGTTTTTTAGGCCAGAATGTAGTTACAATTTTACCTACCCCACGCCAATATATAATTGTAGCAATGTTCAGGGAAGAAGGAGGCGGGAACCGGCGAAGAATCAAAATATAATTTATTTAAAATAAAACAAACAAACGAAAATACCGCCAGCAGCCCCTCGCGGACGACTGCTGGCTACCGAAAATAAATATAACTAAAGTAAAATACAAAAACAAAACACAACTAAAATACAGGCCTGTTCCTCTCTCGATCATCAACGTCGTCGCTCCTCCTTTATGCTTCCGCTCCTCCGTGAGAGATGCGAGACCGGTGTGCTTCACAGGTGTTGCTCATTAGCAATCGCACCACCGGCCTCGCGCCGTTCTCTCACGTCCCTCGGCCGTCCTGTTCGCCACAATAATGTATTGGTGTGAGGGCAAATTCATGTGTAAGACGGTTTCCCTTTAAATAAACACTTACACTTTGTTTTTAGAACTTTTTCAAGCCCACTGACATTTGCAGACTTGTACTGCAGTTAGCCTAGAGTGCACATAAAACCCACATTTGCTTTTTGTCATCATTAGCATATCCATCGTTGAGTGGTTAACATCCTGAATGCTCACAGGCACTTTAAAACATACTTTTTCCTTGTTGTCATTTTACTGTAGAGTCCCCATTTGTACTTGCTGTTGGGCAGGATTGCATTTAGGAGGCTTAGCATCCTGACAGTACCTTAGAATGATGTGCTGCTGGATAGTTTGTGATTGTGAAAGCCACAGCTCTTCCAGGGTGAGAGTGCAGAGGTGGTTGCTTCATTATTCTGAGTGAAAATGACACCATGCAAAAGGTGCCAAGCTCAGTCGCCATCAAGGCCTGTTCCTGCTAGCTTGACATTAGCTGTGAGATGTATGAAAGCCATTTCAACTACAGTATGTTTTCTATTTGTGTGTGTGTGTTTTGTCACAGGAGGAAGGTGGAAATAATGCACACAAACAGTCTCTTCACACTTCTTGGGGAACGACTGATGCTGCACTCCAACACACTGTCTATAACTACATACAACACACTATATGAGGTAATATAAAACAGATTGTTCTGTTCTGGATGCTGATTGGTCAATACAGTATTATAGTTGTACTAAAATATACTATTTAATATAAAATATACAAAACTAAAATAAACGACTATGATGTAAAACTCAGCTTTGACATCACATGAATAAATTACATTTGAAAAAAATTATATAAAATAGAAAACCTTCATTTAAAATCATGATAATATTATAAATATTTCACAATATAATTATCTAAACAATATAATTATTATGTTTAATTAAATACATGCAGCCTTGGTGAGCATAAGATATTTTACATTTTAATATTTTTATATACATAATTGTTTATATAATTATATTGTGAAATATGTATAATATTATCATGATTTTAAATATTATCATAAATTGTATATATATTTTCAAATATAATTTATTCATGTGATGTCAAAGCTTTTTCAAAGAATTTTCAGCATCATTACTCCAGTCTTACTCCATGATCCTTCTTGTATGCTTCTTATATGACATAAATCATTCTTATATGCTGATTTGATGCTTAAGTTACAATTATTATTATCAATATTGTAAATATTGATACTATTGTTCTAGTAATGTTTCAGATTAATTAACATTCATAAATCTCATCTGATCTATTTCCTGTATAGATTTTGACAGAGCAGGTTTGCACACAGGTCGTTCACAAGCCTCATGCTGAACCCGATTCTACTGTGAAGATCCAGAACCCAAGTAATTCTTTGTCAGCCCATTCATTATTTTTGTGGTCTGGTCCTAATACATTAACTGTCATCTGTGGAAGTTAAAAGTTTACTAGCGAATGATTAAATGTTTGCTTCTACACATAAGAGATGCCCGTCTCATTTATGTAAATTGTGCATTTTCATTGGTTCACATCTGTGTCAATCAGATACAACTGCTTTGATTGGCCGAGTGATTGATGCGTGTTCTTCTATTGGTTGTTCTCAGTGATTCTCAAGGTGGTGGCCACACTGCTGAAGAGCTCCACAGCCAGCGCAGACCTGATGGAGGTGCGGCGTCTCTTCCTCTCTGACATGATCAAGCTCTTCAGTAACAGCCGTGAAAACAGACGGTGAGGGTTGCTTCCTTTCTCGCCCCATCCGCAATGACAGCAATTAACCGCCTAGTGAACGGATCAGAAAAGAGAGCAGAGAAAAGTGACGTTCTCCCTTGTTGTTTAATGGGCACCCCCGTGACGCTAAATAATCCCCTGAATCCTCGCCGTGTTTCTCTCACAGCAGATGTTTCAGTGACACATTGCGAATCCACACCAGTTTCACTGCTGTCCTATGGCTGTTGGTTTTTCTTTTCTTCTCTCGCAAGCCGTATGCAGGGCTCCTCTGTGCAATCACAAGTCTGGCAGTCAATCAGTCGCACAGTGTGTGCTGAAATCTCAATTGGCTGTTATTATTACTTTTCATCATCTCCATCATTACGTTCTACAGTGAGCCAGTCAAGAAGCTTTTTAGACTTGATGAAGTCGTTACGTCTCCAAAGTGCTTTTTTAAACCGTCTGTAAACAGTGACTGGTAACTAGACCAGACATTTGTCTCCGCTTTTAATGGAATTTAATGTTCATCTAAAATGAAAATTGTGTCATTATTTACTCATCCCCATTTTGTTCCATGCGGCTCTCTTTCTTCTGTGCAATGCTAAAGGAATTATGAAGACAGTGCTTTGCTTCAAACTGTTCTCTATGCAATTATACCGAATGGGGAATGAGGATTGTCCTCCATCCTCAAAAAGGATGGAGGACAACATTAAAAGTGATTCACATGACTCTTCTGAAGCCACACAATAGATTTATGTGAGGAAAAAGATCCAATTTTCTCCACTCATATTCTTCCCTTTTAGTGAGTTGTTCATCCTGAAATGATCATTGAGCCAGTGAGTTAAGAACCAGAATCAGTTCAATTCATGAACAGATCTTACAGAGAGCTTCATTTACAAAAAGCGTTAGAAGCTTAAAAGATTGTAGAGAACGTTGTTGCCAAAAGTTTCTGATCAGCAGCCCAGATCAGTTTTGTGAATTTGTGAAAGATTTGACTCAAAGGAACATTTTGTTCACAAACTGGACATTGGTACTTTGCACATAAGCTAATCATGTAGCGATGGTTTACACGCCGTAGTTTATCTCTTTAATAGCCGATAGGGATGTGTTCGAAATTAAACCATCCTTACCACGATATTACAACCCGGAGTGTTTCAGCTAAAGAAACAAGCTTCATGTATTCTGCCTCACCCAAAGATCCATTTATTATGCCACAATGCACAGAGAAAAAAAAAAAAGGTGGATAACACAAAGTGCTTCAGGTGTTATTCAAATAGCTGCCAGTCATTCTTAGCATTACCTTGCAGATCTAAAGTTTAATGGAGGCTGGGGCTGAAATTGCTTTGTGTTACTTGTCGGTTTGTGAATTAGGTTCCACCTTTGAGTGTCGTTTGAGGATGTAAAAAAAGATGTTTGCGGAAGAGAGGATTTAACACGAGTGACTGCCGCAAGCTTAATCCATCTCATTTCTGGTGTGACAGGTGTCTGCTGCAGTGTTCCGTTTGGCAGGACTGGATGTTCTCTCTCAGCTACATTAACCCTAAGAACTCAGAGGAACAGAAGATCACAGAGATGGTTTACAACATCTTCCGGATTCTTCTCTACCACGCCATCAAGCATGAGTGGGGCGGCTGGCGTGTGTGGGTGGACACACTCTCCATAGCCCACTCCAAAGTAAATAGATGGTTTTTACCAGCTGAACAAACGTGTAGTGGTAGATCTTATAAGCTTTAAATTGGCCAATATTGATTAGAGATATCTAGAGAGCAGTTGCGTTGTCATAACCAGAGCTTTATAAAATTATAATCGTTTGCATTTAAGAAGCCTAAATTTGTCGATTTGTTTGGCAGGTGACATATGAGGCTCACAAGGAATATTTAGCCAAAATGTATGAGGAATACCAGCGACAGGAAGAGGAGAACATTAAGAAAGGGAAGAAGGGGCTTGTCAGCACCATTTCGGGGCTTTCAGCCCAGGCTTCCGCCATCAAAGGCACTCTAGAGCTGGACCCAGATTCCCAAACCCAGACTCCTGAGAGTGAAGCGGATGAACCAGAGACGGCAGATTCTGGGCAAAACCTCTTGTCTGAATCTAAGATTTTGGATGAGGAGAACCCAGCGTCAGGTGTCCATGTGGAAGTTCATGACCTGCTTGTAGATATTAAAGCTGAGAAGGTTGAGGCCACAGAGGTGAAGATGGACGACATGGACCTCCTGCCTGTCACAGAAAATGGTGGCTTGGTGGAAGTGGACTCTCTCCTTGATAACGTCTACTCGGCTGTGGTGGAGAAGCTGAACAGCAGTGTAAACAGCGTACTGATACCCAAAGCCAGCCTAGAAGACAAAAGCTCAGGTCCTCTTATCACCCTGGCTGATGAAAAAGATGCCATCTCCAGCAACAACACCTTCCTCTTTGGCACGATGGCGACCAGCTCTGGGGAAAATCTGCTGCCTGAAATGGGACTATCTGAACCTCTTCCGCTCTCAGGAGTGGAACCTCAGGTCCACACCAGCACTAGTGCAGACCTTGGGCTTCTGGCTCTCATGACCAAGAGCTCGAAAGAGTTGGATGCCAACCCAACGGCTTTGGAGGATGACAGCTTTAAGATGCAGCCTACTTTGAGTGGTTTCAATGTGTCTGAAAGCCTGTCTAAATGCCCTGGGCAGATTGAGACGGTGGCTGTAGAGTTGGAGCCAGGGGTTTCTGGGGTAAAGAGCACTGCAGATGTTACCAGCACCACATCAGACACAGAGAAATCAGATGATGGCAAAGATAAAGAGATCAAGAAGATTCAGACTACTACCACAACACAGGTAACTATGAGTGTTGGTACTGCCGTATATTCACTAACTTTCAAAAGTCTGAGGTTAATATGAATATATATATATATATATATATATATATATATATATATATATATATATATATATATATATATATATATATATATATATAAATATAATACTTTTATTCCGTAAGTATTCATCAAATTGTACAGTAAAGACGGTAACATTTTGTGTTTTTAATGTTAAAAATGCTGTTCTTTTCATCAAAGAATCCTGGGGAAAAAAATGCAGCAAAAATAAAATAAAAATGAAAAAGCAACACAACTGTTTTCAACATTGATAGTAATAAAAAATGTTTCCTAAGTTCCAAATCAGCATATTAGAATGATTTCTGAAGGATCATGTGACACGGAAGAATTGGTGGAACCTTGAATATTCAGCTTAACCATCACAGGAAAAAATTACATTAAAATATATATTAACATAGAAAACAGTTATTTTATATTGTAATAAAATGTCACAATATTACAGTTTTTTACTTAATCAAATAAATGGAGCTTTGGTAAGCATTAGAGATTTCTTAAAAAAATATATTTAAAAAAATGACTTACCCCAATCTTGTGAGCAATAGTGTAGATTTGGAGTTGTCAAACTTTTATTTTATTTATTTATTGTTATGGACAATGTAGATAAACATTTAATATATTTTATATAATGTAACTATTTGAAATGCAATTTATTCATCCTGTTTGTTCCTCATTTTAATTGATGTTTATCCTTTTTCTTTTTTACTTTATTGAACATTTTCATTATTATATCCCAGGATGAAAGTTACAGTTCAGTAGACACATATTGACCCAATCATATGCCTTTTAGCAAAATATTAACAGTAAAACAATTATGAAATAAAAAAGAGGTTAACATTAAATATATGAAACCATTGTTTTGGCCAACCTTATTTATAATAAATAAATTGAGCTGACATTTATAAAAATATCCAGAGAACACCGCTCAGCCTTTCAATTAAAATAAATCCCAATATCTTAATTATTGACTCATGTCTAAATGTCATTGTGTTCAATTTTATCCATCAGCTATTACAAAAATATGGTGATATTTGAATTTACCATAATTTACCATAATTTACCATCTAGCATTAAAAAAAAAACATTCAAATATAAGAGGCTTCACTCTGACATCTTTATGTCTGCCAAAACTGCTTCCGAGGTGTGATATATTGTGGATCCTAGAGGAATATGAAGTCTGCAGCTTCCCAAAGCCAGCTTGAAACAAAAAAATAAAAAAAAATAAAAACTTGCCTGAAGAAATGTCATAACTTCAACTGCAACCTGCATTTTCCTACAGCTGACTTTCAAGAAACTAAAGGTCTTTAAAGTTGTTTCCAGCATAAAGGCTTTTCTGTAAGTCTTTTGGAAGAAAGAAAGAACACAATCTTTCCTCCATGCCACGAAATACAACCGGAACTTTTACACAAACGCTTCATTATTACACCTGTCATAAACAGTCAATGCTGTATACATTTTCTAAGATGCCTGGATTTTTAAGTTTATGAGTTTTGTGTTTTAAAAGCATTGGTTTGCTTTCAGAGTTTGCACGGCCGTTCTGGTAGTCATCTGGATAGAGACCTGCGTGTGGATCTAGGCTTCAGAGGCATGCCAATGACAGAAGAGCAGCGTCGACAGTTCAGCCCTGGTCCCCGCACCACCATGTTCCGTATCCCAGAGTTCAAGTGGTCCCCAATGCACCAGCGCTTACTTACAGATCTGCTCTTTGCACTAGAATCAGATGTACATATTTGGAGAAGGTCAGTGGCTACAGTTTACACCAAAAATAATTTGACATGAACAAAAACAGTGAGGGATACAAATCCGTTTACTATATCATACTGTATCTTTTTTTTTTTTTCAATAGGACTGTAATTGTGTCTTGCAGTTTTTTTTTGTTTATGTCAAATAATAAGTCTACTCTTATCATTGAAGCCTATAATAACTAAAATCAACTTGTCCTTATTGTCTCCTTATCGTTGTGTTTTTGTCTTTCTCACCCTCCTTTTCTCTTGCCCCTCATAGTCATTCGACAAAATCCATTATGGACTTTGTCAACAGCAACGAGAACATAATCTTTGTACACAATACCATTCACCTGATCTCACAGATGGTGGATAACATCATCATCGCCTGTGGAGGAATCCTTCCCCTGCTGTCCGCTGCCACCTCGCCCTCTGTGAGTGTGCCAGAGCTTTGACAATACTGACACCCAGTGGCCATCATAGATTACTGCAAGCAAAGCTGCTCAAAGGCTACATTAGCCGGATACGTTGGAAAGTTTTCCAAAAGTTTCTCGTCCACACTGAAAAGTTGAAAAATGCTAATTCACCTGACTGGCTGCACATGAGTAAACCCCCATAAAAGCTCACTGAGACGGATCAAGACTTAGTAAAGTTATCACGCAATTCTTCTGGCAGGATCATTTTATTTAGCAAAATATCTCACCATTCACTGATGCATCCAGATCGCACTCAGTCGCCATTATTTGTTTGGTCTAAAACGCAACTGCTCTCATATTTGCTGCAGGACTGCAAATGTGAGTAAATTTTCTGTCATGTTTGCAGGACTGTGATATGAAGAGTGTGCAAAGTAACATATTTTAGCAACTGTGTGAAAGTGAAAACCACATAACAGGCACAATACCGGAATAAATATGAATACCTATCGGTATATATAGGGCCCTACTCCTTACAATATATGTCACATGCCCTCCGGTTTCACAGTCCACGCGAAAGCAGCGTTTTTAAATGTACAGGTCCCTCTCAAAAAATTAGCATATTGTGATAAAGTTCATTATTTTCCATAATGATAAAAGATAAACTTTCATATGTGTTAGATTCATTGCACACCAACTGAAATATTTCAGGTGTTTTATTGTTGTAATACTGATGATTTTGGCATACAGCTCATGAAAACCCAAAATTCTTGTCTCAAAAAATTAGCATATCATGAAAAGGTTCTCTAAACGAGCTATTAACCTAATCATCTGAATCAACTAATTAACTCTAAACACCTGCAAAAGATTCCTGAGGCTTTTAAAAACTCCCAGCCTGTTTCATTACTCAAAACCACAATCATGGGTAAGACTGCCGACCTGACTGCTGTCCAGAAGGCCATCATTGACACCCTCAAGCAAGAGGGTGAGACACAGAAAGAAATTTCTGAACAAATAGGCTGTTCCCAGAGTGCTGTATCAAGGCACCTCAGTGGGAAGTCTGTGGGAAGGAAAAAGTGTGGCAAAAAACGCTGCAGAACGAGAAGAGGTGACCGGACCCTGAGGAGGATTGTGGAGAAGGACCGATTCCAGACCTTGGGGGACCTGCGGAAGCAGTGGACTGAGTCTGGAGTAGAAACATCCAGAGCCACCGTGCACAGGCGTGTGCAGGAAATGGGCTACAGGTGCCGCATTCCCTAGGTCAAGCCACTTTTGAACCAGAAACAGCGGCAGAAGCGCCTGACCTGGGCTACAGAGAAGCAGCACTGGACTGATGCTCAGTGGTTGCATGTCACTCGGAAATCAAGGTGCCAGAGTCTGGAGGAAGACTGGGGAGAAGGAAATGCCAAAATGCCTGAAGTCCAGTGTCAAGTACCCACAGTCAGTGATGGTCTGGGGTGCCATGTCAGCTGCTGGTGTTGGTCCACTGTGTTTTATCAAGGACAGGGTCAATGCAGCTATCAGGAGATTTTGGAGCACTTCATGCTTCCACCTGCTGAAAAGCTTTATGGAGATGAAGATTTCATTTTTCAGCACGACCTGGCACCTGCTCAGAGTGCCAAAACCACTGGGAAATGGTTTACTGACCATGGTATTACTGTGCTCAATTGGCCTGCCAACTCTCCTGACCTGAACCCCATAGAAAATCTGTGGGATATTGTGAAGAGAAAGTTGAGAGACGCAAGACCCAACACTCTGGATGAGCTTAAGGCCGCTATCGAAGCATCCTGGGCCTCCATAACACCTCAGCAGTGCCACAGGCTGATTGCCTCCATGCCACGCCACATTGAAGCAGTCATTTCTGCAAAAGGATTCCCGACCAAGTATTGAGTGGATAACTGAACATAATTATTTGAAGGTTGACTTTTTTTTTTTCATTAAAAACACTTCTTTTATTGGTCGGATGAAATATGCTAATTTTTTTAGACAGGAATTTTGGGTTTTCATGAGCTGTATGCCAAAATCATCAGTATTAAAACAATAAAACACCTGAAATATTTCAGTTGGTGTGCAATGAATCTAAAACATACGAAAGTTTAATTTTTATCATTACATTATGGAAAATAATGAACTTTATCACAATATGCTAATTTTTTGAGAAGGACCTGTATATCCACTTTGGAGAGCGTTTTCAGAAAGCTTTGTTTTCGTTCATAAAAGCACTGTCCAAATGTGGACGGAATGCCAAAACGGAGAGAAAATGTGCGTTTTCAAAACATATTAGTGTGGACACTAGTAACAGAATGCCCCAAGGAGGATGCTAACAGGTTACCTTATTTTAAATATATTCTTCACTGTTCAGTGCATTTTAACTAAGTTTTTCTCTTTTGCTTTATTTATTTATTTTTTGTTTATGCCAAGAATACCAAGGTTAGTACCAATACATCAGTAGCTATATTTAGAATGTTCTGTGGTTCATTTCCATTTTCTCTCAGTCATGTCATACTTTCTCATGGCACACACAAATTATACAATTATATATTTGTTTAAGTCAGCATGAAACAGAAGTTGCTACAGTATAGTCTTTTTCTTCCCTATGATGTGAGGTATATCCAGGTGAAATGGAATATTGAACAAGAAAAAATGTAGGGCTGGATTTGATATTGTGCATCAGGAATTGATAGTTGGAACGTTGTGGGAGATTTTTTTTATTTATCACAGTTTCTACAAAAATGTATTAATAATAAAAGTTTCTTCAGCCTATTAGAATGATTTCTGAAGGATCATGTGACACTGGAGGAATGCTGCTGAAAATACATCTTTACAATTACAGGAATATATTACATTTTAAATTATATGAACATAGAAAACAGTTATTTTAAATTGTAATCATATTCCAAATACAGTTTTTACTATATTTTGTCCAAACAATGCAGCCTTGGTGAGCATACGAGAATTCTTTCAGAAACATAAAAAAAATGACTGACCACAAACTACTTTTGAATAGTTGTGTAGCTTGTTCAGGGAGGTTTGTACTCATTTAACTAGGATTAAAACTTTTAAATGTTAAATTTCAGTGCACCAGACTCATCTAAAAGATGTCTAAAGATTGCCATTAGCAATCCTGCATCCTTCAAAGCATCTACCATTGCTTTGCATGTCCTTTCTCATCCTGGTTAACAGGATGTGCTGTGTTTTGTCACATTTTACCTAATCCATCCATTCACACCCTGAATGTTTCACTTTTGTACTGAAGATAACAACTGATCAATGTAATAACAAATGTGCAAACAGGATAGTGTGATGACTTGCCGCGATCTCAGATAATACCCTTGTGCTCTCTATTACCGTGTCAGACTGAAATGGAAGGCATCGAGGCGACGCAGGGCATGTCTTCTGAGACGGCCCTGATCTTTCTGACCCGGCTGATGGCTATGGTCGATGTGCTGGTCTTCGCAAGTTCACTCAACTTCAGTGAGATTGAAGCCGAGAAAAACATGTCCTCAGGCGGACTGATGCGACAGTGCCTCAGACTGGGTATGTGTAAAAGTGCTTGCTTGTGTCAGGACACATTTTAAAGAACGTAACATGAAAAGAAAACACCTGAAGATGTTCAGCATTTTTTGGGGGGAAAATCCCGATTCACGATTTTATCACGATTCTTTTTCATGCTGGTTTTACTATTTTACAAGTGACTGAGCATTACAGCCAAACAAATGTCCCTATTTTAAAAACAAAAGCCTTACAAGGTAACGAAATATAAAATAAAAAAGAATGGCAGACATTTAGGGCAAAGTGGCGAAGTTAAAAATCTTTGTCATTATTTTCTTTATTATCAAAAGATAAGAACAAAGAAACACATGACAGATACACAGCATACAATATATAAATGAAATAAACAGTGTTTTATTTTTTCAGCTACAGTAGGTGTAACAGAAGCATTCAAGAAAGAAATTAAATTAACAAATATAAAAATAAAACACTATATAGACTTCACTGTATAAATTATACAATGATACTTATTAAAGATACTATTTAAGTTCTCAGAGAAGTGATTTTCTCTTAGTTTTTTTGTGGTTTTATTAACATTAAAGGGATGGTTCAAATTAAAAATTAAAAATACATGGTCATCGGCACATACATGGTCATCGGCACCAGCAAGGACACACCCGTGTCTGTGCCCGTGCCTATTTCTTCTGTTGAAAATAAAAGTCATTTTGAAGAATGTGGCTAACCAAACAGTTTCTGGTCCGCAGTGACTTCCAAAGTATTTGTTTTTCTACTATGGAAGTCAATGTAACTGTTTGGTTGGCCACATTCTTCAAAATATCTTATTTTGTGTTCAGCAGAAAAATAAATGACTACAGGTTTGTAATAACATTAGAGTGAGTAAATAAGGACAGAGTTTTAATTTTTGGGTGAACTATCCCTTTTAAGGACAAGTGCAGCATATTTACTATTAAGCTACTGTCAATTTAAGACCGTCACGCTTCTAAAATACTCGCATTAGACACGCAGACGATTTTCTTTCAAATGTTTGCTTTCACTTTAGACATAACCAACTGTGTTTATGTACACCTTGTGTGTATTTTCCAGTATTAACCCAATAAGACTTGAAAGATAACGTAGTCCAGTAACCAGGCGCTGTTTGACAGATAAGACTTTTAAGTGTCTTTGGGTGAATGCGGTCAGAAAAGCACATGTTAGAACAGCTCATCAGCACGCGAATGAAATGTTTAACCGGCAAGGCTTTAAAGCATATTTAAATAATTTACTTTTGTGAAAGCAGTATCCAGTGAGTGTAACTCGACCTCTGCATTAACATGTGATGTGAATATATGTCACATTGTACAGTATGTTGGGAAGGAGGTGCCAGAACTGCAACTGAGAATACACTCTAGCACGATACTACGATATTTCTTCAAAAATTGTGATATGACTCACCCCTAGTTCAGCATAAATTTCCAAAAGACTCTTCCAACCAACTTGGACTTTCTTCCTCAGACAATTGATCAGTTTTGGTGCTGCAGCAGCAGGAGAAAAGAGCAACAGGCTTATTTAAAAAGTCGTTGAAGCAATAAGGTATAAACAGGGTTGTCTCCAGTGTTAGGGAACGTGAGTTACGTAATCAGATTACTTTTTTCTAGTAAATAATAAAGTAACACAGTTACTTTTTCAAATAAGTAGCGTAAGTTACTTTGTTTTTGCATTCACTCATCTTACTCGTACAAAAACAGATTCAGTATTCCTCAAAAGGAATAAAAATAGAAAAACAGTGAAATGCGAACTCAGAATATTTTGCAAATATGTTAAATAACACATATAGTTTATGTATTTAGTCTCACTTTATTAACCAATATCTTTGCTCTTGGCCTCCGCTGATCCAGTTCCACCATACGAATAAGCAAAAATTACTTTAATATAAACATAATATTTGTTTCATTTTTTTTCTGAAGAGGTTTTTTTTGTTATTAGAAAACAAGCAAGCAAGCCCAGCCCAGGTGAGAAAAGTAGCGCAAAAATGATGTAATGCATTACTTTCTATAAAAAGTAACTAAGTAACACAATTAGTTACTTTTTAGGGAGTAACGCAATATTGTAATATTGGTTGTCATAGGTTGTCTTTATAATTTAAGGGACCCATAGGCACACTATATTGATCAGTCAACACCCAGGATCAAAACTATTTAGAATTATTTTATTTCCTCCATCCCTTTTTCCACTTTTCCACATTTATATGTCATGCTCTTTCTTTCTCTCTGTCTCAGTATGTTGTGTGGCCGTGAGGAACTGTTTAGAGTGTCGTCAGCGTCAGAGGGACAGAAGTCTGAAGTCCTCTCTTTCCTGCAGTAAGTCTCAGGAGGGCCTGCAAAGTGTGTCCACGGCCAACAAGGTACCCAGTTCACTACACGCACTGTTACACTGCATCCTGGCACTCTACACAATCTCTGTAATAGAAAAAAACAATGCAATTAGAGTAACGTTTTCATGTTATAAGTGTTTTATAAATGCTTAAAGTGATCTATAATTTATGTATTATATTTATTTGATCTCAAATGTATACAATTTATGACACCATATCTTAAATTATAGTTTAAAGACTTTTATTTTTATTATGAAATATATTTTCCATTATTTATTATCTATTTTTATATTTTTTAAAGAATTTAAAATCTTGATTTGACAACATGTAGTATACTCACTGTTCTCAAGCATTCAAGCTGTCTTTTTTCAAAGTGTGAAAGTAGTGAAAGTATGTGGTGTTGTCTCGTCGCGTTCGTTTTTTTCCCACACAATATAAAATTGTCACGTTATGTGTGATTTGGTGCTGTGGGCACGGTGTGAATGTGTAAATGAGATCTGGAATGTGAGAACTGTTTAAAGTGTTAAATATCTGTTTCAAATATCTGCTTTTCTTGCCTCAGACCACCATAGAAAATTTTCCAAGTAATGTTTCTCCAATTAAGGACCCGGACCGACTTCTGCAAGACGTGGACATCAACCGTCTGCGAGCGGCTGTCTTTCGTGACGTTGTGAGTTAATGTCAAATGGTCCTCGAATGTCCCTTGAAAGTATGTAGGCCTATTGTATCACGCAGTTTCAAGAATTTACTAGAATTTCCTTGTAATATTATATTATTTTTCCAGGTTAATATTAAATGATTTCGAAATCCAGATTTTAATGCATTTTTGTTATTAGGTTTATTTATTCTTTTTTTTTTTAATGATACTGTAATATAACTCTCTGTTAACAGAATTAGAATCAGTTCAGAGTAGAATTTCTGCTTTTCATGACATGTTCTAGTCACATGTTGACTCTTCTTCATAACCTTTGGTTCTTTTGTGTTGCCCTTCACAGGATGACAGTAAGCAGGCCCAGTTCCTGGCTCTCGCTGTTGTCTATTTTATCTCAGTGCTCATGGTGTCTAAGTATCGGGACATCCTGGAACCCCAGAGGGAGACCGTCAGGTCTATCAGCCAATCAGGAAGAGGCATTCGACAGGAGATAAATTCCCCCACCAGCACAGGTGTTGTAGTGGCTAATGTTTTGTTCGTTGACGCAGCTTAATGCACTTATTAACTTATATTTACAATAAGCTGAACAACTTCATTTGCATTGCTTATTTGCAACTCTGTCTGTAAATCGCTCACAAAATTGGATAAACGTCCAGTAGTTTGTATTTGAAATTAGTGTTCATTTTAGGCAGTTTTTTTTGTTGGGAAAGTATAGTGAAAAGAAATAGAGTGAGAAAGAAAAAAAAGGATATAAAGAAAGAAGATCCATGAAGAATGAACATGGAGAGAGGCAGGGGCAGCGCTGCTATTTCCAGCCCCATCTGTCAGTGCCCAGTAGGAAAGCAATCCACCAGAGGAGAATGGGATCATAGAGGCTGAGGCACTACGCTGCATCGTCCTCATAAATTTCAGGAAAGAAAGGCTATGGATGGGATTTTTTCCTAACAGCATGTAGCAGGCCATTGTCTGCACCCAAATCGGCATCCAGACATGCTCCATTACTGAAACGGGCCTAGTGACCTTGCTAAAGGGTCTAGACGAATATTACTCAACATCTGGAGAACAACAGGAAGAGATTGGAGACAGAGTTGTCTTGTCAGATAGATAGTTAGATAGATAGATAGATAGATAGATAGATAGATAGATAGATAGATAGATAGATAGATAGATAGATAGATAGATATCCCTAAAATAGACAAAGACATCCAGCTATCGCTGCAACTGAATAAAATGCAGACAGAGACTTTTTGACTGAATACACATAAAGAGAATTAACCCACCATTGTGACAGTAAAATGTTTATCTGTGTTCTTCAAGCCATCTTGGTTATTTTCGTAAAGGATAATGTATATTTATAATGCAATGCTTATCGACATAGCCTTAATCACTCCATAGAATACAATAAAATAATCATTTCTGCCTCATTCTGTGATAAGAAGCCACGTCATTTCACAGAAGTGATTTGAGATTGAGATTGAGATTTCGAAGAAAAATATGCTGTTATACTCATAAATTGTATTTTACCGCTGTGCTAAGCTAAACGCAGTTAGCGTCTTAGTCTCCTCTTAATGAAATCACACAGCAGCATCTTAAAAATGTTCCAAATATCTCAGAATTGTATCATTGACTTAATTAATTCTGACGATATGACAACTAGCTGCCAAATGTGTTTTAAATGATTATACAATGTTTGAAGTCCAAAGGCTTCATGAACTATGTATTTTAATTTGGGTATGCCATTTCATGGATTTGGGTTACAAATGGGGACGCACGTTAACATATTAAGGTATTAGTTGTGTTGTTAAAGCTTATTTATTATATGGCTGAACTTTACAGTATTTTCTCTCTCCTGCTTATTTCTTAGGCAGTGTCAAAAGAAGCCAGAGTCTCAATTGTTGTATGCAATGGTGTGATGCATTTGCTAAAAAAGAAACCGAAACACAAAATAAAAAATGTAAAGATGAATTTGACTGATACAGTTTAAAAAACTAAAAAAAAATTTTTTTCAAGGTTTCTATAGATATCGCGATATATTGTTACCGTGATTTTTCTTTTTAGCCACAATAACCGTGGTGTGAAAAATATGATATGATGTGATGTGACAGCCCTATTTCAAAATAAACAAACATCAAAACGAAAGTAAAGCGGCAGCCCTCCACGGAAAACTGCCACACAAACATAAACAAAACTCAACGTAAAATAGGCCGGGTCCTCTCTCGTTTTGACTGTCATCACAAAAAATAATATTTTTCTATTGTATTATATTAATTCTCTGCACTATGATATGTGACCTTCAGAGTACCCATCAGCCCTCTCTGATGGTCGCAAGGAAGCTCTCAGTGTGCTGGAGGAGTCCCGTCAGGAGTCATCCTTCCCTCACTCTGACTCGGGACTGGGTGACGAGCAGGTATCCAGTGTGATGAACGGGGCCGACCTGGAGCTCGCCATGGGTGGTCCGAACGGCATGAGCGGCCTGTTCTGCACCCTGTCATCGGACAGGTCACAGGGAAGGTTGATTGAGCCCTCATCCGTGGAGCATCTCAAACTCGCCTCATCCATCTCCAGCATCAGCCAGTCCAACAAAGGCATCAATGTCAAGGAAATCCTGAAGAGCCTGGTAGCTGCTCCCGTGGAGAGCACAGAGAGCGGGCCGGACAGCCTGCCTTACCCTGACCACCAGGCCATGAAGAGGGAAGCCCAAGCCATGTTACCCATGCAGTTCCATTCCTTTGACAGGTACCATCTTCTCAGACATTTTGAGATGTATATGTCCTGTATTCCAGGTTTAGTACAAGTTAAGTTCATAATAAGCTCATAATGTTTATTTCTACTCATACCTCCTTTCTTTAAAAAAAAGCAGAAATCTGGATTACAGTGAGGTCAATGGGGCCAATTTGTAACATTTAAATACTCAGTGTTTTAATAGTAAAGCCACGCCACAATGCGTAAATGTGTTTAACATGATTTTAGTGTGAAAAAAGAACGTAACCTTTTCTGTGTGATGTTATGTTCAATGTTATATTCAAAGTTTGTCGCCACGACAGTGCTGTGACATAAACCCTAAAACCCCGAAACGACTCAAATTATACTTTAAACTGCTTCACAGCTCAAATAATACACACATTTTACAGAGGAATTAATATAATTGCTTTTATAAAATTATAAACTTTACATTTATGCTTTTAAATCCTCCAACTTTGTGCCCATTCATTTGAACTGTAAGTGCCTCATCTTAAATCTAGTTTACAGTCAATATTTTTGTGTTCATCAACATTATACTACAAAAGCTGTTGATTGAACTCAACTTGTATCAAACCAGGGATTTTACAAGAACTATAACAGTGATAAAATGGATTTATATGAACCTCCACCAGGTGGCAGCACATCAGCATGGGTGCCAAATGGGAGAATCATGTGGCTTTATCTTGATTGAATGTTTCTTGTCACCAATAGCACTTCAGTAGCCCATTTACGACAGATGTATACGTACAAGGCCCTTAAAAGTACCGTGACCTTTTCTGTGTGCATGCGACCCCTTCCGTGCCTTTAAACACTACACGATACATCTCAGTGAAACCATGATGAATTCTTAGATTAGTCTTTTCCCTGAGGAATATCCATAATGATTTTCTTGGTCATAAGCAAGCCATAACTCACTTTAAATTCCCCACACTTTCTATCATGAAGAATTGCTGTTTGAAAATGTCTCAGAGATGTGTTTGAGCGTTTTGTGGTGTTTACATTCCAAGGCCAGATAAAATCTCAACGTGATAAGTCTCTGCTCTTAACACATGTCTTCAGTTGCACTGCAGAGCTGTTGCTGTTCAAATCAACATATGTAAACAGAAATAGTGTAAATGGAAACTTTTTTTTTGATAATAACCTGTTCACTTTGACTAAAAGTTATCTAAGAGGATTTTACGGTTTTCGAGGCCTAAGTCTCACTCTTTGACCGCACTCTTGGTGATTTGTTCAGCCTGATCTCATTTGTATTTGCACATGATGTTTACATACTTTTTTTATATCTTTGGATAATAGACCATTTGGAAGCAGGCATCACAGTTAGCATTCCGCCGGCAGAAATACTGTACAGTGGTAACAAATAGAGCACAACAAGGAAAATATCGTCTTGTGCCTTTGTATGTCAGAATCGGAATGCATAAAAAGATGGTCTTCATTTTTATAGAATACTTTCGCTGAAGACGCCCTTGGAAGCTAAACGCAGACGTATATGGTAGCAAGCCACAAACTGGACTGATGAAACCTGCGATGATTAGTCTACTATTAAAGCATGAATTTGACGAAAACAATAGATCTACACAATATTCACATATGCAGTTCATAAGGGACATAATGTATTAGCCCTACAGTTACAGCATGAAATAATATTTAAGCCTATAACATTTTACATAGGTAACATTTAAACAATAACAATTTTATCTCCCAATTCTGACTTTTTTCTCGCAATTCTGACTTTTGATATTTGTATTTTTTTCTAACAATTTAAAATGTATACTTTAACACAACACCAAAAATCACACAGAACAGAATGAAATTGCAGAAATAAGCAAATGTGTTAAATCTGATAGGATTAATAATCTGATTGATTTAAATACCGTGTAGTTTATTAATTCCATGAATTCAATTTTCGATGAACCAAAAAGGATTTGTAACCATTTGTACATCAAGTTGATTTGTTCATATGCATTTTGGATGCTTTCAATGTGCTTATAATGTACTTTTTAGTGTATGTTCTTATAATGCACTTTTTAGTGTATATGCAAATGTACATAAATATTTATGTTAAATGCCTGCCTTCTATTGCGTTATCAACAATTAATCTATCTGTAAACATCTCTGACAATGGTTGGTATTTTTTTTTTTATGTCAGCTAGATGGCCCCTTACTGTCTACCCAGTTCGAAAGTTTACGTTCTCAGAACGTCCCTGCTGGTGTCAAGGACGTCGCCCAGTAACGTTCCCAGAAAGTTCAGAGTTCTTTTAAGGGTTGGGGGAAATTATTTGGCGGACCTTCAGGGAACATTCAGGCTGTTGGGAATGTTTAGGGGAACATTACTATAGGAAGTTCCCTCTAGGTATTTACAAGGGTTGTAAAAAGTACCGGTACTGAAATTTTGAAAATGTGACGATACCAGCATTTCTGTAGTACCGAGTACCGGGTATATCCGGTACCCACTAATAGGCTGTTGCTTTCAGTCGCTTCTGTGTTTGTCTAAGCACAGGGCTCCGGACTAACTCTTTTTACTAGGAGCACTGTAACCAATATATATTGTGATATATTCCAGTGTCTGTGAATATTAAACCTCAAAAGGACTATTTAAATATGAATCCTATATATTCTGCTTGTTTTGGTGTGAATGAATGGCGCAGAAGCGTGGCATTTACCGCACACACACTGAAGCAAGCGTGACACTTGCAGTGTTTTCAGCCTCTGCCGCCTCTCTATATGAGAGCATGAATGCATGAACTTCATCTCCAGAGCCACTCTGAGGGCCAGATGTACGTACATTTGCGAACGCAGCGTTAATAGCGCCATGGCCAAGATGCAGAATGCGCTTGATGTGAAACCGCAGTGTGTGTGTTTTGTACCAAACCTGCAGTTCATCAGGTAATCAGCGCCTGTCCCCACCCAGTATACTGTAAATTGCGCGTATTTAAATGCGCAATTGAATGGGCCTCCTCCTCTCTTTCCATCATGGATCAGCCACCAAGTCAGGCAAAACAGCGAAAACAAAAATTGAGTGATAAATAAGGTTGATCTGCTTGTTCATGTGGTAACAGCAAATTTAAACATTAAACAAGGCCGGAATTCCACCCCCACACAAAAGTTTGCCATCTGGACCGAAATCACAAAAAAACTCAATGCAATATCCTCGACCCGCAGACAGGTGGTAGAAGTAAAAAAGAGGTGGCAGGACCTCAAACGCCTTACCAAAGAAAAAGTTGCATTTAAAAGGGCACAGGCCAGGAAACCCGCTTCCTAAGTTACACCTGCTTTTAAGAGGCGGAGAATTTTCAGCGCAAAATAGAGGCGCACTTTCACCGGCTTTTTCTGTACATAACGCGGAATAAATAATTAGGCGCAGTGTACGCTTCCCCTCCCATCTCTTTATGTAACACTCCCACTTCCCCCTTGACCATCCCATGAATGCATATGCATGACACGAAAAGTGCATTTTGCCATTTTCCGTTCCCGCGACAGGCAGTCTGCGCCTTCATCTCGGTCCGTCCCGTTCGTACATACCTCGCCATGGTTTTATGCGCACTTTGCGAAACAAATACGCCTGAATTGGGCGCAAAAGCGTTAGTACATCTGGCCCTGAGAGTCACGTGAGCATTTTACCAGTTTATTTGAGAAAAAACAATTGTCATATCATAAACACTCATAAAACCAAAATATGAGGCTACTGTTGTACAGTAGATTTAGCTACGTCTCAATATAATAATGATAATTATTATTATTAGGTGTGCGTTGAGCAGGTTACTCAAACTGTCCTGGAGGGCCGCTGTCCTGCAGAGTTTAGCTCTCAACCCTGATCAAACACACCTGAGCAAGCGAATCAAGGTCTTCAGGGTCACTAGAAACTCACAGGTAGGTGTGTTTGATCGGGGTTGGAGCTAAACTCTGCAGGACAGCGGCCCTCCAGGACCGAGTTTGAGGAACCCTGGCGTAGAAGGTTGCTTATTTTTCACTAGATCTTTTTTTTAATCAATTTTCATCACCTATAGATAACTTCTAGGGAACGTTGCGCAAGGTCGCAAGAACGTCCCCTCCTACATGAGTAAGCAGGCAGATATTTTTGCCAGAATAAGTTACAATGTGCACCAGACTTTATGCCAATACTTAATCATATGTCTCCTGAAAGATTAGGCCCAGACTATGTGCTTCTCCCTTCTTAGATATTGAGTCTTTATTATAGATATTGATTATATTATAGATATTATTATAGATATTATTATAGATATTATAGATATTGAGATATTGAGTGTTCCTGAGTCACAGGAACAATGGATCCGCAGTAATGCATGCAGCCGCCACAGATGAGGTGTGCCTGCTGACTAGTAAAGGTGGTGTGTGTGTAAGTGTGTTTGTGAGTGTTAGGGAGAGTCTCCAGGGCGTTGATGACAGATTAAACAGAAGCGCCCCATGCGCCCCCAGCTCCCCTCCTGTCGTCCTCACCCCTCAGCACCCTAATGGAGGCTGGCAGGCAGAAATGAGTTGCCATGGCAGAGTGTATTATTTTTGAAATGCTTTCACATAGGCTGTCCGTTGACGCCGGGTCGTACCACTCGGTCCTGCATGCTTTAATGTCATCTGCCGGCCCTGAAATTGCTGTGTCTAATTGTTTGCCACCTGCCACCAAATGAGATGCCAGACGTGGACAGGCTTCTTTGATTGTGTGTCAGAACCTAAATAGATTGGGAGTGACATCAAAAAAAGCCTCAAACACAGGAGTGATGAGGACTGACATCACGTCTTTCTGGGACTTTCCAAAGGTGAATTTTTTCAATTAGTATTGAATAAGCAGGAAGCCATGTTTGCAGATGGGGCCGCCATCATAAAGGACTTGCATTGGCTTTGAAAGTCAATTTAAATGAAAGAGTTTGGTGGAGAAACACTTTAATACATTAACATGGGTCCATGTCAGTGTCAGTGGATGGTATGCTTATAAACCGTGTGATACCAATATAGCTTGCCACTATATGAGACCTACACATTTAATTATTATTATTCATTTTCAATTAAGAGCCGATACTGTTTGTAATCCTAAAAGCCATTTCAAATCAAACAAACTATTTGCAATATTCATAGTCTACACAAGATTGATCCGTGCTTTATTCCAAGCAAGTCAATAATAATAAAAAAAAACGATTAATAATATATGCGGCAGATAATTCATACATCATTCACAAGCCCCCAGCCAATGAATAATTCATGTTCATATTGTATTAGAAGCTTGTTTATCAGTCTAACACTATCAACTCTACCTGTCAAATACCTGCAAGAAGCCGACATGTTATGAGTAATAAATACTGTATGCTCGGGGGGTGGGTGTAAGCATGCTTTGTGGATCTTTATGCTCAAAACTGTTCAGATCAAATGCAAACTGAGATTTAGGATTAGTATTTGACTCGTAATTCTGTTAAATGCACAATAACATATCACGTGTCCAAATTACACATATTTCTTTAACCCCTAGTTTCACAGACAAAGGCTTAAGCCTAGTCCCAGACTAAAATGTATGTTTGATCTGTTTTAACTGAAAGCGACTTTCACTGACATATCCTAAATGTCACTTCCATTGTTTTGTCTCAAAAAGATTAATAAACACGTTAATAAAAGCTACTTAAATGCCCTAATTGAACTAAGGCCTAATCCTGGTTTAGTCTAAGCCATGTCTGTCAAACCAGACCATTATTTAATGAATATTAATTTAATTACTATTAATAATTAGTAATAATTATTCTGATAAAGTGCATTTGACTGTTGTTTTCACAAAATAATGAAATATGAATGGAACTGTTTACCAATTACTCACTTGTATTTTTCACCATTGTGTGACTTTTTTCTGCTGTGGTATGCCAAAGGACTGTTTTTGTAGAAAGTCATGTCTGATATTTTTGATAAATAAACATAAATATTGACCAGAGGCTGTCAGAAACTTCAGAATTACATCCCAGAACCCTTTTACACTACTGAACCAAAAGATTGGGGTCAGTATGATTTAAAAAAAAAAGAAGAAAAGAAAGAACAAAAGAATACTTTTCTTCAGCCAGTATGCATTATATTTGTTTAAAAGTGACATTGAAGACGTTTAGAATTTTACAAAATTAATTATTAATGATGTTCTTTTGAACTTTCTATACCTCAAAGAACCCTGAAAACTGTATTATGATTTTTTTCACAGAAATACTGTGGAAAAGCCACAATGATTATAATAATAAATATTTATTGAGCTCCAAATCAGCATATGGAATGATCTCTGAAGGATCATGTGAAGAATGGAGTGATGATGCTGAAATTCAGCTTTGAACACAGGAATATTTTAAAATATATTCAAATAGAAAAGTTGTTTTTTAACTCTAACAATTTTTTCCACAACATTACTGTGTATTATTGATCAAATAAATGCACTCTTGGAAAAAAAGAGACTACTTTCAAAAACGTTTAAAAACATTTTTTTAACTTTTGAATGGTAGTGTACATATTTGCACCTGCGAGAATAAGCCCCTCATAAGTCAGACAATGGTACACATGTATGATTTTAAGGGTCTGTTATTCTCTGTTTGTAGTACTTAAGGGGAAGCACGTGTCAAAGAATGTTTTTGCTTCCTCGCATGCGATCTCAGAGAAACCGTCTGTGTCACGCCACCACGTTAAAGAGAACGTGCTATCGGGACGAGTCGCAGTGTCCCAGACAAGTGCTCTAATGGCTCCATGCTCTCTCTGTACAGTGTCTGCTCTGAGGTCACATTGTGCGGCATCAGGAGGTTTAGCAGGTGACGTTAGAACCAGCCCTGCGCTACATCACCCCAAAAAACACTCCGTATCAGCCAGCATCTCGGACCACGTCAAGTTGCGATAAGAAAACCAGACCGATACACACACAAACAAAATATCATTCCATCCTCCAAAACACTTGACTCTGTCATGTGTATAATATCAAACTAATCCTCTCCTGCTCTTTGCTATCAGGCAAAGGTGGGTTTCCGTGAATCTCCAGAATGTCTGTGGAAACACAGGAGAATATGGGCGAGGTCAAGAGTTTAATGTGAACTCGTGATCCTGCTCGTCTCCAGCGCTATTTTCAGCTCTTTGCCTCTGGAAACCATGTGATTTTCTGCTTCATCTATAAATAAGCTGGGAAAAAAACATAATTTCTTGAAGGTATAATTAAGTTGATTAGTATATTTAGTCCCTTTTTAATGATTTAATATGGTTAGCAACTATATTTAGAGACTATTTCTTTAATTATCTTTTCAGAGATTGCAGCTGGCCAGTGTTGAGGGTCAAACAAGGATGACATGATGAGTGCTGGTTTTGTCATTTTGCCCCATTTCCTGCAATAGAAGGGTTGTCACTGTTATGCCATGCCTTATAAATTTGTGTGTTTAAGGAAGTATTTCTATAAAAGGATGTTCTAAACTTTCAGACATTCGGTGTAGTCTTGCGCGGGCGCTTCAATTAATTTTGACATTTTTATTTACACAAAGGATAGAGTAATGCCACACAATGTAACATAATTGATCAGGTCCATTGCTGACTTTTGTGATGTTGTTTTCCCACAACATTATGTCACTTGCTGAATGATGATGTCATTGAGGAACTAGCTTTTGTTTAAATGAATATTTCATACATTCGTAATTTTTAATTACATTTTATTTATTTAATAGTAATACCAATATTTCCTAATAACATTGCAGTTTGTTTACTATTTAAAATTCACTTCTGTGTTAATTTATTTGTGATATAGTTAATAGCGCTGTCAAATCGATTAATCTCAACTAACATTAGATTTTGTTTATATAATATATGAAAGTAAATATTATTATAAATGTGTGTGTGTCTGTGTATGTATATACATACACACACACACACACATATATACATTATATATATATATATATATATATACGTATGTTATAATGTAATAATATATACACATATTATAAACAAAAACTTTTATGTTAGATGCGAATAATCACCATGAATTTATTTGACAGTGCTAATTGTTATTGAAGTCAAGTATTATGCTATATCAAATTTTTATGTAATGTTTTTATAATTGATTAATATTTTATATGAATATTTAATCCAATATTTTGATATACTGTAGAATGGGGACATTTGGGGGGTAAATGTATTGCACAGTACAAATAACCCATAAGGTTTTCTAAGGTGAGAACCTCAAGACTGCCCCGCTATAGCAACAGCAACATTTGGTGACGCACCTGGAAAATCTCTCCTGATGAATTCCTCTCTGAGTTTGACATTATGTCGAGGCACAGCACTGGACAAACAGCAGAAAAGAGGAACATACCCAAAACCCAGCAGTCACTGCTTTTGATTTTACTGTTTGTTTGCCCTGAGCTCTACTTGCGTAAGATCGGGAGGCAAGCGCGGGCCGGCAGGACAGCAGGATGTTTACTTTCCCCTGGCCTTCCCACTGCGACCTGTTCAGTCTGGCCACTTTCATCCAGTCTTACTGGACTGTGGAAAACCGTCTATCTCCCTCCGGCTTAATCAACTAATTTCACAAGCAATTGTGTATTTATTGTTGCCTTACACATCTGCCGACCCCAGTGCCTTGTTCTCACCAGGTTATGGGAACAGTTTTCCAGTGCATCAATAGATTGTGTACACTTTCTTTCCTTCCTCCTGCAGGAGTGTGGTGGTACAGGCCAAGAAGCCTGTGTCGGGCCTGACGGTGAACACAGTGGGCAGTTCTGGCTCCAGCAGTGCCCTGACCTCTGCTAGCACCCCAAACATCTTCGCTGCTACATCGGCTGCACCCAAGAGCATGATCAACACTACGGGTAATTGCTCTGACCAATAATCTGTCTCAACACATCCCAACTTGACCTCTTCTATTATGTTGTTAACTTATAAGGATAGATATAATGGTCACAACCGCTCTCTGTGTTGTTAATGAGACATTATTTGAATGTGCTAGTGCTTAAGTGAATTTCCACTGAAATGCATGCTCTCTTCTGCTATTCCTAGAATAATTAAAGATGTCATTCCTAAAAGAATTCCAACCCGTTCGGGTTCAGGAAATTAGATTTGGTGGCATCAAGCTATTTGTCCACTAGAGGACACCCCTCGCTATATATTTTTTCTCACACTTGTGCCACCATGGAGAATGTCATGGATCCACAGTGACTGCAGTCTCATGAAGATAGGATCTGTATGAAATTTCAAGGTTGTTAGGCAGCCACATGGAGACTGGAAGGAACTTATATGTCAAGTGTCTGCCTCAGGCTGCACACTGTGAACACTATAGATTTTCCTCTTAAAACTTGAGCTGTTCTATACACCTATTTTGTGTGAATGTGTTTGTATGTGATTATTGCTGTAGGCAGGAATTTCAGGCCTGGTTACATCATATTTGATTCTGTGGGATTGATTGAAAATACCTGGAATGCAATATATAATATATATTGCATTCCAGGTATTTTTTTTTTCAATCAATCCCAACTTTATAAAACAAAACATACTTATTTTTACACAAATGTCTAAATGTTTATCTGCTTGTATTAAGTGAAAATAAAAATAAAAATCACCATATACTGTTGCATGAATAAATAATAATACAATAAATAATTTTATGGCTGCATGTATTTATTTGCTAAAAATTTTTTTAACAACAATTTAAAATAACTATTTATTATATATATTAAATGTATTTCCATTCAAACATTTGGGGTGTGTGTATTGTAAATTGAAATAATATTTCAATATTATGTTTTTTTAATCAAATAAATACGGTAATATTGTGAAATATTATTACAATTTAAAATATCTAATTTCTATTTTAATATATTTAAAATGTAATTTATTCCTGTGATGTCAAAGCTGTATTTTCAGCATCATTACTCCAGTCTTCAGTGTCACATTGTTCTTCATAAATCATTCTAATATGATGATTTGATGCTCAAGAAACATTTATTATTATTATTATTATCATTAATGCTGACAACAACAGTTGTG
Source organism: Meda fulgida (assembly GCA_030578275.1). NCBI lineage: Eukaryota > Metazoa > Chordata > Actinopteri > Cypriniformes > Leuciscidae > Meda > Meda fulgida. The sequence continues at coordinate 14,756,320 of CM060630.1, forward strand.
CCGCTTAATATTTTTTTGTGGGCAATAATTTTATAATTGGAATAGGAATCTTCTATAACATTATAAACGCCTTTTACCGTGATTTGATTTGATATAAACACCTTTACAGTTACTTTTGATCAATTAAATGAATACTTGCTGAACGAAAGTATTAATTTTCTTTTTAATTTTTTTTAAAAATAAAATAAACATACTAACTTCCCAAACTTCTGAAATGTAGTGTACGGTATATTTTGAGAACCGAAAAATATATCACATTTTCCTTAAAAGAGACTTTTAGTCCCCATTGTCCATTTAATAGTTCATTGAGATCTTCGATTGCACAAGGGACATTGATTTGGATTGAGGTTGAATCAGGCCAAGCTGCGCTTCCAGTGAAATCCATCAGAATGTCCCTCTTGACGTTTCCCTTCATCTTGGTGTATTTGCTTATGGGTGGACCCTCATCTCTGACATGGCGATTGATGGCTGCGTAATAGATTTCCCATCCTCAGATGTCCTGTGACAGCTTGTGGTTTCACAGGATGACAGTCCATTGCTGTGATGTATCTATCAGAGCTCCCTGCTGCACAGGGCGCTGTGGACACTGCCTTTCACAGAGAGAGAAATAAGAGGAATTGTAAGATGGTGCTTCACTCTCTCATGGGGAAGCGAGAGTAATAGTGATGATTCGTTTCTCAGAGATTGTGCCTCTGTAGTTATGTTGTTACCTGATGAAAAACCCGAAAGAGTATTCGATTTTACTGCATCTGATGTTTTGGTTGGCATTTGTTTTGGATATATAGTGAAAAATTGTTTTTCGTGTCCAAAAAAATATTTATCTGTTTTTAATGTATTTATTTATTTATTTCCCCCCTAAAGTCCACTTTTTTGCACCAAAAACTTCATTTAGCCAGTCACAATGCATAATTAAATAAATAAAATCAGCATGTTTCTAACCTCGGATTTCTCTCTTGTTGTCTCGCAGGAGCCACGGATTCTTCCACTTCTTCTTCCAGCTTTGTGAATGGAGCCACCAGCAAGAATCTGCCTGCGGTTCAGACTGTGGCCCCCATGCCTGAGGACACCATGGAGAACATGAGGTGAATCAGAGTCCCAGGATGTGTGTTGAGGTGTAAGAGGATAGATATACAGCTTGATGTTAATGGGAATCGGATAGTTGGATGATAGACCTTAATCAGTGTAGTGCCATATCACATATTTTGACAGGAATGAAACCAAGGTTGTGAGTGATGGAATACAGTGTGTCCAATAGATTGTACTGTTGTTTAACAACAAACTTTATTCATCTGATGAAACGTCTTTCCGAAAAAAAGAAAAAACTTTCAATTGACAAAAACTTTGCCATTGTAAAGAGTGCAAGTCTATCCTTAACAGCCTCATTAAATTCAATATGTCGTCTAACCTGACTAAGGTCTGGATGATGCAAATTTGAAGCGATTGTGAGGTCACAACATATGTAGATTTAAGTTAATGAAAACAAGACTTTGAGTATGCACTGTTCTGTCTTAAACATAGGGACTCACAACGTATCAGTAGCATATCAGTTATCAGTCGATTATTTATTTATTTATTATAATTTAAATATACATTGACCAGTTTTGGATATTTCATTGTGTTTGATAATTGTCCTTATTTTTATATTTCTATTACATTTTTTGTCATCTAATGTTAACTTAAAGTTGATCTCTAAAACAGTAATAATTTAATAACACTGTTAAATGTAATCTTTAGCGAATTTCGATATCCATTTTTTCACACTGTATATTATAATGCTGTTCATTTGTATCTATAAACATCTTAGAATTTAGTGTTTTATACAGACAAAATAGTATAGAATTGTATATTAAACCATGGTCTGTCTGAATACTCGATTCTGATTGACTGGAAGGTGTGCAGTGAAACTGTTTAATGCACAGGTAGTTCCAAGTCTTTTTATTCGCGTTCTATATTAATGCGCTGTTTTCAGTGAAGCATACATACACATACATCACTCTGAGATCGCACCTCACACATACATATACATTCAGAAGCACAGAAACTTGTTATCAACGCTATCCCGCTACTTTTATTAACAAATGAATGAACGAATCGCTACATTATATTTCTCAGCAAAGAGGGGGTTACATCACTGGTTTTGAAGTCATTAAACTTAGCTTCGTAGAGAGAGACACTGCACAGACGCAGGTAATTCACACATGCACATCTCGGTAATTAATTCAAATAAACGCTAGAATTCATTCATTCAAATACATGCAATCTTATGCTTTCACACTACTTTATCTCTGTATCTGATTTAAAGTGGGCAGAATGCTAGATCTAACGAGCCGTTACTTATGGAAATAACCGTTGTTTTTATCCTTCCGGTCAAATATTGCGCTGCAAACATCAATAACAGCTTTAAGCAGTCAATGCTGGAAAAGGACCATGGTATAAGCAGGATAATCCACGGCTTGCTATGCATTACACAATTCGCGTCAGGTGGTTCTTTTCCTCCATGTCGTGCGTTAAAATGGTTTAATGCACAGATAGCAATGGAGTAGTCCTCACTTGAATTATATTTTTAGTTTTTTTAGAAGTAGAATTTTTTTATCGGCAACATAACATGAAAATAATTTGCAGAGCATCCATACTTAAATTTTATTATTCAAGTTTGTGCACTGTATGTCAATGTGTCAGTCCCTCACACTTTAATTTGCATTCATTGCAAATATGCTATCTACCTTGACTAAGGTCCATATTTCCAGGCAGATTTTTTTTAATTATTAATGATGCTTTTAATTATTTATTGAATGTGTGTCTTATATTTCTGTAGACACCATTTAAAAAAAAGCAATAGATATATGATTTCTCACAGTACCCCTTCAACATGGTAAAATCACTGTAAAACACGCCCTCAGAAAGCGTATTTCTTTATTTGAGTGTGTTTGTGAGTGGGAAATGTTTCCTCTGTCAGCAGCTCATCACATGCAGTTGTGTTTCTTCAGCCAGCCATGCTATTCCTGAGTTTTTATCATCACCGCCACAAGATGGGGTCAGCACTCAGCCTTGTTTTTTCATGTTTACAGACGTTGTGCCTTTCCTTTGTTTAGGGCATCAGGCGACGATCATTTTGCTTGTTTTTATTATCGTGGTTTCGATAAACAAGACACCCCACACCTCAAATACATCGCCTGTCCTCTCTCTCACTGCCCACCGCGTGTGTTTGTGCTGTTAGAGGGGGCTACGCGGGCAGTAATGCAGAGAAATCAGTGCGCGTAGGTGTTTTGGGGAGTGTGTGGAAAACCGTGCTGACCTTGGCTCCATCCCTTCACCTCGTCTAATGCTTTGTGACAGACATCTCACAGACACACCACCGTCTGACTACACTGGAGAAAGCGCCTGTGTGTGTGTGTGTGCAGCTCTATCTCATGCTCTCCGGGGGCCTCTACACTTCACACACACACATATACGCACTCTTTGTGGCTCTTCTGCCGCGCCAGGAATCGCAAATCAGTTTCCATGGCAGCGGTAACCGACAGCACTTACTGGGAGTGTGAAGTCAATGATGAAACTGTCTGGATGCAGAGGCTGTGATGCCTAACCCGCACTTCGAGAGACAAGAGATGGGTTTCGCTGTCGCTGCCTGTGTCTCATTAGTTTTTCTCTTTTTTCCCCCTTATATTCTACATTTTCATGACACACAATAGCTTTAGTGTTGAATCTTTCACAATAAAGACACCAAAAAGGAAACCATGTATTTTTCAAAGCTTACAATCTAATTATCTTCAGATTTGCAACCTAGACAAGCGACCCAAGAAAATTTGCAATACAACTAAATCCCCAGGGGTTTTGCTCAGTGTCTTACTGTTAAGCTAATATTGTGCTCTTTTCACAATATTTTTTAAATGGTAGGATTGTAAATATGCTTGTACTGTACATTTTGAATTAATATTATGACTGTAATAACTTAAAATAATGTATAGACATACCATATAAGGACTGTTCTAAACACGTTTTGGTGTTAGTACAATCCAATGTGCACACTGTTACAAACCTTTAGACAGAAACTTATATGTTTCTTATCTGAATAACCTTTTGATTTAAAACTGATTCTTAAATTCTTAAAATTAGTTTTGTAGACAAATAAAAATTGTACATATAGTGGAAAGACTAAGTTTGTAAGCCCTTTGAAAATATTTGGATTTCTCCATTTAATACATTGATCTTTATTTAACTTTATTTAATAACTTAAAATTATAAGTAATACCATATACAATACAATAATACCAAGGAATTGTTCTTTGTCACAATTCCAACCAAAAAAGTATGAATTCATTCATTTGGCTTTCATTAGGTATTAGAGCCTCTTGAAAAATGATGGTCAAACTACTATTTCATGGTAAAGGCACCTTTTTCCCCTGTGTGTTTTGGTCAGGGTTAGGAGTTTTGTGTAAGGTTTCTACATTTAGCTGACTGTCAGGACCCCAGGCGGTACTTCCAGTGTGTTTTGCGTGACCACTAACATGCTTGCATTCTAGTGGGGTTGAATTCCTGTAGGGTACATGAAGTTTTCAAGCTGGCTTGCTTCTTTGTTGCTAGAGCCCAAGATGTTGACTCTAAAGTTATCTACAGCTGGTTATTAGTTCGTGAATTTGGTCTGTAGGGGCTATATTATGGGTTAAGTATTAATCACAATAGACTTTCGTCTTCAAAAATCTTAGTTCTCTTTTCTCAGCTTCTCTAATGCACAGCCTCATTTACTATGTCTATCCATACAGTATCACCACTAAACTGGAGCGAGCTCTGGAGAAGGTGGCTCCTTTGCTGAGGGAGATCTTTGTGGACTTTGCACCTTTCCTGTCTCGTACTCTGCTGGGCAGTCATGGTCAAGAGTTGCTCATTGAAGGTAATGGTGCTGTGTTCCTCCTCTCTCTCGGTCTCCTTATATGTGATCATGCTGGTATAGGAGAGTGTAAGTTGTAACCATGCACTGAATAAAACCTGTCTGCCTTATAATGCAGAGGGCATAATGTTACAAACCTTTTATATTTTATAACATACATAGATATTATATATATATATATATATATATATATATATATATATACATATATATATATATATATATATATATATATATATATATATATATATACATATATATACACACACACACACAAGAACATGCATCGTGGCTTGGAGAAAAATATTAAGCAGCACAACTGGTTTAAATATTTTTATATAATACCAAATCAGCATATTATAATTCTTTCTCAAGCATTATATGTCACTTGAGTAAGGATGCTGAAAATTCCATTTTTCCATCTCAGGAATAAATTTCACATTAAAATGTATTAAAATAGAAAACAGTTATTTTAAATGGTAAATGTATTTTTACAGTATTTTTTGATCAATTAAATGCAGCCTTGGTGAGCATAGGTGATAGTTCACAATAGTGTATATATAATTTGTATATTTATTTTTAGTTTTGTTTGGTCGTGCATGCTTGTCTCGTTCTTTGTTTCTGAGCTCTGCATAGCGTGCATAGAGCTACTTTCATTTGTAGAACTACTTCCCTTCTCTAGCTGCCACACACACACACACACACACACACACACACACACTCTCTCTCTCTCTCTCTCTCTCTCTCTCTCTCTCTCTCTCTCTCTCTCTCTCTCTCTCTCTCTCTCTCTCTCTCACACACACACATACACACACACACACACACTCACACACACACACACACACACACACACACACACACACACACACACACACACACACACACACACACACACTCTCTCACGCATGCCTCACATGGCAAGGCAACCTCTCTCTGAATGGGAACCCACACTCCAGGCTCTGTTTTGAGGCTTTTTTACCTTTCAGCCTCAGTGCTAAATCATAGAATACATCCTTCTCACTGCTCAAAGCCAGTTTGTTCAGACTAATTTCACTCCACATTACAACATGCTGGAAATATGTGTGTCTACAGCTCAGGCAGCCATTTCATGAAAGAAATACTCAGAAGACACGCATTCTGCCCTGGACTCAAACACTGATTATTTTTATGAATTCTAACAGCAAGTTTTCCGTCTTTAACTGTGTAGTTAAAACCTTGTACTGTTCACATTAGGAAGATTCAGAGTTATTGTTGCCTAAGGTGTCAATTTCATGAACTCACTAGTGAATTCTTGTCAGTTGTCAATTGTGTTTTTTTTTCCTCTCTCAGATGGTGTAGTTACAGACTCTACCAGCAGGGGAGAACTAGACCTTGCTAACCTGCCAAACCTTGACCCTCTGGTTTTCTAAGAGTTAATTTTCCTAAACAAATTCTAAGTGATTACTGGGGCATTGCTGTGAGGTTGCAAAAGTTCACTGGGTGCTTTTTAGCCCATTGATATACGGTTGCAGGGGTGTTGTGGATGGTTGCCAGAGGCTAAACAAATTTAAAGGAATAGTTCTTAGACAGAAAAATTCTGTCATCATTTACTCATACTCATGTCATTCCAAACCTATTAAGACATTTTGAAAAATGGGATGTATACATTTACAAATATTACCCACAATGTATTCATAGAGTAGAAATATATTTTCTTGCTCATTGAAGTACATTTTGTCATATATTTTGGTATCTGAAATTTTAAATGAAATATGTTTTTAAAATTAAAGTGATATTTTCTCAACCCATCCTATATACAAAATATATTTAGCATATATTTAAATATATTTTATAATGACCAGAAATAATATATATTTTTTGCTGCATGGAATACAGTAAAACTCAATGGGGTCCAATGATGTTTAAATCCCAAGAATCTAATTTTGCTTTTTCTACAGGATTGAAATGACATGAGGGTGAGTAAACAATGACAGAATATAAATGTTTTGATTGAACTATCCCATTAAAGGCATCATCTCACCAACCAGTCTTCATGCTGTCCAACCAGAATTGCATTGCAATCCTCCTCAAACAAACCCCAATCCCGAACACATAACAGCGACTTCCTCATAGATGACTCTTTACCCCCTCATTCATTTGTCCAGTATGTTAACACCATCCCATGACCAGAAGAAGTGATGTCTGTTTTCCCACCTCCTTCCCTTCCACTCTTCCTAAACCTTTCACAGCTGAAATACTGTTCAGTCGGTGCAAAGGCACCCTATTTACCCATAATTGCCCTTCATCCATCACTCAGCCCGGCACTAGGGGTCAAGCCCCCGCCCGGCCCCCTCCAGACACTCGTTCACTGGGGGCAATTATGCCCTGTTCGCCCTCGGACAGCTTCCCGACACTTGGAGCTTGAGTGTGAAGCCCCTGGGCAGAACACTATGCTTCTTGTGAGAGTAAACCGCCCAAGCCTGCGATGCTACGGCCCTCTGACAATGTCACATTCACGCCAGTGAGGCTTAACTGGAAAGCAGGGCAACTTGCTGTTTAAATAGAATGCATTTAGTTTGTCCAGCAGCGTGAGCCAGAGGTCAGTACTGCCACCTGACTTAAGAGAGAGACCCTGGTGGGGTGCCACAAGAGCAGGGACGACAGTCAGGCTTTTAAAGGGAATGGCTGTGTGCACGGCCCCGTCTCACCCTCATAAATGAGACAGAGAGATTGTTGGGACTTGAACTTTTGGCCTCTGAAATATTATGGTCATAACTTCGTGGACTGAATGGTTTAGGACCCATCATTCATTGTAAAAGGATGTTTAAGTGGGTAACGAGACAAGTGGTGCTCTCAGACGGAAAAGAGCTGAGCTTAAAGCTCAGTTTACTGGATCGTTTTAGCACAGATTGTGTGTAGTTTAATTATTGGGATTTACAGTTTTTGATTTAAAGAATTAGTACTTCTGAAGAAAATGAGCAGTTCTCTGCTAAATTTCTCTGAAACGATTCTAGAGTTGAGTTTTTTTATTGTCCACCAGGCGAAAAAAGAACAAGCCTGATCAGTTAGAAAAAAAGTCACAGCGCACATCTTCTCAACAACCCACACTGAGTCTCATTAAACCACATTTCATGCAGAGCTCTCTCTCTCTCTGTTAACCGACTGTCTTTTATATTCAATGAACAACAGACTTTTCATTTAAAACTACATATTTTACTCAACCAATATCTGATTCTAAGAGAGTGGTGCCTATTTAAGGGGAGACATTCAGTCTCAACTTCAAAACATATCTCATCAGAAATGGCCTGGCTGTTTGCGTGACATTAAATGGTTGCATTTTCAGACTGCTTAGTTCATCTACACCATACTTTTTCTGAGGCTATGTGGGTGGCATGTCCTTGACCAACCCTTGCAGATGTTTTGGTTTTGTGTGTTTATGAATATTGTGAATCATAATTAATTATTTCTGTTTTTCCTTTCTGTTCTCCTCCAGGTCTGGTGTGCATGAAATCAAGCACCTCTGTGGTGGAACTAGTTATGTTATTATGCTCTCAGGTGAGTTGTCTCTCTTTTATTTATCCTTCTAATGTTGTTTTCCAGCTACATGACACATTGTCTATTGTTACTGGTCACGGTGAGCTTCTTAAATATTTGTCTGAATGACAGAAAGCAATACGCAAACATGACTTTGTCCATTAACATGTTCATTTCTCAAAGCCAACTTCAAGAGTGTCAATCTGCACTCAGCATGTGAAATTAAAGTAGTCAATAATTGTATCCCTTTGTGTCATTAAGATTATCTTTGATAATCAAAATGACACATTCAAATGTTTTATCCTGGAAAATTAGTTATTCATGCCTTAAAATAGCTTGAATGTAACTCTACACCATTGTCTTATTTAGTAAACACGAATTCATTAATATGCAAATTAGTTCCCGGCTCCTCGTCTCACTCACAACAGCTCGGACTACCGGATCCACTCGCTCAACTTTAGTAATAGGAAATAATTGTTTAATTCAGCCATATACTGTATGTCTGAACCAGTAACTGATTCAGAAGAAGAAGAGGAAGAGCGAATTATACAGGCTCTTCAACAAGTCAATTTATCAGAATGGAAATGCGTTTTATGTATCACTCTCTACAACGTCGAACACATAACGGTAATTGATATGATTAGCCTTTGGTTTGACTATGTCAGTGGTTCCCAACCCTGGTCCAGGAGTACCCCAAAACTGCACATTTTTCAGTGCATGTGGGTACTCCAAGGCTGTGTCCAGAATCGCCCTCTATCAGTTGTCACTCTATATCTCCCAATAATATGTCTTAGTAAGATGATATATAAATGCTCAGTTTTATGATGTGGAGGTGGGGTTGGGCGCTAAACATACTGAATATTGCAACACAATACCATGATGATTGAGACATGTACCATATTAGATTTTTACATCTTTTTTTCAAAAAGATATTGTATTTATAATCAACTAAACCTAAGTTGCTTCAGTCCAGTGTTCATCTTGAAATATTACTAACAATATAAAAGTTATTCTCATAATTACTTTATAAAAATCATTAAAGATTTCACAGCAGAAAGACACATGTACCATGACCAGAAGGTGGACTTTTTAGAATTAGAATAAAACAACTTTGAATTATCAATTGGAGGAAAGAAGGCATTTAATAGATTGTGAAAATTCTTTTTCAGCAAAGTTTTGATCATGTTAATAATTTAGAGGCCTTAGAAATGTATCAAATATGATACAGCAGGCTTTATAGGGTTATATTATTCCTACCTTTTCCCACATTTTTCCTTCTGAAAATAGTGTAACCCCAGCTCATGTAAACACACCGCAATCGTCTTCCCTTTAAATCCCAGTGACATATTACAGCTCGCTGACCTTCGGAGTCCCTTGTTAAGCCTTCTCTTTCAAAGGGGTCAGGGTCCCGATGTTGTAGTCAGAGCGGGAGATATTTAACATACCTTCTGTCAGCCCATCACTCTTGCTCCGGGAGTCCATAAGGAAGCCATTACCTCAGCATCTCTTCCTCAGAATCCAGCCGGTCGGAGAGCTTGGCGGGGTGGGAGCTTTTAGTAGTTGAATGGCACCTCTGACTCTATGAAGTCCATACCGGTGACCTCTCGACTCGGGAGTCGATCTGTACATTTGCTCTTAGTTTGCACCGAAAAAGGTGGAGTTCTCCAGACAATGTGTCTCTCAGGATACGTCCTGCTGTTCTGCTCTTCTCCTTTTGAAGGTTTCAGCCAACATTTCCCTTGTTGCATTGAATGCTTGGAATTTTTTTTTGTTTTTTTTTTGCTCGTATCTCTTTTATGCAGTCTACCTACTTTGTTGTCACCTGGATTTATTGCCGAGTGAAGCATCACATTGAGACTCAAGCTCCTGGTTTTCTCTTCCTCCGCCCCTGTTAGACATATAATGTTACCAGAGTTCTTGCCATTAGAAGCTCCCAGGGTAGAAACAGCCTGATATATCGATTGCCCAAAGATGGGGTGAAACCAGAGCCTGGGCCCAAAATGGCTTTCAGACGCAGGAAAGTCTCTTTGGAGCCAAAGCCTTCAAAACCGGCTCACCGTAGGATCTGATTTAGAACACGGTGCCCAAACCAAGAGCCTTAATAAACAAAAGGCTTGATTCTTTAGATGAGTGGGTGAGCGAGAGAGGAAGTAAAAGAGAATGAGAGGGAGGAAAAGACAGTGAAAGGGATTCACTTTGAAAAGTATTGAGACTATATATGTGTGTACTGTTTAAAGGTTTTGGGTTGGTAAGATTTTTTAATGGTTTTGAAAGAAGTCTTTTAATTTAAAATTGTTTTGCTTTCTGTTTTAATATATTTTAAAAATGTAATTTATTCCTGTGATGCAATGCTGTATTTTCAGCATCATTACTCCAGTCTACATATATATAACGTATAATAACGTCTTAACTGTTATTTCTTTATCCATTTAATGCATACTTGCTGAATGTTTTTTTTTAAATTACTGACCCCAAACTTTTGAACGGTATTACATATATGTATGAAACAATTGTTTAATTTAATTAATTAATTTAATTATTTTTATTATTTAATTTTTATATATTATGATTATAAATGAACACGCGTTTATGTATTTTCATTCATTCATTCATTCATTCATTCATTCATTCATTCATTCATTCATTCATTCATTCATTCATTCATTCATTCATTGCATAACATGTTTAAGAATGTTAATGGTGTTTTATCCCATATGCTGGCAGTGGATAGGCCCAGGTGCTGTAAAAAAACAACAACAACCAAAAAAAAACAGTAAGAGCACAATAAATATAGTCCGTAAGACCTAAGGTCATAGGTCATACAATAGCTTTGTATAAGGAACAGACTGAAATTTAAATTTTCTTGACAGCTATGGTCACCACTCACTTCATTGTATGGAAAACAGCAGTTTGAGCATCTGAAGACATGAGAGTGGGTAAATGATTTAATTCTTTGGTGAACTATCACTTTAATAAATGCTTGGTGCACACCTGAACACAGCCCGCATCCCACTACGAATCGTGTTGTGGTAAGAGACGTCCTTGCTGCGAGTCCAACAACCTCGAGCCTTTCCCCTTTTCATTTCCGCACTAATGCACCTAGACAGCAGGGCGTTCACCGCTCGTGACCTTACGACCCACTCGGTTTTGCAAACTGTCACTTTTATGAATAAATTAGCAATAATCATCTTGCACTTTTTTATTTATGCCTCCTAATCACTGTTATTCATCTAAGGCCGCAGACAGCCGGTGTCTCTATCCAGTCAAGTGGCAGCGGGTGCCGCAGAGGTCAGCCGGGTCTGTTTCGTGTAACAGCTTAAACATACATAAAGGATCTAGCGTGGAGCCGGAGAGATTTACCGATGGACGGCCTCCAGATGTCGGGAGCAGCGCTGAGCAGATAAAAGCAAAGTGCTCCCTCTGTCTCTTGACAGGTTGGATTGAGATGCTGCAAATTCTCAAGAGCCATTAAAGTTTGTGAGTTGCAAAGTCAGGGAGGAAAAGCTGGCTGGCCGAGGTGCACAGCTCAAGCGTAAGTGCTGCAACTACGTTTTTTTTTTTTTTTTTCCTCCCACGGTTTTTGTGGTGCACATTTTTGGCTAATGACTGCGTTCTCAGCTGAGTACGTTTTGGCAGGCAGTTTTGACAGGAGTGCTTGACAGCTGTGACTGGAATTTGAAGGTTAAAGTTGATTTGAGTTTGAGTGAAATTAAGTTCTTGACTTCAAAAAAGCATGTACTCAATGTTTCAGTGCAGCAACAATGCGACTTGTCATAATCTTGAGGAATAAGAGAATCAATTAGTTTGTTTCCAAAACGGGGAATTTTTACCCCATTAAATGAATAAAGGAAGTACACACAAGCAGAAATCATTGAATCAAGCAGACCCCCTTGATAAAATATAAAGGCCGAATATTGTCATCTAATGTATAAAGACATATTTATACTGTAAAAAATAATGGTGTATAAGATATTATCTGGATATGTTTAATATCTTTATTTACTATGTATAGTTATTTATTTTTATGATTAATAGTATTATTATTAATAGTAGTAGTATTACAACTTTATATTTAAGTACCACTTTTTCTATTTGTTTTTATTATTATTATTATTATTACGGTAACACTTTACAATAATGTTAATTTGTTAACATTAGTAAATGTATTACCTAACATGAACTAACCATAAGCAATACATGTTTAACTGTATTTGTTGATCTTTGTTAACTTTAGTTAATAAAATACAGCTGTTCATCGTTTATACATGTTAGTTCACAGTGCATTAACTAATGTTAACAAATACAACTCCTGATTTGATTTATTTATTAATAAATGTTGAAATTAACATCAACAAAGATTAATAAATGCTGTAGAAGCACAGTTCATTATTAATTCATGTTAACTAACGCAGTTAAATAATGTTAACTAATGCACCTTATTGTAAAGTGTTACCATTACTTTCAAGTTGACACTTATTACTTTTTAGAAAGCATTATTTGTTTAAATTTTTTTTTTTTTTTCAACAATTTTAAGGGCCCCCTTGTGGGGGACTCTTTGTCTTCTCTTAAACCCAGTGTGTCAGCTTTTTCCAGTATAAGTCTCTCGCTGGAGATGGCAGGCCGGAAGTGATCTTCTCTTTTGCATGCGGGATCACATTACCGCAGTCTGGAGGTACAAGTCATCGCTAATGCACTTCACATGGACGACATACTCATCTGAGCCCCCCAAAATCCCCTCACAATCACACTCACCTCCCACTGGGGACCCTCACTCTCCTTCTTGAAGAGAAAGAGAAAGAAATGTCTCAAAAGAAGTGTGTTACAGCACTGGTGCAAAGGCTACATGAGAAGAGACAGCGGAGCGGGACTTGGCTCTTTCTCTTGGCTGATGTCATTTTCTTTTGGCAGGCTAGTGTCCCCCCACATCTGCATGTATTTCCTTATTTATTTTTGTCACGTGGGTGCTGCTCAACTTGAGCGTAGGCTAGTGATGAAGCACTGAGCTGAGGCAGCCCGATCTCAAGTGACAAAGTGCCTGACTGCAGAGTAGATAATGAATGGTGGAAAAGAAATAGAAAGAGCAAAGCATGTTGGGTTAGTTACAACATTTGGAGACCAGATGCGCCTCAGTGTTGTCTCTTTCTGGCTCAATGAGGGGTAGTGAGGATGCTCACCAGTGTGTGATTTATTTTTATTTTTTTTTCTCTGACTTTTTTATTTTATTTTATTGCCTGTTCATATTACCATGCAGTTGTGCTATGGAGTTTTGAACCTGAGCAGAGCCCATAGAGTGGCCCCAAAAAGTATTTTACACTTTAAAGTGATAGTTCACCCAAAAAGTTCTGTTATCAATTACTCACTCTTGTGTTGTTTCAAACCTCTATTTTTCTATTTCTATTTACCGTGGAACACAAAAAGAAGATATTTAAATCCTTAGTGTCTTTTTGTCCATACATTTAAAGTTGATATTGTTTTGAGCCCCACTGACTATAAAAAAATGATCGTGATTTTAACGGTAAAAGAGTAAAAACCTGTTAATTGGTTAGCAGTAAGTTTCCATACGCTTCCACTTTTTTTTAGAAGTGAATAAGAATGAGTCTATGAGTATAATTTACAAGGAAAAATCGTAAATTGACATTCCCAGAAAATTAATGTTTAATGCATTACTTTAGTGTTGTCGTGATGGTGTTTAGTATTTGTGTGAATGACACTGTGCACCTTTTATATAGTATTTGCACTCTCAGCTTGAGATGAGCTTTGATTCATCTTGTGAATTACTCACCACCACATGTTTTTCAATAAAAATTAACTTTCATATATTTTAGATTCATTACACACACACACACACACGCACACACACACACGCACACACACACACACACACACACACACACACACACACACACACACACACACACACACACACACACACACACACACGCACACACACACACACACACACACACCATTCATCACATGGGTTCCCTGTCTGATTTTCCTGTCACTCATCATCAGTAACCATGGACTCATCAGATCATCACACCTGTTTGTTATCTTCTCATTATCACTGTGTATTGAAGTTCCTCCTTTTCCTCTGTTATCTGGTCACATCAACATTTAGTGTGTGTTGCTCTTGCCTATTTTTTGGGAACATTATTATTAAACTTGGTGCTTATTCATCGTATTCATCTGTCTACCTGCAACCACCCATTATATATATATATATATATATATATACAGGTCCTTCTCAAAAAATGAGCATATTGTGATAAAATGTATTATTTTACATAATGTAATGATAAAAATTAAACTTTCATATATTTTAGATTCATTGCACACCAACTGAAATATTTCAGGTCTTTTATTGTTTTAATACTGATGATTTTGGCATACAGCTCATGATAACCCAAAGTTCCTGTCTCAAAAAATTAGCATATTTCATCCAGCCAATAAAATAAGTGTTTTTAATACAACAAATTTAATTAAAACTTTAATACAAAAGTCAACCTTCAAATAATTATGTTCAGTTATGCACTCAATACTTGGTCGGGAATCCTTTTGCAGAAATGACTGCTTCAATGTGGCGTGGCATGGAGGCAATCAGCCTGTGGCACTGCTGAGGTGTTCTGGAGGCCCAGGATGCTTCGATAGCGGCCTTAAGCTCATCCAGAGTGTTGGGTCTTGCGTCTCTCAACTTTCTCTTCACAATATCCCACAGATTCTCTATGGGGTTCAGGTCAGGAGAGTTGGCAGGCCAATTGAGCACAGTAATACCATGGTCAGTAAACCATTTCCCAGTGGTTTTGGCACTGTGAGCAGGTGCCAGGTCGTGGTGAAAAATGAAATCTTCATCTCCATAAAGCTTTTCAGCAGGTGGAAGCATGAAGTGCTCCAAAATCTCCTGATAGCTAGCTGCATTGACCCTGCCCTTGATAAAACACAGTGGAGCAACACCAACAGCTGACATGGCACCCCAGACCATCACTGACTGTGGGTACTTGACACTGGACTTCAGGCATTTTGGCATTTCCTTCTCCCCAGTCTCCCTCCAGACTCTGGCACCTTGATTTCCGAATGACATGCAACCACTGAGCAACAGTCCAGTGCTGCTTCTCTGTAGCCCAGGTCAGGCGCTTCTGCCGCTGTTTCTGGTTCAAAAGTGGCTTGACCTGGGGAATGCGGCACCTGTAGCCCATTTCCTGCACACGCCTGTGCACGGTGGCTCTGGATGTTTCTACTCCAGACTCAGTCCACTGCTTCCGCAGGTCCCCCAAGGTCTGGAATCGGTCCTTCTCCACAATCTTCCTCAGGGTCCGGTCACCTCTTCTCGTTGTGCAGCGTTTTTTGCCACACTTTTTCCTTCCCACAGACTTCCCACTGAGGTGCCTTGATACAGCACTCTGGGAACAGCCTATTTGTTCAGAAATTTCTTTCTGTGTCTTACCCTCTTGCTTGAGGGTGTCAATGATGGCCTTCTGGACAGCAGTCAGGTCGGCAGTCTTACCCATGATTGCGGTTTTGAGTAATGAAACAGGCTGGGAGTTTTTAAAAGCCTCAGGAATCTTTTGCAGGTGTTTAGAGTTAATTATTTGATTCAGATGATTAGGTTAATAGCTCGTTTAGAGAACCTTTTCATGATATGCTAATTTTTTGAGACAGGAATTTTGGGTTTTCATGAGCTGTATGCCAAAATCATCCGTATTAAAACAATAAAACACCTGAAATACTTCAGTTGGTGTGCAATGAATCTAAAACATATGAAAGTTACATTTTTATCATTACATTATGGAAAATAATGAACTTTATCAAAATATGCTAATTTTTTGAGATGGACCTGCATATATATATATAATTCTTTTTTTTTTACAGTGTATGAACAAAACAATTAAAATATCACTTTAAAATATATTTTTGTGTGTGTGTTCCACAGAATTTCTAGTCAAACTATCCCTTAAAACCACATTAAAAAATCTTCTGTGCATTATATAACAAAATATAAATGCAAGGCATTTTTAACGTGATTCATGAAAAACATTTAACAAAAAGAAGTTTTTGCATCTTTTTCTTTGTCATTAATGAATAAAAGTGACGGAAAAGGCATTTACAAAAGTTTTAAGGTACTTTGGTTTTGTGCATCAAGCATTCCCCGTAGTAAAAGTAAAGTTTTATTCATACAGCACCTTTTAAAAGTATTTTCAAAAGATCTTTACAGAAAACATAAATGTCATAGAAAAATATGAAATTGGGGAATATAACAGAATAAAAAATATATGTATTAAAAATGTCCGTTCACATCCATCCCCAGTGGCTCTTCTCTCACCCTGATTCCCTCACCGCAGGACAGGGGAATATTTTTGAGGCGAACTTTTTTCAAATGCCCTCTTTCCTTTTGAACTCCAGCCCAGCGCTCTTCCCCCTCAACTCGTACCTTTGAGAGCAAACGAGAGAACGGAGGAGAATTTCCCATAGTGAGAAGCACAACTGCCTTTTAATCATCTCCAGACCCGTGCTGTGTGTGTGAGAGACAGCGGAGGAAGGAGAGCCCGGGAAACGGGGAGAGGGAGGGCGTGAGACGTTCCCTAAGGCCTCCAAAGCGCTGGAGGCAAGGCGAGAGGGCCGGTCTCGAGACGGAGGTCTTCGGTGATCTGTCACTGGGTCTCACAGAGAGGAAATGGCTGTGTTTAAGGGGCAAGAGGATTCAGTTTCATTCAGCAATTACATCTCTCCTGTGTTTACGGATCTGTGCGCAGAGGAAGAAAAGATGCTAGCACACACACAGGGCCAAGTTCCAGGCTTTTTATGGCTTTGGCTCTCGATCGCGGATATGTGACCTCAAAGAGGTCTTTGCTTTCTCAAATACGTAACAATCCAATTTGCTGCGATCACTATCGTTAAATGTTTCACCTAGGCTCAACGTGAGACTTTAGGAGAAAGATTTCTCTGCCACTGGTTTCATTTTTATTTATTGTTTTACAGATGTTTTACAATCCATTAGACTTATTTATGTGTAATCATCAATTAACCCTTCAGTTGTCATGCACGTGTGTGTGTGTGTGTGTGTGTGTGTGTGTGTGTGTGTGTGTATATATATATATATATATATATATATATATATTATAACAGTTATAACAAATATGTATGTATGTGTTTATAACTAATTTTGTTGTATTTTATGCAATGAAAAAATATATATATATATATTAGAAATCTAATGGTTAATATTTTTATGATGGATGATTATGATGGATGATTTTAAGATCAAATGTCAAGGACGGCATATGGTAATATATAAAATAGTAATAATAACTGCACTTTTTTCCCTGTTGCACAAGCTGTATTTAAGCATACTGATAGAATGACAAATGTTGTTTCTTTCAGGAGTGGCAGAACTCGATACAGAAGAACGCTGGCCTGGCTTTCATTGAGCTTATCAACGAGGGAAGGTAAAGTCTCATGTCTGCTCCTGAAACATCATAACTAGCTCACAGATCACTGTAGCTTATGTCACTTCAAACTGGTTATCTGGTGCTGGTCTGTTCGGTTGACGGGTTACCATGGCATCACTGATAACAAGGAATGGGACCAGATTAGCCCTTAAGCCTCTCATCCCGGCAGTGTGGCCACAGTTTGTGCGAGTTAGTGATTGAACAGAGTGTTAAATACGCTGAGATAAGCATGTTGAGAGTGGGTGGTTGTATAAACCTTCTGACATACCTCTTGTCTAGAATGTGTACATCATGTTAACAGTCTCGTTTTCTGTCTTTCTCTGTTTTTTTTTTTATCCAGAATGCTGCTTTCTTAAGTCGACTTTTCTGTCTCACTGAAAGATTGTTGATCTGTGTGTGTCCATATGTTGTGTCCATTCAGGTTTAGGCTTTCGTTGTTGTCGAGATGATCCAGGGTGGATCAGCCTGCACACCCATCTGCTGACCCATCTGTACACACACACACACACACACACACACACACACACACACACACACACACACACACACACACACACACACACACACACACACACACACACACACACACACACACACACACACACACACACACACACACACACACACACACACACACACACACACACACACACATTAGGCTGTGTCAGCAGATATAGTCGCTGTCCAGGGTGCTGGCACATCAGTCATTCACCCTCTCTACCTGTCTATCTATCTGTCTCTCGGTCTGTTTGTGTCACTGGCCCTCATTCCAAATCCTACCTCAGTGGATGTAGTGCAACAGTAATCGTCTGGAAGAAACTTGCATTTACTTCATAGTGATTTACAAAAAAAAAAAGCAATTAAATTAACTGACTGTCTTTTGCCAAGTTTTGGCTCTTTTTTGGCAGAGGCCCTTCCTCAGACTATTAAGAGACTTATTGACCTTTAAACGATAGTGTGTAAAGTATTTTTAATTGTTGAAATATGTTTACAAAAATAAAACAAATAAAAATGTATACACAATACAATAATTATGATCAATTATTTTAAACATAAATCACTTAACCTAAGAGCTGATGTTAGGTCTGTCTTTAAAGGATTGTATGAAAGAAAAGAATTTCTGGACCGAATGAAGGTGTTTTTTTCTTCCAGAAACCATGCAATGGATAGTTTATTTGAACTATTTAATGAGACTAATGTTGTGTTTGGCCTCTTGGAACGTCTGCTTATGTTCTAATAATAAACTGTATTACAGGTTTTAAAGTACTGTGTAAAACTAAGCATGTGGAGTTAGTTCTGAATTAAATGCAGGAACTTTCAGCCTTGCGGTGTTTATGCAGCAGTCTATTCCAGTTTATTTGTGATACATTCATTTTGGTAGGGCATCTGTGATTTATGAACCACACCATGTCACAGTTTGGGATGTATGTGGCCCCTGTGCCACTGATTTGGAGCCCCTGTTATTTTTCACTCACACCATCATATAAGTCACCAAGCTCACAACAGTTTCTGCCTTTTAAAACACTAGAAATACTAAATGTGTTGCTGTGGATTTTTAACACACTCTTCATACTGCATAACTTCTTATCCAGTGCTGAAGAAGTAAAGTCATGCCCTAGATTCAATTTAATACTTTTATTATGCTGGGAATAAGGTTGTTTACAATTTTGTTTTCCCTCCTTTGCACTCCAAATGTTATTTATTGCTTGTCAACACTTAAAGAAGTATGCACATTTGAATGTTGTACCAGATTGAAGTCCCTCTGCGGGACGGAGAGGAGAAATTATGCTCAGTATTATGTTCCACGGGTCCTTCAATTAAAACAAAGCTGACATAACGATGTGTAAAATGACAATTAACTCAAAGTAACCTATAGATCCCATAAAATATGAATGATTGCAATTTCTATAAGGGTGTAAAATTTGCAGGATTGATTGTGTGATGTGCAGATGTGTACTTTATGCGTGTTTGGGGACTGACTGAATGTATTATTTAAATTCCCATTCCTCTTTTTTTCTTCATTCTAGACTCCTTTGTCATGCTATGAAGGATCATATCGTTCGAGTGGCCAATGAAGCAGAGTTTATCCTCAACAGACAGCGAGCCGAGGACGTCCACAAGCATGCAGAGTTTGAGGTAGAGAATCAAAAGCACATGTATACAGATTTTATAGATCCCCTATAGGATTTAGATATTTTATGTTGTAATATGACTCCGTATATTAACTACCAGCCTGGATTAAGTAGCTAGATCTTCTAACACAAACCAGATTATAATCTATCCCAGAACAGAACTTTAATCCACACTGAATCCATATGAAACATGAATAATCTACAATAAAATCTGTTTTCGAGAATCAGATACAGCACGAGAGAGGAAATCTCTAGTAAAGCTATCAGTGGGGGTGGCCCATAATCCTTTGCTCATGCCTTCTAAAGGGGATTAATCCACATATATTAGCTCAGTAGAGAGAAATTTAATAACCCTTCCCTAAATCCCTCTGAAAAGTAGGGAACAATTTTGTAGAGATTGTATTCATGTCTCATTTTAAGCTATTATGTTTTTCTTTCAAGAGACAGAAAATAGTCTTTTCATTAGTAATTCTGTCTGTTAAAGGGGCTATTTTCAAGAATTTTCATGTATTAAAAGCTTTTTTATTGTCAATTTGTGAACACGTGGCTTTTCAAAACAATGGCTAACAGAGATTTATATCAATGTTTTATACCAATTACAACAGAAATGTAATAACTGTTCCCTAAACTATTCATTAGCACCCTCTGAAAAGTAAGGCACAGTGTTAAGAGAAAAATAGAATAGAATAGAATTATAAATGTATCATGAAATCAGGAAAAGATAGTGCACTTTTACCAAAGAGAAAATGGTGTCCATTAATAGCATGCTTTAGCCTTTAGTTCACAACATAATGCAGCCTTGCGTACATTACATTAACTACTTAGAATATCATATCAGCGTCTGTACTATTCTGACAGTGATGCAGTGGGTGCTGCAAATGTAAATGAAGGTTTAGCAACACTTACTGTTGAATCATGTATCTATGATATGCAACTCTGAAGGCACATGCATGATCAGTATGAGGGATACACACACTCTTTCTCGGAAACGCGCTAGTACATGCAGTGATGGAGTGATGAGTTTCTTATCTGGAACGCACAGCCTGTCTGAGACGGTTGTTTTATATACTGCTCTTGAGGATCCTTGACCTAGTAGATAAAACGCAGCAGGCGCTAGATATGCGATGTCACCAGCTAACGGAAGATGTTGTCTTGCCTCTCAAGAAGTCGTCTTGACTCTTCTTGTTCTTCCTCTTCTTTATTACCTCCGTCTGCAGATTGAAGATTTTGTAAGCAGATTAGATATTTTTACAATTAAGCTGGTGTCACTTTAAACCCTCATATCCTCCCTTGAAGTGATAAATAACGCTTGATATTTGTCAGCGTGGCACACAGTAAGGCGAGATGACACCGGGAGATTGAGTTATCGGCCGTTTGAAGAATATGTCGAGGTATAGTATCTGACAGAATTCAAATATCAGGAAGGAAATTCAATTACTTCGTCTCGCCCCTCCTCCCTGTTCCCCTGCACCCCACCAGCTTGTGTTAGCAAATTAGATTTTGAATATTAGCAAGAGATCCCCCCTGGGGTCCACGTGGGAAGACGATCTTATTGTAGCGGAGAAGATGAAGTCTGCTGGCTGCTTCACGTCACCCTTAGTCTGAGAGGCCTTTTAGTCTCAGTGCTTTTTATAGTGCCTGTTTTAAGATGATGTCTGTGTACAAAGTAAACTTTAAAGGGGGAAGTGCTACAATATATGTTAAAATGGTAAAGTAATGGAAGACATTCTTGGTTCTTAAAGGGACAGTTCACCCAAAAATGAAAATTAGTCATTCCAAACCTTTCTTCTGCAGAACACTGTTTTTGTCCTTATAATGAAAGTCAATAAGGGTCCTAAAGCAACAATGGACCTCATTGACTTTTGTTGTATGGACAAAAATAACACTGATACTTTCTTTATAATGGGCGTATTTTAACGATCTAAGCCCATGGTCTAAAGCGCCCGGCGCAGGTGCAGATAGGGTGTGTCTGAATCCACTTTAGCTAGTTTAACGCTGGGAAAAATGGTCGGCGCACCCGGCGCATGGTCTAAAAGGGTTGGCGCACCCGGCGCATGGTCTAAAAGGGTTGTCCCTATTCTCTTAATGAGTAATGGGTGTGTTTTGGACATAAAGTGCAAAAATTTGCTATTTACATGGTGGAATTTGCAAGTGGAAAGACATAACGTGTCTGCATCATAACGCATAAACAGATCTGCTCTTGCGCGAGGTTAAAGCGTGCAAGCAAACCATCTACGGGACAAGCCGGATTCCACCATATCTTTATGTACACAATATTAATTTTTTAAATTCCAATCCTTTTATTTTACAAACATTTGGCTAGTTGGTGTGCTGCTGCACGTCCCTGTGTGTGTAATAAGCAGAGTGTACGTGCGTTGTGGATCCGCCTCGGCGCATATTACTAACGCGCTCTTTAAATAAAATCGACTCCAGTTGCCTCAAAATAGCAATGTGCCATCAATGCGCCTGAACACACCTCGTTTTCAGACCAGCACGCCCATGGGCGCACAAATGGGCGCAAATGCATTTGCTATTTAAGAATCGTGGGGCAGGACGTGAAAAAGATAACTGAGTCGGGCTGAAACTAGCAAAAAACACTTGCGCTGCATTGCGCCGCATGCATGATAGGGCCCAATATCTTCTTTTGTGTCCTGCAGAACAAAGAAAGTCATGCAGGTTTGGAACATAGTGGAGGGTGAGTAAATGAAGACGGATTTTCAATTTTGGAATGAACTATCCCTCAGTCCTGCTTGATGCAGTAGCATCATTCAGTATGCTGTATGCTTACTGTATTTCGGTATGCTGATTCTTTGTGACACAGATGTTATCTCTCTCTCTTTCTTTCATCCATATTTTGGTCAGTCTAACTGCGCACAGTATGCAGCAGACAGGAAAGAAGAGGAGACGATGTGTGATCACCTCATCAGTGCTGCCAAACACCGTGATCATGTGACAGCCAATCAGCTGAAACAGAAGATCCTCAACATCCTCACCAATAAACACGGAGCGTGGGGCACAGTAGCTCAGAGGTACACCTTTGTGCACGTGTGGGGGTGTTTCTTCAACTATGGGCACTCTTAGGTCTGTTCACTGTAAAAACAAATATTTTTATGATTTGTTATCACTAAATTATTTCTTTTGTCAAATCAGCTGATAATTTATGTGGCTCAGATAACTTAAAGCAACACTAAGGAAGATTTTTTTACCTTAAAATAATGTCTCCAAAATGGTTTCAGTGGTTCATCAAGTCGTAACTGGGTGAAAGGCACTTGTGCCTCCGCTTTGCAGTCCTATATCTGCTATAACCACGCTATGTAAGATTGCCAGATCAGGTAGCGTTTCTGTAATTCTAATGAGACATAAGCAAACTACAAATTTGACTTGCTTTACATCAAGCGTTACAATAGGCATTTTTTGGGGGGGTTAGGGTTAGACCGCAGAGGAAATGTTCCATGGTGTTGCTTTAATATTTTGAGTTTCTGTTGATTAAACCAATCTCCTCCATTGTATGAACTCAGTTATTTTAATTGTACTGAACTTAACATTTTATTGTAACCAGGTTACTTACTTTAAGCTAAACCAACAATCATTTTTTACAGTGTAGAGTTTTCTAAATAAACTCTAAAACACTTTTCACACCATGACTTCTTTGTTTAATTTAGTCTGCTAACAAACTTCCATGTGTATATACATACACTACCATTCAGAAGTTTAGGCTCGGTAAGATTTTTTTATTATTTTGAAAGAAGTCTCTTGTGCTCACCAAAGCTCATATATTTGATCAAAATACAGTAAAAACAGTAATATTGCTGTTTAAATTAATATATTGTGTAAAACAAAAGAGAAATTCATGGTGAAAAGTTTGCAAGATCGCATTGTAATTATTGTAATCTGTTTCTTTAATAAAAACTCAACCCCTGAGCCCTAAATCTGCTGTAGTTGAAGAAACGGAAGTAAGTGTGTGTGTATTTGTGTATGTGTATAGCTTGTATCCTGTTGATGGTCTGTGTACGGTCTTTTTAGGGGCGAGTATTACACTATTACCTCTGTGACACAAACACACACAGCCAGGCCTTTTATGTGACTCCTATTTAATGTCATTTTCTTGCTGTCCGACCGGGTCAGTCTACAGGTCAGCAAACTCAATTACCACACCAGGCCACTGAATCCTCAGAGACAGATCACTGGTGGTCAGGCTGTGTGTGTGCGTGTGTGTGAAACGCTCCCTCTCAGTGTCACATTGGAGCACCTGGCAGTTGTTACGGTGGTCTCAAGGGTCCTGTTAAAAAAATACTGACTTGAGTTCCGTTTCCCACCAAACACACACAAACACACAGAAAATAATCCAAGATCTAGAGACATAATTCTGTACAAAGTGACAGTTTTAACTCAACATCATGAGCAAGAAGGAAGTTTAGAAACAATAACCATAGCTCACAACAATTTGGAATGTGGTAAAGTAATCATTTAAATATAATACTGTTAATACAATTACAATACTTTCTCCTAACCCAGTTTAATATGCTGAGACAACTATAAGTAAGCCATTTGTGTCTCAACCAATGATGAGTTTGGGGTGGGACTCTGTTTGTTTGACCAATGACAGTCATTTTTAAAAACAATCATTAATTTAGCAATTCCTCTTGGTGACAGGGCCAACAATTACACAGTAATATAATGCTTATTTTAATTTATGTGACTTCTAATCTTTTAATTATTAAATTGTAATGTGTATGTTTTTTTCTTTCTTTCTACTGTATCATATATGTAAAGCACTTTGAATTACTGGTGTTTAAAATGTGCTTTAACCTTGACTTACCTTACAACATGAAGACATACACTACAAAAATGTACTACTTCTAAAAATACCTACAAACAAGACAAATGTATTTGTAAAGCAACACTCAATATAACAATACTAGAACAAAGACATTGAAATAAAGACATTTTCAGAAAATGCATCTTTAATACAATTAAATTGTTTCATATGTTTTAAGCAATTTAAAAATGTGTGAACACACATGACACATTCGCATTAAAAATACAATAAAAGTTGTATATATAAACATATACAGTATATGATCACTGGATTGAGATTCTCTCTGCCAACATTGGCTGTTAGCCAGAAGACCCACTTACAAGCATGTGTACACAAACACACACAGTCCAAGCACAATTACTTATTTGCCTTCCAAATTGGCTCGATTTGCAGAAACAGTGGCTGTGGGTTTCTTATTAAATTTGTGAAATCCACTGCAGATGGTTGAATGTCCATGATGGCATCATGTTTACCCACTTCAATAAGAAACATCAGCTTGAACTGTGTGTAGAAATAGAGAACATAGTTTAGCTGCGTTCACTGATTGTACTTCTGTTATCAGTTTTGATGAATCCAAAGATTCTAGACGTCCCATAAATGTATCTGTCAGAACTTGTTTTTTTGACATGATGTCAGACATAGAGCCTTACATTAGTGGTGCTGTAACTGCAGTGTGGTACATTCATAGCTAAGTATGTATGTAGGTTGTCCTAGTTTAAGTCTGTATTTAGACCACATATGTTATGTCCCATGTGCTTACAGTATAAAAGAAAAGATATAACTCACTGCGGTTTGTTCTAATGTTTTATAGCCTTTTGTATTTGTTTTTTCACTATTAGATATTTTTTATTATTTTTATAAAAAAAAAGTATTTTTTTATTTTTATTTTTATTTATCATGGATCTAACTATGTTAGATTGTGAGTTCCATGTTCATATATTTTTCATATGTAATATATATATATATATATATATATATATATATATATATATTATCAATGTAATTCATTAATTTGCATATATTAACCTTTTTAGTTAATTAAATATTTATTAATTAATATGGCACTGACAATCCTCCATAAATGACAGTAGTCTGACCCTTTTTCTGAATAAAATATTATAATACAATTGTAGTATCAAAACTCTCAAATGCTGCCTTAAATTCATTGCCTCAAAGTCCTTCATGCCATAATAATGAAGTGCATCTAACACCAACTACAAAACATTCTAAAAATCTATATATGGTGAATTGGCTGAAATTCTCTGCCACCATTCAGACTTATTCAAATATTTATGAAAATCACCTGGAAGGCATAACATTTGCATTGAGACAAAAGGTTATTGAGCTGGGGCACATTGTAAATGGTCCCACAAAACTTACAACAAATTCAAATTTAATGGTAACCTGCTGGAGAAGAAAAATGATGCAATATGTTCATGAGCTCAAGGCGTTGTTACAGCTGAGCAGCTTAGTCTTATTCAATGCTACATTAACTTTCCCATTTATGCAGCTTCTGTAAAATAGAAAGCCTGCGGTGTTCTGAAGAATGCGTGTGTGTGTGTGTGTGTGTGTGTGTGTGTGTGTGTGTGTGTGTGTGTGTGTGTGTGTGTGTGTGTGGGTGTACTTTGCATATATGTGTGTTAGCATGTCCGCCTGAAAATATATTTGTATTAGTGTGTTTGTGTGTGTCTTTAAGCGTGAACGCACTCCGATTGGTTTTCTCCTTTTACTTTGTGCTACAGCCCAGGGACACGTGAAAAATGATCGAAATATGTTTTCACATTTAGGCTTCTGAAAACACAAATGTTCCCATGATCCTTTTGAGCACCCGTTTGATTTTCGCCATTATTTTCTGCGGAGCAACTAGAGATGCTTTTGTATTTTAAGAAACAGTACCAGAGAAGCAGTTGTGCACATTATTAGATAAATAAATGTTCTCCGTTGTGTAAAATTGAATAATCCGTCAGGGATGACGCACCAAGAGATGTGAAGATGCAACGTTGCATTGCAATTCTTCAATGGCTGCATGAGCTGAAAGCCAAATAACCAACTCCAACCCAGGAATCTTCAGTTCGATCATACTTTATGCTTGCCTGATGATGAATGTCCCCTGTATTGAGTCGGCATCAGAAAATCAATACTTCTCAAATTGAAACAGTATAGGGTTGTATTGATCTGTGCTGCTAAATCAGAAGGAGAAGGCTTTGATAGGACGTTGCGAGACAGCTCTGAGCCCAGTAATGACACACTATCAATTTTGGCTTTACACTGATAAATCAAGTCGAAAATTGGATGTCAGATTTTTTTTTCTTCTCGCTTTCCTCTGAGGGAGTTATTTTCCTTTCCCTCTCCTGTTGACCTCCGACCTCCACCAGTGAATTATAAAGTTCAGTCGTGTCAAAAGTGAGAAGACGTCAGCGTCAGGATTAATGATGGAAAAGAAATCTATGAAATTGAAAAATCATGGAGCCATTTATTTGCATGTCACTGGTCTGTTAGCCAGCTCTCTAATTCTCATGTCATATTCGGAGGCAACCTAAGGCACATTTTTGTCATAATCAATTAACTAGATCACAAATCTTTGACCTTTTCTCTGTGTAATCCAGTATTAAGTTCATTATTTTATCTGCACTCATTAATAGGAAGAATTACTTCTTACTGGATATTTTAAAACATGTGTTTCACACTTTAAAATTTGTGTAATTTATGTTCTATCCAAACTGTTTTCAATTACGATTTGTTATTATGCCACTCACAATCCTCCATTATCATATCCATAGTAAATAAATGGCACAGAAATTACAATCTTTTTAAAACAAAACGCATTACTTCATTGTGTTGCATTACGTTGCTATCTTCGTGAAGTGGAGTCAAATTATAATGCGTTTTTCTTTTTAATCCAAAATGTCTAAACTTTTGGTATCCCAATAACAGTACAAGTAGTTTGGCAGTATGCTAATGAAAACTTAGCCATTGTCTGTTTAAATTCTCATGCTGTGCAAAACACACTCGTTCTCAGCACTCTTCCCAAGCATCATGTCACACTGAATAAAGCTGACGTCCACCGATTTCCAATCAGCATTTTTCGCCATGCAATGGCGTGTAGCTGACTGTGCTAGGTGTCCAATAATACTTCTTCTTAGCGTCCGTTTCCTGGAGTTTAACGTAGCTTGAAACAGTCATTCAGGTGCTAATTGCTTCAAAATGGCTGTCCGTGACAAAAAAATGTAAAGTCTGCGGTCACAGTGGACAGGCGTCCCGGTGTTGCGTTCATGCCCTTTGTCAACGTCAGCACTATAGCGGAC
Organism: Meda fulgida; assembly: GCA_030578275.1. NCBI lineage: Eukaryota > Metazoa > Chordata > Actinopteri > Cypriniformes > Leuciscidae > Meda > Meda fulgida. The sequence continues at coordinate 14,784,420 of CM060630.1, forward strand.
AGCTGATGGAGGACCAGCATACCTGGACCACCTCAGACCTTAACTTAACCTGACTTGTGTATTGATTGTCAACACTTTCTCTTGTATAATTACTTTTTTTTCTTTTTTCTGTTGACCGTAAGAAAGGAGATGAAGAAAAAAGACAGTGTCAAGAGATGGAGAATAGTGGCATGTATTGATTTGTTGGAGGTGGAGAATGAGGGAGGCACCATTTCCCTTGGATAACGGTGCGCGTGGTCTCTTGTTTGATGGATGGCAGCAGTCCCGTACTGGATAATAACTTGGTGATAGAATGGAGCCTTCCAGTTACATATGGCTTGGTTAAGTAGTGTCACTGGGAGTGGTTGAAAGGTTACCAAATTTAATAGCTGCAATTGAAGGGAGATATATACTGCTCTTTTGGGGTTTAGACCCCCCAAATTTTGGTCTTAGGATTTTTGGTCTTAGGTATAAATAAAATATCAACTGTGATCAGAGTTTGCAAGTCACACCATGTGCATGTATGAATTACAGGGAATAAAGAGCCAAAAAACGATTGTCAACCTTCTCAACTCAACCTCATGTCATTCCAAATCCAAATGATTTTATTTTTCCAGCATGGAACACCAAATGAGAATTTTAGTAACCTTTTTTGTAAGTTTGACCTGATTCGAGCTGATCAGAATTAAAATTTGTCTCATATTTTCATTATTGATTATTTTCCTTTTTATTACTGTAAAGCTTCTTTGAAACAATATGTACTGTATAAAGCGCTATATAAATAAAGGTGACTTGACTTGACAGATCCTTGACGTGATTGAGGACAGCAGCGCAAAGTTGATTCTGTGCTACTATGATCTAATAATTGATGTGTTTAAAAAATGATTTAAATAGCAAATAAGAATTGCTAAAATTATTGAATATATTTTGAGACAAAGGTCGTCTTAATGATTTTCAGTTTTGTTCAAGCTAATTAAAGCAAAACATTTTTAATAACGGAAGAATATGTAAAAGTATGGTATTTGGGGTAAAAGGCTCCCCTGCTGCCGTGGTAAAAGGCACAATAATCAGCATGATAATAAATATCTGTCTGACATTTCCATTTGTTGAAATGACATGGTTAGATTAAGATGGTAAATATCATACATCAAATTGTTTGTCCACCTTAGAGATAATCACTATATTTATAATTAAACCATCATATTTAAAAATATGATATTAATCATTATCATATAATAAGTTACGATTTAATTTTACTACTGTAAATCTATATCCAATTATTGGATCTCATTTAATGCTTTCAGAATCTTTTCTTTTTAAAATATATTTTTATGTTAACATATTTCAATGACAATATATATATATATATATATATATATATATATATATATATATACACTCTATATATATATATATATATATATATATATATATATATATATATATATATATATATACTGTGTATATATATATATATGTGTATATATATACTGTATATATATATATATATATATATATATATATATATATATATATATATATATATATATATATTGAACAAAAATTAATTATTTTATTCATCAAAATAAACAGAAAACAGTGAAAACTTTGCTAAAGTAATTATTTTGAACAAGTATTAACAGACATTATTAAAAACATTATTGTAGCTAAAGTATTTGTAAATAATGTGTGCCATGCTTTAGCCCCATGCTGTTGAGTATTTTACCTGTGTGTGGGGTAAAAGACCCACCTTGCTACCAAATAAGAATAACTTATTAGATAAGTTTCAGTCTGGTTTCAGACAACATCACAGTACAGAGTCAGCTTTGCTGAAGGTGTTGAATGATCTTTTGTTGGCTGTGGATTCGGGTAACTGTGCAATTTTGTTCCTTTTGGACCTCAGTGCAGCTTTTTGACCATGCGATCTTGCTTGAACGGTTGAGTAACTGTGTAGGAATTCAAGGTACCGCATTAAATTGGTTTAAATCCTGTCTTTCTGATATAACATTTTCTGTGGAGGTTGGGAATTTTTCTTCTTCTGTATTATTAACTTGTGGTGTACCTCAGGGGTCTATTTTTGGCCCGCTGTTGTTTTCACTGTATTTTTCGAAAGCACAACATTCCTTACCATTTTTACGTGGATGACACCCAGTGTACCTCCCTTTGAAAAATGGAGATAATTATGACATACAATTTCAGTTTTAGAAATTGTAGAAGTTTTTGGACCACCAGCTTCTATTATACAGATAAGTAACCATCTGGGTCCTTTATCTGGTAATTCTCATGTCATGCCAAAAATTTGGGAGTGTTTTTTGATAACGGCCTTAAATTCGACAAACAAATCAATTCAGTGGTGAAGAGTAGCTTTTATCAACTCAGATCCATTGCGAAATTGAAAGCGTTTTTAACAGTAAAACATTTGGAGACAGTGATTCATGCATTTATTTCCTCCAGGCAAGTTAAAGGGTGATCGTGCCTGTATGGTCTGTCTTAATCTTTAAAAATTGTCCTTTGGGGTTCCACTGGGGGGAAATAAGTGGGTGTGTAACTGAATTTTTCTACAATATTTCTTTAAGCTAATTAGGGAAAGCAGGAGAGAACAGTGAATGTGATTCAAATGATCTTTCAAATGACATTTAAAGACTGATGGAGAAAATATTGAAACAACTGTTATTGAAACACCTATCCCCGAATGGCTTTCATTATTGCTTCTATAGCCTTGAATAAAGTCCAATATGCAAGTCCCACTGAAACTTCCTTTGTTGCAAAAAGTTTGGTAAGCTAAAGACCTGTGGCCACCATTTGCAAGCTATAAACTTTCGCAACGATTCTTTCACTCACAAACCCCTCCGATTGTTTTTGACCTACACAAAGTCACTTCCCCTTAGGCATGCTTAACCTCAAAGCCTGTGCTAATTATCTCTGGGAAGAGGGCCATTGGAACGATCATCAATTTCAACAGAAAAGAGCGCGATTGCTAGAGTTTTCCCACTCTGTTGGCTTTGTCTTTGATGAGAGATGGACGGTTCACCGAAACGGGCAAGAAGGGACGCCTGACCTGTACTAGAACTCTGTCTCTCACCCAGGCAGCCGCGTCTGTCTTCATCCAAAGCAGTGACCTGCAGTGCAGGCCTGGCCTGTCTTCAGCCAAAGTGCTTTTTATGTGTCTGCTCAAGTATTTTAGTTTGATTCAGCTACATAATGAAGGTTTTTCCTCACCGAAAAAATACTCTTGTCCTGTAGTTTGATCGGGTTGTGGACTATCACATGTATCACATTTTGTCACATTTCAAAGATTATAAACAAAATTTAATCAGAAATAAAAACATACACTAAAAAATAAAGGTTCTTTATTGGCATTTATGGTTCCATGAAGAAACTTTAACATCAATTGAACTTTTTCATTAAATAAATGGTTCTTTATAGTGGAAACAGTTCTTTAAATGATTAAAATTTTCTTCAAACAAAGAAAAAAAAGTTAAGAACTGTTCACTAAAAGGTTCTTTAGGGAACCAATAATGTATCGTTGTGAAAACACTGTTTTACAACCTTTTAATTTTTAAGACTGCAACTTGCATCATATTTAAATGTTTAACTTGAAGGATGAGACTTGAAAAATGCCTGATAAAAACTGGATAAATGCCTGGAGTGTTTATGTATGATTTGGCTTTGATTTAGATATACACAGTTTGGAAGAAATGAAAGCCAGGACAAAGATGAAAAGTTCAAGCTAGAAAATATATTCAGATAAGATCTGTTTAACAAAAGCTGTTTTTTTTTTATATTTCATGAGGCCTCCTTTTATGTGGCTTTTGCAGTTAGGCTACCTCAAGCTTAAATAATTTCCATCTGAGGTGCAATTCCATGAGAAATACTGTCTCAAATAAATATTGTAAAAGCATATTAAATAATCTCCATCTTGGAATGGATTTTGGCTGTCAAACCCAAAATATCAAGCTATATTAGTTTAAAGTAGTGCAATATTTTAAACAGACGACGGGAATAGAGAGGGCATGTCTTTGCTTAACTTCACTGAAAGTGTTGCGCCTGTCTTTTGTGTCATGAACATGAAGAATGGCAGCCGTATTGTCACAGAGTCAGTGTGGCACTGAGGAAAGCCAGGCAACCCCCAAAATAGAAACCAGTCGCTGATTACTGCTATTTTACTAATTATGTTCCATTTATGTCCCCAATGGATGCATTTAATGAGAACATAATGGTGCCTTATTGAATTTACCTTCCATTCTCTCATGTGCCACAACAAGAGACTATCTGTAGTGATGTTATTTCCAGATAATCATCAATGGCCTCAGTGACCGTGATCATGACTGTATTTTTCTCTTGAGCTGTCAATTAAACATGTTCATTTAATGTCAATTTAGTGTCCCAGCCAAAGGCATCATTCTGCATGGGCTCCTTAAACCAATGAAATAACACAGCACATGCAGACAAACTGACAAACTCTAAATTGATTACTGTGGATTGTATGCTATATACAGTAATATAGAAATAAACCATATAGTGACTTGTAAACTATCAGTGTTTTATCTGCCACAAAAATCTGCATTTGGGGACTTTGCATACAACAAATCTGACTCAACACATAAATATTAATAAATATTAATATTTGCTATAAAATGTGATTAATTCAAAATATTTGGCATATCGTAATTCAAAATGTTTAATTTAACTTAACTTTATTAAATGTAATTTAAAAGGGGTCCTATTATGTTTTTGCACTTTTTTCAAAAGTTTTTTTTTGGTTGAGCATAAAAGAGATCTGCAAGGTTACAAAGTTCAATGTCCACTCAAAAGGGAGATATTTTATTTAACACAATCCACTTTCCAAGAACTATAACGAACCTACAATTGTTTGGCCTACAATGCGTGTTTTCCGGGCTTTGTGAAGTCACAATTTTACTCATTTAAATAATCTCTGCCCACGGAATACGCAAAAAAAGCGGATGAGGCCTGGTTGAGCTGCTGCTGTCAAAGACGCACTGTTTTATTCCACCCCTTTTCCAAAACTCATTTGTTTGACATTCCTAAGGCTGACGAACTTAGAGTGGTTAAGATTGATTTTAAACACTGTTCTTGAATATTATAACCCCAGAGTTTATCTGTGTGCTGCACATTTTACGGAGAACAGCTTCCAGAACCACAATGCAGGCTACGCACAACAGCTTCTAGAGCAGATGCCACTTTGTCGGGACAATCTGTTGTTTGTAGATCACAACTTGTAAGTATGTCTTATTATTTTTAGTTGCGTTTTCTTTATTAACAGTTTCAATTATACGTTTTTTGTTGCTCTGCTCGCCTGCTAGCCAACATTAGTGTTGATATAGTGTCTACTGTAGCTTTTGTAAGCTTTCGCTTTTTGTAAACTTTTGCTTTTGTAAGATGGTTCATCGCCCCTTAGGAAAATTAACCTTGGTTTCGTGATCAATTGCTGTTTGTATTACCTTAGTTTTCCAACAAATATAATGATCAAATTGTGTATATCATCAGGGTCTAAAATGTATAAGAAGAAAACAACAACAACAAAAAAACACTGAAACGTCCTGTGAAATCCGTGTTTGCAAAGTCCTTGCATGAAATCTGTTCGGGACGATCCTCTTGTTTGTTAACATTGTCAGGGTCTTAATCGTGCTTGAATTGGCTTGAAATTGCCGCCATCCATAATATTTACATTAGAGCAGAACATGGAGGGGCGGGACATTTCCTGAACACATGATAAGCACTGCCAATCACAACACACTGGGCCCACTATCCAATCACAGCACATTTCGTATTTCGGAAGGAGGGGCTTCAAAGAAACAGGAAATAAATTTCGCGTTCGGGCCAGACTGTGGAGAGAGGAGCTGTATAATGTAAAATATGTGAAAGATAATGTGTTTTTTGAACAATCAAGCATAAAAGCATATTCTAGTAGACCCCAAAAACAAAATCAAGACTAAGTATTAAAATGGCATAATAGAACCCCATTAAAAATAGTTTTTTTTTCTGTTATATGTTGGACATTCACTATAATTTTGTTTTTATTTAGTTATTTATTTAGTTATTTAGTTATTTTTTATTCTTTCTATTTTGTGTTATGGTAGTTTTTACAGAAATAAATATACAAACACACTCATGCAGTATAAAAAAGGACTGTATTTATACACACGATAGATAGATAGATAGATAGATAGATAGATAGATAGATAGATAGATAGATAGATAGATAGATAGATAGATAGATAGATAGATAGATAGAAGATGTATATTATTTGACTGTTTTGAAAAAAATTCAAACCACCTTTATATGTGGTTTAGATTGAGATTGGGATTCCATGTGTTTATTTATTTTTTGTCTGTTAGAACAATGCTTAATTCAAAAGGCTCCACTCAGAAGACTCAGGCTCTATTAGACCAAAGAGACTCAGAGGTGGTCAAAACAGCTGTCTACTTAGAAACAGTTGCACCCCTGAATCCTCCCACTTAAATTAATCTTTGGAGATGTACAATGAAGGTCTGCTTGCTTTGACCGTTCAAGCCCAGCGGAGCAGCACGGTAACAGGGTAATCCATCTCATGAACCAGCATCCCATAATCCCCCACAAAACCAGTGTAAAAGCCCAATATATCATATCTGAAGCTGGGCTTTCCAAAAAAAAAAAAAAAAAGTGTATTTATTTATTGTATTTTAAGATTAAATTGTTATCCTTTCCTTTATTTCCTATTTTGCCATTTTATACTGAATCATGGCTGTCAAATTTTTTACAGCCTTTCACAAACAACACATGCCCTATGGACACAAGAGTCCTAAATCTTGTTCTCACTCTCTGAGAGTGTTTTTAATGTGTGGTAGAGAGAGGGGGATACTGGTTTTTATACCATTCTTTTGTGATGCATTTAGAAAAAAATAAGACCCAAAGCAGTAGTAAATAATGACTGGCATGCTGGTCGGCTGATAGTTTTGGTTATCAGTGCAGGGAAATTAGCTTTTAAAATGCAGTTGGAAATCCATTTGGGTGATTGATGGGCGATGTGACTAATAAATTTGAGCCGCTTTCGAGGAGGGCCGGCCCTCCACCATCCTTTATGGCTGTCATCATGAGCCGCACGATTGGTAAAGTCGAGCGTGTCGGAAGCTAATTCCAGTGAGTGATTGCCATTCAGATGCTACGGCTATCAGGATCCGCTCTTTAATGTGAAGACCAGCAAGAATATAGTCTTTCCTTTTAAAAACTAAAACAATTAAGTTGCCTATTACTGTTTTTATTCTCCAATAAAGACTCATGGACAACAGCACTAACAGCTAATATTGATATTTATATTATATAAGTGCTGATATAACATCAAAGAGACTTTTTACTGAACTTGTCCTAAATTACTTATATGCACCATGTACACAACTGTCTAGTGTATGGATTTTATAAGGTTATGTTGTCTTTCCTTCTGCTATGCAAGGAAATCTATGACTGTTGAGTGCATGAAGAGACAAACATATTTTGGAAAAATGCTAGATAAAACCCGGTGGCAGGGAATGAATATAGAGATGTTCACTGCTCAGCTGTCCCACCTTTTTGATATTATTAATGGTCAGTTGATGCAAAATCTTTTGCAGATTTTTCCCTCTTTACCCTTACAAGGCTTCATCCCATTTAAATAACAAATTCATAGTGTTCTTGTCGCGGCAAAATATAGGCACCCTCGGTCTGTGCATTAATGGTGGGGATTTGTCAGTGACTTTAATCATTCACTCAACCGTTTAGTTTAAAACAAAGACTATAGAATAACACAAGCTTGTCACTTGTATTGTTTTTAATGGGGAAAAGTGCAACGCTCAATATGGCAGAACAAGCCCCGTCTTCTAATAAGAGCTAATCGGTGATTGGTACAGTCATCTCTTCACTGCAGCTGCCGTTAGAAGCTCCGGTTCCTACAGAATCAGTCAGACGCGCGCTTCAACTGCACATGCTCATTAGCTTGATCCAGCCTGAAAACTTAGTGAAATGTTTTGGAGAATTTGATGTTTCCCCATTCAAACAGATAGGAGCTGCACTTGCATGCCCGAGAGGCGCTTCTAAGATGGCCGCAGAGTGAAATGACTTGTCTTAAAGGGACTTTGGTTTAAAACACTGATTCATCCTGGAATGAACAAGTGGATATCTATTAGTGAGTTAGTGAATCGTTCATTCGTCCGATTTATTCTGTATCAGTGAACAAAACTAATTTGTTGGGTTGTTCCTTGACGCGAAACAAGTTGCTTGCTTTTCTGTTTTTCTGCACTAGAAGGACATATTTTACTTTTCTGCGCACCTCCTAAAAACATGCCACTCAAGTTAAAATTAGTACAATTTAAAAAAAAAAATCATTTTACTGCCCTGTGTCTGCCATTCTAAAAGGCAAAATTGCTTTCTGTGTGTGGATTACAAACAGTAAAGTTACACAACCAGCATTCCTGCTTGTCATATTGCTTAGCTCTCTCTCTCTCTCTCTCTCTCTCTCTCTCTCTCTCTCTCTCTCTCTCTCTCTCTCTCTCTCTCTCTCTCTCTCTCTCTCTCTCTCTCTCTCTCTCTCTCTCTCTCTCTCTCTCTCTCTCTCTCTATATATATATATATATATATATATATATATATATATACCTGTTGCTTTTGAAAAGGACTGCTGTAAGCGTTTTAATAGGCTTTAAAAGTTTACAGTATACATCCACAATCTTCCTGTGGAAAGACCCCTCTTTTGAGCTGGACCACCCTGGGTGAGGAAACTCGCGTCATGGCACTTTTGGCACTGACTAAATCCGGCTCTATATGTTGACCGCAGGGTTTAACGTATCACTGGACCCCCGTCCACTCCTGCGGAAACCACCACCAAAGTAAAAGCATATGCTTTAGGGGAAAGAGAGGGTGAAGAAATGTAAACGGTGTCATTGAGCACCCTTCGGTTTATCGTTCATTGTAATACCGAGTGCTTGTCTAATCCCCTTATTAAGAAGAAAACCAAAATGTTTGGCCTTTCCTCTGAATTGCTGTACACACCCGACATACTGCTGTCAAACCAAATCAAAATCATCATGTACGCTGAGGGAGGGGAAACTCAGAAATCTTCAAAGTGTACGTGCTTGGATTTCTCCTGCGGCCGCGCGCTCCATTGCCTAATCGCAGGCAGCTTTGGATGTTCTAATCTTAAATGGTAATCGCCTGGTTGCCTCAGTGGGATTTACATTTTTTTTCACGCTGTAATCTTACATTTACAATGTCATTTACGTGACTCTGGCCCGTACGTCTCTTGACATCTCTGTCTGGCTCTCGAGGTATAAGACTGACAACAGACAAGCCCCAGACACAACGCTTTGCTTTTCATACCCCGGCGAGTGATGAACTTTTGGCATGCCGCTCATGTATGCAAACAGGCTTTGTTTCCTACACACACACACACACACACACACACACACACACACACACACACACACACACACACACACACACACACACACGTTCTTGATTGATGTTAAACTGAGAACGAGCACTCGTGTTGCTGTCAGAGCTCGGTTAAGTCCCTTGAGCCTCCTGATTTCTTGACATTTGTAGATATAATATTCACGCAACAAGGAGCAGCTTTTGTGATGTGATCCTGCTGTAACACTTTAATCTGTTTAGACTGCCTCAATATTATGGCAGAGTGGAGAGAGGCCCATTCAATTCAATCCATAGCTTGGGGCAAACACCTCGGTAGGATCTGAAGATTATTTTTTTTAATGGAATGGCTGCCTGGTGTTAAAGTGAGAATGTTGGCTTCTCTTTTTATCATTTTCTTGGTTTTTATTTTTCTTAGTGGGCAAATAATAAAGTTGTTATTATTATTGCTATTCCAGAGCTTTTTGCATGTGGATTTAATCATGTGGATGCATTTAAATATATATATATACATATATATATCTTAAAGGGATAGTTCACCCCAATTTTTTTTTAATGGAACACATTTTTTAATAATCTTCATGCAATCTTCAAATAATAACAGTTTACTGCAATGATAAAAAGTAAAAAAAAAAAAAATTGTAAACAATCCCTAAAGCACTATGATATTTTTGTGTAAAGTAGCGTTGTTATTTACTGAAAATCTTCCTCTCCATTGCAGCTCTTAAAGTTAGCATGAAAGGGAAATTCATCATCTGTTTTCTAAATGTACATTATTGTGGATGATTCATTCTTTTTATTTATTTTTATTTGACCTTCATTGTCATAATTCGATCCTCCGATGAAACAACAGACATTTGAGGCATTCAGATCTTCCTCAGTCCAATCAACAAACGATGGATAGAAACCCTCCATCCTTTTTTCTTTTTTGACAAAGATCCGTCGCTACTTCCATTACATTACACAATAAGCATTTTCAAACTGTTGTGGCTTATTTATGATGTCAGAAACAATGGTGTTGGTTTCCCATTGACATGAAAGTTTGACACTTCTTAGCATAGACGTAACAAGATTATCAATGAATGACAACTTGAATTTTAAACACAAAGCTATTGTGTGGAAAATATCATATCCTATTTCATCTACAACTTTTTTTTTTTTTTTTACAATATTGTATCAGATAGTTCTTTAGTTTCTGTTTGTAAGCTAGAACATAGACTAATGACTCAAGTTATATTTTATGATGGGAATTAGTATATGGCTCAAAGTGGATGGTGTATTTCCCCATGAGTAGCTAGTAATGAAGATAAACACATGTGGAATTTGGTGATTGTCCCATACCATGCTGTCATCTATCCCCCAATTCCACCAATCATCACTCTCTAAATCCTCTTTGGAGTAAATTAGCTGCAGTATTATTCGGTGCTGGCCTGCTTTTCCCTTCTGTGCTTTTTCCTTTCCCTTTCTCTCACACACCGTTTTAAAGCCTTTGAAACATCCCCAGCCCGAGCGCGCTCGAAACGTTCTGCACTTAGTAACCTGATGCTGGTCCCGGCCCTTAATGGTTTGCATTAGCTGCAAGCAATAAAATTAGCCCAGGTCCCTGCTAATGTTGGAATAATCATTTACAAAGATGGTTACCACATGCTGTAGCTGTTTCCCTCTCATTCCCCGCGCTCCCCTTTTTTCTCTGCCTCTCATTTCTTCTTTTATACGGCTTCTAATTCGCTGTTATTAATAATGAATAAAAACGCAATTTTCTGCAGCTTGCTCCAGGGCCCTGGGAATCATTTCAATGAATATTTCAGCACGTTATTTTAATCACAGCTGCACATATGCAGAGGGAGGGGGTCTCTGTTTTATTGGCCTGGGGTGTGGCTATGGTGAGACCCCAGCATCATTAAAACCCCTCTCCGGCTGCATAGAGGGTCCTACCTCTGATTTACAAGACTTGTTAAAAAGCACAGTAAAAAGGAGGCAAGCTGCATCATTTATACTTGTAATTTGATACAGTATTTGTTAATGGGACTTGCTGTTATTTATTTGTGTGCTGGATAGCCACGGCTGCTGTTTTATGCCCGAGGGGTGGAAAAGCGTGTCTGGGTTTCTGGAGCTTTAATGAACTTCATGAATTAGCTATATTTTACCAGATATCGTTTTGATTCTCCCTCATGTGGAACCCTTTGGTTTGGGTGCCCTCCAAAATGCAATTCTCCATAGCGTTGTATGTAGAATATTACACTACTATAAAAATCCAAGTGTGTGTGGTTGTGTGTGTGGTTGTGTGTGTGGGTGTGAAAGCCCATTTCTGCCACATAAAAAAAATCATGCTTCGCTAAATACTAATTATAAATAAAAAGTCAGAATTATGACATATAGTAGTCAAAATGTTGACATAATTTGGAACTCAATTTCGACTTATCTCATAATCATGACTTGTTTAATAATTTCACCCTTTTGTCATAATTATGACTTATCATAATTTAAACATTTAGTCAGTTTTTATCTTAAAAGTGCATGTGTGAATTATTATGTCATAATTATGACGTTATCTCATAATTATGACTTAGTAGTTAATAATTTGCCTTTATTGTTTACCACTTTACCAAAGCATACTGTTTTCAAATGTGATGGAAATGGGTTTCTATATATATTGCATTCATTTTAGATTTCCAACTTGTTTTTTTCTGATTCCTAACAGGAGTTCCTGTCTTTTCCCCTTTTCCAGTCAGCTGCATGACTTCTGGCGTCTGGATTACTGGGAGGATGACCTCCGGAGGAGGCGGAGATTCATCCGAAACCCTTTTGGCTCCACCCACTTGGATATTTCGTGCAAATCACTGGAGGACTACGGTCAGTAATTCTGCCAACAGCCAATCAAAAATGTAGCTGGACTCTGTCAGTCTAGCTCATTATCCCCAAATTGCGTTCATTTCATACAATGACATCATTGTTCACCAAATGGGATACACATATGCGAATTAGAAAACCTCCAATCAACTCTTGGACGCAACTAATATTCTCAGAGCTGAGAAATAGTTTGTTGTCAGCTTTATAGGTTGTATATTTATGGGCCTTGTCAATTGAACATGGCAAGAGGGTTTTATGGCAGGTTTTTATATTCTAACTGCACACATTGTTGAGAGGAAAATTGTGCACTATGTTTAAAAAAAAAAAAAAAACGTTTCTGCCTTTTGCACTCAAACATTTTTCCTCATTGACCCGTTTGATCTTGCAGCGTTGCCCACCGCACGGCTGTCGATTTGGCTCTGTGTCTCGCAACAGAGGCTTTAAAAGAGAAACGGTTCAATAGCCTACTATTAACCACTGCGAGCGCTTCTCCTCCAGGCATCAAATTGAAGATACGAGGGGGAGTTTATTAACCGAACAAGGGCAAATCTATTGATTCTCAAGTACAATGAGGCGACTTCTCTCCTGTGCTCAGAATGGTTACTGTAACTACAGTATTTCCATTACACTTGGGGAAACCTACCAGGGGCAAAGGCAAGTGAAATAGGGCCATTTATTTAAAACAATATACACAAGTGAACCCTTGATATTAGCTCATATACACTACCGTTCAAAAGTTTGGGGTCAATTTGTTTTTTTTTTGTTTTTTTAAAGAAATTAATACTTTTCTTCAGAAAGGACACATGAAATTGATATAAAATGACAGTAAAGACATTTATAATAATGCAAAATATTTCTTTTTTAATGAAATGCTTTTCTCTTGAACTTTCAAAGAATCCTGAAAAAATGAATCACTGTTTGCACAAAAATATGAAGCAGCACAACTGTTGTCAACTGTGATATTAATCATAAATGATTCTTGAGCATCAAATAATCATATTAGAGTGATTTCTGAAGGATCATGTGACACTGAAGAATGGAGTAATGATGCTGAAAATTCAGCTTTGATCACAGGAATAAATTACATTTTAAAATATATTCACATAGAAAACAGCTGTTTTACATTGAAATAATATTTAACAATATTACTGGGTTTGTTTTGTATTTTTAATCAAATAAATGCAGCCTTGGTGAGCAGAAGAGACTTCTTTTAAAAACATAAAAAAATCTTAACGACCCCAAACTTTTGAACGGTAGTGTATGTAGAGGCATTGTGTTATTTGACAGCATATTTTGCTACAATGTTGCTAATGGACACCTGGGGAGCTAATGGATTGCACTTTTTAATGTAATGAAAATTATATTCTTTGATTATAGACATTACATCTAGATTTTGCTCTAAACACCACATATTAACCAGTGATTTGATTAATTTTGCTGTACATATGTCATTTTAAAGTGTGTTCTGTGACTTGTTATGCAGTAATATTGTGTCTATCTACATGTCTGGCCTTTTGTGGCCAACTGTTTTGAGGCCATGTCAGATGGTCTGTGTGTCAGAGCCAGAACACACACATGCACACTGGTACATACACATGCCAGCTGTTCCTTGACCTGCAGGTGGCCCCTGCTCATGTCATGCAGACATTTTTTCCCCTCCAATTCATTTTGCCACCATATCTAAATTCACACTGTCTTTCAAACATATTACACAGCATATCTCATGCATTTCTTTAGAAGCTCACACCACTGCAGTATTCCTCTGGCCCGGCTCCCTTTTCTGCCTGTCCTCGGTAAGTTGTCAGTGCGTCTCTGTGGACCCACGGTCTAGTGTCTGGGGCCGCTGTGATTGAGGACTTGTTGAGGTCCCCAGGCTTCTCCCAGTCTTTAATGAGTGGAATAATGCATAAGATTGTCATGTGAAAGGGATTGCCTGTAGTCAGATGTTGCCCCCACAATGCCATAGAGAGAGACTGAGGGAGAGAAAAGATAGGCTAATCTGGATGGGTTTTATACAAAAGGAAAGACAATTTTCTTAAACCAGAAAAGTTACGCTTTTATTTGACATAAATATGAGTTTATTAAATATTATTAATTTGAATAATCTGAATTTGATTATATTAATTTAGTCCATTGCATCTAACAGCACTCATATTTATAAGACCCCTTAAAGGTAGGGTAGGCAATTTTCGAGAGAAGCTAGCAAAAGCAAGTTAGCTTTGAAAGCATAAGATCCCACCCTCCCTCCAGAGCATCTACAAAGCCACACCTCCTTCAAAACACATGAAAGTGTATAGCAGAGTCTGCAAAGCGTCCAGAGATGAGAGACGGCATTAAACTACCTCATGTCTCTAAGAACATAACATTACGATAATAATGAACATAAACCATTTAAAGAGCACTGACCTGTACCACTTGACTGCTGCAGATTCATTTCGGCGTTGATTTGTTGCCATTGAAACGCATAAATTCGAGACATGAACCACTCCGAGTATAACGTCACGGGTTTCCATCTCTTCCAAATTACAGTAGTTACTGTATTGTGTTAACACAGCATTAGCTCGTTGTTTTGGTTCAGGAAGAACTGTAAAAGGCGGCTGCTGTTTCATTTGCTGTGCCCGGTGACCTACATCTGTCTAATGATGTGGGCTAATGATGTGTGATGTATGTGTGAGCAGGTGCATGGAGGTATGGAAATACATAAGTTGACAGGCAGGTAGGACATCGTACCATTGCATTTGGACCGAATGCAATGATTGGACGAAAATGTTATGGTCCTACGCCATTCACAGACGATATACATATAAATACATTTAGACCACTTAATTAAGTGATTGCTATCAGGATGTGAAGAGACTTTTAACCAGCATAGCAAAATACTCAATTCTGGAACGAATCGCCTACTTTGCCTTTAACTATAATGAAAGCTATATGTAACACTGTACATATGTGTGGTAAGGCTGTATCGAATCGTTTGTAGAAAGTTTCTCTGTGTTTTGCTGAATTGGCAGTAGTGGAGGTTTACAGCTGCTTTTGTGACCAGGGGTTGAGGTACGTTGAGTTAACATAGGTGATTTAAATGAATAAACTGTTAAGAGCGCATATAAGTTTCCATTATTTTTGCCAGAAACCAAAGAGATTGAAAAATGAGTGCTCTCAAATGTCAGAACACTGGCAGTTGACAGCAGTCACTGCATATGGGGCTTGTTTTTATTCACAATGACATATTTTTATAGCGCTTGTCTATGTTAGAACGTACGCTGTGTTTTAGCAATATTTCAACTTTCCTCTTGTGCGAAATGACATGGGTGGACATGAGATATGTCTCAGGTTCATTCGAAAAATATTCTAACTACCCTAGAAACAACATCATTATATTTGATTCATGGTAATTTCATGTATTTGCTGTGGATGTAATACGATCTTCAATCACTGAAAATAGAAGAACAGGCTGAATTTAATGGGACCTCAAACGGCTGATCATGTTGTATAAGCATTTGATAAACTGTACTGCTCTGTGCCTCATTCCCATGTACCTTTGCATATGTTTGTGGGAAACTTTGCTTTAAAACAGCTCAGTTTAGCCTATTAGACTTGCTGACAAAATAGTGAGTGTTCCATGTAGTATATACAATAGTGAGTGACTTTGATACCTTCCCCCTTATTCACGAGCGGCTGAGTATATTGTTAGCTGATTGGAATTGGGCAAGCATGAAATGGAAGTCAGGTTAATATTGATCCTGCTCTTTAACAGCCTGTTCTACCTCGGGGTGTCCTTGCAGTCTCATTTTCAGGTGAGCAGCTCTGCCTGACCCATTGAACCCCTTTGGACAGAGATCATTATAGCTTGTTATAAGATAAAAAGTAAAAGAGAGCCAGAGGAAAGGCGGAAGTGAGGGTGTGTGATGATTCAATGCAAGTTAAGTTTAATCGACAACTCTTAATGTTGATTACCACAAAAATAAATATCGACTTGCCTTTTGATTATAAAAAGCAAAACTTTAGGTTACAGTGAGAAGCGTAGAATGGAAGTGAATGAGGCAAATTTGTAAATGGTAAAATACTCACTGTTTCAAGACGTAAACAATATGTAATTTATCTTGATTTTAGTGTGGGAAAAAATCGCTTTTTAACCTTTTTTTGTTTAGTTATATACAATATAATATTATTTAATACTAGAAAAATCTATTTTTTAGGATCCCTGCAGGTCCTTAAAAAGTCTTATCAAATTTAAGGTAAAAAAAAGACTTAAATATATGAAATGGACGCGAAAACAGGAATCACGATACGACCTACTGTGATAATTAAGTCTTAAATTTAAAAACTCTGCCGATAGCATGGTTTAAAAGAGAGAAAAAAAAAACAAAGGATGAATTGATTTTTTTTTGTGTGTGTGTGTTAACTGATATTATACCACAAATAAGCCACTGTCGATTGAGTCAATGTATTGACTCTCTCATTTTCCTTTAATTAGCATGTGAAAGCCTAATCAAATTCGCCCAAATATTTAAATGCACAGGCGTTCTAAATTCTGTGCACACAGATTTCATGTGGGCCTCCTAATCAGCCATATGGGTCTGGATGTGTGATACGAAATGCTTCTCATATGAGTAAAACTATAACAAAAACTTTGCATGGGTCTCCGGTTTCACTTTACGAAGTTGGATTTCTTTTTCCAGAGCTGACTGCAGAATTCCTGGCGTTTGATCGACGAGCGCAGCAAGCCCACTTTGCCACATTGTTTGTGCGTGAATGCACTTATGGCACATGTGCAACATTTTATTTGAGTTATTATATATCATTCAACTGCAGAGACATACATCTACATGTCCCACAATCCCTTTTTCCGTGATCGTACATTGTGTATTTTTACAAAATACACAATGCATCTCATCTGTCAATCCCAGAATGGAAATATAGGTGTATATTTTTTTTTTCACACATTTTTTGGATCATTCTTTCATGGCTACAAGTGGGCATGACTCAAGTGGGGCAATAAAGGGCAAAGCCAATACCTCACAGGTCCAGCCATACATAAAACAGTCTGAGCAACAAATAAAGGCCTATTTGAAAGCCTTTTAGTTGGGCTGAAAAAATTGAACCGTAAAACTATCAAGCACTTAAATATTTCCACCTTGAGAGCTTCTCTCACAAACTGTAAAATTAATTTTGCCACAAGCTAAGCACAAGTGTTTTCCTTTGATGTGACTTTTGAAAGAAAAGAGGCAAGTAAAGAGATCAGTGTGTTGAAGAAGTCACATAGTGATGGAATGACAGAATTGAATTGCAAAGTAGTCTTTTTTTTTCATTCCTTTTTCGAAGCCTTCAAAACCCCAAGCTACTCACTTCTCCTTGGCGTTTATCAAGTAACAGTTTTCCGCCAATGAAGGATCTATTTCAAGCCCACTTCAAATGTTTGGTTTTCATCATATCATGCTAGTCATTGGATATAAGTTCAGAGCTACATCTACTTCAGCACATTTTGATTTGTTTGTTATTCTATACATGTCAGTCAGTCAATGACAATTCCCCGTCCCCCAGCTGTATGGATCAGATCCAAGCTTTTAGCGAAGAACATCATTCAAGTCCCACAACGACTGGCAGGCCAGCCATCACCTGGTCTTTCTCAACCCTGCTGCGTCATGCCAAATTTGTGCCCTGGGTAACATAAACCCTCTGATGGCAGAGCGGGTAAGCCGTGCTGGGCTTGAATAGCCTCACTGTTGGCCGTGATGGCTCACAGGAGTCCAGTGAGCGAGCTTCAGGGGTGCCGATAAACGAAGTGGTTGACAATACAAGCGAGGGGTTCTTTTGAGTCACTGGGGAGGTCTGAGTTGTAGGATCTAGAGTTCCCATCAAGTCTCATTCCTAAGACTGACAAATGATCGTCTATGTTACTAGAGAGCTCTTATATGTGACCATGCAGGCTTTCTATCAAAGGCTTGCCATTCAAGAGAACAAACAGGAAGCTTCTGTACCAGTGTCATTGCTAAAAATAGCAACATGCATCACTGTATTCCAGAACCTAGTTGCTGCTTTCGTAAGCAGCATTCATGGCACTCCCGACCAAAAGGTAGCAACATAATTATACAGTAGCTTCCTAAAGCTTCCCATAGTTCCTAAGGTAAATTGACTTTTTGTGGCAGCACTGGATGTATTCTTCAGACAGAATACACTATAGTGTTCGGTGGAAAAAAACAGTCCACTTTACCCAACATTGTTGTGTTCTACACGTTTATGTTTTTTAGAGCACCACAGTTGTTTTATGTGTTGTTACCTATGTAGAGTGCACAATAAAGTTGTATAAAGTTCAATGTAAATGCGAAACGATGCGAAATGATGAAAGAAATAGTTCTTCCAAAAATTATAATTCTGTCACCCACAACCTGAACAATCTGTTTGACTTTCTTGCTGACCGCAAAAGATATGTGTTTATATGTGTGAAAATGTTTCAACTTTTTTTTCCCCATACAATGAAAGTCAAAGGGGTCCAATGTTGTTTTTGAACCTCACTGACTTTGAAACATGGATGTGAGTAAATTATGATTTTTATTTTGGGGTCTCCTGTCAGCTACTGTAGTCAGGTATCTCTGCAAGATGGAGGAGAAATTAGAATTATCTGTGGAGATTGAGTTTTGCGTGAATGACAATTAATTGTAAACCCTTATATAATGTTTGTGCTGCTGGCATAGATAGATGACAATAAAGAGCATACGTTGATTAATGTCAATCTTTACTGTGATGCGTTACGCAGTGGTGCAATTAATATACAACCGTTTTCCCACCAGAATGTTCATTGTGACATAAAACTGATTCAGTGTCAACATGCACTGATATATTAGCACCAATGGGGCTACCAGAACTAGAAACTTCTACAAGTTATCAACAAATGAGGAAATGCATTGACCAGGTCTGCTGGGACTTTATGTATGTACAGATTCAGTTTGTTTTCCTTTTTGTGGCCTTCTTGTGTAAAACATCCTAAAGCTGAATATTTTACTCCCAAACTCTCTCCATTTGCCCAGGATAATTTTCTTGTCAAAACCCTCCTGGTTTATTTTGTCTGCGTTGCACCGAGGTCCTAAGCTTTATCTTGCCAGTCAAGACTGAAGCTCAGCCCCATCAGCTCTCCCTGCTTTAATGCAGGCGTAATGACGGTTTACAGAATTACGGTCTTAAGTTTCCCTCCGTCTGCTTTGATCCATGACCGCTCGCTGGCTCTGTGCCTCTAAATGTTACACGCTCCCTATTTCCGAAAAGCAGTCCCTCTTCTTCCTTGGCTCTGATGAAAGCTCTTGAGATATGAGACTGAGCAGGAAGCCCGCTGTTATTTTTTAGCCCCTATCTCCTTCTTTTTTTCTTTCTTCATCTGTGTAGTGGTGTTGACAACATTCGAACGTGACCGCTTTGAGACAAGGTACATGAACCCCACGGGAGTGTAGGGAACATTTTAAACACTGCACTGAAAAGAAACATGTCAAAAGAGTGTCAGCCACTTTCTATTTCTGATAAGCGTTTCTTATTTCCCTTTTCCCCCCCACAGAATCTCTCTGTTTTAGAGTCTCAGGCAAATTTGACCTTATACAAGAAAAATCCAGTGTGCAGTGATGTGTGTCAGGCCTGACTGCTATTTATCTTTCTTTTCTTCAGTAATTAAAGCTGATGAATGAATCTTATTTTGTTCGATACAAAAGTGACTACATGCTTTTTGCATAATTTTTCTTTTTGATAAGACTGCGTGATGAGCTTTGGTGGTTTCTGCAGTCGCTTAATTGTACTGTCGGTTCAATCTCGTTTTTGTCTGGGTACAGAGAACAGATTGCTTTATGCTTAATGGGCTTCGAAGTGTATAACGGTCTGCACATGCTTTATCGTGACTCTCTTTAAGGGAGAATTAAAGTGTCTTAAGGTTCGGATATACTTCAAAGTGAAATCGAAGAACAACTGGTATGACGTCATTTCGAACAATTTAGGTCAAAACTAAGTTCGTTTCAGGAGTTTGAAATGGCTTTCTAAAGTGAACTTTCCTGAAAAGTTCACTCCAGCTCTTAAACACCTTCATACTACCATTGGTTCGTGGCGATTATGCAATAGGTAGGTGTGGTCTGACGTTCCGCCTTTATTGATATGGAAATCTTAGGCAGAGGCTATTTACTAACTCTTCCCTCTGACGTCTGGTTGGGCCAGACAAAATTACAGAAGACGCTGTTATCAACAGTAGCAATAGTGTTGTGGTAAGGCGCGTGGTGGAAAGTTTTGACACAAGTTTCGTCCTGTGTTCAAATCCAGCTTTTGCCGAACTCGCTTGTAGTGTGTTCAATGTAGTTGGAGGAAGAAGAAGACAGGGTCGGCGAAGTTTGGGACTCGCACTTTATTAAAAACCCTCAAACAGCGAGGAAAAGCAAAGGGTGCGCTCGTGCGCGGCCGCCGTGACACTCTCGCTGCACACAGGCAATAAACAATAAAAAAACAAACACTCAGTCTTTCACTGCTTCACGCGTCGGCAATCGGGGTGCGAGTCCCAGGTCTCTCTCCGCTTCTCTCTCACCGCCGGCAGCTTATATGCAGTCTCCACGCAAATTACTGCAATCAGACACAGGTGTTCGTTATCTGCACTTGACCCACTTACTCACCGCGCGGCTCGCTGACTTCTCTCCCGCTACAGACTTCGCGGAACCACGCCCCCCTCGCCACATCGCTCTACTCCCTTTTCCCATCACATATCAGATCAGAAAGGCATTTATTTTCTATAAAAATTAAGAAAATATTCTAAAAGTGGAAATAAAGTGTCTAACGTGTGTTTAATAATAAAGTGTTTAGGGTTAGTGGTAGGTGTAGGGCGGGGTCTATTCTCCCAATAAGGCGGCATCTATTTCATAATTTTAATAAATATAATCATTTACACTGCATATGCACTTACATGCATATCGTGTAATGTACAACAATACTGAGGTGCAATTAGTATCTGCCATATATATATATATAAATATATATATATATATAGAGAGAGAGAGAGAGAGAGAGAGAGAGAGAGAGAGAGAGCATCTAACTACAATTTATACTTATTGCAAAGAAAATACTGTTTTTACATAGTGTAAATAGAATCTAGCGCTATTTTGACTTAGTGTAAATAGCCGCTGCCGAAATCGTATCGTTCATTTCTTCTGTTCAGTCCCTCGAGGTCGAACATCAACGAGTAAAAACAAGAACACACTGAAGAACACACTACTTTTTGCCCCTAAGCAAAGAATGAAAAAGAACTTCGCCTTGAGTATAACGAGGCCTTTAAAGTCATGAAATGGAATTTGCAGTTATCTTTTTTAATCACTATTCTGATGCATATTTGAGTAAAATGGCTTCTCAAACAAGAAAAAATGTAGGGCGAGACTTGAATTTGTCCATTGGGGATTGATTGGATCGATGGATCATTGTGGTTTGCCATTGGTCGATCTCATGTGAAAGATAGGTTGTCCCGCCCTCGGGCCAGTAAACACGTCATCAGAGAAGAGAAGAGATGTCACTGCATGAGGGATTGGAAGTTATGTTGATTAAAGATTACGAGGGCGCATGACTAAAAAAAAGATGTGCATGGATAAATCATTTATAATAAATACTGCAAAATTAAATGAAAAATAAGAATAGTCAATTTTGCTTTTATGGTGACTTTAACTGTGTCTATAAAACAATAGAGTGAAACGTAAAGGATTACCTGTGTTTCCAGTCAGGATTTTGACCTAAAAAGTGTTATACAATTTGACAGCATTGCAGATACTCATGCCAGATATAATTTGTTCCTATAGCAAAATCTGCAGTATTTGTCTTCTTATTCTGAAAATTCAAGATGTTCCACATATAATGCGTTAAAAATAATGCACCAAGTTGCTACATTGCTTGGCAAACATAATCTATTTATCCATTGTGACTAATTGATTTTCTATGCTCTCAAATATCTCTAAGAGACACAAGAAGCTTGCCAAGAATGAAGACAATATTTTTTTTAAACATATAATCTACATATATAGACAGTGCATGTATAATTTTTAGGTATTGTCATTCTCAAATGTGCTTAAGTACAGATATTGTCTGCTATTGTCTCCTTGCAGACCCCGAGGAAGACGAGGCACTGAGAGGGAGGAAGGGCTTCCGAGGCCAGACGGTGGTCAGCCAGAGCCCCGAGACAGAGCTGATGCTCGAGGCGGACGATGATGCTGTCAGTCTACTACAGGAGAAAGAAGTGGACAACTTGGCAGGTGAGTTGGTCTATACGTAATACAGAGTGCAATCTGTATTGGCAGAGACTGTTTTTAAGTTAAGTCATACTTCAGCTCCTTGACATGGCACTTTCCTTCAGTCCTTCAATTAAAGGTTCTATGTGTCACATGGGTCTGGATTAATCATTAAATAATAATAAAAAGCATTTTAAACACTATTTGTTATGTTAATTAGACTACGTACTTGTAGGTTTTGCCTACCTGTACAGAGAGGTCCTGCCGTGAGCACTTCATCTATAATGTCTGTGTTAATTCCACATTTGGTAGCATGTATTTATTTATATTTAGCTTAAGCTTGGCATTTTGGCAGAATGACAGAATTTGACACAGAACAGATATATAAATATATCTTACTTGTCAATCTAGATGCAGACCAGTGCAGTTAGTGTGGTTACTTTGCTTTAGGACTGTGTTTGTTTTTCTGGCAGTGTGTAGGGTTAAGTATTCCTCTGGACAGTTTTACTTTTTTATGCTGAATGTTTATTTATTTATGTTTTAAAGACTATAGTATAACATTATTTTAAATATGTCTTTCTCTCCTTTCTTTTTTTTTCTTCTCGCAGCAAGTTTCGGTCCCCGGGTATTTATTTCCAGAGGCAGGTCTGACTATTTGAAGAGAGATTAACCCTTCAAAAACCAATAATACAACTCTTAACAAACAATTTAGAATTAAATCAAATATGAATCTAACTAACAATCAGGAGTTAATCAATTTTCCAAAAACGTCAACTGCTGTTAATGGCAGTTATCAAATCAAACGTTATGATTAATCTTTGAAAGATCATGAATCTGATGATTTTTTCCTTCATAACTAAAATGGTCTCATCACATTTAAAAAAAAAAGCGGAATCATTTAATAAAAAGCAATCACTTAAATTTCCATTATGCTGCAATATGATAGAAGAATTACTACTGACTGGTTGTCCTCTCAGTGTTAGTTGTACTACGCTAACATAGTACATTTTTAACAGCTCTATGTCGGAAGATGTTAGATGTGATATATGTATTCTGAATGTGCAACAGACATGTTATTAATAAAACCCAGAATAATCAATGCCTCGACTCGCTCCACAGACCTTCATTAGTCAATGAAGGTTAAAAATGAGCGGTGAGATATTTATTCGTCTGTAGAAATAAGCCAATGCTCTAATTTATCTATTTTTGTATTAGTTATGTTCTTACCTATCTGAAGTGCTCTATGTAATGCTCAGTCCTCTATGCATAGCTGATTTTGTATATGAAAGCTCCCAGCACACAACCCGTCAAAACTCTTCACGCTATCTGAGCAGTTCTGTAGGCCATTCTATAGTAATCTACTTTGTTTTTGACTCTGTAAGATTACATTTATTAGATCTAAATTAGGATTGCCCCAATTACCTCTAATTTTTTCCCACTGATGTCAGCCAATTCGCCTTAAAGGAATGCAGACTGGTGTGTTGCTGCTGTTCTTTTTCTTCCATCTATGTTCAAAGTAATTTTACTGGAATGCTATTAATCATAGATCCTGCCACAGCTTATAAATTCCTGATATTTTAAATAAGCACCATCATAATAACTAATATAAGGCATCAAATTCACTGATTGTATATTTCCAGCACTTAAAAAAATAGATGCTACAGTACTTTTCAGTACTGATTATTTTAAAGGCATCTTTTAGTTTATGTATGAAAAAAGTCAGCATAAACAAAAATATTGTTCAACTTCAAGTAGGCTTTTCATCATTGAGAATGCTCTTATTGGTTGTATTTATTATTATGACTCATGGTAGTAGGTTTATGATGTGACCTCTTTTCAGTGATACTAATTTTATCTGCTCAACATTTAGTTTAAAAACGTATATTTATGCATGTTGTCTATATTGGGTGTTTTGTTTTAGTTCTGTTATCTGAATTGTGTATCTTCACCACAAGGGGAGCTGTGCTATCTGTGTCAGCATGCTGTGTGTGAGCGCCAGCGCTGTTTCTATTTTGAGTAGGGCTATTGCTAGTGCTAATGAGATCAGTGTAAACAACAGGCCAATCAACAACAGCCTTCTCACCAATGGGAGGGGCTCGGGTTGCCTGCAGCCAATCAGAGTACAGGAGCTGTCATGACTGTATTTCAGAGACAATTTAGGACTTACTTTAGGACTGTATTTACACCCACAACTAATCATAGACAGAATAGGTGTGATGTGAGAGAGACATGGTACTGATTTGTTTTGTTTTCTTTCACATACTCTCTGTTTCACATACTTATTCACATTGTCTTTCACACTAAATTGTACATGTTAATTAAATGGACAAAGCTGTTTTTAAAATAATTAAAATTGTTTAATAAATAATTATTATATATTTTATTAAAATTAGATTATAATAGTGATTTATACATTTGACAAGTTGTGAAATATGTAGAAGATTTTTTTAAAGATTTTTTGTGTGTGTTAAAGACCCATATCTCATGTTCTGTGTCTGGTATTGTTTAATATACGTTGAACAATGATCAAACAAATATTTGTTCTCATTTTTATATTCATAATAGGCCCCTGTAGTGACAGAGAGATAGAGAAAACAATCATGTTTTCCCAGCAAGCCTTTGTCTCGACACAGTGACATCACAGTGAGTCGATAGCGCGAGGCAGCCTGTTTAGCAGCTGACGTCAAGCCACAGCGCGCGCGGCCCGGCCTCAAGCAGCTCAGATTTGCTGAGTACAACTGCACCTGTTTCATTCCAACATGATAATCTGATAATCCTCACTTGTACTCTCAAATCAACACTACATCACTACAAATTCACCATAGGCTTCACAGGGAAAATTACAAATGATTTAAAATATATTAGCTATTATTATTATTTGGATGAGTAGTGTAGTAGGCTAGCCTACATTATATAGTAGCCTATATAGTGTAGTAGCCTATATTATATTATATAGCATAGTATAGTATAGTATAGTAGTAGGCAGACCTATATTATAGTGCTATAAAATTGGCCATTATAAGAAACATGGGCCTAAATGTTGTTCATATGGATTTTCAACAATCAAAAAACGGTCCAGTCCAAGCGGCAGATGAGATCACATGTGAAACCTGATCGCTCTGATTCTGTAATACGAAAGTTTTAGCTTCATTTTTTTAAAGGTCCCGGGAGGCTTTTAGATCTAATCCCCTCTGCGCATTGAATGAATGCTGTATTATGTCTGGATTCACAAGTGTCCCCAGTAGCCTCTTTTTCTATTAAACGTGTTAGAGGGACTTGATCAGGATTAAAAGGACACAGGTGAACCGATATTAGCTTTTCAAATAATTTGCAATCACAAAGAGAAAAATTCATTATTCGCTCAACATAATTGATCTAAATAGATTTAATAATTATTTTTTATTTTCGTCTTGTTTTCGAGTTGGTATTAGGCTAGATGTTAAATTGGACTTGTGGTTTCAACCAGAAATTAATTGGCACTAAAAACCTACCTAGCTAAACCATACAGAAGACTTTTCGCTAATTTATTTTTAGTCAGTATACTTTTGCTTTATAGTCCATTTGTGCTGTATAATCATACTTGTTTTCATTCATTTCAAACTGTAACATTTGGGAAGTGACCTGGCGAATGTTCTAGCTGGTACGAAAGCAGGCAGAGTGGTTTGGGTTTCTACGAGCGGTCAGGGAGAGCAGTGAAGGAGAGCTCTGGGAATTGAAACCCAAATCCACTTGTAATCTTGCAACAGTATCGAGCATAATTGGCCGAGGAGAGCAGATTAAGATTGATGAGACGTTAAAGTGGCTCTTTGGAGTTCAGGGGATCGATAAATATCCCAATTTCAAGAGCCTCTCCTCACATCTAGGACAGACCCGTGGGCTGCTACAAGCCTAATAAAAGACAGAGGACTGGTCAAAATATACTGGAAAAATATAAAGAGCGAGCGCGCACACACACACACACACACACACACACACACACACACACACACACACACACACACACACACTTGGGATTAGATTAGTCATCTGACCGGTGGTCACAACATCTGTAAATATTTTAATGTTTTTAAGGTCAATTTTACAGGTTTCATATAATCAAAATGGAATCACAACGACTGATTTGATTAGGAAGCGCATAAATGCGTATCACTCACAAAGGATTTGTTTTGTCGCAAAAGAACGAAGGAAAGTGACTGTGAAATGATTGCTGTTTGGTCTCATAAGACCGCTCACCTATTAAAATATTCGATTTTTTTTCTTGATATAATGCCATATGACCAATGCCTCAATTTGGAAGTCTAATCGTGTAAATTGCTGAAACGATTCTCTTCAACAATTCATATGTAGAATATTTTCCCCTTTTTTCCTTTTTCATTTTCATGCTTATGTAGTTTTCGTAAAACTCTGCACCACATTTATCTTGTAATTAGGCTATTACTAAATCAATTATATTTGGTGTATATCGAGATTATTTTGAATAGCCATAGGCCCTACCATTTTTTGTTCGCACGACATGCATGATGAAGATCTACAAGTCTACAAAGCCTTACCCGAAAAGTCAGGAACGAAAAAAAAATTATTGCAAACTCATTTTGAAGAGATGACACAAATTGTTTAGAATATGTGTATGGTTGTGCAGCCATAACTACCTCAGTTACAAACTTGCATTATAGGCCTGCGTATCGCTTTTTGAGAACTGACTGGCGATACATATCCTGGGTATATAGCCTAATTTCCCCTGTGAAAAATAAATATATATTTCCTTGCTATAGGCCCTGTTGTCTTGAGCACCCCGGCCCAGCTTATTGCCCCGGTCACTGAAGCCCGTGGGACTCTCTCTATCACAACCACGGAAATCTATTTTGAAGTGGACGAAGATGACCCAGCCTTCAGACGCATTGATGGCAAAGTAGGTTGAATTTCTATTGCGCATTTGTATCTGTGTGCACAAATACCAAGCAGAATTGCACTCCTAATGACATGGAACAAAATAAAAAACTATAACGTGTTTATTAATTTTAGCACTTTATAAAAACCGTCAATTCAATAACGTTAAAAATATTGGCATATCTTTCTGAATCGAGGCCCATGCCTTGAAAGTCCCTGTTTTGTGTGTTTTTTTTCCCTAGACGTGCCTGGTAAAATGTCATTTAAACAAAGTGATAGTTCATGTACAATAGCCTATGTAAAAATAAACCAAAACGCATGCGTTTAAAACTCATAATTGCGCGAATCGGCAATCTTTAATTTTGTCATGAATAACACGGAAAAACATTGAGTGAAGGAAATATAATTAACAAATTATAGGTTGAAAATTAAAAACAATTTGAACATGAAGGGGTGCAATTCAGATGCGCAGAACTGTCATGAGAGAATGATATCGTTAGGCCACACATTTCTGACCAGTCTGTGCAATCCATATTTCAGTTCATCTGTGTCCTTCTCAACTGTTTGCATGAAGAAATTTTCTTATTTTCCTGTTTTGTGTTTTCCGCTTTTTTTATTTTGTAAAAATCAGGCTACATCGTGTAGTCTAATGTTCACGCCGAAGAGGATTAACCCCCCCCAAAAAAAATCGTGCCTATATATTACACTGCAATATTTATGTAACATGAATCATTATTTGGACACAAATATTAATTTGCTTTTATTAAATCTTTAAATAAACTCAGAGACAGATATAAAAAAAATCAAATCACAAAATGTTATATTCCAGTGTATTTCAAGTGCATTATTTTCAGGTATATTTTTTCATATATATATTCTCAATTTCAGCCTTTAATCATGTAAGCAAGGTACAAACAAAAATGGTCGAATATACTTTAAATAAGAATTCAAGTATGCGAATGGAATGTTTAAGAAATAGTACCATCAAAATGTAAACTTTAGAAATTTGCCGTTGACAATAGATTAAATTGTGGATGCATGTTTTTCTTCTTTCTCTATTCAGAAATAATCCAGGCGAATGTTAAAACATGTGAAATTATACTTCTATTTACGTGTCACAGAACAACAATCACAACTGCAGACCACCGGATTCACAATCTACAAATGTGTCTATTTACAGTATAAAATGTACAGGTTATCTGTCACGTACAGCTTTGTTTCGAAAGCTTTTAGGTAAAATGGGTTGTTGGGCAGGGTTCGTAAAAAGAAAATAAAGAAACAGTAATACTGACAGGTAACTATATTCATTTTGATTGTTGATACAATTTGCTCCCTCCTTATGACACATTAGTGTCATGTGAAGTATTTTTAAACGGAGCTCTCTAAAATATTTTTTTACAACAAAAACAACAGTGACCATTTTGTGGAAGAGTTCCTGATTAGCGTCTAGGCCTCAGAACTTTGATCAGTCAGGCCTTCTATTCACAAACATGCCGTTTTTTTTTGTTGGTTTTTTTTTGTTGGTTTTTTTTTTTACCTCAGAGTTTCTCCAGGCTTTTAGGGTTGGTTAGAATTTCTCTAGCCAGTCGCCAAGTCTGTTTGGCAGCGTTTTCAAGGCCCGAATGTGGCTTCCCTTGGAAAAGGTCTAGGTTTGGCAGAAAATAATGGGGGCATCTCCTGCACTGCAAGCACGAAATGAGCTGTAATAAAATCCCGTTCAGTCGATCCCCGAGGCAGTTCTCGTCCCAGTCCGACTCGCGCGGGTGTTTTTCGCACTCGTAAGACACAAGAGTTTTCATGTGGTAGTTGTTGAGAGGCTGCCCGGGTAGCTCAAGGTGCCGGTCGCGCAGCGTCTTGAGCAGCGACAGGCATTTCTTCCTGCACCCTCCCAGGAGCAGTCGGTTCTCCGCTTCGGCGAACTGCAACACCCAGGCATCACTCTCCGCCGAGCTCTGCTTCCCGTTCAACGAGTAACACTCCTTCGATAAGAGATTGAACCCCTCGGCTTTGACTTCTGCCACCCTGTTCGGGCCAGGCCACGGGATGTGCGGCAGCGGCCAGTGGGCAGCGCTTCGCGGCCAGATGCCGGTGCACTTGAACGCGGGGGTAATCTGAACCACATATCTGTCTCTGATGCGTAATTTCACCTCGCTGGTGTCCGCGACCATTTTAACCACGTCCCTATAGCTGCACTTATCCACCGCCTGCGCCACGAGCGTCTGGAACCTGGAGCGGATCTTGCGCGCGGACAGGTATCCCGAAGCCGTGATGAACTCGACCCAGAGGGACATGCTTCTCTTCCGCCCGTCGCTTAGCTTCAGCACGGCGCAGCCCGGCAGAGAGCCGTCGTCCACGAAGTTGAAGACCCCCATCTGGTTCAGATAGAGGACCACCTCGAATTCAGTAGGAGAGATGACCTCGAGCCCCTCGAAACGGTTATCCATTTCGTTTAAGGAGCTGATAAAACGGGGCTCCTGGACCTCCACCTCCTTCAGGACATCCGAGACCACCTTGCACACCTCCCGGATGGTCTTGGAGATAGCCGCTTTCCGAGACTGGCATTTCTCGTTGTAGTATTTATTGAGATGATACACCAGCTTGGCCTGGGCGGCGATCATATTTGGACAGAGATCCGGGTTGTACACCGGAGTCTCGCAGTAACCCGAGGGATCCAACGCGACCGTTTGTACAGGAGCCAATTTTAGAGAAGAAGTAGACTATTTAGAGGGAAAAAAAGGACTTTGAAATAAATAAAAAAAATACCTTTTTTTATTTGTGCGTGGAGCACATGCACAAAGTCTGCCAGTTAAATCATTAGCTTCTGTTTTCAATTGCGACCAAAAAAAAAAAGTCAAACCCCTTGGTCTAATTCAGCAATTAAAAGTCCATACGCACGGATCAGTAGTTCAGCAAACCTCTTGAATCCACTTGCGGTGTGTTTTCTCTGTTTTTAATAGAGGTTGGAAAGTGCAGGGTGCTCTTAAGTGTGTGTCCAAGCGTTGTTGGTTTGTTTAAGACTCCGAACTCACTCCTGTGAAATTATAAAGGGAGGGTTTGAGAGTAGCTCGTCCAATCACGGCCCGATTCGTCACTGCCTTCAGTTTATTGACTACAAATTAATCCTCCGCTTTTATACACAACCAAATCGTCTGGTGGAAACACACCTACACGTTGGAGGGAGAAGATACAGGTTTATTCGTGATATATATATACTGGATTTTCCTGCTCGTCTTGTTAGATAGGCTACAGACTATATCTATTAGTCTGTTACTATTTCTTTTCAGAAATCAAAATTTTCATTTGTCTGTTAATAGAATATTTAGGCTGTAGGCTATCACTTGGTAATTTTAAGTTTCCATTTTCATTATCTCGATTAGCCTACAATTTGTTGAAAATATAGATTTGTTAGTTTGTTTTTTTAATTTCCACTGAAGAGATGCGCGTTTGACAAAGTTTTTCGTTGATCTGTTAATTCGATTTTTCTTTTGGTGTTGCAGTATTGTTTCACATGATGATTTTTTCAGTGTTTAAATGACTATTTTTGCGTTATCTCTCTCTCTCTCTCTCTCTCTCTCTCTCTCTCTCTCTCTCTCTCTCTCTCTCTCTCTCTCTCTCTCTCTCTCTCTCTCTCTCTCTCTCTCTCTCTCTCTCTCTCTCTCTCTAGTGCATGTTATTTAAAATTCGTTTTGAATAATATATTAATAGAAATATTATATTTTATATGTTGCTGTAGTCCACGTCCCGGTACCAAACGCCGGAATCTTTTGTTTTATTTTAAACACTTCGAATATTAATCCGTATTATTTATTTTCCTTTAGGACCGCAAATAGAGCATTAGGTGCATTTATAGTCGCGGTGTCCTGTCGCCTTATTTGCTTAGTGTAAAATATAAAAACGATTAGGTTTAGTTTTTGTGAAGATAAAGGCGTTTATAAGGGCTTAAATAACATTTCGTTAATGTGTTCTCCTTAACATAGCACATTTAAAAGTTTCGCATTTATAATTAGGCTAGTTATTTTAATTTCAATTGATTATAAAAAAGCATTTTTTAAAGTTTTACTTTTTTTGATTTAAGCATTCCGCAGTGGTGTAGGCTAGCAAATGTAATAGAAAAAAAAACTTACTTTAATCTTTTTAATTCGTATTTCATGACAGTTCTTGAATTATTTTAATTAAAACTAGTTCTTATTATTTCTTCCAGGGGCAGAAAAATAAAAGCCTGATCTGAACGTCTTTTTATTATTGTTTTAAATCAGGCTATAATGTCCTAGCTTATAATTTTTTACTGTTCTAGTTCAGTCAAATCAGCAGTCACGGTTCGTTTTAATTAAATCTTTTTGGATTGTTATTGGCTATTAAAACCTCAAGCTTTTATATATAACGTGCAAGTATTTTCTTCATTTGAACCTTTTATTCCCATTTTTTGTCTCTGCAGATTAAACGTTCAATAATTGAATTGTACAAACGTCTGGAAATATTTTAACGATATGAAATAAACTATTTTTTTGTATGTGACTTTTTGTGAGATATCGTGGTTGCTGTGATTTTAAGTTGTGTAATATTGCGCGAAATACACAAGCACTTTTCTCGCGATATTATATCTGAAATCTAATGGAGAACAACGAGAACAAGGCAAGATTCATCGTGACCTTTTCAAACCCAATCATGATGCATCACAGATTATGAGTAAAAAGGCTCTTTTCTTTAGAAATTAGGAGACACTTTTGGACAGGCCTATGAATAAATGTGATGCATGTTGTAGATATATGTCCTATATGCAAGTCTGTTCCAGGTCACAGAGCAGATTGTTACAGGTCACTGTGCTGAGGCATCAGGGTCGGTTGGCTCCAGCTCTCACTGTAGTCTGCTTGGCACCTTATGTCTGGAGGATTTTGCCAACCATAATTAATAGAGCTCTGCAGTTTGCAGGCAGCGATCACACTTATCAGAGTTTTCCTTTGTCTGTCAGGAACTGAAAGCAAGGTGAATGCTGTTTGGGCCTTTGGCAGGTATATGGCACTTTATTAAAATCAATTTATTTAATTATTTAATTATTTATTTTTAAGAATAATGTAGCCTATCCTAAGAATTTATCTGATCAATCAATTCATCTGATATATGAATTTCATTCTGGACTACTGTACGTGCATTAGGTGACATGATTTTTTTTTAGGTAGATAAATTAGGGACAAATGGGCGGATTGCAAAATACTTTTTTTCCTGACACCTTGTTACTCTCAGAAAATCTTTGGTCCTCTCTGTTTAACCCTGCTTTCCAACTCTCTCTCTCTCTCTCTCTCTCTCTCTCTCTCTCTCTCTCTCTCTCTCTCTCTCTCTCTCTCTCTCTCTCTCTCTCTCTCTCTCTCTCTCTCTCTCATGCACACACATTACATGGCAGGCACCCAACCATATCGGATCAGACGGTCTCCCTCCCTTCACTGGTCTGTGCTCTGATGTGTTCAGCTCTGCTTTTGTATGACTGAATCAGTTGCTTGTCTATTGTTTGTTTGTGAGTTACAGTAAATAGTAGTACAGTGTTATAGTATCAGACATAATTTCATCTCGGATTAGCAATGGGTTAGGGTTAGTACGTTTAGTCCTCGACTCTCACATTCCATATAGAAAATTAGCCTATTTCAAACATATATACACATAAAGCATATACTTTATGAAACAGAACTCAAATGGTTGTTTATCAGTATTTTCATTGCAGCGTTTAATGATAATGCAAGACATAAATATTCAGGATCAAATTCAGGAAATGTTCGATTTTACAAGCACACTTAAAAAAATTAATGAGAGCTGTTCAGTTCGTTTGGAAACTTTTATGCTGCATCTTAAATAATTTAAATACGAAACCATTCAATAGTGTATACTTGACTCAAGCGCTCTGTTAAGTGTGACCTGAAGGCACTTCAAAACCCCCTTGACCTCAGACCCCCTCTCCTCTCACACACACCGCGTCTCCGCAACATTGCAATCTGTGTGTCTTTGTGACCATAACGCACTATCCACAGGCTTCGCTGTGATATATGAGGGTGTGACAACAGTACGGGTGCTATTTCTGACCCAGCGAATGGGATGCCGGATTGTGTAAATCAATACAATGACTCTGGCTTCTGCCCCTTTTTGGACGAGCATATGACCCAGGAAACGTTTAGCTCGTTGAAGGCCTCTTTGTTCTGGAGTTTCCTCGCCAATGGCTTCTTCATTTCTCTTTCTCCCTGTTCATCATGTTCTGAAGAGCGATTCTCCATGTCAGAATGGCCCTACATTACCATGTTTAACTGAATAGTGTTGTTTTTCAACAAATTGATGATTTAGGTTAAGGTCTTGCAGGTTTTTAGTCACCATTGAAATATTCAAAACTGCAATCGGCCAGAACGTAAATTGTGCAGTTTATAGCTATGAAGAAATGGGTGTTGCAATGGATTATATCAGTATTATTTTTTTAAAGGTACATTAAAAATAGATTGTATAGTGTCAGTATATTTATTTGATTTTATATGTAAATATTTTAACCTTTGATTAATTGATTGAAATCACTTGTATACATATTTTTGAATATTATTTTATATAATGTAAAACTTTTTATTATTATTATTTTTTACATTTGTGTAAGTTTTTGTTTATTGGTTTTAATTGTTTTTTTTAATATGACATTTAACATTTGTTTTCCTGTTTCTTTTATTGCTTCTCTTGATGTATAAGAAAAAAAAAAAGACTTGTGAAATACATTTTCTTTGCATCATGCAGTGCATTTAATTATAATCCTGCATTAATAATCCAGCATTCTAATTTAAAAGAACGACATCACGGGACAACATTACTTCTTATGTGGCTATAACACTGCATGCCAATATTAGTAGTACCAGGAGAGTTATTCACAGATTTGAATATATCAAGAGCTTAAGAGAGTCTTAATGGAAGTTAATAGTCACTTCTTCACACTAATATTAATAATCCCATAATTCAGTGACAAAAGGAGGTCAGCTCAGCTTTATTTCATCATCATTCATGGACAGTTCTTTACACTGATCCCATCATCATTTTGCGACAGCGAGAAGAAAAAAAAAGAATATCAAAACTGGATTTGAGCCAAAAGGCTTCGCTAGGTCAAAGCACAGATTATCGAGTGCACTTAATGGAGTGGAGAAGTCAAATATAAATCATTTTAAAGGCCCTGCCATTTAAGACAAGCAATATTAGCGTGGAGCTTGGCGCTGGTGGGGATTGCATTATACAAGATGGACACTTATTATGACATATCCCTTTCAGCTTCCTGCAAATGGATATCAAAATTGTCATTGAGTTTTCTTCCGAAGCGAATTCAGTTATTTCAGGCAATATGGCCACACTGCAGGGCTCCCAGTTAATTTTCTCTTGCCTATCGGCTGTCAGCCCCCTACCTCTCATGCTTTGAATGCTCTCCCTCCATTTGTTTTATTTTTTCATGCTGTATTAGAAGCCTCCTCCTGGGGGGGAGTTTGGGAGAAGAGGACAAAATCCACTCATTTTTTTAGTATAGCGGACTAGGCTAAACATAAACAGTAACCCCCAAATATGCAAGGGAGAGAGAGGAACATTGGAAAATTAATCAGTTTTTTTTTAGCCTTGCCATCACCCTTCCTCACCACCCCCCCCCCCCCCCCCCCAGCAATATGCGTTGTTGCTTGTCAGCTTCTCTGATTAATGGCATGAATTTATTTGCATAGATTTAGCACTGATTTCATTAGTTTATTCAAAAAAGGACATTTTCATTTAAATATCCTTTAATCTGAAATCTTACACAGTTGAAGATCTTTTGAGGTGTGTTCATTTTATAAGTGCATGCATATAATCACATAATTCCGCATACAGTATGTATGGCGAATTATAGAGATTTCACCCCAAAGTTTCGTTAAATTATGTAATTTACTCCCATGTCATTCCAAACCTGTATGAATTTATGTGGAAAACAGATAATTTAACAGAGATATTTTGAAAACAAAAATAGTTTTCTCTCAAAGTCGTTGGGGGTCCCATGTTGTTTTAGGTCCAATGTTGTTTTGAAACCCCTCTGATTTTCATTGTATGGACAAAAATGATTTTTTTTTTGCAGGTTTGTAATGACATGACATGAGTAAATGATGACAGAATTTTCATTTTTGAACGAACTATCTCTTTAACCCTTAAAAGCATGGG
Organism: Meda fulgida; assembly: GCA_030578275.1. NCBI lineage: Eukaryota > Metazoa > Chordata > Actinopteri > Cypriniformes > Leuciscidae > Meda > Meda fulgida. The sequence continues at coordinate 14,819,946 of CM060630.1, forward strand.
TCTTTAGTGACCCGAGACGCCATTCACTACCCTCCTTCATTTTTTAGTTAGACATCATCCTTCTTTGTAGTCCCCAATCAATTTATTAGAAATAATATAATAAGAAATAAAATGATAAAAGAATGCCTGTTTTCACATTCACAAATTTTATAGGTTCGCTAGGACCCGAGGTGTGTAACCGTGTAAGTATATTTTTTTTCTGCACAACAATAATTGAATCTTTGATGACTGAATAAGTGCAATTCACCTTTATCCCACAATGTCTGATACACAATGATGAAGTGGTGTTTCGCTCATAGTTACCGCAGGCAGAAAACAAAAGAATAGGAAATATCATCAACAAAACTTGAAATGGCTCAGTGATTTACTGCTATTCTTCTGTTATTGTGACTCTAATATCAGGAGAGTTTTATATTATTGAGACCGGTAGAGATCCATCTGTGTTAGATATAGGTCCGGGTCGCTAAAGACCTGAATATGTAATAATGATTGGTGAAACATTCATGCATTTAAGGGTTACAAATTCTATAAACTGTTCAAACTTTTGAAAGTTTCCTGTGAAGCATCAATTTCCTTTTGTATTCAGTAAGCAGATCCATTTGTTTTCATCTGTTTGTTTTCAAGTGCCGTACACAAACCCGGTAAAACACCTTTAACAAGCGGCCGTCACAAGACACCAACCTCTTCAGCTCCCTGTGATTAATCTTAATGTCTTGGAGACATCCCATGTTTAGAGGTTGAGTCCGTAATCATTCGCTCACTGACCCGATGATACTCAACCAGAACATCCTCTCAACAGCCCCGATGAGGACAATGCCTTGATGCATTTCAAATTAATTATGCCACCCTATTCCAAGAAGCACGTGCGCTTGACAGCCGGTTCTGGAGGGTGAAAACAAAGAGAAAGAAAAAGACTGTGTTTTTTTCCCAGGTTGGGGGGCTCGAGTAATGAAATGCTGGTGGTTGAAGCCCATGATGAAATTAGGCCATGTAACCCAAATAAGGGATGAAGGCTTCATAATTGCCAGTCCTTGAGATCTGAGGTGCTGGGTGCCAACTGTCAGAGCTGGGCTAATGATGACAAATGTCTCTCTATGCAGATTGCAAAAGGGAGGAGAAAAGGTAGAAGGGGGGAAGATGCCGCCGCAGGAGAGCGAGAATAAACTGAAAGAAAGTGAGCAAACTGCAAAGTAAGACAGGTGCTTTCTAGCGAAACGTCTCATGAAGCGGTAAAGACTAGATAGAGCTTTCAAGAGGGGGAGGTTATGTTTTTTTTAATGCTTTAAAGTATGAGAAAAGCCAAATCCATTAGATAAATCAGTGCAGAACTTGGCATGACAGACATTTAAATTACATTTGTAATCTTTCAACAATAGCATTTCAATGCATGTGTGACCTAAACTTGTATTAATGTAGAGTTGCTGCCAAAACAAAATGCTGAAAATACCCAAATAGTTTGAACTTTGGGCTTCATATTTTATTGCTCCTAAATCGCTATCACAAAGAAACTCATAAATGTGTCTGCACTGTTGTGGCAAAACTTCTGTTAAACATCATCACTGCGTAAGAGACACTCAGAGTCAAATTAATAAAAAAGAAAAGTATTTATTCTTGCAAGAATAGGCCCAGTCGCCAACACAGCAGTTACCCTGTGAAGTGAGTGACGCCCACCAGGAAGACATGAGACAGCCTTTATACTCTTTTCAAGGTTCCTCCTCACAGCAGCTACCCTTTCACCCACTCAGATAAGGTCCCCACTGCTGTTCAGTTTCTACTAAAGATACATCCTGGCCCTGAAATAAACTAGCCAAACCTTGACCATTCCTAAGGTCAAGATGTCCTGTCCCATATATTCCTGAAACGTCACGCACAAGCACGTACACACACATACTTTTACACATTGAATAGGATCAATCCCTTATGATATCTGTTAGGAATAAATGACTATTAAAATTTCTACAACAATTCCCCACTTTTTATCATTCTGATTACCCATAATCACAATAATAAACAAAAAGACAAATTTTAAGTCATATCATCACGCTACTCTTCATCTCTGGTCTTCGCATAACTGATCACTCTTCATAAACATTTGTGAAATATTATTTAGAAAAGAAAAAGCTTAGGCTGTTTTGCAAGGATAGTCCCTTAAATATTAGCAAGCAAGTAAAGAATTTAATTAAAGCCGGGCTAAATGAATAGGCACTGCTATTGCACTCTCGACCTAGATCGAACCCTCAGTCACCTCAATTAAATAAGAAATAGTGTACAGATTACTTAGGAAAACAACACCATCAATTCACACTGGTTATTTTAGCAGGTCATCAAAAATACAAAGAATAAAGTAGAATAGAATCCTTCATTTCAAACCCTCTCCTTGTACGCCACCTCGTAACACGGATGACCGCTGTTTGTAACCTTCTTTAAATCTTTGCCCTTAATCTTTCTCAGAAAATAAAAAAGAATAGAAGAAAAACAACCAGAACGTACATTTAACACATCTCACTGTAGCTTCCGCTACCTGTCTCGTCGCATAATTTTGTTAATCCTTGGGATAGACTGTCATTTTTTTTTTACAAATTGAACAGACAGCAGGTTTTCACCTGTCTCTGTTATCGTATTCACCCATGAATAACAAAATTATCATAACACATACAATCCTAACTCCTACCATTAAGCCTTTTCCATTAAATTTATGTCCACCTCCACATTTTATTCACTTCTAATTCAATTTATTAAGCTCTATTGAATGCACTGTTTAACAAATCTAACCAGAGAAGTCTTATAATTTTATCCATTCCTCTAACCAAATTAGTTGTTCAAAATTAACACTAATATCTCTAGTACGGACACATCAATCAATAGATTTTCTACATTTACCATCAAATCAATACCTAGTTCGATTCAATCAAACAAAATCATCAAAATCATCACAAAAACAGATTGTTCTGTTAAACTTAAACCGTCAGTTGGCAGTTGGTTCCTCCAGGTGTGTTGATCATCTTGTTCGCCTCACGGACGTTCCGTGTTTGCCAGGGTGACACTTTGCGTGCCGTTGCAATGGTCTTTCCCTCGTAGGCGAGGCAGACAGTTACTAGCACCGTCTTCTTTAAACCTCACTTTCTGCTCTATTGGATGGTTGAGGCCTGTTGGTGTTGTCTAAGGTGAGAGGCTTGGACCCAGGTGTCACACTCTCCAACAATTTTCTGATCCTTACAAGGTCTTCCCTTTTATCACGACCGCACCCCCACTGGAATGAACCATTCCTTGCCTGCTTTCACCTGTGAATGGAGACCTTAACTATTTTGTTAGTGATGCTTGTCTAGCCGCTCGTCCCTTTTGGTGTGACCTGTGGAATCAACAGCCTGAAACATATTATCACCGGATAATTTCTTGCTCATTTAATAGCACTCAGGGTCCTTTTCCCCTGAAAAACACTCAACCCACTTTGCTCATGTCCACAACACAATATTTATATATTTGGAACAGAATCAGTTCTGTTTGCTGCAATCCATCCTGACATTCTGCAAAAGGAAAATCTTAAGTTATGCGCTGCGCCGGTGTGGAACCTTTCTCCTACAATAATAACCCAGGCCAGGATAGTTAGCCAAATTCATCCATAGCCATCATTTTATTGGGCACATTCTGCCCTGTATCAGAAGTCTGCATGATCTGTAGAGAAAAACAAATGTCGAGGTTATTTTCAGATAGTAAAGTACACGTAGTTTCTTTTGTCTGCTGTGCTGCCGCAGCCTTCGCTGCTGCATCTGCCCTGGCGTCTCCTGTTGAAACAGTCCTGCAATTTTGTTATCAGCGTGTGCGGCACACTTACAGACAGCAACTTTTGTTTGGAACGGCCTTTTACCCAATTAAACCCAGTGTCCTCCCAACATATATTGTCCTTTAGTAACCCATATTTTGTCAATCCTTACCATCTCCCTTTTGATGCACGACTCAACTCGTGCATCAATTTAAACTAATTTGATTTGCCATCAACACCAACCCAAACGGCGTCCTTCAGCCAAATTTCCTCCAGACATCTTTCTCTGTCTCTGAAACGAAGTATTACATTCTTCACTTAAAGCCACAATCTCATCTTCTTATCGAAGTATTTGAAGGGCAACGGCCCTGAGTCTCACAGCGAATCCTACTTTTCAGGCCTGTTGTTTGGTCTCTCAAGTCAGTCATCTACAAGAATTTCCAAAGTCATCAATTGTTTCTATCAGGTCAGGTCGTGCTGTACAGACTTGGTCAATGTCAGTCAATCATTTTCCCCCCTTTTCATCCCAATACTCATAAATGTGAGGGGCTCTCTTGCTAATTTCATGTTGACTTAGCCAATATGTCACTGTGTTGTTGCCATCAAATCTATAACATTTTCATTTATCTCAGCCCATGCCAGATGGTAATCTACAACTCCGCAATTCCAATTTACATCAAATACTTAAACTGATCCAGAACATAATTCAAATCAACATCATAAAGACAAAAGTAATTAATTCCAGACAGAGCTTGATGACCAATCAGTTTAAAGCTCGTCCTATGTTCTGTATCATCTTTTCACCTAACAGAATTAGCAGCTTACTTTAAAATTTGTCATTTGCCAAAAGCCATCCTAGTGGGTAATGACACAATATACACCCCATTCAGACTTAGTATTAGTACCCCAAACTAACACATAGTCACATACAAGACAAAGTGCTGTCACCATCACACACACTCACACACTCATATTAGACACGCATGTCAACTGCTCCTTTTCAATATATCGTCTCTAAAAGATTTCAATTTTAAGTGCGATTTTAAACTTCACATTTTCCTCTAGGTTTACCTAATTTTACATGGTATCTTGACCAGTTTCAAATCATGTCTGTTCATTATTCATTTGATTTTTAGAAAAGGCAGCTGGGTTGTTTTGGTTCCTTATCATTATTTTTCTTCAGCTTGCTCTAGCAGGCCGATAACAGAAAGAAAGAAAGAAAGAAAGAAAGAAAGACACAGTTACCATCCCTTCCTTCAACTCAGGCAGTCTCTCTCACTATTAACAAATAGTATTTTCCACAGCCTTCTAAGACTGTAACTTAGACAAAATTTAAATTCATTACAATAACCTTTGACCATTCATCTTTGTTATGCACACCTTTCTTAAATCTACGAAAGCTGTCTTCATCTTTAGTCACCACCATGTCTACTGACCTTCAGGAGTTAAGACTATGTTATAGACATATTAGTCAAAAATCAACACTTCTATTCATTTTCTTGCCTATAAGGCAACCAATACATACAAGTTTGCTACTGTCTCCACAACAAATAATGGCAATCCCCTCCTGGGTCAGCTGGCTCTTGAAAGGCCATTGGCTCTTAAACTATAATCTCCATCAGGGTGTTGTCCCCCTGGCATAGTTGCAGACACTTGTCATAATGAAAAACAAGCCATACAACCAATGCGGCTTCTTCCTGCGAGTGGTATAGAGGAAACTCACATTTTCTGGGTCAGACTGCCGTAACTCCTCACAGCGCATCTCACCTCTCAATGCTCTGCTGATCCCAGTGGCCTCCAGTAATCAGCCCTCAACTCTCATACCTTTCTCACGTATAACACCTCCATCCGGAGGTGCCCAGTGTTCGTGACCCCCTGCGTTGGGCTGTCCCCTGGCCAGGAAGATCATCCCGTCATTGAGTAGCCACTCGTACACACTGGTGACCGCTCTTTCCCATCACACAATCAGTTTTCTTCGACAGAACTCAGCTGTTTTCTGGAGCTTAGGAAAGGCACGTTCAAGAGTCACCAGAGCCATTCCGATTGCCTAATAGTGTTCACACAGGGAGACAGGTTAATAACAGCAGTATTTAATCACTTAAATCCATTAACCATCTTAATCATCAACCTAGCTACTTAGATTATACTCAGTGAATTTAGATCACAGCCATACATTCAGTGTACTGTTACTGTACATCTGTAGCCGTAGCCTTCGGCCCTGTTTCATGGTGGAAACTTAAAGAAGTTACTGGTCCTCTATCGTTTAAGATCTGCATCATTATTTTACAGACTTCTTTAAAGTCATTCAGTTTTACATTTAAAACATTCTCAAATACCACTTGCCCACTTAATGGCAATGATTTATTTTAACATCTCTGTGTCTGATTTTCAATCGAAACACTGTGCTTTTACTATAAATAGCTTATTACTTATGACACAGGCTCAAATAACATCTTTTAGCTGACATGATTGAGAGAGACTCTGAGACTTTCAGGACTGGCACACTGTACTCTCATAAACTTCTAACATCAAACTCTATCTACCATCTTTTAACTCTATCCCAGCTTAAGGCATATTTGCCAGAAATTACATGTGTTTCCAAATAAACATTTTTATAGTTGTCTTTTGCCCATATCTCATGGAATTTAGACATTAGAAATTTCCACTCAGATTGAGTCTCTGTCGTACTGGCGGTTTTCAGCCACAGCAGACATCAGATTCAGATAAGCGAGCTGTTTCATTACAGCCAATAACAAACTTATCTTTTGAAAGCAAAACATCAACTTCTAGTTCTTTCATGGTCAAAACACTAACAGAACACATTTTACATTTAACAACTGTTAATCCAGTAGCCTACTACTTCTACTTATTTGATCTTAAATACAAATAATTATTCTAGTTCTCAATTACCATAGCTTAATATCTGACTTCAACTTTTTTTTTTTTCTAGGAGTTTATCACTCTCCAATCGGGATTCACACTAACTTTGACAAGGCTACTCTGTATCTTTTGCAGTTATTATAAATCATTCGTGAGATTTGTCTCTCTATATAACCTGAACCCTTCTTAAAATGTAGAATTAAAACACAATCATCCTTTTAGTTACTTTTATATATTTTGCAACTTTCATCAAACTGTTTCACTGTTTCAAAAAAAAATTACTATTATAGATCTTTTCTTCAAAAGGATTCACTTTAAGACTTCAATCTTTTGACCCTGTTTTTATCTCTTATTCTTTCTCAGACGAAAATGTTAATGTCGTCATTTAAACACTGATCTACTTTCAAACCCACATTATTACCAGAAATGTGTCACTATCACATTTTCAAACACCTTCTCGGTGGGCATTTACAGTTACGTGTTAAATGGTCCTGCTGACCACAATTAAAGCACTCTCTGTCGGCTCCAACTTACTGCACATCACTGAAGCAGTGTGTCCCATTCAGGAATGCAAGCAGAGCTGATAAGCAGTTCTCTGTATTCTTTTACAGTCCACCAGTGGCGGATTCAATCCCAATAGCCGAATCATAATCTTTATCATTATTATTGGCCGCACATCAATTTTCTTAAGCTGCATAAGTTGTTTGCACAAAGTTTTCATTTAACTTAAGTCATACTTGTCCAGGGAAATTATCCCTGACCCAGAATTTCCATTATAACACAGACATCTTTTGCATCAATTACTTAATATCAACAAATATCCGAATTTATACATTATTGATTTCCAGAATCTTTGGTCAAAGTTGTCTTTACATTTGACTAATTTGGTATTGTCAGCAACAACACCGATTGCAAGACAAGTGTATATTTAACATCTGGAAGCCGGGCTGAATAAGCAAACACTGTTGCTGTACTCCCAGCATATAGCTGGACCCTCAGTCACTCCTCAGATATTAAATACAGACATCGTCTACAATCATAAAGACCAGGCTATATGCATTAGTTTTTTTTTTTTATAAAACTATAATTTCCATAAATTCTGTCAGACATTTTATTTTCATCACATATAGGTTTCCACTATATGTCTTCTCAATCTTTCCCTACATGCCAGTTCCTTCTGTATCCTCTACTTTCTTTTCTCTACATGCCAGTTCCTTCTGTATCCTCTCCTTTCTTTTCTCTACATGCCAGTTCCTTCATTATCTAACCAGTACATGATTGCTTAACTACAATCCCCACACACACATATCTCACACACCAACCTTCTTGTTTTCCCTTCACTTCCCTCTTCCATCAAGTTTCTCACTTACAGTTCCACTCTATTTCTATCACTCTATTTCACACAGACAGCCTTATTGCTGCTTGCTACTTCAATCCTTATCATATAAATTTAAGTTCTATAGACATCTAATGTCATGCATCCATTTACTGGATGCATAAGTAAAACCCTATTTCTCTCTGCAGTTCGACTTTTTTTTTTTTTTTTTTCCCAATGTCTAACATACATTTTCCCTCATAATATTTATTAATTTGAAAAAAAAAAAAAAAAAAACGGTGTGTCAAATTTGGCAATCTTGCTCTGAGATTTTCCCATACTGGCTGTTTCTGTTACTCTGTGGATTTTTGTTCGACGCTGCGTCTACTAATCTGATGGACGTCTCCACCAGATCTGATCCACTTACCCTCAGACCAGGCAGGGCGCACCCAGTGCTTTCCTGACGGATCGATTAACTCCCAGTAAACTGCTACGTGAGTATCCCTCGATTTGCAAAATCGCACCCAGTGCCTTATTTTGCAAATACGCTCCTCACGCAGTTAGCCCCACTGCATTAACCCTTGACCCGCCCGTAAGTCTCAACCGACCCCCAATTGACTGCCGTACGAAGCTCACTCGATTTGCAAAACCGCACCCAGTGCCTTGTTTCGCAAATACGCACTTTCGCACATTCCTAGCAGTGTTGTACCGGTGCTCTTGACTTACACCACAGAAACGAACAGACCCAGCCACTATGGTTTTACCCACAATTGAATAATATTTTAACCCAAAATAAAATATTTTAGCCGTCTCTTACCAGAGATGTCTTGGATTGCCACGGGTTCGTTCTCATTTGATTCCAGTGGAGCCCCTCCTGGCCCTGATAGCGGTCGGCCCCTCTCTCTGAAACTTACGAGGTAGAGCTGGAACTGCTCAGTCCAGGTGGCCAAACACCGTCCGCTCTCAGGTCCAGAAGGCACTTCCAAGGAATCCCACTTCTGACACCAAATTGTTGTGGCAAAACTTCTGTTAAACATCATCACTGCGTAAGAGACACTCAGAGTCAAATTAATAAAAAGAAAAGTATTTATTCTTGCAAGAATAGGCCCAGTCGCCAACACAGCAGTTACCCTGTGAAGTGAGTGACGCCCACCAGGAAGACATGAGACAGCCTTTATACTCTTTTCAAGGTTCCTCCTCACAGCAGCTACCCTTTCACCCACTCAGATAAGGTCCCCACTGCTGTTCAGTTTCTACTAAAGATACATCCTGGCCCTGAAATAAACTAGCCAAACCTTGACCATTCCTAAGGTCAAGATGTCCTGTCCCATATATTCCTGAAACGTCACGCACAAGCACGTACACACACATACTTTTACACATTGAATAGGATCAATCCCTTATGATATCTGTTAGGAATAAATGACTATTAAAATTTCTACAACAGCACTTATAGGTTAGCCATTGAAAAAGCAAGAACCTATAGTGATGCAGTGAGGTCCAGCTTTCCCCAATTTGTTGCATGAATGGCTTTTTGAAAAGGTTCCCTTGCTACAAAGGGAGCCCCCTTTTTTGTTTGCCCTCTCCCCATCTGTGTCATCTGTTGTGAGGGGGCGGTTTCTGTTCAAGGGAGGGGGCGGGACCAAGGGGGGCTCCCTGGTGGCCGGGGCCAGTTGTTTTATGGACTCGACGTAGTGGCGCAGGCAGTTCATAAGTTGCCAGTTCCTTTGTTTAAGACGACAGGCTGACACGTGGGAGGCGACACGGCCATATTGACGTATATCATTTCCATTAATAACGTGGATGAGCCCCCGCCTCGTTTCCGCCTGCTGACTTATACAGAGAATCCCTCCACAATGACACGTAATTGACAATGTAAAATGAAGAGCGGACTGGCTGGACCTGATTTTGATGTTCCTTTATAGAGATGAGGTTTAAGACTTACCCAATTTATGTAGTATTAGGAAGAAAGTTTGTTGCAGTTATGATCTGAATCCTATTTTTGATACTATTAAAAACTACTATATTAAATTTGAGTAGTTTATGTCAGACTAATACTCTTCAAATCTCTCTGGTAACAGAAGCAAGACTGTTTTCCATAATGCTGCGACATATGGAGCTAGTGGCTGGTGTTTTATATTACACGCTCATTAACACCACATGAGCTGTTTTGTGACGCTGACATGTAGCCTCAGTGAAGGTTAAAATGATTGATATCCTTACCTCTGCTTTATGTGAAAGTCTGATTTTAGGGCCAAAGGAATTAGACAGCTCATTTTATGGTCTGTGGTGCTTTTAACAACAGGCCATGACAAAATAACCAACCAATTAATCGGTTAGCCTCTTTTAAACAAAGCTAACATCCGTTATTTACATTTTTTGCTGTAGCCTATAACAGATTCTAAGGCGCAGATTTGTTGTTAAATCCTCAGAGGATAACTTTAGTACATTTCTAGTATTTTAAGTTTATATGTTGATTGCGAAATTTAAGCACTTTTGCAAGCATTTTAGCATTTTGCTATGTTGTTAATGCTATTTAGCTTTTTTCCATCTGAATCACTGTCACACATAAATGTATGCACAAAATACATGTATAGTGGCCTCCTGTTCTAGTGTTTTGTTGTATTTTTTGGGTTCCAGCTCTCGGCCGGCCTCATTAATGTGGTGGTTGAGGTAGCTGGCTTCCATTATCAAAATTCAGTAGGTGTGTTTCAGCTCCTGCCGAAACTCCTGGAGAGGGCAGAGGGAAGACCTGACATGCCGCTTCCTGCCTCGAGGGCTCTCACTGCACGCTGGAACAGCCCTCAGGCTAAAAGAGCCATTCTGATGACCACGTGCTCTCTTACCATAAAACATTCAGCAGCCTGGCGTTTTCTATTCAGATTTTTACAAATGGATAAATCAAGTAAAAATGTACAAATATACGTATTTATTGGCTTATTGCTTTTAAAACAATTGCATTTGTCAAGGATAAGACATAAATGTTCAATTAACAGTAACATTTAATTACAATAATAATAATTATTATTAATAAATGTAACTTTATTGAATACAATCATCTTTTATCATATTTTCCACTGTGTTTTTTAAAGCTAGAAGCTAGATGACATGCTGCATTTATGTGATGAAAAATACAGTAAAAAATAATAATTATGCTGAAACAAAAATCTTTCAAATATTTATATGGTCAGTAAGATTTTTTTGAAAGAAATCGATAGTTTTTTTCAGCAAGGATGCGTGTGTATATTTAATCCGTGTGTGTGTGTGTTACATAATAAATATATATGTATATATATATGTATATATATATATATATATATACACTCAAACATACATGGGCAATATACAATAAATGCTCTGACTTTTGCACTACACTATGCTGAAATTCAAATGATTTTATTATTGTGTCAATTTGTCTGTTGGCGGGGGTGAGTGCGTGCAAAAACAGGCGGAGGTGTTGACACTTTCTGACGAACGAGGATTAGCCGTTTACAGAAGCTGTAATATGATAGGTCAAGGCATGGAGGCGCTTCCTCTACGACTCCGGCTTGGCGTAATGAATGATTGGCAGGAGAAGGATGCGCTGCCAGTCGACGGCAGAGGTGCAGGCTTGATGGCTGCCGCAGAGCTCTGTGGATCCCTTGATCACGGTGGGCCGCTCCCCTTTCATCCGTGCCCACAACTCTGCCAGGAAAAGCTGCTTTTCCTCCCCCCTTCCTTTTTCCTTTTTTTATTTCCCCTAATTTACACATTTAAGACATTTTTATTTGCTTATTTGCAATTCTCTTTTTATTTAATACTTTTTGGCTAGTGAAACTTCACTCCCACTTCCTCTCCACCTCCCCTCCCTCCCTCCATCTCACTCACTGAGTCTCTTTCTTTCTTCTCGGTTTGCCTTTGGGCGATGAACTAATTTCAGGCTCCATAATTGCAGCGTGTTGTACACCTGCCTGCTATTAATTCTCCCCCGTCATTCACTCTCTCCTTCTTAATGAGATATTATTGTAATTATTGTTATTATGGTGTTTGGCGTAATTAACGTGATTGATGTTGGTGCTAGGGGAGGGTTTATTTTGGCATTTGAATAGATGAGGGGATACTCCTCGAGCACACAGGACGTGACCAAGGTGCGATTGCTCATTCCTCTAGTCGTTCATAATGGATCCAGTAAAGTTGAAGGGTTATATTCAGGACAGTTCTTTCTAAAATGTCATTCGAAGTCTGAACCGGAGTTCTGGTTTGAATGGCGCACCACATGTTGCTGTTTTAAGACTTGACTGGGAAAAGGCCAAACAATGGCCAGTGTGGAGCTTTGTTTCGACACGTCACTTAGACCCTGTGAAATTCAAATTTCCCCATCCTTCGAACGGAGTGCTGATGCTTTTGCCCGGTCCGATTTTAGTCAACCTGTTGTGTTTGGGGGAACAAAAAAGCTCTTAGTCCATTTAATCCCAATCCAATTGTTTTGGTATTTTGTGGCTGATAGGAATACAAAAGGATAAAAGGCAGAAGGCCCAGAATCTTTCCTTCCAAGCATTGGCAATCCAATTAGAGGTTTGATAAGGACCGTATTAAGGGGGCTTCATGCTAGAAGTTTTTGTAGTATTGTGGTGTTCATATAATACATCACCAAAAAGTGAGCTCAAGTCTGACAAAACTTCCCTTTGGAGACATTCAGAAACACCTTTATTGGAAAAATATGTCATAAAGCAAATACTGATTTTTATTATTTTTATTATTATAGCTTTTTTTATTATAAAATGTTTTCTTAAGGGGTAAGGGCAAGATTAGTCTATAGTAATTGATATAAGTCTTCTATGTCCCCCCAAATTGTCATTCTCCTTGTATTGAAGGGCAATTTGCAGAGTGCAAAAGCTCTATACCTATATATTGTTTGTATGGATGTTTTGAAAGGGCTACGGTCAAAATATTTTTTTCTGGTCAGGTGTTAGATACCTGCTGTTTTAATAGGCAGATTGCCCTGGAGGTCTCATTATAGGTTATAGTCTGGGGCAGAAGAACAACCAATCTCTATAGTAGATGTCCTTGCTTCATATTTATATAACATTTAGTTGAAACCTAAGTCTGCATTCCTTAAGTCCTAAAGTTTAGATGCCCAAGACTTTAGGACTTAATGAACAACATATTTTAGGTTGCCTGAAGTTGCCGGGACCCTGTTCTTGACATTGCATGTCAGCTCCGGTGCTCACGAATAGCGGGGGCTTTTCCCAAGTCGTGGATCTTTGAGTGGGTGACAGCCATTTAATGCCACACGACCTGCGTCTCAAGAGCCACTGTCAGGACCCTCTCCAATCCTGTTAAGTACAATTACTATTCATGCTCTTTCCATGCTGCTTTGAACTGCTCTAGCTCCATGTCCCCTGCAGAGCTTGGTAGTGGACAAGAAACCACAAACACAACCGTTATAAAAACACTTGCCTGTTATCTTGAAACCTTTTCTATACAATCCAGAGTTTGACAATGGATTATAGTTTGAGCTCCGGTGATGATGAGAATAATGAACTGTCTAACTGGTAATAAATACACACACAAACCAGAATTTTCATGTACATTTTTAAGCTCGGCAGAGGCTATTTGTAAGCACATTTTGTCAATTCATCATGAGTTCTGTGGCAGTCTTCTTTATCCTTTAAATATTTCTGTCATCATGCTTCCTCCCCAATAACTCCAGTCTTTCTCTTCTCAGAGTCTATTGAACGCCCCAGTGCATTCAATCTTGTTCAAAGGGAGAGCTGAAGAAAGGACGGAGCATAATGCTTAATAGGTGCTTTAGTAATTCTGAAGTTTTCATAGCTTAATCTGTTCTGAAAAGCTCGGCAGAGAGAAAAAGGCCCTCCAAATGGCCCTCAGAGTTAATTTGATGTGACTTCTGTACAATAAGGCCGGCAGAACGCTAGAAGACCATTCTGCCGCGTACCTTTTCTTCCATCCTCCTTGGACCCTTGGAAAACGTTGCCTAAATGTTTTATAAGACTGCCTGTGTAAGCCACTCAAGTATTCTCTTCCAACAATGCCTACTTTAAGACTATTATTACACTGCGCTTGAGCCAGAGGAGAGGATACAAATAGCAAAGCTCCAGTCTCTCTTTGTTACAGGTCTGGGATTGGTTTAGCACAATCGGTAGAGTCGTTGTACTCATTGTACGCCTCATTTCTCCTCTTTTGCCTTTGTTAAGGTCTCGGCTTCCATTTTTGTTGATAGCAGAGGCCCAGACACAGTGTGTGCTTACTTTGGCAATTGCATACGAATAGATAGCAGGCTCAGTGGATACTATGATAAAGCAGTACTTTGAGACTTTGATTGCCAAAAAGAATTTCACCATCTGACTAGTTAAAAAATATTTCTTCTCAAGAAGGTTTCTTGGAATACTTTCCTCTTCTGCTGTTGGTTAGGGAAACCGATAGTCCCACCCCCAAGCCCAAGCCATTGGTTGAGCCAATGTTGCTCATTGTCTTTCCAAACTACGCACGGTAATGGCATGTCTGCAGAATTAATCTATTGATTGAATGATTGAATGATTCACTTATAAACAAATCAGTTGAGGGAAAGAACCAGTGGCTTACCCATTAATATAGTCACTTGTTTCATTCCTAAATGAATCAGTGTTTTGAACGAATCGGTTGAATGAATGGTTTAATGACTTGCTTATAAAGACAGTTATAACCTGCAAAAAGGCTCAATGAAAAATCCTTAACACTTTCACTCAGCCAATGTTTGTACAAAAAAAATAAATACATACTCCACTTTCATGTAGTATTGATTTAGAGATATGTCTTACACACATGCTAGCAAGTGATTCGTTTTGGAGAAATCCCAGACTTTCTCAAGCGGAAATGACTGGAAAATAAAGATTTTATCCTACAGACCAAATCTCTCCCATGTGACATTCCACCGTTAATCAAGATCTCATTTCAGCGCAAAAGCACAATCAATGAGAAAATGCCTATGATCCAGCTTTGGGAAACATTTACTCTTAAGAGTAATAAATCACTTAAGAAAGTTGCTTTTGTTTGCTCAAATTACAAGCATTTCCCTTTTCAAATCAGGAATAGAGAAAAGGAAACAGATATAAATGTTAATATTCTGTATTTCCCTCCGTTAAATGGGAATGGTCTTATGGGGGTTCAGAAGAGACAGCATGACTTAGGCCTCCAGTTGAGATACACTTTCACTGATCAACTAAGACAAAGTAGTGAAGCCACTTCTATTTTCATTTTCCGCAAAAGAAAAATATCTTTTCCTGTGTGCTTAGTGTGTGTTGGAGCTAGCATGTCTAGGTCACTAACCCTGGAGAAAACAGCTTGCATTAATATGCTGTAATCCAGTGTAATTAGTCAAATAGCCACACGCCAAGCAGATTGTCACAGGCTGTCAGCTTTGGCAGGCATGCAAGATGGCCCGCTGTCCCGCTGGCCGGCAGGGATACCACCGAGAGCACATACATGTACATAAAACTCCCTCGTGCTTCAGCTTAGCAATCAACCCCGGGTCAATGGGGACCCGGAGATTCTGTTTGTGTCTGACTGCAACATTATGATCTACTGATTACATTGTGTAATTAAGTCTAAAACAACATGCATCAACTAGATTTGAAAACAAATCATATCTAACAACTCCTAACTTTATTTAAACTTTATTTTAAACTTTTAAATAAATAAAAGATTATTATTACATTGGCGCAAACTCTTCATTGTATTCTAAATGACTAGATTTTCTTATCAGTTAATATTACTGCATTAAACAGTTCTGAACAGGCATTGTAGTATTGATTTTGTAATTGATTAATGATTACTCTGAAAAGATACTGCAAGTTGTGTTTAAATTATTGCAATACACAAAAATTGCAATTAATTGTGAGAATTAACTGCAATACTTAACATAAACTGTATTTAGTTCCCCCTTCCATCCTGTTCCTTTCAAGACATCCTCCACCTCCATCTCTTCCTCATGGCGGGGAGTGATATGCAAAGTACGTGTGCGCATGAAATAAACACAGTCAAAATAATTATATCAACCCAAGCCTTCTCCGCCCACTCCTGAAATCCTCTAGGAAGTGTTTGACATAAGTTGACGAGGGTTGTCCAACAGCCCCTTCAACGCCGCCCGGAAAACGTCTCTATGCGCCGCTGGATTAGTGAGGGTAAAAAGATTTAAACTATATAATTACAAGGGGATCAAGTGCAAATTATCTACCATGCTCAACAGCCAGATTACCCTCCTCTGTTTCCCTCTGACTTACCCCTGAGGATGAAAGCAGCACTCCTCCTACTCAACGCAGAGACTTCCATACACATTCTAGTGCTAGCAGCTAATATTTGTACTTTTTGTGCCAGCATATTTTTGTTATACTAGCAAAAAATGTTCGTTATTGTTAATTGTATGGTGCAAAGACTGTATCGCACAGCCCCCTCTTGTTTCCAGATGCATTTTGTGTAATACAGTATATCCATTGCTTTTTCTACGCTACATCAATATGTGCTAGCTGAACAGTTGATTTACAAACCATTGGCAATAATAGAGACTTTGTCCTCCATTTGCAGCAATACAAATCTAGAATGGTTATCCGCTAGATGTTGAAACATGGCTGCAGGGATTTGCTCCCATTAACAAGCATCCGTGAGGTCAGGCACTGAAAAATCCTCCAAAAGATGTTCAGGTCTGGCTTTGTGCAAATTAGGCAAGTTTTTCCACATGCAGAAGATTCATCAAATCATCTATGGATCTCTCTTTTTATGCTCAGGTGCATCTTGATACTGAAGCAGAAAAGGCATGTGCAGTTGTACAGAAAATACAGCCTGAGGAGATTGTTGGTCTTTTGTTTGATTTTAAACACTTAGTATTAAGCGATTTAGCCAAACTTGTTCGTTGGTAGGGGTTCTACACATATTTTTAGCCATGTACTTTATCTCTTTCTGTTCCACCTTGCTGTTTTTCCATGTGATGAGTGCAGAGCTTTGTTTGCGATTTCTCTGTCAGACTGAAGAGGCTATTCATCAAGCCAGTACGATTCCAGTCATCTTAAGCGTGATGAGTCTCTTAAGAAGGGCCATTAGTGAGGGCTCAGCAAATGGACCCCATAGAAAATTACACTCCGTCTTTTTAAAAAGCCCTTAACACAAGCCCTCTCAAGCTGTTTATCTAGATTAGTGTTAGCCGTGTATGTATATGTGCCTATAGGGACATTTATATGCCTCTTTCTGCTCAGTGTTTCCTTTTGTAGCCGTTTTGATTTTTAATGAGCTTCTAATTTCCCAGCAAACCAATATTTAATGGAAAGCAAAATGGCTCGACCGCAAAAAGATTTCACCCTCACCAACATATCTGTTTTCATGGCACGCACAACCTCAAGAGCATGCCTGAAATACGGCGCTTGCAGCAAAACCACTATTGATAAACTGGGTTGGACATATTAGGCAGTGATCTGAGCAGCGAGCAGAGATCATATTCATCCGTTTATCACCGCAGTCTCGCTTCACGACTGAAATCGTGTCACCCCGACACACGCTCTCACACACCCCAAATGTGTGTTGACAGTGATTATGCAAAAACCACATCCTTTTTCCGGAGATACCTGCTCAGGGAGCCATTCCCCTTTACTGGGGCTGAAAAATGGATTCCACGAGGAGCGTCCAATGAGAGGCTTCTGATAATCTGAAGGAATTTTAAATTTTGCTTATTTTCACCCCTTAGAGCACATGTCACAAACAGGAGAGATCAGATGGGAAATACAGCCTTTGATGTGCATGGGTGTGTGTGTGTGTGTGTGTTTTCTATCAGATGAGTTTTTCTCATCTTTTAAAAGGATATACAGACACTTCTGGTAAACAGTTTGAGATTTGGATCAATGAATTTCACAAATCTTACTTAGGTTGTATTGTTTATTAACATGAAGCTGAAAGCTGATTCATGTTTATTCAATTTTTAATCATCCTTTGTGCGTTAAAATAAATTATATTTGTGCTCAACTATATGCTCCAATTGTCCAACGAAGTGGGCTTCACAAAGTATTCAGACTTTTTTAAGTGAAATGGCAAATTATACATGTATGTGTGTACATACAGTACATACAATATTACTGTTTTTACTGTGTATGAATAAGTGTATATATACAGTAATATTGTGACATTACATTTTTAGATCCGTTTTCTCTTTTAATAATTTTCAATATAATTTATTGCGGATGGCGCTGCTGAATTGTTGTAAGCCGTCTTCAGTGTCACATGACCCTTCACAAATCAATGCTAATATGCTGATTTGGTGCTCAAGAAACAGTTCTTATTATGATCAATGTTAAAGACAGTTGTGCTGCTTAATACTTTTGTGAAAAATGTGATCGCCAAATGAACAAAAAATATTTTAAGTTAATTGAATTAGAACACACCCTGTGAATTAGAACACAGCTTTGCATATTTGATTACAAACACTTCATTACTAAGTCATATTTTGAAGCACATGTATGGGGACATATTGGCCAAAAATTCCTTGTGATGTAAATTAAGGTCGAAAGGGCAGCAGCAGCTCTGAGGAAGAGGTATGCAAGCATGAATTTGGCAGCAACAAGGCTAGGTGATAGGGCACTCACACACACATAGTGAGCAGACTGGAGTAGTCACACCTTGTCATCCTGTGCTTTTTCTCCTGGAGGCCGAAGCCAGCAACAGCCGGCGGTAAACAGTCCAGACCCCCACCTGTTCAAAAACAGGCCCTTTGGTAAAGACTGTCACATACTGTGCTGGTTTTTCCTCTCTACAACTACAGTGCCACAGCATGTCTGCATTCAAACTGCCCCTTACACCAGACACACTGTACCCTGCATGCAGCCTTTTACAAGCTACAAAAGTCAGTCAGGCTTTTTTTTACTGTGTCCATTACTCCCGTTGAGTGGCAGTGATTGTTTTAAAGGTCTGGTTAATTTCTGCTTAATCTCTTTAAAGGAACAGCCTTTAAAAAAAAAGGTCATCAGTTCACCCAAGGTTCTCACGTTTCGTAACTGAATGAGAGCTAGTCATTCAAGGTTTTCGGTGAATAATGGTTTTGATCTATAATATGGCTTCAGGAAATTTGAAATGTATCGCATGTCAGACATGTCCATAGTATGTTTTAATGCACTTTAAAATTTCAATTTTAGCATATATTTATTACTATTATTTCAATAAAAAATAATATTATTATCGAGTCTCTAGATGTAGTCATATGGACTATTAAATGTATGGTACTTTTATGGTTGTTTTTCTTTTCTTTCTGGAGCTTTGGAACACGCATTATGTAAATTTTTCCAAATGTGTTAGACAGAAGAAGAAAAAAGTCACATTGGTTGGAACAAAACTTAGGTTGGTAAATTTAAAGAATTGTAATTTTGGGTGCACTGTTCCTTTAAATGTATCTGTGTGCAGATAAAATGACTGTTAGGCTGTGGGGTTGAACCTCTTTAGCTCTTATATATACATTTTCTCTCGCGCACCATAGGGAGTAGTCACCATTCTTGAGATGAGACAAGTGCTCTCACTTTCTGGACACATTTTCCCCTCTCTCATTCCACACACACACACACACGCACACATTCAGTCCCAGCAGTGGAAGCCTATTAGACAAATCTGCAGAGAGCCCAGCAGAGGTGCTATGATGGCAGGTTGTCAGTGCGACAGACGACCGGCTTTATAAACATATCAGTCATGCTGGCTGTTATATCCCCGGCCAGACTCAGCACACATTTGACATAGAGAGGGATTGCACTCATCTCTCGAGGGGCTGTGTGAAAAATTGTGTCCGGTTTAAGAATGACAGATCTTTTTGATATATTCACCCCTGTCATAACGTTTCATTCGGGCGGGCAGTTTCGGGGCGTCCTTTGAAGAATAAGAATGGTGAAAAAGATTTGCCTTGGATGTCATGCTCAATAATGGCTGTTAACACCAACAAAACGAGAAGAATTGTGGGGGCCGATTGTCAATAGGGGCCCGGTGTTTATTTACAGTAGCCAAATGAATAAATTGCATTGACAACAAAACAGTTGTATTATTCCACTGATGCAATAAACATGTTAATATGCATCTGTTAGGAACCTTTTACAACCGTAACAGCTGCATATGCACCAGACATAACCATCCAAACGTGAGCTAGGTATAGCTGTGTGTGCGCAGTGAGGTAAAAGCCTGGAGCCTGTGATTAGATTGGGGCAGAAGCCTCCAGCTGGCATGCCTGTCTGGGACCCGGGACCCGGGGCCGCTCGCTCCTGACACTCGTCACCATTGTGACACCTCTGACAGGCAGCGGACAGCCCAGCCAGACAGGTTCATTAAGCCCCATTTTTTACAGCTGGGCCTCCGTCCTTCTTTCTCTCTCTCTTTCTCGTTTTCTCTGTTTCTCCACGATGAGAACAAAAAGACGGGAGAGAATAACGACTGCACTTTGTCAGAGACCTCTATGTCTGCAGGGGCACTGGCTTGTTGATGTTTGATGTGCCAGCTCTGTTGTTATGACAAATTTTTTTCTGATGTGACCTATTTTGAGACGCCTTTTCTCCAGCAGTATCTTTTGTTGTCGGCTAACCCTTTGGCCTGCGCTTTGTCACAGGAAGAGACAGGCAAGGGCATGTGTAGATGCATATCAATTTTAATATGTGCACTGAAACACAAAGAGGTCTTGTATTTTTTATTTAATTATTTATTATTATTATTATTGGGGGCAAGCACCTGTCACATTTTGTTCAGATGTAAAACTACTTCTTCTAAATTGATTTATTTGTTTTATTATTATTATTATTATTATTATTATTATCATTAATACTACTACTATTAATAATAATAATAATAAATAAATAAATTACTGTTGTGGTATAATTACAAATTTAGTTAGTTTTTTAAATTATATTAATAATATGTATTACTTTTTATTGCTGTTTTATGATTCATTTGTTTAACATTATTATGTTAATAATACATTATTACTACTACTACTACTACTACTACTAATAATAATAATAATAATACATTTTATTATTGTTGTTGTATCATTATATATATTAATTTAGTTTTAGAATTATATTAATATTTATTATTGTTGTAATTATTTTACTTGTTTTAGCATTATTATTGAAATCATTATTGTTTTTATCTTTATCTTTATTAATGTTATTATTATTATAATTAATAGTAGTAGTAGTAGTATTTTGGTTGATTTATTATTGTTTATTACCATTGTTATTATAATTGTTGATTTAGCATTGTTTTATTAATACTGTTATTATTATTAAATATTGTTATTATTATTGTAATAATGTTGCATTCATATGTTTTTATTATTGTCAATATTGACGTTTTTATGGTTTATTTGTTTGTCATTATTATATTAATAATATGTATTATTGTTATTATGATTATTTATTTTTTTCGGATTGTTGAACATGATAGTTTCCCTTCAATATATATAATATATTAATAAATAAATATATATATATATATATATATATGTATATTCCCTTCTCTCTCTCTCTCTCTCTCTCTCTCTCTCTCTCTCTCTCTATATATATATGTATATATATATATATATATATATATATATATATATATATATATATATATATATATATATATATATACTATTTTTTTGTTTGTTTGTTTTGCTACTATTGTTCTCTCCATTGTTCTCTCAGCATGTGGGAAATAATTGAACCTCTAATGCCCAATCTCCCAAATGGTTCTTCTAACTACTTACCCACTAAAGTTCTGTCGAGGTGTCAGCCAGGGCGAACCTATCTATATCCAACGTTGGTTGTTAGGGGTGTGTATGGAGTACCTACAGTGGTGGATGGTGAGCATTTTGATATAATCCTTTTTTAATTGATCCCTAGAGCCTGATGTGACAGGAGGCTCTTCTGTGTCAGTGCCAAGAATTATTCTGGGGAGAAACTAAGCAAGGCCAGTCTGGTTGGTGGAGGCTTTCAGTATCTCTAAAGTTGAAATCTCTTTAGTGCTAACCTTAACCGATTCCCATTCACAGTTACTGTACACAATGTCTCAAACCTTTCCTCCACCACAAAACCTTTCTTCACCTTTGCACTCACCCAAAATGGCCTCTTATCTATGTGCCACAAACCATTCTCTTTTTTTAAGCTTGAAGATTGTGAGTGTGTACGCATATGTGTGTGTGTGTACCTCTTGGTTCGTTAAAGTGGTAGGTGGGGAATGGAGTTTGGCTCATTCTCACCTGTCAGGATGGAGCTCTTGATCCAGTCTCCGAGGTCCCCGGGGGTCTCCGAGGGGAAACTCACTAATGATCCCCCTCTTGCCCCAGCCCTGTGTTAATATGGATTATTTGCGGCCGCCTTACACCCGTAGGGATTGTGTTCCAACAGCACAGTGAGAGCGAGTGAGAGAGACGTGTCAAACAAAATAGAGGAAAGGTGGAAAGATAGCCCTTTGCATCATCAACAGAAAGCAGTATCCTGTGTCTTTTTAGAGATGCCTCCATTTTGAGAAGCCTATCAAAGCCTGGCCTGTCACTCAGTAGATTCCAGCCAACATTTCTGATGGGAATGGAATGTTTCGCAATGCTCCGTCAAAGTGGCTTCATGCCATAATGATTGGAGTGACAATCAAACTGCAACTACGGAATGTGTTTCCCGAGCAACGATCATAACACGTGTGACACTGTATTGAAAAACAGTCTGGAAAATCTGTTGGATTGCAGTTGAGTTATCGAATCTCTTTCCTTTTCGCCTGTGCGTAGGTGCTGGTCTACTCTGAGGGGCTTCACGGCAAATGGATGTTCAGCGAGATCCGAGCAGTGTTCACTCGACGGTTCCTGCTTCAGAACACAGCGCTGGAGATCTTCATGGCCAACAGAAGTAAAACTGTCCTATAGTGTTTTCCAAAACAATGACCACTCAAAGTATGTAGTGCTCTAGATCTGAGTTTTCAAAACTTTCTAAACCAGAAAAACATGCTTGGTCTACCAGCTTCAAAAAGTCCACACTCACTGCACTGTAAAAAAAAACATTAAAACATTTACATTAAATTTACTGTAAAAAAATACGGTAGCAACATTTTAGGTTTTACAGTAAAAAAAAAAATAGGTTTTACAATTTACAGTAAAAAAAAACATTGAATTATCTGATATAATGTTAATTTACCGACCGATGGCAGTACTAATTATTTTTTGTACAATTGTAATACACTGACAACCACCAATCACTGTGGTGATGAGAGTAACATGATGAATCAGAGCTCATCACTTACAGCTTTACCACATTCTGAAAAAGTATATATAGTAAAAGTATACATTTATAGAAGCTGCATAGTGTCCTTCACACAAACACTAAACACCATCATGGTAACACACATGACATTTTTAAAATACAATAAACATTAATTTAACAACATTAAATGTAACATAAAACCCTAATGTACATAACTGATTAAAGAAAAACTATGAAGAAACTTAGTCATTTCAACAAAAATACATCAAATGTGAAGTGTCATGCACGGAATTCTGGGAATGTCAATTTACGTTTTTCACTGTAAATTATACAATTACTTTTTCACTTCCAAAAACTAAATTTAACAGTATTTTACTGTAAGGATTAGGCCTTAGTTAAATTAGGACATATAAGTAGGTTTTTTAAAGGTACTTTAGAAAAAAGTACATCACTGATGTGCCTCTTGAGACAAAACAATGGCACTGACATATTTTACAATATATGAGTGCAAATTGCTTTCAGTTAAAACAGCTTTAACATGCATTTTAGTCTGGGACTAGACTTAAGCCTTGTCTGTGAAACCGGCCATATATATCATGAACAATGAAACTTATTGTAAACTGTTATCATTTTACTGGGGAATAGCATGACGATTTGATGGTTCACCAGTGAGACTAGCACCAAAACAAGCATAAACCAGCGTGGGAATCCATGCTAGTTCTTTAACAGTATGCAGTACGGGACCACTGACCCAGGACAAAGTTTTTATGGATAAATCCCCCACTACAGGCCCAATAAGTGAGCTATTTTAAACTACAAAGGAGTAAAGTACAAAATATCTACACATTTAAGTCAAAATCAAAATTTGATAACAAACCAATCAAAAGGTATTTAAGCCATTTCCTCAGATTCAGTGCATAGTTACAGAGTTTTGTCATTATAGTGCTAATGAGTCCCCAAGTAACAGACCGCTGTGCTAACTTTAAAGATTTGTCAGCTCTTTTCAATATATCATAATTTATGTCCTCAAAATGGAGAATAGTGTGAGACTGAACGATTGCTTAACAGCATTTGTTTATCCATTCTGAAGTCTTTGTACCGTTTGTGGAAATGTTTACTCATATTTGGATGTACTCTACTGTAGGCCTTTGTTTAACATGTGATGTCATTGCCTCCCTCAGCGTCCGTCATGTTTAACTTCCCCGATCAGGCCACAGTGAAGAAGGTGGTCTACAGTCTTCCTCGCGTGGGCGTCGGCACAAGTTACGGCCTTCCACAGGCCAGGCAAGTCTGTTTCTAGTTCTCTGGAACACCTGGACGTGGTTGCCATTCAAAATATTGTTCAAAACAATGTTTACTTCGTCTTTACTTTGTTTAAAAGTCTAGCATGATGACCACATCAAATGTCAGAAACGATTGATCCTGAGTGTATTCCTTTGCTGTTCAAGTGTTTGGAATACTTTGAGGTAGAGGTAGTTAAAGTACTTGCGGCATGGGTGTTTTTGCTTGTTTGTCCCTGGCTGACCCTACCAAATAAACCCATATTCTTTAGTGTATTTCAACTGAAGTCTAGTGCCATGCTAGTCACAATAAGTGTACACATGGTGTTGTGCGCCAAGGCTCATCGATGCACCAGGGCAACGAAGGCAACGAAGGGTAGTCTGAGACAACAGAAGTGCTACTGTGGCACAAGTCACACACAATTTTAATGATGTAATGGGAAGAATGTGTCACAACCACAGTGCTGTGTATGGGACTGTTCAGCTGCAGACCAGTCAGAGTGCTTATGATGACCCCTCTCCACCGTCGAAAGCAGGGTTTGCGAGTGTAAGAACTGGACCTTGGAGCAATAGAAGAAGGTTGGCTGGTCTGATGAGTCCTGTTTTCTTTTACATCACGTGGACGGCCGTGTACGTGTGCCGTTTACCGGGGGAAGTGATGGAGGCAGGATGCACTGTGGGACGACAACAAGCCAGTGGAGGGAGTGGGATGCTCTGGGCAATGTTCTGCTGAGAAACCCTGGGTCCGACCAGTCATGTGGATGTAAATTTGACACGTCACACCTACCTAAATATTGTTACAGACCAGGTACATTCCTTCATGACAATGGTGTTCACTGAAGGCAGTGACCCCTTTCAGCAGGAAATGGACACTGCACACATTGTTCAGGAATGGTTTGAGGAAAATGATGAAGAGTTCAAGGTGTTTGCCTTGGCCTCCAAATGGCCTGGGGCCTCATTTAAAACCGTTGCGTACACACAAAACGATGCATAAGTTGTGATTTATAAAAACAAACTTGATGGGAAAATTTGCGCACATGCACGAAAACTCTGACCCATGCATACAAACGTTTTGGAGATGGAGCAGTTTGGCGACACCAATAGTGAGGTGGAGTTTAATGACTTTTTGGTCACTTTTAGACAGAAAATCTAAAGAAAATTATACATATATACAGAAAGATAATACAAATATAATTTCACTCACCAAGCCTATCACTTGAAGCAAATATCCATCCCTTCTTAAATGTCTGCGCCAGCGAGTGCGTTGGGCCGTTTAGTGAAACTGACGCATGTATAGCCTATTTAACGGCAAATATAAATAAATAAATACAGTGCATGTTCACAATAACAGTTTAAATAAATAAAATAATGATTTAAACTATGTTTTACTTCTGATATAAACATTTAGATTAAGTATACCATTCTCATTAATGGAGCTAAACACTTAAACTACATGAAATCATTACAGAGAAGTTACAAAACAAAATTATATTCAATAAATAGAAATATTTGTTATGGATGCAAATGCTTTTGAACACTTTTCCTCTGGCATGTTTAACTACAGAGATAATTGCTTATCATGATAATATCAGATTGTCTGAGAAAATAGTTTCGTGCAAATAATGCACAAGGTTATCTGTTTCCATTAAAAATATAAAATCACTTAAAAATAATATTTGGCCAGTGGAAAAGATGAATAATCATATGCAAATGATATGCAGATGAGGATATGCATAGTAAAACTAGGCGTTGTAAGCTCCATATATGGTTATTTCGGGGTGGAGACGCATGTGCGCACAATCTTCCGCTGACTGGGATTTATAAAGTGAATTCTGTGCAGGTTCTGGCATACGCACGGTTTTACAAGTCCTAATATTTTTTTGAGTAGGCTACGCCATTTTTGGCTTTCGGGCGCACGTACACTTTTAGTAAGGATCCTACGCACAGTTTTATAAATGAGACCCCTGGCCTCCTGGCCCTGTTTTGGCAGCACGCGGAGGACCAAGATGTTTGGCTCATCTGTGTATTAATGCTTCATTATGTTCAGCAATGAATTATCATAGCTAATAATAAGTACTTCATTCTCTTGTTATTAGTCAGAATAAGTGCAGGGAAGTTGCACAGAATTATTCAAAAAACACATAGGAGGATACAAACATGAAACAAAAAAGACAGTCCTGCACGTGAATGAGAATCCCTGAGAGAGGTCCGATTCAGGCGCTGCACCAGAATTCTCATATTTTAAGCATGTGTGCTGCATATACTTCAAGAGCAAAGGCGCATTATGGTCATCTGCAAAGAATCTCTTTTGCTGGAACTGATGCATTCATTACACACCACAGTAAAGAGCGTGACAGCCTTGCGTGTGTGAGCTGGTGTACTCTTTTGTCTTTTTTTGGAAGCTAAATGTTACAATGTCATATTTTGAGTTATAATCCATTTGCGGAACAAGCCAAATCCACAATAATCAAAGTAAATGAAAGCAAATGTCAAGCTGGACCTGAGCCCTGCTCATTGGTGAACTTTTGTGCTTATTTTTTTTTTGCAGGCGGATTTCTTTGGCCACCCCTCGTCAGCTCTTCAAGTCCTCTAATATGACTCAGCGCTGGCAAAGACGGGAGATCTCGAACTTTGAGTACCTGATGTTTCTCAATACCATTGCAGGTCAGAATTGATTTGCTTGTCAGTCATTTAAACTAAAGCATTTTGGACAATTTGCAATCACGTTTGACATCGGCTTTGATGGGAGTGATGAATTTGTTCACTGATCAGTGTATATAAAATGCGTCCGCTAAAAAAAAAAAAAAAAAAAAAAAAAAAAATAATATAGTTGCACAGAATTGTTCAAAAAACACATAGGAGGAAACAAACATATATATTCCCCTCATTATTTATTTAGGAGCTATATTTTCCCTTCGTACTCAGACGCTCAAAAGTGAGAGCCGTGGACTCTCTGGGATAATTAGTGTGTCTCTGTGAGTGTGTGCAGAGTTGAAATATTCTGTTGCAAAGTCTCTGATGTGAACTAGTGAGAATTTGTGCGCACACACACACACCTCCTCTTGACACTGAAATGTGTCATCCCTGCTCGTGCTGCATATTCATGCATATTTATATTTAGCTCCGGCTTGAGTTCGAAACATTATTGTCAGCTAATTAGATGTAAGGCAGAGTTGGAATGGGGTAAAATTCATTAAAGGCAGGAGTGGTAATGACCTGTGCTGACAGAGGTGTCAGTGAAGCCCGGGCCCACCGACAGGAGAGAAAGAGGGGTGTTAATGTGAAGCCGGTCCACTCCTAATTAAACACTATTGCGGTGATATTAACATCTTCCACCCGGGCCTCGGTCCTGTCAGCTCAACCTCCCCTCATCTCAACCTTTTTCCTCCTCTCGGCCCCACTTCACCATGTGGCATTAACCTGGTTAATCAAGTCTACCTCATCCTAGACCCAGAATATCTCAAGATCATTACGCTCAGGGTTCGGGATGAATTGGTTTAGTGTCAGTGTAAGTATCTGAATACCGTAATACCAGGCTATGATCTCCTGTTTTTTTTTTTATTATTTTTTTTTTATTGCTTTTAATTTGATTTTTTATTATTATTATTTAATTTTTCATTATTTCATTTAATTTATTTTATGTTATCTATCCATTACAGCCTCCACAGCTAGGCTGTAGTTCTGGCAAGACCAGTGTTTTACATTGATTATTATTTTTATGTGCATATAAATGTATTGTGCTAACAGAAAAAAGCAAAGAGCTATAAGAAGAAAAAAAATACTGTCCTTTATTTGTAGCATTGTTACTTCAAATAATCAGTAATCATATTATGTTTATCATAATAATGGCAACGGAGTAATTAATGGCATGTTTGTTTAATTAACAGCATTAAAACTAAACTGCTCATATTGTATAAAACCACTTGAGGGCTTTATAAATCATAGTGTTTTATCTGTACACTCTAAGAGGTGGCCGTTTAAGAGGAAGATTAATGACAGTCATTTGTGATGGTCTGGTAATTAGCCCACACACACTATCATCTCCAACCATCATGACAGGCCTGGAGAACCCAGAACCAAAGCCCACATCATCAAACTCTCTACACATGCGCTCTTGCTATTCTCAGTCCGTCATCTGAACTGAGATGCCCCTGTGGGTTAGTACCACTTCGGAGGATTTTAACCTTTTGTTTAAAGGTCAGGATCAGGTTTACTTTGTGCCCTCTCAGAGTTCCACAGGAAATACCAGGCTTCCAGTCGTTGTCAGAGTAATCGCTCTGTAAAGATGAAATAGCCCCACTGTATGCCTTCTTAAAGAGATTCTGTATATCAACATAACCAAGCTTCAGTGGCGTCCTCACAGCTCCAGATCACAGCGGTAGCAGTCTGGAAACTTTTCTGTCCACACAGCAAGCACAAATCACGCCAGCACCTTTGCAATGTCTCATAGAGGGTTTACATGGAAATATATCAAATTACCATTTTACTATCACATCCAAAAATTATTTTTTAGGTTTCTTTTTGGGGGGGTGGGTGGGTTAGTTCTTGACTACAGTTTTCTTTCATACAAAATCTGATATATAAGATTGGAGCAGAATCTGCCACATATAAGTTTTTTCTCAAACAAAGTAAAGTGTGTGTGTGTGTGCGTGTGTGTGTGCGTGTGTGTGTGCGTGTGTCTTGTGTGTGTGTGTGCGTGCGTGTGTGCGTGTCTGCGCGTGCGTGCGCGTGTGTGTATACAGTGAATAAATAAAAACGTTTTCAACTTTTAACTTTAGTTTTAAAAATTATATTTTATATATTTTAAATGTGTATATATATATAAAGTATACATATATAAAGAGAAAGATTAGAAATTATTTCTAAATTTGCAATAATAATTAGAAATAATAATTTGAAATAAACTTATAAATTATTAATAAAAAAGAAATTATTAGAATGATTTCTGAAGGATCATATGACACTGAAGACTGGAGTAAATTACATTTAGTACATTTTAAAAATATTAATATATTTCACAATATTACCGTTTTTACTGTATTTTTTATCCAATAAATGCAGCTGTGGTGCGCAAAAGAGACTTCTTATCACAAAAAAATAAATATATATATTTAAAGTTTGCATTCATAGCTTTTCTTACATATAGTCAGTGAAAACTGTCATCTGAGAGAAATCATAGGGCATTTAGAAGAGAGATAAGCCATTTTATAGCTTTCTTCTTATGATTGGATCTCCTGTGACAGTTCTTACCATCTGAAATCCATATTCCTAACAGCAAGGAAACAGACGCGGGGCAGAAAGAGAGAGAGTGAGATAAGGAAAGATGAAGAGAAAGAAATGGAAGGAGAAAAAGACAAAGGCACATCTGGCGTCTATTGCATTGCCGCATATGTTCTCCGTCATGGATACTTCCTATAGGTCTCCATGGTTACCACAACTCTCTGGCCAATCAGAGGAGAGGCCTGACTGTGCCACAGGGAGGGGTGTCAAGGGTACGGTGTCATCTTCTGGAAGAATTTGCATGCCTTTAATTACATCCACTCCACAACTTCACCGCACAATTTTCACTTTCAGGAAACTTTAACCAAGAAAAGCTTTTATAACCCTCCACTGCTCTAATACAGTCATTAGGCACTGTAAACAGACAACCACACCAACATCTGCCTGTTCATCTTGTTGAAAACTCTATTAATGTACATGTTATTATGAAAACCTGAGTCGTTGTTATCGTCTTAGCTCGCAGCGGAATACTGTGTTTGTCATTAAACGCAACACACTTGTTTCTGTCTTTTTATAAATGAGGCAGTCATGTCATTGATATTATCATATTATGAATTTATAATGTCCTATATGACGGGATCTTCTCACACCCCTTCACAGAGAGGAAAGCACAATAACCCGTAGTCATGAGCCCTGCAAAAATAACTCGGACCAAAATGACTATGGGTCGACAGCGGCAGTGCTGCATGTTGGATTGCCACTGTGTTTCCCACCTGCCTTATACTAATTTCAAATACCTTTACTCTTTTAGGAAGGACATACAATGATCTGAACCAGTATCCTGTTTTCCCATGGGTCCTTACAAACTATGAGTCAGAAGAGCTGGACCTGACAATTCCCGGCAACTTCAGGGATCTTTCAAAGGTACAAAACACATATTTACATCTATACATTATCTGTCTGTCTGTATATCTCTCTCTGTGTGTGTGTGTGTGTGTGTGTGTGTGTGTGTGTGTGTGTGTGTGTGTGTGTGTGTGTGTGTGTGTGTGTGTGTGTGTGTGTGTGTGTGTGTGTGTGTGTGTGTGTGTGTGTGTGTGTGTGTGTGTGTGTCTGTGTCTGTGTGTGTGTGTGTGTGTGTCTCTGTGTCTCTGTGTCTCTGTGTCTCTGTGTCTCTGTGTGTGTGTGCGTGCGTGTGCACATTACAAACAAATCAAACTCAACATCAAGCAGCCATCCTCATCTACACGAACATTTAGGGTTGGTCAGTGTTTTCTTTCAGGTATTTTCTCTCAATAGCTTCAATCTGGTTTTAGATAGAGAGGACTTCATATATTAAGTAGACTCACTCACAGAGTTCATAATTTTAGATTTGTATGCTTTAGAGGTACAGTAAATCATCTGCTTTTCTGCCTACATTTCTCCTCTCCAGCTACTCTAAACCTTCATAAGTGTTGTCACATTCTCTCTTTCTCATGCACTTGTTTCCTTACGTTTACATCTCACAAGCTCAATGACCTGAAAACAACCACTACCTGTCTGAGCGTATCTCTCTATATAGCTATCTCTCTTCCTTATACACTCGTATCCTCATATCCAAATCATTTCTAAATCTGCAGACTAGAATACTATTACTCTATATTGTTCTGGCTTTTCCTGACAACCATTTTGTGGAAACTAGTGGATGGTTCATGACCAGAATAAGATTGTGGACCAGATCCAATGCCATTGGCTTTGCAAGACTGTGATTAACCTTAGCTATAATTCTTACCCTTTCTGTATTCAGCCTCAGCAATATCTGTTTAAAATGTCTCTCCAACAGTGCTGTAGTCCCTGAACATGTCAGCGTGGCACCAGGTGGGCAGAGGAAGCCCCCTGGCCTGAGGAAGACAGTGATGTATTGTAATGTATGCTTGTGACATCCACCCTGTGCTGTTTACCAGCTTGAGCTGCCTTCATTAGCAGGAGTTCACAGGCCTGCGGCCGTCCTGACGCTTGTCCTTGGCCAACCTGGGGCTCTAACCTCTGATGGTTCAGTGCTGCTGAAACAAAAACAGGGCTTTAACCTCCCTCCCGAGTCCCTTGCTGTGAAGACCCCTGCCTTTGTTCAATAATGTATGGAGGGGTGTGCAGCCTTGGGGGTGAATGTGCGTAGGAGGGGAGTGTGTGTTATTGTAGATAATGAGGTAGGCGGCTTTTTTGGCTTTGTGGTAAAAATGCTTTGTTCAGATCCTGTTCTTTTTTTCCCCAATGTTGCCAAAATGCTTGGGCAAAATTCAGAACTAAAGAATTGGTAACTCTCTTCATGAGTGTGAATTTGAATTGGCCATGAATCAATCAATCAATCAATCTATCTATCTATCTATCTATCTATCTATCTATCTATCTATCTATCTATCTATCTATCTATCTATCTATCTATCTATCTATCTATCTATCTATCTATCTATCTATCTATCTATCTATCTATCTATCTATCTATCTATCTATCTATCTATGTATCTATCTATCTATCTATCTGTCTGTCTGTCTGTCTGTCTGTCTGTCTGTCTGTCTGTCTGTCTGTCTGTCTGTCTGTCTATCTATCTGTCTGTCTGTCTATCTATCTATCTATCTATCTATCTATCTGTCTGTCTGTCTGTCTGTCTGTCTGTCTGTCTGTCTGTCTGTCTGTCTGTCTGTCTGTCTGTCTATTGTTATGTCTGGTTCTTTGTCTATCATTCTGTCTTCTCTACATCAAAAATACTTTATCAATCCGAAAGTCAAAGTTTCTCTTGACCAATTTTTGTTTTAGTTAAAAATTAGTTGTATGAATTGCTTTAAATTTCAATAAACTTTAATTTCACTTCCTTACATTCACATTCAAATAGCAATTTTGCATCCTGTTTGCTACCTCAGTTCAAATTTGGGGATTGAAGTTGAATTTAAAGGGCATTCTCAATTTTTTTGGGAAAGTTTGCATAGCACACAATCTAATTATGTACAGTTAATGACTACTTGTATATGTGTATTTATAATAAACCCAAAAAGCAAATATTGCCATCTTGCACTGCAAACCTTCCTGGGAAAACATATAAGTTGGGCTGCCGGTTCTTCTGAACACACCCTCAAATTCTTACCTGCCATTCTCAACCAACTCCCAGAGCCCCAGACAAGCAAACCATTCCCCGCCGTTCCGTGAGCCGTGGTCACATGACCTGCCCGGCAGGAAACAGCTGCCAGTCATACTAGCGAGAATGCCCTGCAGCGCTGTGCTGATGGGCAGCATTGTGGAGAACTGCTGAAATATCCCGCTTGATATGTACCATAATTCACCTCTCAACCCCACCTACAATACACACCTGAAGTTATTCCACCAATAGTGTGTGCATTCAACTGTACAGCGAATAACGAAAAACAGGTCTCTGGGCACCCCGGGGCTAAGACTAGCACATTTTTGCATGGCAGCTACATTGACATGGCAGACAGATTTATTAGAATCTAATGATTATTTCCTTTTTGATGGACAGGTGGCTGATAGAAAGGGGAAGCCGTCTCGCTCACAGCTATTAATTGGCGCGTGCTAATGCGAAGCCATCATACCCTAGACCCGCACCGAGCGCAACCACGCCAAACTCTCTTCTGCGATACCACATTATTCCACTTCTTTTGTCCTGCTTTGACAGGAAATTAGATGAAGTGTCTCCAACGGATCTTTTCGAGTGGGCTAGCGAGGTAGAGCGGGAAACTGACAGCAAACATAATTACCTGAGTTGTGCAAATCTCTTGTTATGAATGTCTGATTGTTCAAGCGAACATAATTCTAGTTGACTGGACTTGCATTCACACAATTATCTTGCCAAATATGAATCCCCATGTATCATCAGTCAACATTTTAAGTTATATGTTGGGTTGCCAGTTCTCTCTCTCTCTTTATTTATGTATTGTGTTTTATTTATTTAATTATTTAGTTTATAATTACATTTTAGTCCTTTTTGTTAAACCTAAAATCAAAAGGCCCCTGAAATAAAAATGTACGTTTTTTAGCTTTTAGAACGAATATGTTAGCCTTAAGGTTATTAATAAGCTTGTGTGTTCCAAAACAATGACAATCGCATTTAGGAGATATAAGCATTCAAAACTTACAGTCCCTCACTTCCGTTAAAATGGATCACGGATTTTTATGACATCACAGCGGACTTCAGCTTCTCATCACATCTTCTATCCAATCAAAGGCTCTCTAGAACCGAAAGCGTCCCGCCCCCTATTCTATAAATACCACCTGGCCAAAGCTACCGTTGACACATCATAGAGCAATATTGGTTGGAGATGATGTGTGTTCGGTAGCTTAAATACTCGAGTTTTATTCCATTTTCCAACTGTATGTTTGTTCAGAATGAAATGGCTAGAATTTAATCACCTCTACTATTGAATCCAATGTATTATAGTGCTTGTATTCGCTTCCATGGTGCTGTCAAGTACGACTTGCAGTCTGTGAGTTAAAACTAAACGCTATTGGCTATTTGAAAAGGGGGAGGAGCTATTCAATATGTTTCAGTGGAAATGACGTCAACACATCATACAAAGCTGCGCGTTCCAAGGCACTTCAGTGGGCCTTTAACAGCCTCTTTCTGCCTTCCAGCTGTTTACCAGCTCACTGCAGAGAAGTGCATTATGGGTAATGCCGAGCAGGCTTTCTATAAACCCTTCTGCATTTACCCTCAGAGATGCCATATCTGTTTTTTCTCCTTTCTGCCACCACCCTCATGCACTTCCTCGGCGAGTCTTTTTCAGAGCCGCATCTGCTTTGTTGTGACTTGCAGGAGCTTTATTGCATTAGACCGAAGCTGCACATTGTGCTCTCGCAGGCTGACGAGGCCGGTGAAAACAAGTGCTACTCCTCCTGACAGCGCACTGCCTGCACACACATCCTTAATGCAATTTTGTCTGATATATGAAATACAGAATGAGCCTCTCCAGGGGAGGGAGTGCAGATTGCACCAAAAGACGGCACTCTGGCGCGTTGCGATGGATAAATGACTAGCTTCTCTTTTGAACATGAGAGAGTGGCCCACTGAATGATAAT
The DNA here is from genome assembly GCA_030578275.1 of Meda fulgida. Classification (NCBI taxonomy): domain Eukaryota; kingdom Metazoa; phylum Chordata; class Actinopteri; order Cypriniformes; family Leuciscidae; genus Meda; species Meda fulgida. Next base: position 14,854,681 of record CM060630.1, read on the forward strand.
TGTTCTTGAGGTTGTAGATTGTATGCAGCAAAATGAGGTAACATGGTGAGAGGAAGACATCGTTTCAAATGTTATTTTGTGGTTAGTTGTCATTACGTTTCATGGGCTTCACAAAGCAGACCTGTCAGAAGCCGTTTTGACAAAGTTCATTTTATCTGCTGCCCATACTGCTAGCTATGTGATTAGAGCGTGGGTAAACTATAATGACAGTGCATTTATAAATTCAGTGCATTTATAAATTCATCTCATGGTACTCTTGTTTTCATTTCTGTAAGAACATGCAAACGGATGAATTCATGAAGACAAAATGACATACGCATCCAGTGCGATTATTTTAAACTTACAGCATAAAGAAGTCTACATTTAAATCCTTGCAGTTCATTAGTACTATACATCTTTACATCTTCTATAAAAACGATTTAAAACGTGACAGTCTTCATGTTTAGCTGAACCCGAAGTCAAATGCTTTTCTTTTATAGATAGCTATAGAGAGACTAACAAATAAATGCATGCCTTAAGATTTTTTTGTGGCCTCGTGAATCGTATCACCTCTTATACAGCAAATAGCTTTTTAATTTGCAGTTAATTATCTTATTGAATAAGTATTGTCCCTGCACAGGTGTCCCTGAGGATTTGGTTTAATTAGGTCACAAGGGATGAGCTCATATTCATTAAATACTTGAGGAAGATGTGTGATGTGATATAAATGTGGGTGACTTTTATTTTGTCCCCACAGATGTATGCGTACTAATTGTAATTAATTATTAAAAATTAGCTTCTAAGTGAATTCTAACTGAATATTTTTTTATTAGTTTACATAGATTTAAGTAGTTAATTAGCTCTTTCTTATATTCTACACCAAAAGAAAAGAATCTATGCCAAAAAATGGATGACTGAATAATCTGGTTGGTGTGTGTGTGTGTGTGTGTGTGTGTGTGTGTGTGTGTGTGTGTGTGTGTGTGTGTGTGTGTGTGTGTGTGTGTGTGTGTGTGTGCGTGTGTGCGTGTGTGCATGCGTGCGTGCATGTAAATTTCAGTATAATATTACTAGTATCACTTTAATATTTAAAAATGTATGAAATATTACAACTTCTGGTACCTTTTTCTATGGAGTTTTTTTCCCCAAGACAAATCATGTGCTTTAAATACGTTTTGCTGCTTTGCTAAAATAGTTTTTTTTGTCTATGACAGTATTCTTGTATAACTTGCATTTTTTGGGGGGTTGGGGTTACTTTATCGGCTGCCCTGCTCTCACTATTAGCATCTGTTGCGGGGTGTTTCCTCAGGCTAGTTTGGGGAACGAAAGTCTGGAAAACCTTAAATTTACACCAAGCCCTGTTTTCTATTTAAGACTGATTCCCCGCAGGGTCTCGCACAAGACAATTACATGGTTCTTTGTTCGCCCTGTTAAGTGCACTGAGCATGTCATTGAACTATTGAATAGGAAATAGTAAATTGCTGTATGGCTAGTGCGGTTAGCATAGATGTTAACTGCACTGCTTTGTCATTGCAAATTGGCTTGTTGATACAAAACTAATTTTGTGATATGTACTAATAAATCCTAAAAACTCATTCACCAAACATAGTGCAGTTTTAAAGGACTATACCCACATAAACCACCTTTTAAAAAAACTCAAAACAAAGATGCTCAGTTTTGCTGCTAATTTGACTCAGCGCTGCAAAACATTTGTGTTGCCTGTCTGTTCCACAGCTGCTGTGCTGAACTGGGAAAACACTCCATGTCATGCCAAGCACAATATTTCCCTGGTTAAGTGGGTCTTTTTGCTGCTATGAGATGGACTCATCTTGCAGCCAGCGCTAGTCCCACTAAGAAGGTTTTTACAGTGTGCTAGACTTCCTGTGGCTGCTCACCCAATCACGGTCAGCCTTAGACGTCACATGGCAGGTCATTATCAGCTCATAAATCTCAGCAGATCTCCATAAACTTCTCTTTCGTTCGTCCCAACCGTGCTAACATCGGCGTTGGATGGTCATTAGAAAGGAAAGGAATGAAAAGCAGCAGGGTTTGAGGATCGGTTTTGAAGTGAGGGAAGAAAATAAAAAGTCACTTTTTTACGAAAATGTGATCCAAGTAGGCTCAGATCTTTCTGGGGGAAAAAGCAAATGAAGAATTTGTTTGTGGTCATTATCCTCCCTCTGCATTAAACGTGTAGTGTTGTTCCTTTCGATTTAGAAAATGCCAGATATATCTGGAGATATTTGTTATGACATTGCTCTTTTTTTATGCCATGCTTTGAGTCTAGACAAATTTCCCACACTGCTCTAAACAAGCAAACGCTCTCCCACGCTCACACTCGACTCTTTGAGATCTCAGGGAGTATTGATCTCCCTCTAGGGCCGGAGCTGTCCTTGTCGTCATTAACACGCAGTATATTAATATTGACTGCCCAAGAACCTGTGTCGCCTGTTGATTGAAAAGCTATGGAGGCCAATTTGTTCTAATCTAAAAGTTTTTTTAATGGAATGATGACTGCTTATTTAGTAAAAGCTTGACTGGGCTTCATGAGCTATTTTAAAGAAATATTTTACTTGGTCACAATCCTCATTAGCAACAAGGTCTGACGAAACAACTAATCTTGAAGTCGCCAGTGGCCAAATGAAATCATTTGGTCATTGGTAGTAATGCTTTTAATTTTGAAATGTTGTAATCTCTATTGTTCTAATGAGAATATATATATATATATATATATATATATATATATATATATATATATATATATATATATATATTCTCGTGTGTGTGTGTGTGTGTGTGTGTGTGTGTGTGTGTGTGTATTTATGTAAACAGATATTTATGCAAACAGGTGTTTTCTGCTACAATACTTTTGCATCCAATTACCTTTTTGTTTTGACTGAATCATTTTATATTTTGCATGTGGAGTCTAATATTTTATATGATTTTTTATATGGTAATTATAGTTAAAACCATTAAAAAATATATTTTCTTGAAATAAAAATTAACAAATAACAACAACAACAAAAAAACATAAAAATGAGAAAATTACTAAACCTTAAACTAAACTGAAATTAAAATGAAAACAGAAAATATAATAACAAATATTTATTATAACACTGATACTTGTTTATCATAATTTCTGACTTTGGATGATTTGGGCCAAAACTTGTTCTGAAAATCTTTTTTGACCCCTGCAAAGTGCTTTTGGTGCTGATGTTTGATGTGTTTGCATGCAATGAGAAATACTAACAAATATGAAGATGTTTTCATCATGGGGGATCCATGCAGATGTTATTTTACAGATGTTTCCCTGAGAAACAATCACAGTCTGAATAGTGCTTATGATGTAGTTGGATACATCCTCTGTCTAGGTTTGGCTTTCAGCCATTACAGGATTTAGAGAAGAGAGACTGTTACAAATTGTTTATGTTGTATGATGACAGGTTTATCAACATCCGTATGTGTGTAAGAGAGAGTGAAAGGGAGGGAGAGAAAATTCCAGGGCCGAATAAATGCCAGTATGAGTGTTTACTCCAGACATTGTGCAGGATTTTCTAGAGTGGTTTAACAGCAGAAGGATGGTCAAGGCAGAGCAGTGTGGACATACAGGGTGTAAATCAGGTCAGACAGGGTTAAGCCAGGCCAGATTACTCTCTGTCTTTATCTGAGGCCTTTCAGCTTGCCTTACACACACATAAACACATAGAAACAGACATGGTACAGCTAACTCTATATAGTAGTATATATAGTAGTATACAGGCAAACAGAATAACTTTATTCTGTCTACAATTTTTTTTTTTTGCTCAAAAATAAAAACTCTGTCACCCATCTTCTCAGTTTCACTTCAAACATTATTAGGTTGTTAGTCAGTATAAATTTGGAGCGTTTATGAGAGAAGTAATAATGTTCGATTTGTGAATGAATCATTCTTTTACGCTAAAACTTTTCAATGAATCATTTCACAAAACCAGCCTGAATGATTAATTCCGCATGTCACTAGTTCCTTCAGCAAATCACTAGAACAATTCTTCAAAATTTCTCCTTTTGTGTCCCAGACTGAAAGAAAAGATGGAAATCTTGATGTAAATAACATACATAACCAGGGTTTGAAATTAACTTTTTCACTCACCGGCCAATTTGGTTAGTTATTGGCCATTCAGAAATTCTACTAGCCCAAAAAGAAAGAAAGAAAGAAACCAGATTAACAGCTTATATCAAATTTGGATTTCATACATTCATTTCTTATTCAAACTAAATCCTGTCATCCAGCAATCTCCTCCCTTCCTCTTTCATCCTTCTCACCAAAAATGTATTTTAGGTGGACAGATCAATACAGTACAAAGAACATAAAAAAAATTTAGGATGTTGGAAAATAACAGTCTTTTCTGTTAACCAATGCTTTTTAATCTTCGCTATTGCTTCAATGCAAATGAACAAGCGTGCCGTTATTTGTTGCATGGTGCCACTTCATGTGTGAAAATTATTCTTCATGCTCCTCCCAACCATTCTTTCACAATTTGAGCAAGATGAATCTTGACATTGTCATCCTGGAATATGGCCATGATGTGTCTTCCTACATGGTTGTTTAAGAAATGAAACGTCACAAACTCAATCAATTAGGGTTAAAAGAACTGTTGCCAAAACATAATAATCACTGCAATAATGATCCAATCATAGAATCTTAAGCAATTGGATATTTAAATCCAAACAGTGACTTTTTTGAAGGGGCTGGGCAGTGTGTCCTGCATTTCTAAACTCAGCAGGCACAGATTGACCCAGAGCGAATCCTCAAGGTCCTCCACTAAGAGTACATAGGATAGAAATACTTTGTGACAGACAAACCTCAAGAAAAAATCCACTTGTTTTTCCTCAAGGAGTTCTGCCTCCTCTATCAAACATTCATGAAGGTACTACACACACACCCACACACACACACACACACCGTCGCACGCAAACCTCTCAGCTCCACAGATGTAATGTGCAGCATAAGTCATTTTTATGTGATGGTTGGTTATCGTTTGTGTATGGAAAGTGCACGGAATGAGAACAACATGGATTCTGTCAGTTTAACAGTTTGTGGGGAATGGTTTGTTTTTCGCTTGTGCGTGCTTGATGGATGTAATTTAAATCAATCAAAACATTTTGAAAAATGAAAATGTCCTTAACATTGCTTATCTTTCTTACGTTTTTCTAAGTGCACAGAACAAAAATAATGCAATGTTGACCTGTTAAATATAGACAACCTTCCTGACTTTTTTTATATGTGTGTTTCCTCAGCCAATAGGAGCTCTCAACCCAAAGCGCGCTGTGTTCTACGCCGATCGCTATGAATCCTGGGATGAGGAAACTCCACCCTGCCACTACACAACTCACTATTCCACCGCAGCCTCCACCCTCCACTGGCTGGTCCGAAACGTAAGTCTTGTGGATTGGATGGATGCAAGGAATCTGATACCTTCTGGGAAGTACCTTGTTTTTACTGGATAGTTAACCGAGTTGAGCTGCTTCTGGCTCATATTATGCCCTCTGTGATTATTATATCATGCAGATCAGTTTTTGAAATGGAAGAAGCACAATTACGACACCCCTTCATGATTATTCCAATGATTACAACACAAATACTTTGATTTGACGGGTTGAATTGTATTAAATTCTCATATTTACATGACCCCATGCAAAATCGTGTAAAAAAATGAATATTTTTCAAAATGCATCACGCAATTTTGGCATTACTTTAGAAATGATCCTGTCAAGAGTCTGTGTATACAACATTCCAATACGATAACCCCGAGCCCAGTTAGTGGATCAAATCTCTGTCAGTCAAAGCGAACGTTAGCGCGTCCTTTCACCGCACAAGTGAATCAGCCCCTACATCTCAATCCACGAGCTTGATGTTCCGCTACAGAGAGCCGGTGAGTGGATTTCACAGGCTGGTAAACAGACATATGTGAAAGAGAAGTCAAAAACCTCTGCGTAATGATTTACAGGCTGGTATGTGACAGCTTTATGCCTCTCAGACAGCATGCGGAGCGCTGGGAAACATGTCCATCATCGTCTCCTGCTAACGTCCTCGCTTGCCCTGAGTCTCCAATCGCTGATCGGGGACGAATGGACTGGTACAAAAAAAGAAGCCTAGATCAGCAAAGAAAATGAAGTTGTTTCTGAGGTTAAGAGGAGATTGGGTTTGAGTATCTCCTGATGCTTTAGCTTTCCTACATTTTGTTACATCATATCATGCTGTCTTACAATAATAAACAATATTTTTGTTACATAATGCAGTTTTTCCACTGCATTTCCTTTTATGCCAGAGCTCAAATAAGTCATGCAGAGTCAGAATTTGCATCAGAATTCATGATGAATGCAGTCTAAACCGAGTGTTTTTGTGTTCAAAGCCATTTTTTGTGTGTAATTTGATTGGAAATGCATAATTTTGTTAATTTTAAAAGATTGCTTTATAATCAAACCTCTTTTAATGAGGATTCGGTCTATCCATCTTTGAGAGAGAAAGAAATTAATACACATAATGAGAACTTAGTAATTGGCTCTTCCCAGGCGGACCATTGCGTTGATGATGATGATTTGGAAGGTTCCCCTGGCAGCTCTCATACCAGGCCTGACTGAGACTGTAGACACCATCATCTTTTCCTCTGGCTGATCCAGCATCTCCATGTCAACTCCTCACACTGCCAGCCCAGACTGATGACCCTGAATCTGCCAATTAGAGCCAGAGCTGGGCTCCTCAGTCAACAGGCCATATAATTAACTCTGCCTCGGGCACTGTTATAGAAAATGAGAGGACAAAAAAAAAAAACTCCACAAACTCTCCATAATCTGACAGATGAGTCCCTACATTGAGATGTTTGTGCAAACGGAACATTTCCCAGAGCAATGGAGAAGGTCTCCATCACGAGATTGAATCCAATTACCATAGAAATGAATGCAGATGAATTTACTTCATTTATTCAGCTGATGTCTTGGGCTCTGAATAGCATTAGGACTTTGCAAAACAGTGCAGATTTGTCTAAACAAGCGCCTAATTAGCAGTCAGAATCATGTGATCCCGCTACAGTTATTTTCATACAAGATGTTTTTGAGCTTATTTGGGTCAATACAAGTGACATTGTTGTTTTTGTGTCTGCTCAATTGCAGGAGCCTTTCACCACGTTCTTCCTAAACGCCAACGGCAACAAGTTTGATCATCCAAACCGCACTTTCTCCGGTATCGCCCGCTCATGGAGGCACTGCCAGCGTGATACTGCAGATGTGAAGGTAATCAGATATCAGTTTTTGTACATTGTAATGTCTGAACGTCAAAAAACGAGTCATTAGTGCCTGACTGTTGTGATGATATAGGGACAACATTACACGCTGCAACTGTGAGGAATTGAATAAACAATTCCTTGAAGAGTTTCTCTTTTTAGTCCAATCAATCAACCAAAATTGGTATCATCTAGTTCCCAAAAACAACAGATAAGATTGTTTTGATTTGCAACAACATTTAGTTCACGTAGCTTCCGAGCAGCTTCAGCAATGTCTTTTTTCCCGAAATCAACATTTTTCTTCATAAACATTTAAAGTAAAACATCGCTCAACATGCACATATTTCAGAGCGCCATCACTTCATCATCGTAACGGTTGTTCCCTGTTGCCTCCCGTTCCATTTCAGCCCCGCGCTGCGGCTCAGCAAGCGCACTCGAGCTGACCTAAAAGTGTCATACTTTTCCAACACACTCAGTGACGGGTTAGCTTCGCCCCAGGCAATTAATAAAGCATTAATGACAAAAGCTATTTAAAATGTAGTGTTTTATGTAAAGGCAGGGCTTTTTACTACCCCGGGCTGGGGAACAGCATCCAACAACGGCAAGAGAACGGCTGTACAGCGAAACACTAGATATGTTAGCTAATACAGGCCTCGCGGAACCCTTACGGTGTCTGCGTGGATCATGTTAAACACATTTAATGGTCAGCTCTGTTAGGACAGAAAATAGGGATTTTTTTGTATTTCTTGTGTAGCAGGAGTTGATTTTTATTATGTATGAACAGCAAAATTTTTATCATAAACGATTAGCTTTGTATTGTATTACCTTGTTATATGTATTCCTATTCTGTTTGAATGACTGTTTATAGAATAGAGCTTAATAATACAGACCATCAGATGTTTGTAATATGGATGTAAAAACTTGTGTGTGGTGTTAATGTGAATTTTTGGATTGAACAAAACTATCCAACAAAACGATACTTTTCTTGTCTTTGTGAAATGTTTTTTTGCAATATAATATGATATAAAATAATAAATGTATAAAAATAATGAAAAATAAATCTGTTATTCCATCTTTTTTGTTCTGTGTGCATTTTTAAAATTGCACATTATCTAAAGTTCGGTAGATATTACGGTCATTTCTCTACCTTTTTAGAAATATATATGTATATTTTTAATTATGCATAATAATTCTATGCATAATAATGTACAATTTATTTAGATATTTCGTTTTTTTATTGCTTTTATGTCCTTTAGTAATGCTGCAGTGGCCTTTAGAGGTTTATTCTGCATCACATCACCCTGAACTTAGTCATTACCCAAAATTCTCTGTAATGATCCTATTCAGCACAAAACAGCTAAATAACAGCATTAAAAGAGCAAATCCACTGTTCACTGACCACTTCCTCAGGATAGGCCAAGTCCACTGAAGGTCATTATAGTAAATGTCATTGATCTTTTTTGGTTATACAGTGAGGAAAATAAGTATTTGAACACCCTGCTATTTTGCAAGTTCTCCCACTTAGAAATCATGGAGAGGTCTGAAATTGTCATCGTAGGTGCATGTTCACTGTGAGAGACATAATCTAAATCACAATATATGATTTTTTAACTATTTATTTGTATGATACAGCTGCAAATAAGTATTTGAACAGCTGTCTATCAGCTAGAATTCTGACCCTCAAAGACCTGTTAGTCTGCCTTTAAAATGTCCATCTCCACTCCATTTATTATCCTAAAATAGATGCACGTGTTTGAGGTCATTAGCTGCATAAAGACACCTGTCCACCCCATACAATCAGTAAGAATCCAACTACTAACATGGCCAAGACCAAAGAGCTGCCCAAAGACACTAGAGACAAAATTGTACAACTCCACAAGGCTGGAAAGGGCTACGGGGAAATTGCCAAGCAGCTTGGTGAAAAGAGGTCCACTGTTGGAGCAATCATTAGAAAATGGAAGAAGCTAAACATGACTGTCAATCTCCCTCGGACTGGGGCTCCATGCAAGATCTCACCTCGTGGGGTCTCAATGATCCTAAGAAAGGTGAGAAATCAGCCCAGAACTGCATGGGAGGAGCTGGTCAATGACCTGAAAAGAGCTGGGACCACCGTTTCCAAGGTTACTGTTGGTAATACACTAAGACGTCATGGTTTGAAATCATGCATGGCACGGAAGGTTCCCCTGCTTAAACCAGCACATGTCATGGGAGAAAGTCATGTGGTCAGATGAGACCAAAATAGAACTTTTTGGTCATATTCCACTCGCCGTGTTTGGAGGAAGAAGAATGATGAGTACCATCCCAAGAACACCATCCCTACTGTGAAGCATGGGGGTGGTAGCATCATGCTTTGGGGGTGTTTTTCTGCACATGGGACAGGGTGACTGCACTGTATTAACGAGAGGATGACCTGGGCCATGTATTGCGAGATTTTGGGGAACAACCTCCTTCACTCAGTTAGAGCATTGAAGATGGGTCGAGGCTGGGTCTTCCAACATGACAATGACCCGAAGCACACAGCCAGGATAACCAAGGAGTGGCTCTGTAAGAAGCATATCAAGGTTCTGGCGTGGCCTAGACCTAAACCCAATAGAGAATCTTTGGAGGGAGCTCAAACTCTGTGTTTCTCAGCGACAGCCCAGAAACCTGACTGATCTAGAGAAGATCTGTGTGGAGGAGTGGGCCAGAATCCCTCCTGCAGTGTGTGCAAACCTGGTGAAAAACTACAGGAAACATTTGACCTCTGTAATTGCAAACAAAGGCTACTGGACCAAATATTAACATTGATTTTCTCAGGTGTTCAAATACTCATTTGTAGCTGTATCATACAAATAACTAGTTAAAAAATCATACATTGTGATTTCTGGATTTTTTTTTGTAGATGTCTCTCACAGTGAACATGCACCTACGATGACAATTTCAGACCCCTCCATGATTTCTAAGTGGGAGAACTTGCAAAATAGCAGGGTGTTCAAATACTTATTTTCCTCACTGTATATATATACATATATATATATATATATATATAGATAGATAGATAGATAGATAGATAGATAGATAGACATGCAGCTAGTCATCAGCTCACCTCCTGCTCCAATCGTCAACATCTTCTCAATAATCTGTCTGAGGGAGTGTGATGAGGCAGTGGTGGCCGGTGACAGCTCTCCAGGAGGGTGTCATTAGGGCGAACGGTGTAAAGCTGAAGAGTTTGAGTGTGATTGACTTGTCAGCCCATTATGAGGCTGTAGAGGAATTATTGGCTCACGAAAGAAGCGGGTTGAAGACGTGGATCACGGCACTAACTGTCTGCAAAGTTTATAAACCAATCCTCCTGTGAGAGTAGAGAGGGAGCTGGGTCCAATTTTGCTCGTTAATTTTGCTTTATAATATTTATGTCATATAATATAATTATTTTAAAATGTAATTATTAATTAAAAATATATAATTTTCATTTAGAGTCATCCTAATCCTAAAATAATACTAAGTCAGTTTTACCCCGAGGCATTTCTGTTAAAAATGAAATGTATTGTTTATTCATTTTATTTTATTGCTTTTCTTTTCTTTGTTTTGCTTGGCTTGCTGAAGTGAAACCTCAAGTTTACAGGGGGTTGGTCAATGGTCTGTGTTTGTGAATATTCATAGATGACGTGTCGAGCAGCTTCAAATCCTCTGGTGCAGACAGTCTGTTGGTTGCTTACAGTGTAGAAATGATGTTAGCATTTTAGAGCTGTGAGAGATATTTGAGACATCCTAAAGGACTGATGAAATACCGGGACTTAACCGTCATAAAATAGGGTGCATTTTTAAATCCTGACCCTACACCAAAAGCAAGCTGTGTTTTATTGTAAGCGTACTGTTTCTAGTGACCCTTCATGTGAAAGTCCTCTTGTTTTATGGTGCTTTAAAGAACTCTCTTATACACACCAAGGGGCCGTAGTTAAACAGCTCATTTCAACAGGCGGTGTATAACAGCAACTTGAATCCAAAACAGCAGCGTTGAGGAGAAAACATTCAACCTGTCAGGTTCAGATGTGTGCGGGCAGAATGAGGTCTTAAATGATTTTAAATGGTTTTAAAGATTCTTCAAAGGCAAGAGCTTTTGAGTGACACTAAACAGGGAGGAGGTCACATTCCTCGTGTGCACATGCCCCAATGTACAGAGGCGTCTCTCACGGGGAATTATGGGTAATTTGCACTGATTCGGCAGTGAGAACTGAGAAGGATTGGGAATGTGACAGCTTTGGATATGAGACTATCATGGTCAGGGAAACATGCAAAAATTAATAATGTGTTCAGTAGAACAATGTGACCGTATTCACTTCCATTTAAAGTTTTTATTTGTGTATTTTAACTTTTAGAAGACTAACGGTTGAAATAATTGCAACACCTTTAAAAATGAAAACCCTATTGCTATTTTTATCAATCCATTCCATCCATATACAGTACGTTCAAGTCCAGTTTTTGTTTTTAATGACTCATTTAATGAGTATAATGGTTTAATCTGTCCTCGTTACATTAAGCATTGTTTCCCACTATCATTTTGATCAATGGTTACTCCTCCAAAATCCCAACAAAACCAAACCTGCTTCCTGTACCTTAACACACACAGCAAATCCATCCATCAACTCACTTCAAACCTCAATAAAGTTTTCTGTCATCTCTTGTGTTTCCTTTATATGTTCCCCCTCCCCCATCTTCGTGTGTTTGCCACATTCCCACACTCTCCGAGTGTTTTTAAATGTACTCTGATGGTCCTTCACTGGTCTCCTGGGGTCGCTTTCCATGACCGCCTGAAACGTGGCCAACATTTTGAGTAATTGAACTACAAAACATGCAATGAAAGCATTGGTATTTTTGCATGTACATTTTAACTCCCCTGTATCCCTATACAATATCAATACATCTATTTTGGAAATGTTTGGATTTTGATTTGAGCTTCTTTTGCTTTTTCTCTCCCACCTGTTCTCTTCCTCTCCACCTCATAGGAGTTGATCCCTGAGTTCTACTACCTGCCAGAGATGTTTGTGAACAGTAATGGCTACTGTCTGGGTGACAGGGATGACGGTGTTCCTGTCTGTGATGTAGAACTACCAGCTTGGGCAAAGAAACCAGAAGACTTTGTCAGGATCAACAGGATGGTAAGTCAGACTCACTGCCCAACTACAACTTTCTTTGTCTGAGGACATCCTGTATAAAATAAACATGGCTAATGTCTAGCCAGAACAGAATATGCACCTATATTCTGTCATTTACAAAATTTGCAGAAACCATAGAGGACCTCAGTCCTCAGAGCCTAAGGCAGTGTTGCTATTTGTCCCACCCTAACCATTGCTCTCTGCTCTATGTGGCATTGGGTATACTGGGAAATGTTTCAAGAATTAGAAATCTTATTCTGAATCATCTTAGCGGTTCTTTTTGCTCAACCATTCCATTAACACATATTTTGTAGTAGGTTTGAGGAAGAAATATTATAATTTTTTGTTGTTTTGTTTTTTTACTAAAATAACCGACTTATGAGAATCCTTTCTTTAGGAAAATGCATTTATTTGGTTTATATGTACATTTTGGTTCAGTTTTTTAATGTTTTTGAAAGAAGTCTCTTATGTTTACCAACGCTGCATTTATTTAATTACAAAACACAGTATAGAACAGTATATTGTGAAATATTATTACAATTTAAAATAAATAATTTCTATTTTAAAATGTAGGCTAATTTATTTCTGTAATGGCAAAGCTGCATTTTCAGCATCATTACTCCATTAATCCGTAATCATTCTAATATGCTAAATATTGTCATATTCTAATTGTGCAATAGTTGGGCCATTTTTTTTCTGCCGACCAAAATTTTGTTATTTCAAATGTAGGCTTGTGGCAACCGCGCGCTTGCGCGACCACAACATTGCCCAACATCAAATGGCAAACGTAATGAAAGCGGAACGAAACTGCGCTACTCGTTATTTTGTGTTACACAGACCGTTTATCAGTTAGGACCAATGCAGCGCGAGCCGATCTTGATCAAGCGACACTGTTACTACACAGCGCTAAGAGATCTAGTGAGAAGCATTCACCAGATCAGACAGCGCCGCTGACGTGGAAACCAGGAAGAAACAGTGTCATGAATGAACTATCCAGTGTCCACAGATCAGCAACATTCACCATGGATTTACTGCAGTAACACTAACTGTAACCATGGAAGTTTGGCAGAAATAGTAGGCTAATGCTTTCAAGTAACGTTACGTCGATTTTATTTCGACATTATGAATAAAATTGCTGCCCTCAAATGTTAATCTGAAATAAAAATAAACCTTTGTTTATAACTACATACATGTCTTTCTTTTTTTTCAAGGAGCAAGGAGCTGTTTTTGTTTTATATGCTCCTAAGAAGAGTCGAGTATAGCTCCATAATTGCTCAAAGTAAAAAATAATCATACTTTATGAGGTTAGTTTTAATTAAAAAATTAAATAAAGGAAATAAATCAAGGAAATTTCTCTGGCATTTCTTTCTTTTTGCTGTATCGAAAACGTACTGAACCGTGACACCATGTATCATATCGAACCGAACCGTGAATTTTGTGAACCGTTACACCCCTAATATATAACTAGATACATAGGCTACACAGAAAGACACATAGATACTTAGACAGATAGATTAGATAGGCTAGATAGATTAGATTAGATTGAATACATTTAGCCTACTGTTTCAGAAAATGTGTCAGAAGCACGGTCGCACATAGGCCTGATGTCGATTTGCTCTGCTGACGATATTACATCAACTGATGTAATGTCTGAACAGAACCTGCTATCTTAAATTTTTAGTTCAGTATTTAATTTATAATCCATTTCCTTCCATCTTTTCCCCTGAGATCACACTCATTCGTTCATATGATACAGCATTCTGGTCCTCTGCGTTCTGCTTTCCCTCAATGAAGGTCGTAATGCAGTGCACTGCTCAATACTAATGTAATCTACCGCTGACCTGAATGATGTCGCGGAGGACAGGCCGGCCACTGTCCCTTATAATGTTACCCTAATGCCGGCCTCATCAATCATGATTTGGCTCACAGACAGGACCTCACGGGTGTGTGTGTGTGTGTGTGTGTGTGTGTGTGTGTGTGTGTGTGTGTCCTGTCCACCAATCCCTCTAGACTGGTGGGGTAAAAATTGTGTACTGCCTTTTGTAATGGCTCTATCTAGCACATGTTGTATACTCATAAAAAATGAGAGAACAACAGCGAGACATGGGAACTGTATAGCCTATGCTGCAGGGTGTGTATTTTAAGATTGTGTGTTATGTATTTAAAGCTACTGATTGTGTATCAAAACTGCTGCCAAAATAATGCTAAAGTATTAGAGGTGTGTTGTGGGCCACACTGCCCGAGGAAAAAGCACTACAGCAAACACACTTGACCTTTTCAGCTGCAGTGACAGTGCTTGTGTGTGTGTGTGTGTGTGTGTGTGTGTGTGTGTGTGTGTGTGTGTGTGTGTGTGTGTGTGTGTGTGTGTGTGTGTGTGTGTGTGTGTGTGTGTGTGTGTGTGTCTCTCTCTTGTGGAGGTGACCTTTCCTCCGGCCTCATTTTTTTTTCCCTGGTTTAACACATTTAACTATTCAGACACACGCACCCACACATATACATGGACATATCCAAAGATCAAACAATACTTGTCTGTTAAAGTGAGATGTTCTTAAAGAAAGGACTTGAGGATGTCAAAACACCTCAGAATCTATTTGACATGACTACCTGACATGAGCCTTGAATAATGCAAAAATGTGTTCACGTTTCAGTTTGGTTCCTCTTTCGGGAAACTCAACATTTTCCATAACAGCATTTGTATAGTGCCTCAAAATCATTGATTTGGTGTGCCCTCGTAATTTAACAAAAGCTGGTGTAGGTATTCAGGATAAGACATCTCCACACTGGTTTAGACACTTTTATAATACATATTTAACTTAATTTCCTCTAAAAAAGAAATTCAGCAGAAAGTCCTGTGTGCTCTTCTCCGTAACATTTCTGATTCCTCTTAACAATTCAGATTCAGTTTCATTAACAATTAATTTAGCACTTTTGGGGAATATTGGATTTCATAAAAAAATTATTCATTAGAGTAGTTTTTTCAACAAAATTAATTGGTTTAAGCTTCAGAATTTTTTTCAAATGTAGCTAGAGATGAATTTTAGAATTTTTGAACTTTTTCATTGAAATTCATGTAATCGAAAAGTTCACTGATCACATAAATGATTCACTGATTCATGTTTGATACTCACAGTATAAGTCTGCTTAGGTTATGACAAAAAAAAAACACCTTTAAAGTACCATAAAACTGGTCCATACGATTGGTATGATATTTTCCAAGTTTTCTTCCTGTTTCCGCACCATGTTTGAATATTTATCCTTCCATATTTGCTGGACATTCTGTCAAATATATTTTTGTGTTCCATGGTAGAATGAAAATCAAATCATACATGATTTAGAACAACATGACATTTTTAAAATACATATTTGGGTCATACACTGAGCACACAGAAATGATTACAAATGTTTCAATAAATATTAATTTCATTTTGTAGATATTTTAAATGTGATTCTTTGGTTTGTTGGAACAGTGTTTTTCTCAGAATTTTAGGTTAGTTGAATAGCACATCCATTTTTAAACAGGTTACGGCTCGGTTTTGCCCTTAGATCTTGTCCTTTCTTTTTCTCTCTCTGCTGCTCTCTTTCTCTCTGTCTCATTTAATCCCCTCTTTCCCTCCTTGTCTTTGTGCTCCCTTTCTCTCTCTCTGCCATTTCTTCCTCTCTTTCTTTCACTTAGTGTTCCCATCTTTGCATGTGTCACTTTCGATTGTAATGACATGCCCTGGGGGTAACTCAGCCCCTGCGCTCCACGGCTTGCTCTGTTGGTAATAGCTGTTATTTCTGATGTGAGAGTGAGTGTGTAAAATCCAGCAGCGGGTCCCTGGGTGTGTTTGTGTGTGAGAGGAAGAGAAAAGTGTGTATTTGTGTGCCATTCTGTGTTATTTGTTCCATCTTTCTTTTTCCCCTTTGTTATCTTTCAATGGAGTTTGATGCCTGTAATAAAGAATGTGCATCTTTAAGCATTACCATTCTGTAGCAGGCAGTGTCTAGATCCCTATTGGAAAAGAATAATGCTTTGAATTCATAACTGACCATTATTTAAAAAAAAAAAATCTACTACTACTACTGCATTTCTTTAAAAAGAAATAATACTATTATGCAGCAAGGAAGCTTTAAAATGATCAAAAGTTACTGGAAAGACATTTATAATGTATAAGATTTCTGTTTCAAAATAAATGCTTTTCTTTTCATTAAATAATCCTAATAAATGCATGACAGTTTCCTCAAAAAATACTAAGCAGTGCAACTATTTTTTCCACCAAATCCGCATATCATAATGATTTCTGAAGGATCATGTGACACTGAAGACTGGAGTAGAATGCATTACATTTTTTTAAAAATATTAAAATAGTAATAATAGTTAACAAAAATGACTGTTTTTGCTGAATTTTTGACCATATAAATGGAGCCTTTGTGAGCATGAGAGACTACATAGTTAAGTGTGTCCAAGAGCCACAGTATATTGTTGATTTCGATTATTTGAGCTTCAAGAAGTGCATGTATCATATTTTATGGAAAGACAGCTGTTAAAATATTGAACACAAGTTCTATTTATTTACGCTTTTATGTTGGTCTCAGGCTATTGCAGTCTTCTGAAGAAGCGTCGCCCCGAGTGTATTGTTTGTCTAGTGCTTGTGTGTTTGTGCCTGTACGTCTGTGTGTGTTTGTGTTGTGTATGTGTACCTTTCACCTCTAATTGCCCCGCTCTCTTTGACAGGCTCTGGAAAGCGAGTTTGTGTCGTGTCAGCTGCACCAGTGGATTGACCTTATTTTTGGCTACAAACAACGTGGGCCCGAGGCGGCACGCGCCCTCAACGTCTTTCACCACCTGACCTACGAGGGCTCCGTCAACCTCGACAGCCTCGCCAGTGATCCCCCATTGTGCGAGGTAGGTCGCCGCCACGGCGCTGCCATGACAACGGCAACAGGTTTCTGGGATTTGTGGTCAACATCTCTCCCCCCCCCCCCCCCCCCCCCATTTTTATAATTGGACTGTGTCAGTGAATGTTAAAATCATAGTTGGAGTGTGTTGGAAACTTCCTTTCCCTGGCCATTGACTTAAGACTGATTGCTTTTAGAAAGAAAAGAAAAATGACCAGCAGTTATGGGCACCTTTTCTCTGTAATATTTTTGGCTAAACCTATTTGGCAAATGATCCAGTGCGTATGTGTTTGTGCTCTGGAGAACGTTTCTATTTACAGCGTGTTTTTGCTGAGTTGAGCAATGTAGCCAATCACAGACATATATGTTGATTTCTTGAACGCAAGGACCAATCAGAAGTGTTTAAGTTAGCACTGAACAAAAACTCAGTAGATTCTGAGTTCGCAAGCAAATCCTCTTATTATAATAAACAATTATGTTAATAAGATATTCATTGTGCAGTGGGCTTCGTTGATTATAACGGAACTTTGTGAAAATGCAATGAACTAAGATGAGTGACAGCCTTTTAGTGACTATAAAGAGAGCGCTCTTTCTGCGCCAAATCCCACTTATAGTATGCTTGCTTTTGGTTTGTGTACGAAGACACGTTAATAACAAATAGTTTATCGGGAGTGTTTATGCTGGGATGTGTTGGTTGTGCAGTGACACGTAACCTGAAACTATTTCATGGAAATCTAATGTGTTTTCAGGGGGAAGCGAATCTCCTTAGCCTTACCCTGGAGTTGGTTCACCCTCCGCCTATGGGTAAAATGCTTTATAAATGTCACCACTAGATGGACTACTGTGTGTATTCTAGCATTATGTAGCTAGAGACATGTTTTTTTTATTGATATTTACAGGTTAACCATTTTTTAAAGGTCTCCGGACGCAACAGGTTTAAAATTGATGGCATAAGACTTGCAATATTCGTCAACCGCAGTTCAAGCATGAATGAACCCTGTGTCAGTTGAATATCTCTGAGAGACTGTCAGTATGTGTCATTCAGATCTTGCCATGCAAATATGTCCTCTGGGAAAGAGAAACTCAAACTGCTGACTCACGTGCGTTGCCTCTTTTACTCTGAATGAGTGGTAACCGTAACACTTTAGGTACAAATAAATACTTTAAGTACAGCTGGTAATATATCTGTGCAAAATCAGACAAAGTTATAATGAAAATTTAATTTGTACTCTTTCTTATGCAGAAGCCACCACCACATGTCAGGATGTTGTGGATAGTTGCAGATGTGTTGCTATTTGGTTGCTTAAGTGTTCTTGGTGGTTGGCTCGGTTAGGATGTTCTCTGTGGTTTCTAGGGGGTTGCTTACAGTCAAAAGACCCCCCTAAATATCTATGCTAATCTAGTCCCTCCATCAATTTTCTGCCTGTTTTATTATCCACTTGGCAAATATTTTAGAAAATCTGACCATATAAGTAGAACCACTCTTTTCCACAACTAGACTAGACTAGGCAGTGGCTCAGTGGTTCATGTAGGTTGTCTACAAACTGGAAGGTTGGTGGTTCAATCCCTGGTTCCACCTGACCAAGTGTCGAGGTGTCCATGAGCAAGACACCTAACCCCAGCTGCTCCCGACGAGCTGGATGGAGCCTTGTATGGCTGACACTGCCGTCGGTGTATGAATGGGTGAATGTGAGGCAAAAATGTTAAGCGCTTTGGTGGCCATTGGGTCTGTGAAAGCGTTATATAAATGCAGTCCATTTACCATTTAGTTAGTTAGTTAGATTAGTTTATTTATCCCTTAGGAAATTAGTTTTGCACAGCTGCTACACGTCACAAAAAACACTCACATAGACTCTCACAAAAAAAAACACACACATAGTTAGACTATTCAACATTAAAATATCAGTTGGTATGAATGAGTTCTTGAACCTCCTAGTCCCCCCCCCCCCCCCCCCCTTTATGTAATGGGTGTGATGGACAATTGATTATTGAAAAAGCTTTTTTAACAACACGTTTTTTTTAAATGTCCTGAGGCAATATCTGCTGGACTCCAATCACTTTAGAAGCAGTCTTGATCTGCTTATTCATTCTGTTTCTATTGGACAGGCTAATACAATCAAACCATACAATGTCGCAATAAGAAATTACGGATTCGATAAAACTCCTGTAAAACAGTGTCATTAACACTGAGCATACTTTAAAAGTGTTCATTTTTCTCAAGAAAAACATACGCTGCTGCACCTTTTTACAAATAGCATCCGTATTGGCATTACAATTTAATTTGTTATCAATGATTGTACCCAGATATCGATATTCATCCACAAACTCAATATCCCTCCCGTTTATGACAGTAGGAGAGACAGGGATGACCGATTTTCAAAGGTCTATAATCATGTCTTTGGTTTTTGTTACATTTAAATTTAGGTTACACTCTGCACACCAAGAGACAAACACATGACACATTTAGACACATGATTTTAATTATCTTTTATGCTCATAGATGGTGCACAAACCAGTGTTATTTTAGCATATTTATATGCTATCATAGAATTCATTAATATTCTGAATCAGCTTTTTTTCCGATTTTTAAATTTAAGCCTAAGTTTTAGCAATCCTGTTATTTGCTTTTGTCTTTAGTTTTATTTAAATATTTTTATTTCGCTTTAATTAATTTTTACTTATTTTATTGGCAAGTTATTTCAGTTGGCAAGGCAAAATTTCAGGGTTTTTTGTTGTTGACGTTTTTCATCCAATATTTATATTTTATTTTAGTTTTATTTTAGAGCTGCACGTTTATTCGTTGAAATATCGCAATCTCGATTCAAACACGCAATCTTATACCTAAATGGCAACTATTCGCTTATGTCTATTAAACCTTTGACAAAATCACAACAGGACATTCAAATCCGGATTCGCGCTGTCACGGACGCAGAAAAAGCAGTTATCATGAAACAGCTTAACAGCTATTTTGAAGCAATCAAAATAGAGCAAATCACCTTTTGAAAGTAACTTGGCTCTTTAAATAATGATTGTATCGATTACATTTTTACGCCACCATGTGGGGACTTGAATCATTCATTCAAGACATTCGTTTAAAAACGCTGATTCATCCAGTAATGAAACAAGTGAAGTATTTATGAGTGAGTCGTTGAATCATTCATTCAGTGTTTTAAATAATTCAGATGAATTAACATTTTGTCAGAACCTGTTTAGTTGTCTGTTCAGAATCGTGGGAGAACAGGTTTGAAACAAAAGAAATATGATTCTCAATTTATCCAGAATCATGCAGCTCCACTTTATTTTAATTATCAAGAGCATGTTTTAATAGTTTTAGTTTTAAGGATTTAGTTGATTCATTTAAAAACACTCTTTGACATGAATAAAAATGTTATTTATTTATTTTCTGGTTATCGACTACAATTGAATTCATCAAGCAATTAGGATGTAAATCAATGTTATTGATTTTTCACACAATAGTCTTTATTGACTAGTGGAAGTTTGGAAGAAGACTTAATTGTGTTTGTGGATATGATTCCAATTCAACAGCAGCAGCTGGTAGGCAGCGTGTTTGCAGCAGTGTGTACCCCATACCTCCCTCCCTTGCTCCTCTTTTTCTCTCTCTCATTCCCTATATCTCTCCTGCTCCCTGTGATACCCACCATCTGCTGTCTGCAAAACAAGTCATTTATATACTGTCACTTCCAGGACTGCTTTTATTTGTCAAGTGACCACTATGCAAATCACTCACGGAACAGAGGGGCTAATTATCAAACAATATGGAGAAATTTTTTGCTTTTCATCTTTCAGCTCTACATCCCAGACAATAGCAATTATGTTTCTTTCATGTGGCCGCGTTCTTCACAAGCAGTCCAGCACTCTGAGAGCAATGGTAGCTGACAGCAAGGTTTGTTAGCCTCGGAAGAGCCAGAAAACCGGCTTTTATTTGTCAGTTCTGGAGTTTGAGAAGCCTTCATGTTCCATTCAGTATATTCATAAAGTCTATATTGCTTTTAATGTCATCCAAGCACCTATCAAATGGGATTCAGACACTTAAATGCTGAGGAAAGCTGACCTCAACTTGACTTCTTAAATGCATGAAGGAATTTATTTATTTTTGCTCTAGTTTTCCAAGTGGTTAAGCAATGGCCCTCAACCTAAAAACATTAAAGGAATAACCTCATGGACAAAATATATTGACCTTAAGTACGCTAAATTCACTAGCGTTTCTGAGGTCTTCCGGTCTCCACCTGAGATGTGAGAGAGGGAAGACGGCTCATGGTATCTCGCTCAGAAATGTGACCGTCACCTTCAGGCTATTGATTCATTCCCCACTGACAGGTGCATCCACAGCTCTGACATTAAGCACTGCAATTACGGCCTTATAATGTCAAACTCTGGAGTTAAGGGTCATAACTCGTTCCAGAGTCAAATCAAAATGGCAGCGGTTGATGATGGAGTCACAGGGCTCGAGTTGGCAGGGTTGTGTCACTGGAAAAACAGTGTTTACGGATGAAGAACATGCCAGCAATTTTTTGGTGCAGATTTTTATTGCATGTAAACACACAATATACACAATCTGAGAGCACTGCTTGTGAATTATCCGTCACTAATAAGCATTAAATTATACATTCACAAATGAGTAGAATATGTCAAAGGAGTGTCTCTGTAAGAAAAAGTGCATTTGATCCTTTTCACAGACTTCTGTGTTTGAAAAAATGGATATAAACACCTACTTTTAAGTCTACATTGTTTTTTTTTTTAATTGGATGCCAAATGATACATTCAGATGTCCAAACCTTTTTAAGCAAATGATTTGGCAACATGGTTGAATACATTTGTGGTGAAAGCCTGAATGACATATTAGCATTGGTGTAAACGACACCTTATTCCACATACACGGATACATAAAAGGCATGTCTTTTCCATTTAGCTGTTTCTTTTACCATAAACGTGCCATTACTAAACTCACACCTAAAATGTATATATTTATGCTTCTCTGAGAACCTGAGGCAAACATCAGATTTTGACATACTTGCACATCTAACCTGACACAAAGATGAATCTGTGACTGACGTGCCACAGGTAATGATGGATGTTTTATGTCCATCTAAGCATGCCGGCTTAAAGCTCAGTGCGAGACAACCACCGCACAGCTTATGCAATGGGTGTTTCTTATCTGTCGTGAAGAGCAGGGGCTTAAAGTGGATCATCGTAATGAACTGCCAGTTATGAGTTACTGATTTCTGTTTGTGATAAAGTGTGTTTTTTTCTCCAGAGCTGAGATGATCAACCGGTTGACATTGTTGGTCAGTTGACAACATTGAGATGATTGAAATTGTAAAGGATGTGTCTCTCACATAAGCTTCTACTGGAGCTTTGGCTAGATCTAATCTGTCAGAATTGGATGTATAACAAGGTACAGTTGCTATAAATGCAGGATGTTTTTCTGGACTTTACATTCTGGAAGTTAAAGTGCTGAGTAGGGTTTCACCAGCCATTCGTAAGTTCTTACTTCAATTGGAGCGTAAAGTCCACACTAGAAGCTTAGTAACTAGCTAGTCTGTAACTAACTCTATTCGGTTGCACCATTTGTTCTTGAGGCAGAACGTAGGTCACTGTAGGTCGTAAACTCTCTGTAAAGTAATGCGTAGTCACATATGACGTTTATCCTCAATGATCCAATAGCAGTCTTCAAATATGTGAGCATAAGCTGTGTTTATCCTCAGTTTATCCTTGATTTTAACTTATTTTGCCTCACGTAACAAATGATAAATCATTAAGGTTCAGTAAGATTTTTTCTTTACAAAGATTTCTATTTCAAATAAATCCTTTTCTTCTTTTTAATTTTTATATTCGTAAAAAAAAAATCACAGTTTTCACAAAAATATAAAGCAGCAGAACATCAGCAGAGCACCAAATCAGAATATTAGAAGGATCATGTGACACTAAAGACTGGAGTAATGATGCTGAAAATTCAGCTTTGCTATCACAGGAAAAAAGTGTAATAATATTTCACAATATTACTGTTATTTTGAATCAAATAAATGCAGCATTGGTGAGCATTATAGACTTTTTTATCAAAACATTATGTTGTATATATTTTGTTTTGATAGAAGTATATTGACCATTATTATTACTATTTCTGGACTTCTAGAATGATTTTTTCCTCTCGTTTTTTCCTTCACTGTTGGATGGCAGAAATATAGTTGATACTTTCCACATGGCTGCCTGTTTCTCTCAGATCTTCAGATCAGATTACATTATTTGAGCAGACATTTTGACCCCTGTTCCTGAGTCTAACCTAAAATAGCTATAATGTGAGCGCATTATTATTTGACAGACAGCATCGTAAAAACAGCACAGACTGATGTTTAATTGTTGCCAAATGTGATTGAGTCGTGAGGTCTGCTTGTGTCAAATTTTGCCAACAGTCAGACTTAGATAAGATTGTTTAAGTTTGATGATCTGTTGTTCCTATTTGAAGTATTTCAGTGAGAACGAGTGCACTCTGTTTCTCTCATTTCAGTTGCACTAATGATTATAATTCTGGGGTTGTTTTGCTGCTGCCAAAGTGCTTTGAACAGTGTTGTAGTCGAGACCGAGACCAGAGAGGTTGGATAACCTAAGGTTGGGTCTGAAACCTGACCTAAAGATATCTTCAAGAATATGTAAAATATTTGGTGGTGAAAATAAAATTGGCACCATACTCAAACAGTACATCAAATATACCATGGAATCATGTACACTGTAATGGTAAAAAGGCCACATAGTAGGTGGTGTAAAGGTCATTTTATTACAATTATGACTTACAATTATTACAATCAGTAAGTGCTCTTGTCCGCATGACATTACTGTATCACTCTATACAGTAAGACCACATAACATTTTCTAGCTAGAGGCTCCACATCACATCTGACCTGGGTCCTGCTGCATTTGCGCACTGTGAAAGTCTGCAATCATTGGATGTTTCAATCAAACAACAATTTAAAGACATATTAACATATTCCGAGTCCGGGTCTCGAGTACACAACACCGGCTTTGAAGTCGACGTGAAACATAATTTGCACACCATTTTAATTCTGTAAGTGAAAATTAAGACAGTGAGTTAAGAAAGTAAGCTTGAGTCCGTTTAGATTTTGTGTTGACTTTGAAGTGAAATGTTTGGAAAACCGTCTATTTTAAAAGAAACTCTGAAAGTGAAAGGCATATGATATCACACATTTCTCCAAATTGCAAGTAGTGAATTTAGAATGTAGTGAGTTTCGAATTCAGATTGGTAGGTCATGTGACATGTTTTAACACGCTGATCTGGAAGGCGTGGGGACGTTTGATCTGACATGAGAATCCAGGCTTCAGAGCGCTGAGGGAGAGCTGTTCTGTTAGACTGTGGGAGGCGCTCCACGCAGGAAGGAAAGATTGATGGGATCAGAGCCTCACAACAGCCGAGGGGAGCTTGTAGGTGTCTGTCAATGCTAGCGTGCACAGTGGCACACTCCTGGGCTCCACACACATACACAAACAACCACAAACATACACTCTATCAATAACCAACACACTCACAGCGACATGCGTCTGTCAGCGATACAGAGCATGAGGGATGTGTGAGGACTGAAAATGAGTGGCTTTCTGCCCCTTCATCTGAGTTATGGCTCAAATCACATAACAGGCAAAAAGAAACCTAAATCTTTGTGTAATTGTAACACTATAAGTAAACTTGTGCACTAGGCAACAACCTAGTTTACATAGTTTTAGATTGACTGTCGGACAAAATTATGGTAGTGTTCAAAAGTTTGGGGTCTGTAACTTTTTTAAATGTTTCTGACAAAAGTCTCTTTTTCTCACCAAGGCTGCATTTGATCAAAAATACAGTAAGACAATAATATTTGGAAATAAAATCCCTGTTTTCTATTTTAACGTATTTTAAAATGTATTTTTTTCCTTTCACCAGTCACATGATCATTCTATTATAATTATTAGCTGATCAAGAACATGTCTTATTATTATCAGTGTTGGCTGCTTAATATTTCTAAATTGTGATACACTTTTTTTCTGAATTCTTTGTTGAGTAGAAA